>JAZEWU010000002.1:12345347-12378892 GCA_036362915.1 Geotria australis | reverse complement strand
ACACAACGCATACGTGTGTGTACACAGTATACACACGCATGCATCATTATACATAACACAAAGGTACACACACAATATTTACGTATACAGTACCGTTTCTTAATACTAATAAGACAAAGATCCGCCGTGAAGCATTTTAGCAGGCTGTTGGGGTAAGTGCTGTTAGCGAACATTTATGAAGGCCGGCACGGCACACTAGGGCGGTGGGTGGTCAACACTACGCCCGGCCGCCTTTGTCGTTCTAGTTTACACACCGCATTAGGTACTCAATTAAAAGCCGAGTCGACCCACGGGAAGATCCCTAGGGCGAGATAGGACGCCCTTGACAAACTGTTCCATCTCATGGGATATTCCCAGGTAAAAAAAAATCTTAATGAAAAACAGCATCGCCACTGACGTTATCCGTGTCCGGAAATCGAAGTGGGGAGGCCAGTCCGAGATGCGGTGCGGCGCTAACCGATGCGCCACCGCTCCGACCCACCCCGCCACACAGAGGGAGACGTACCCAGCAGGGCGCACAGCGTCAACACGAGGCGCATCGCGACTCCAGGTGACGGGCAGGCGGCTCGGGCTGCGAGGCGCCTGGGTCTCTGAGCCGCAGTGGCTGTTGGACTTTAGCAGAGACGCGTCTGTACGTGACCACTGCCCCGTGACAGAGTGACATCGCCCCCCTACCCAGCACACGTGAGCCTCTCACCCATTAACCGGCGTGCCAGCCACAACCACTCAACCATTAACCACCTCCTCCAGGAACATCGCCACTCGCTCACCCATTAACCTCTCACTGCCCTGGCCTCAACCCCACTCACAGCCGTCTCGACACAGGGGCGGTCTTAGTGATTATGGGGCCCCAAGTCAATGACGAGGCTTCCATGCGGCCGGCCATCGGACCCCCCAACCCCCATGGGGGCGGAGGGGGGCTGCAATTGCCTGGGTTTCTCCATGGTTAAGCCCGCCAGCGTCTCGAGATATAAGATTCATCCATCCATTGTCAGAAACCGCTTAATCCTGTACACAGTGTACAGGGTCGCGGTAAGCCGGAGCCTATGCCCAGGATAGGACGCCAGCCCATCACAGAGCACTGGGGGCAATTTAGTCAGCAGGCCAATTAACCTATGCAGCATGTCTTTGGTCTGTGGGAGGAAATTAGAGTGCCCTACGAATACCCACGAGGACAAGGGGAGAACGTGCAAACTCCATACAGAAAGGCACCCAAGCCGGGTTCGAACAAGGGACCTTCTTCTTGCTGTGACGTGACAGCGCTACTCACCGCGCCACCGTGCTGCTACATTATATGGGTTCGGGATTTGGGATCGATGTCCTCTGTGGGATAGAATTACAGAAGTTAGGTACAGAGTATTCGTTATCAATGGTGGCTATATTTACATCGAAGGCGGCCACTGTAATCGGATTATTCCAGTGTGGCTCCCTCTCAATGTTTGCTCTATAATTATCACGCCAAATGTGATGGTTTTGCGACAAAGTGCACAATTACTTCATAGTATGTAACGCCTCTTCCCCCCCCCCCAAATAAATGTTGACATTGACCGAGTCTCCTGTGGGTGCTGTGAGGGTGGGTCATGTGACAAATGTGAACCGGTTTTGGGCCTCCCCTAGGTCGACTCAGAATCAAACAAGTACCTGATGTGGTGTGTAAACATCACAAGGAAGACAAAGGCGGCCAAGTGTGATGCTGCCAACCCACCCTCTAGTAGTGTGCCGCGCTGGCCTTCAAATATGCTCGCTAACAGCGCTTGTCCCAAAAGTATGTTTAAGAACATCTTCGTCTTTGTCCAGGGTTTTGCACAAAGCACTATGGTCCAGACAACTTTCGTTTCGATTCCGGCCACGATTCACAACAAAGGTGGAGACTGGTATCTGAACGGGATCCAGGTCCACACGACTGTAGCTCAACCCAGCCTGAAAACATCACGGGTACCCGCGCATGAAGGCCCTCGCCACACAACGGCGAGCCCGAGGCTGAGCGCATTGCTGCATCTCTGTCGGTGGCAATCTCTTCTTTGACCGTCGTTCCTCCCCCAGTCTCCGCCAACAGCCATCAACCCTGTACCGGCCTCGACATATCACTCGGACAAAACCAACACGCTGCTGTTAGTCACATCTCAACTTTTAATAGAATATCGGATCCGGAATATTAACCAAAATTTGGTGTCTTTGTGTTTAACGTGACCTATTTTTCAACATCATAAAAAATACACAACCAGTCTAGTAAGCTCTAAAGTCTAGACACAAGTTTGTCAATTTGTCAGTGTCGTCGCTCGGAGTAACGGGGTGTAGGCGGTGGTGACGTCACTCCCAGGCTCCGCCATCTCTCGCGTGTGTGTGCAACTTGCTTGGGTCCCAATTGCTGTGCAGCTCAATTTGCCTCCTAATAATAGATAAAGAGAATCTGATTAAATAAATAGCACAGGCAAAAAAAAATCTACTTTTTCATTTATATACTGAGCAAAATGAACCAACATTCAATGTCTTTGTCGGAAAAAAGTATGCGAACATTTACATTTAGTAACTGGTGGCACCCCCTTAAGCAGCAATAACTTCTACCAAACGTTTCCTTTAAGTGTTGATCAGTCCTGCACATCGGTTTGGAGGCATAACATTCTAAATGGTTCACAAACGTTTTCTTACTACTGTATAACTCTGAATATTATGAAACGCGGGTTTTGGACTGGATCATATGATTGGTTCCGTACTGATGATATGAGGGTTCTGTAATTGCGAAGAGAGTTCCGTATTGGATGACACAAGGCTACTGTATCACATGTGCTGCTTGGCGGGTAATCATAATTACATTTTCCCCTGTAAACTGTTTACACAAACCCACACATTTGAACCGGCTCAAATTTTAATGCAATTTAAACTGCCAAATTAGAATGATTGCACCCTAACACCCAACCCAGCGCTGTAAGAAACTCTGACGCAAGAGACCCTGCAGTTACACACACGCGCGCGTGCGGCTCGCCGAGCGATCAACCATCGTTTTGGGGGGGAATTCAAAGTACGCTACACTGACGACCGTCGCTTACGAGCACAATCACCCCAAACGTAACCTCACTCGGCCTAACGTGAGTAATAACGCAAACTCCGTGACACGTCTGTCGAAACACGGGAGATATTTTCAAAGTACGCGTTCGATATTCACGCTTCACCACCCGCCCGTAAAACGCACGGATTCCGCGGCAACGAATTTCTTAAAACCACAAACGTGCGCGCGTCGCTCTACATCGTCGGCGTCGCGCGCTCGCTACCCGTGTACACGTTAGGACGCGACAGTACTCACGTGGAACTAAACACGGCACACGCACGCACGGCGGCACGAGCAAGCGGAACAACCACACAATCACACGCGGCGCGTTTCACGGTCTCGACTGCCGAGGCTGCCGCACACAGACGCACGAAGAGGAGAGGTGGGCAGGATACACGCTCAGGACACCCCTACACACAGTGGTTCAGTCCGACCCCGATCAGCCAGGTGGTAGGGAGGGACCAATGGACTTGTCCATCCTCGCGAGGCAGCACAGGTGTAGGAATTGTTCTCTGAATGACTCAGTCACGTGAAGGACACACAGAGGTTTGATGTGCGCATTGTGACGCTGCGCATTTTTAAAGATCCGTGAACGCACACCGACTTGTGGGGAAAAAAAACAATGCTGGTAATGCCAATTCTATTCTTATTACTACATTTGTAAAATAATTGGATGTTAAGGTAGCGCAGTGAGTTGCACTACCGGCTCACAGCATGAAGGCCCTGGGTTCGATTCCCAGCTCGGGTGTGTTTCTGTGTGGAGTTTGCACGTTCTTCCCATGTCCGTGTGGGTTTTGGCCGGGTATTCCGGTTTCCTCCCACAGTCCGAAGACATGCTGCCTAATTTAATTACCCCCGGGGACGTGTGAAGGACTGGCGGCCCATCCTGGGTATATCCCTGCCTTGCACCCTGCGTCTGCCGGAATGAATATCGATAAGTTGAGTCCAGAGTCTCCCCTGTGTAGGCGGTGTGTCACGAGTGGGGTGACTTCACCCAAACTCAAGCAAACGGGTGTCTGTGGGTGAACAGGAGGTGCTCTACCCAGAACCTCCCCACGGGCTGCGCTCACACGCAGGCTATACACGGCCACGTTTACCACAACGGTGTGTTTCAAACACATCGGCGGTTGCAACGATCCTCGCCGATAAATCCCGACGACGCAGATGCACGTCGGTGGCGCCGGGTTCTCCACGACGAAACGATCGCACGGGGACCGAGTGAACCGCAGGCACCGCGGGCACCGCCAACAACGTCCCAGCGTGTGGGTGCCGCTCACCACACCACGGCCACACAGCGGCTGGGGAGCGAGTGGCGATCTCGCGGGGTGCCGGGGGAAGTTAAGATCGCACGCAGTTCAACCGCCCCCCCCCCTCTCAGATCAGAGCACCGGTCCTCGACGGGAACGAATCCACGCGTGGCCGCTACGCTCGGCTTGAGTAATTCGCTGGGACGTCTTTCCCGGGCCGCGCCGCTGTAGATCGCGACGGGAGGAGCGCGTGACGTCTTTACAGCTGCTGGGAATCAGCGGGCGCGCCAGATTCCTATTCACCAATGTTATCTTCCAATCGACGTTTCACACGAGCAGCAGCGGCGGCGGCCGCGGGAGTGTCACAGCGTGACGGACGTGGTCGCGTTCGTATTTCCCTACTTTGCTTCGTTTTTCCCGTCAGCGTTGACGTCTACTAACTAATCTGTGAAACGTTGACGACGCGTTGAGAAAGGAAGTGCAGTTCTTCTGCAGATCCCTAATCTGTCGCAGGCTTTCAAATTTTATTCGTTATTTATCCTTCGGCGTTAAGCCCGCCCCGCCGTCGGGACTCGGTAACGGGGGGGGAACGGCGGTTCCCACCCCCGTCTCCCGTTTCGCCCATCACCTGCGTGAAGACATCAGGAATCCTGCCGATTTGCCGCCGCTCACCTGCCAACACAAAGACAAAGATCGCCCGTGCAGCCGTTAACAGACCGTTGGGGCGCGTGCTGTTAGCGAGCACTTATTAAGGCCCGTGCGGCACCCGGCACCAAGCACGGCTGCCTTTTGTCTCTCTCCGATGCTGATGTTTACACAGCACACCAGCTACTCACTGAAGATCGAGTAGACCTAGGGGAGGCGCAGGATCAGTTCGGATGTTTGTCACTGCGGGAATTGAACTCGGATTGCGCGGTTCGTTTCGTTGCACAGTGCGCCAGTCGCCGCGCCACCACTCCCCACTACAAGACAGCTCCGCGCTGCAGAGGCAGGCGCGCAGACACACGGATGCAGGACAGTGTCCGCACACTCGCACAAATACGCACGAAGAAATTTCCACATGCACACACGCGCGCACACATGCACGCCCACACGCACAAGAGCAATACGAATGCGGGGCTCGGTGAAGCACGAGGGTGGGGATACGAAGCAGCACTATCTTGAATGGAAACAGCAATAAAACAGAAGCGAAGAGGAAAATACAAAAATACAACTTTGAGATTCCAATGTAAACTGAAGAGGAAAAGCAAGCGGTAGCGCAGCGCAGACCCAATCTGAGCCACAAGTATCGTGTGCGATGGTCCCCAAAAATGGGCAAAGGTACACTCACGCACGGACAAACACAAACCCGGGTACACACGCACGCACAAACGCACACACACGCACCTGCGGGCGGTAAGCCGACACCCCATCCTTGAGTTTTTGCTTCAGGGAACTGTTATGTTGCTTCATCTTTTGAGCCTGTGCCACCATATGCACATACGCACGCATACACACACACACAGCAGCACACACAGAGCGGCACGCACACACAAAGACAACATCCTGTTTACCAACGAAAAAACAGCACGCAAAACGGTATTGTGTGAGCACCACGCACAGCCGCCTTTATGTCTCCAGTGTCGACACTGATACAGCATCAGGTACGCATTTAAAGCCCCAGTCAACCTAGGCAGGCCCAGGACCGGTTCAGACATCACCTCGCCAGTGACGTTAGCAGCAGCTTGTAATCAAATTCTGGTCACTACAGACAAAGTGTGCCAAGCAGCGCACCACTGCTCCACCCCGCCAGCAAGCTTATACCTGGTTTTAAATAATAATAACAATAAACGCTTTTTATAACGCACACAAATTCATTCAATTGTTTGTGCCGGCAAACCGCCTAGCAGCCTCCTCCACCTCTCTGCGGTTTCCTCACGCCTCCCGAGTCGTTCCTCTCTTCAAACGAATACCTTAGAAATGTAATGAATATTTGCCCCGCGTTATAAATTAGCATATATTATTATAATACGTTAAGACGTTATCGGGCAAATAGTGCCTTTTTCAAGCTACGGGAGGAAACCGCAGCAGCGCGGCGAAAATCCACGCAGACAGGCGGCGCCCGAGCCGGGAATCCAAGCCGTGCTTCGCGATGTTCCGGCGCACCTGCTTCTTGAGATCCACGATCTGCGTGTCGAGACGCACGCTCAGGGAAGACGAGCCAGGGGCGGCGCCGGCCTCACTGGGCCGCGCGTCACCGCCGGCGATGGAGGGGCGGCCCTCGGGGGAGGCCGGGCAGCACGCGGCCACCACCACCTGGAGGTCGGCCTGCTCCAGGTGCATGTGTCGCGGCGGGTGGCGGCGGTCGCGGCCCGGGTGGTGGTGGTGGTGGTGGTGGGCGCGGTGGGCACGGTGCCGGGGGGGCGGCGACGCGGGCGGCCCGTCTCGCCTCTGCACCGCGCGGCTGCGACCCGCGCGCGATCGCCGGCGGTGCTCCTGTCACAAGGGAACACGCGCACCGGGTGAACGTGTGTGTGTATACGTGCTGAAAACTGGTACCAGCTGTGTCAAGATCGACTTCTGCGGAGGAGGTTTGTGAAAGACGCTACTGGGCAGTTGGAGGCAGTCGCCCTCCAGCAACAACGGAGGGCGGAGGAGCGACGCTCACAACAGCGAGCCGAGTGCCGAGCGGCCAAAGCACAGCAAGTTGGCACAGTAGGGAGCTCAGGTGGTGCGTCTGCCAGTCATCTCGGTCAGGCAGCCCATTACACCTAGGTCTGTCCTGTGATCGCCTGTCGGCGAGCCTTTGACACTTCACGTGGCCTCATGGTGCAAATGGCCTGGCATAGGCGCCGTGGTGACGTCACCGCCACTTAGTGGCAAATGGCGGTCGTTATGTTATGTTGTTATACGTACAGTGACTCAGCCTCAAATGAGTACCTAGTGCGGTGTGTAACCATCACCACTCGGGAGACAATAACGGCCACCCCGTCATCTGCCATGCGGGCCTACAGTCTGTTAAGGCTATACGGGGGATCTTTGTCTTTGGAGAAGATGGTGGCGGCGTTGGTCGTGGTGGAGATGGTGGTTGGTGGCGAAGGTGGTGTGGTGGTGGTGACCACGCCGTAGCCACACCGTGCGTTCCCATTGGAGGACGGGAGCACTTACTTCCCTCTTCATCTTCTTGTAGGGGTGGTAGTCGCTGTCGCTGGCATCGTTGTCCTCCTCGTCCTCCTCCTCCTGCGCCCCGTCCAGCTCCTCGTCACTGCCGTGGGGGAGAGCGGGGGGGCAGAGCGAGGGACGGAGGGGTGAGCGCCGGCAAACCGCCTGGCTGCCTCCTCCTCGCGCCTCTGAGTCGTTCTCTCGTAGAATGAGTACCTTCGATAGTGAATTAATATGTGCGCGTTATAAATGTAAAATTATGATTATTAGGTAGCCCGCGTGTCACCTGTGGAGCTGTGCTCGCCGGCTCGCCTGCCGGCGCTCCTCGCGGTCCATGACGCTCGTGCGCGTGCGCGTCTGCTTCCACGTGTAGTAGTGACGCACGAGGCTCCCGATCGACTTGCCCGGCAGCTTCCCGGGGAACACGATGGGAAGGGCGGAGAGCGGGGGGAGAGCGGCCCCAAGGGAGATGATAAGTAGTGTTAGAGCCTCGACTTTGCTATTAAAGTCGCATCTATTAAACGACGCTTGCTAGAGTTTCATGGGAAATACCCACGATGCCACGTGAGCATCATCAGCTGTCCCCGTCCGTGCCCGTAGCGATGATGCCATCTATCCCCGCGGCGCTCGTGGCGACGATAACAATGGTGACGTCGTGTCTCCCCGCACGCGGTCGCCACCGCCCGCGCGCGACGGGGTGAGATGAGGTGCGGCGTGGGGGGCAGGGGTACCATCTGCTGGATGAGGTGGAAGCTCTTCCCGTGGAAGCCGTATGCCTGCTCGAAGAGGGCGCGCTCCGTCTCGCCCCACTCGTCGGCGTCGGGAGCGAAGTTGGGCATGTCGGCGAGCGAGCGCTCGATGCTGTGCGCGTGCCACAGCAGCAGCCCCAGCGCCTGCGCACAAACCCCCGCGGTGCCCGGCGACACGCAGCACGGTTGTCATGAATCAGGAGCCGCGTCGGTTCAAGAGAGCGCAACTCTGCGCGCAGAAACCGGTCCAGGCTTTGCTTGGATTGAATCGATGCTGCTGACAGTATGCACTCCGAGAAGGCCGTGCCACTGACGGGTTGATGGAGACATCGCGTCTACTCGTCCGTTGTGTCATTCAAAGTTTAACACGCTCGCGCAGAAGAGCAAGGTTGCACGACCGTAAGATGATTTGGATGTAGGGAATTATGATGGCAATGAGGGTGCTGATGATGATAATGAGCGGTGCCAGCGGAGAGCTGGTTGAGATTCACAGCTCTCGCCGGCCACAGACACGCCTCTATAATGAAACATGCTTATCTGGTGTATGGGATTGAAATTGAGCTCGAGTCGCGGGACATGTTGTCGTAAATTGTTGATCAGATAAGCAGCACCAGGGCCAAGCAGCAGAATAATCGGGTCAAAGTTAATTTTGTCCGTCGTAACTTCGTTGACCTCGTTTTTATCACCTCGCACGACTGCTCGTTCGTGCGGCACACAGTCCACACGCAGCGCGCCGAGACGGCACAGCACACGCACACCGCCCGCCCCCCTCACCTGCTCCGTGCTGTACCCGTGCACCTCCTTGGCGATGGACAGGTACTCGTCCACTGTAACGACAACGGACACAACGCCGCCGGTGAGCAGGGGCCCCACCCACCCCCCCCAGGTGGCGAGCGGCAGTTAATTAGTGATTATCTCTATCAGTGGCGGCTCTCCCTTCCCACCACTGAAAACCGCGGGAGAGCGGGCGGGGCGGGTGGGGGGTGACACGGGGGGTGAGCTGGGGGGTGAGCGCGGGTGGGGGTGAGTGGGAGGGTGAGCGTCCCGTGGTCGGGCGGGCAACACTCACGCTGCTCCTCGGGGATGGAGTGGTGAGGCGACCACACGGGGACGTCCTCCCTCTCGCGATCCCTGGTGCGCTCACGCGGCATCACTGCCACCACACAGACACACACACGCAAACAAAGACAAAGCTCCCCGTATAGCTGCAGGGTCAAGTGCCGTTAGCGGCACAGGAAACTGGCAGACACTGCGTCTATATATACAGGACAGACAGATGTTTATTGTTTATTATTACAGTAAAAAAGACCCGTTACGACGTTATCGGCCGACAAAACCCCGTGCCCGGCTGAGTGCGCCCGGTGGGCCCGGCTGGGGAGGCCACGCGGGCGGGGCTGGCGTCGCCCCGTGGCGGGCGGCGACGCTGGAGGCCGTGCCGGGCGCCGGGACGCCGCCACTCACCGGGGCTGAACTCCGGGATCGTGGCCTGGAACGCGGAGCCCACGCGGATGCCTCCGCCACCTGCGGGTGAGATGGCTACTCAGAGCTCCACCGCGGCGCGGTGCCCACCCCGACAACCGATCCGCCCGCACGCTCGCTTATGAAGAAAAGGAAATGCGTCGGTGATATTGCGGCTCGTCTATTGTTTACGGCCCTGAGCCAGTGGCACGGATTCCATATTCTTACGATAGAACCGTGAAAACCTACATCAAGACTTCAGGATGCTTTATAATTTCTGCGCTGAATTTAAGGAATGTGATAATTCCACAGGGGGCGGCACGGTGGCGCGGTGGGTAGCGCTGCCGTCTCACAGTAAGATCCCGGATTAAAATCCCGGCTCGGGTGCCTTTCTGTGTGGAGTATGCATGTTCTCCCCGTGTCCGTGTGGGTTTTCGCCGGGCACTCCGGTTTCCTCCCACATTCCAATGACATGCTGCTGCATAGGTTAACTGACCGGCGGATTAAATCGTCCCGGTGCCCTGTGATGGGACTCGCGTCCCATTCTGGGTATAGCCCTGCCTTGCGCCCTGTGTCTGCCGGAATAGGCTCTGGCTGACTGCAACCCTGTGCAGGATTGAGCGGTTTCTGACAATGGATGGGTGAATAATTCCACGAGACGCGCGGCGGGCGCGTGGGGATCGTCGATCCCGGCGGCCCGTCCCCCCCGTCCCTCCGTCCCCCCATCACAGCTCTGGCCGCTCGTGGGCGGTCGCCCTTTCATTCGGGTCTCCCACCAAGATGAGCCCTTTGATCTCGATAGGTTGTGATGCATCGTAGCGGGCACTCCCAAAACGGCGCTCCACTTCACCGTCCGTGCAGTTTACCTCGGAGCCTCTTTTTGGGAATACCCTGTACGAGCAATAACGATAATATTAAATTATTCTAATGATGTACGGCCTTTCGTCAATCTACTGCTGAATGGAGGCCTCCCGATGACATGTTGTTCGTTGAGTCTCCGCTAGGTAGGCTCAGCCTCGAGTGAGCACCTGGATACGATGTGTAAACAAAGGCGGCCGGGCGTGGTGCCGGCCACCCACCCCCTCGTGCACCATGTCGGCCTTCACAGGTGTCTCGCTAACAGCACTTGCCCCAAGGGTGCGTTGAGGCTACATGGGGGATCTTTGTTGTTGTTGGCCATACCTCGCCACTCTGGTCAGTGTAGGTTGATAGAGAGGGTGGGACCAGTTCACCAACCTCACCGTTCAGCGCCAAAATGTCTCTGCGCTCACGTGAGCGGTGGTGTTCATTTCCATGCGTGGCTCTGAGCCACCGGGGGAGCGGAGGAAGGGAAATAGTCCCCGTGAGAAAACTCTCGTCGATTTCCTCGGCAAAGGAGGGAACGCGCCCGACAGCTCTCCAATCGCGGGACAGTGAGAAATAGCGACAGCTTGGGATGTCTTTTATGATCAAATCAAGGAAGGTGCAGGGGGTCAAGGTAGGAGCGTTCACGTCGCGATCCCTGTCAGGTAATACTTGGTATTGCCTGCGAATCTACCAAACACTTCGAGGCCGAGCTGAAAGACAACGATGTCCAGAGGCCGACCATCGTGCTTCGAAGAATCGCAAAGAAGAAGAAGGAAGGTGCAAGAAATGTAGGCCGGCCACGATTGCGATACAAGGACTTGTGTGAAGCGTCATATAAAAGTCTGCAACATCGACGTAACCTCCTGGGAGGCTCATGCCAATGATAGAACTCAATAGAGACAACATGTGAGAAAATCAACAAAACTTGTTGATGCGCAACATCGAGAAGGAAAACCAGAGACGTAAAGAACTCCAACGTGCTTCCAAATCCCAACCCAGCAACGGGACACCAATCTTGCAACGTCTGTGGCAGGAGATGCGCAAACAGAATCGGGGAGGCAGCCATCTAGCAGTGGATAGATCACGGCCGGTCACAGCGCTCGTTAGCCGCAGGAAGAACGACGGGCCGAGACGAGGCGTTAACCTGTCGGTAAACGGGCCTGGCTCTCGTTCGGGGTCAGCCGCTCCGGCATGAACTCCGACCCCACGACCCACCTGTTCTACCGTTCTGCAGGACGCCGCCGCCTCCGCCGCTACTCCCGCCACCGCCGCCACCGTGCTGGCTGTGCGTGGGAGGGTGGTGGTGGTGGTGGTGCTGGTGGTGCTGGTGGTGGTTGTGGTGGTGGTGGTGCCCGTTGGAGTGAGACTCGATGCCGGCGCCCAGCGAGCCCTTCCAGCGTTTCCACGAGACGGGACCCGAGGTGGCGCGCGCCTTCAGCATCTCCGCTCGCTTGCCCAACATGGTCGGCATTTACACTGCTGAGACACACACACACAGCCACCCGTCACACACACACACGCGCTAACACACAGCCTCCACAGAGACACACACACACCCGTCACACACGCGCTAACTCACAGCCTCTACAGAGACACAGCCACCCGTCACACACATACGCGCTAACACACAGCCTCCTCAGAGACACACACACACCCACCCGTCACACACACGCAGTCTCCACACAGCATGCAAACAAAGACAAACATCCCCGTATAGCCTTAACAGCCTGTAGGGGCAAGTGACGTTAGCGAGTACCTATGACGGCCAGTACGGCACAAGAGGGGGTGGGTGGCCAGCACCCCACCCGGTCGCCTTTGTCACCCTAGTGGCAATGTTTACACATTTGAGACTGAGTCGACCTAAAGGAGGCCCACGATCGGTTAAAAAAATCCTCACTGCTATTGGCCGTGAGCAGGAATCGAACCCGGGTCGCCAGGTTTGTAGCTCAGCACGCTAACCACTGAGCTACCCCTCCCCACTACACATACACACCACCCACCAGACACACAGTCTCCACACAGACCCACATACATAGGCACTGTCACACACGAAGACAAAGATAGATTTATAGATTTAACATACTGTAGGGTCAAGTGCTGTTCGGGAGCACCTACAAAGACCAGCACAGGACACGAAGGGGTGGGTCACCAGTACTAGACCCAACCGCCTTTGTCTCCCTGATGACGGTTTACACATCGCACCAGGTAGACAGTGTATGTGTACGCATACACAGTACATACGACTGTGTACACACAACCAAACACGCACACATACAAACATCAGGACATACCACCGTATTTATACACACTAACATAAGCACACACAACAGTCTGCACATAAACACTGTATACAAAACAATGGTCACTTAGCCACTGAGTGGGGGTGACGTCACGATAGCGCTTGTTCCAGGCTAGGTGCACTTTGAGGTCACGTGAATTGTCAATACGTTCTTACTGTGCACACACACACACACGGATGACAGTCGTCGTCTATTAACATACAGACAAAACTCCCCGAATAAACATACACAGGCTGCTGTGGCCAGATACCGCTCTCGCAACGTTAGCCATCGTCCGATAGATGATTGATTGATTGACAGATGTTTATAATTACAGCAGGAAAATACCCAGTGAGCTTGCAAGCGCTTTACGGGACTCCAGCGACACAACAAACATGCGAATTGATGACAATAATTAAAAATGTAGACAAGATTCATATATTAACAAATGTTGGTTCGTACACGGTGCGCTTACCACTGCGCCACCGCTCCCCGTGCAGACACCACCCCCCAATGCAGACTGTGGTGGGCAGTGGCTTGCCTGCGAATTCTACCAAACACTTCGAAGCCGAGCTGAAAGACAACGATGTCCAGAGGCTGACCATCGTGCTTCGAAGAATCGCAAAGAAGAAGAAGAGTGGCACAGCCACTTTAAAAACCTGGGTAATAATTGTCGGTATAATCCTGCAGTGTTTTTTACTTTGGGCATGGCATGTCAACCAACTGGGACTGTAAATCATAGCAATTCGTGAGAGACTTGAAGTAGGGTCGCTGCACCTTCGGATTGAGGGGAGCCAGTTGAGGTGGTTCGGGCATCTGGTAAGGATGCCCCCTGGGAGGCTCCCCCGGGAAGTCTACCAGGCACGGCCCAGGGCGGAGACCTAGAGGCCGACGCAGGACACGGTGAAGGGATTACATCTCTCGGCTGGCCTGGGAACGCCTGGGAATCCCTCAGGAAGAGCTGGAATCTGTTGCTGAGGAAAGGGATGTCTGGTTCACTTTCCTTGGACAGCTGCCGCCGCGACCCTCACCAGGACAGTGGTTTATAAAATGGATGTGCCCATCTTTCCTGAGAAAGGCCAGGTGTGCTCGGACAAACTGAGTATTCCATCGACGCTGGTATAGAGATGCATGCCTTCCGTTTCGTGTTTGTGTCAAAACAATGACTTACTCCAAGCCACAAGCGTGTGATTGCGGCCATGCAAGCCAAGCGCTATAGCCTTCGCTCCACTTCAGTCTGCCCTCCTTCAACAGAGGAGGAGCAGGAGGAGCAAGACTACGCGACCGCTCTCTGCCGAAGCCCTCTCACGGAGAGCAGACCTCCAACATTGGCATTCAGCTCCTGAACACACTGAATTACACAACGATTAAACGTAATTCCAAAAGCCATAATAAAACAGCCCTTGATAAACGTTGATATGAAACCCTATACGTACGGCGAGGATGGGTCTTGTTTACCGCGAGGCTTACTGATGATCACCACCCAACCAACGGGAACCGAGACCGTGCGCTCACGACGAGACTCGAATCGTGCGACAATCAATGACTTACAATCCGTGCAAAGCGTATGCAAATGACGTGCTAATTTAAACATTCGGATTAATTGATGCAAAATAACACCTTCGGAGGGACACGGGTCACGCGGACGGGCAGACAGACGAGCGACACACGGGGACGCACGACACCGGGTAAAGGCGCAGCCCTGCAGCAGCTCGCTCGCGCCGCTAGAGGGAGCGCACGACGGCCAGTCTAGCGGTATTTGGTAAACTGTTCCACACTGGCCAGGTGTTTTGGAAGACAGAGACACCAAATACGAGACACGACTGGGACAATCCTTTTCTTCTCTGGACAGGGGAGTGATTGTTGCATCCCGGCTGTTCCGAGCTGTCGCTATTAGCGCCTATTAAGGGCCGGTGTTGCCTCCCTCTCATGATGGGCTACCGCGGTACCACAGATGAACCCTACAGCTAACCCTGAGATTAAAGAGTCACAATCGTTAAAGTACGTTTACGATAATTAAAGTATTTACTGCGGCAGGTGGATTCATGACCATAGCTTCTCTCCGCAGCCCTGTGCAGCGCTTTGTGACCCTCGGGTGAAAAGCGCTCTATAAATGCTATTATTATTATAGCTTAAATGCGGACGTGTAATATGACGTCATGTAACCCCTAAATAATTGGACTGCGAATGGCCAGTGTGTGGTTGGTGAGGGTGGCCCATTCTGACGGGAGGTCACGTTTACACTGCACAGGGGGTGGGTGGCCAGCAGCACGTCCGGCCACCTTTGCCCTCCCCCCCAGTGTTGATGTTGACACACAGACACTGTATTCATTTAAGGCTGAGTCAACCTAGCGGAGGCCCAGGCCCAGTTCCGATAATCGTCATTGATGTTGGCCGCGAGCGGGAATCGAACGCTGGTCGCCGGATAGGTGGCACAATGCCGCTAACCGACGCGCCACCGCTCCTTATCATCACGTCACTCGGGCACACACACGCTCACCTAAACCGTCACACACAAAGCCTCACAGACACGCAGACAATAGCAAATGCAGCCAGTCACCACTAAGTGGCAGTGGCGTCACCACAGGTGGCTGTGTCAGGCTAGGTGCACCTCGAGGCCACGTGAACCGTCGAAGGCGCTTGCTGGCAAAACAGACGATGACAAAACCACGATTCCCCCCTCCCCCGTATAGCCTTAACACGCTGTTAGCGAGTATCACCTATGAAGGGGTGGGTGGCCAGCACCACACCCGGCCGCCTTTGTCTCCCTAGTAACAATGTTTACACAGCGAACTCGGTACTCATTTGAGACTGAGTCGTCCTAGGGGAGGCCCAAGACCGGTTCAAAAAATCATCACTGGTGTTGGCCGTGAGCGGGAATCGAACTCTGGTGGCCAGGTTTGTCGCCCAGCGCGCTAACCACAAGACAGCGTCACAGGCACCTAGACAAAGACACACAACCAGCCACGTATTGAAAGATATCCACCTGAACGCAGGTACGCAGTCACACTCACATACAGACTCACAGGCATATATACAAAGATAAATATCCCCCGTATAGCCTACACGGACTGTCGGGTCAAGTGATGTTAGCGAGCACCTACGAAGGCCAACATGGCACATGAGAGGGTGAGTGGCCAGCACCACGCCTGTCCCCCTTTGTCTCCCCAGCGTTGATGTGTACACACCGTGCCATATATTCATTTGAGGTTGAATCGACCTAGGGGTGGCCCAGGACTGGTTCAGATAATCGTTACATACACAAGCAAACACTCAAAGACAAAGATCTTCCTTATAGTCCTAATCAGACTGTTGGGGCAAGGGCTGTTAGCGAGCACCTATGAAGATCGTTACGGTGCACGAGGAGGTGGGTGACCAGCACCACGCCCGGCCGCCTTTGTCTCCCTAGTGATAATGTTTACACACCGCACTAGGTACTCATTTGAGGCTGAGTAGACCTAGGGGAGGCCCAGGACCGGTTCAGAAAGTCGTTAGCGGTGTCGGCCGTGAGCTGGATTCGAACTCGGGTCGTCAGGTTTGTAGCCCAGCGCGCTAGCCACTGAGCTACCGCTCCCCACACAGACTGACATGCACACAGTCACACACACGTAAACTCGCATACATCCCATCAGACAGCAACACACACACACAACCGCAATGACATTTAATACAAAGACCAAGATCCCCCGTATAGCCTTAACAGACTGTAGGGGCAAGTGTGGTTAGCGAGCACCTTCGTATGACTTTCAATACACAAAGACAAAGATCCCCCGTATAGCCTTAACAGACTGTAGAGGCAAGTGCCGTTAGCGAGCACCTACGAAGGTCGACACAAACGAACACACACAAAGACACCTACCTCATCCACGCAGTTTCAGACACACAGGCGAACCACTGACACACACAGCCTCTCAGGCACACACACCCACATACAGAGATTAACAAGCACACACAAACTGAGAGCTACAGGCACACACACCCACATACAAGCTCATACAAAGACACACACAACCACATACAAAGATCCCCCGTATAGCCTTTGCAGACTGTAGGGGCAAGTGTAGTTAGCGAGCACCCACGTATGACTTTCAATACACAAAGACAAAGATCCCCTGTATAGCCTCAACAGACTGTAGGGGTAAGTGCCGTTAGATCCGACACACGAACATACATGCAACCACCGACACAACTTACACAAACATATACAGAGACTGACATACACACACACAACACTCATACATACAAATATCCCTCGTATAGCCTTAACCAGTTAACGTATTGTAGGGTCAAGTGCTGTGAGCACCTATAAATCCAGCACGGAACACCAGGGGGTGGGTTGCCAGCACCACCCCCGACCGCCTTTGTCTCCCTAGGTACAGTACTCATTTGAGGCTGAGTCGACCTAGGGGAGCCCCAGGACCGGTTCAGAAAATTGTCACTGGTGTTAGCCGTGAGCGGGAATCGAACTCGGGTGGCCAGGTTTGTAGCCCAGCGCGCTAACCACCGAGCTACCGCTCCTCACTCCTACACACACACATAGATTGTATCGATATAGGTTTTCACGACTCGGTTCATGATGGTTGTTTTTCAAAGCTGCTCTTTCGGGATAGCCGTGTCAATAAGCGCTCAACCTCTGTCCGTCACGACGTTTCGCCTCCCACGTTGGAGGCATCTTCAGGCGTGGGAGGCGAAACGTTTCGACGGAGAACGCTCGACACGGCTATCCCGAACGAGCAGCTTTGAAAAGCATCCATCAACACACGTAGATTCG
The DNA here is from genome assembly GCA_036362915.1 of Geotria australis. Lineage (NCBI taxonomy): Eukaryota > Metazoa > Chordata > Hyperoartia > Petromyzontiformes > Geotriidae > Geotria > Geotria australis. Next base: position 12,361,355 of record JAZEWU010000002.1, on the reverse strand, counting down.
CCTATAATGACAAAGATTCACCCGTATAGCGTTAGCAGTCTTTTCGGCCGCTCGGACGCCTTTATCTCCCTAGTGGCGATGTTTACACAACACACCCGGTATTCATTTGAGTCTGAGTCGACCAAGCGGAGGCCCAAGACCTGTTTAGATAATCGTCACTGGTGTAGGCCCTGACCAGGAATCGAACCCGGGTCGCCTCGTTCGTAGGCAACGCGGTAACCACCGCGCCATCGCTCCCCAGACACATACACTACACAAAGATCCCCCATAAAGCTTTAACAGACTGTAGGGTCAAGTACTGTTAAGAGAGCACCTATCGAGGTCGACATGGCACACGAGGTGGTGGGTGGCCAGCACCACGCCCGGCCGCCTTTGTCTCCCGAGTTGAATTTTTTACACGCCGCACTAGGTACTCATTTGCGGCTGAGTCGACCTAGGGGAGGCCCGTCACTGGTGCTGTCCGTGAGCGGGATTCGAACTGGGGTCGCCAGGTTTGTAGCCCAGCGCGCCAACCACTGAGCTACCGCTCCCCACTACACCCACAGCACAGCCACACACAGAGGCTGACATACAGTACACACATAGAGGAACTGTCTCACCTACACGCAGAACACACTCGTACACTCACAGACACGTACGCAGTCACAGACAGAGGTTGACATACATACAGACACACTCAAATCCACCCAGAACATTCACACTCATACATACGTAACAAAGATCCCCTATATAGCCTTAACAGACTGTAGGGACAAGTGCTGTTAGCGAGCACCTATGAAGGCCGGCACGGCACACTCACAGACAAACACGAAGACGTAAATAGCCACACACATAGACTAACACACACACACAATACATACACTCACAAAGAAACACACATCCACACAGAGGTTGACATACAGTACATATACAGAGACACACAGACACATCCACACACATACGTACACCCACACTCAGAGACAAGCACTCACAGACACGTACACAGTCACTCACAGAGGGTGACATACATACATACAGACACACTCAAATACACCCAGAACACTCACAATCATACATACACACAAAGACACACAGCCAGCCACACACACACAGATAAATAGACTCACACACACAGGAACACCCGTAGACTCACAGGCACATGCACGAAGCAGTGGAGATGGCTGTAGCCTGTGTGGTGATGATGGTGATGTTTGCCCGGGAGGGAAGGCTGTGAGGAGGAGGTTGGTGGTGATGTGGTGATGGTGGAGGGGGGTAGGGAGGGGTTAATAGGACGCGGGGAGGCGATGGGCGGAGTTAAACTCAAGCACACGCGTGTGTGTGTATACGTGCTGGTGTGTGTGTGTGCACATCAGCCTTCCCATCCCCCACACACAAACCCACTCACACACATACTACATACAGCCACTGTGTACACACTAACACACATACTCCATACAACCAGTGTGTACACACACCAACAGTCACAAACCCACTCACACACACACCAACACAGTCAACAGACACTCACACACATACTACATACAACCAGTGTGTACACACACTAACAGTCACAAACCCACCCACACACATACTACATACAGCCACTCTGTACACACCAACACAGTCACAAACCCACCCACACACATACTACATACAACCACTGTGTACACACACCAACACAGTCACAGACCCACTCACACACAAACTACATACAACCACCGTGTACACACCAACAGTCACAGACCCACTCACACACAAACTACATACAGCCACTGTGTACACACTAACACACACCAACACAGTCAACAGACACACACACATAATCCATACAACCACTGTGTACACACTAACACTCACACCAACACAGTCACAGACCCACTCACACACATACTACATACAACCGCTGTGTACACACTAACACACACACCAACACAGTACTGTATTACAAACCCACCCACAAAGACATACACACCAATAGTCGGAAACCCATTCACACACACACACTACACCCAACGACTGTGTCCACAAAGATAAGGACAAAGATCCCCCGTATAACCTCAACAGACTGCAGGGGCAAGTTCTGTTAAAAATCACCTAAAAAGGCCGGAACTGCACATGAGTGCGTTTACACACCACACCAGACCCAGGACCGGTTCAAATATTACTCACTGATGTTGGTTCTGAGCAGGAATCGAACTCTCTCCATTGCGCCACCATACCCCACTATGTACACAGACGCACACTTTACACACACAGCCAATGTGTAGACACAGAGGGAGTGGTGTGACAGGCACCACGCCCGGCCACCTTTGTCTCCTCAATAGTGATGTGTTACAAAATTAATCGTGAGCCCAATTAATGCTGAGTCGACCTACGTGAGGACCGGAACCAATTCTAATATTGATCACCGTTATTGGCCGTGAGAGGTAATCGAACTCGGATCGCGAGGTTTGTGGCACAGTGCGATACGCACCGTGCCACTGGTCTCCAGAACAAAGAGCATGACACAGTGACACAGTCAGACATACGAACACACTGAACGCACACACACACGACACACCTCACAGATGTGGACCAGTCTAAAATACACCCAGTATATATACACAGTCGCACACGTCACCAAGCATACAACGACACAACCACACACTCGAGGGTCAGGAGTAGTTCTCCAATTCATTTCAAGCGGGAGCAGAACTTATCAGACCATTGGCATACCTAACATGGTTATAATAATTACTATTTATAACCTGCACATATTCATTCGATGTCGAAAGTATACATTCGAAGAGCGAACGACTGAGAGGCGCGAGGAAACCGCAGAGAGGGGAGGCAGCCAGGAAGTTAGCCGGCGCCAACATACTTGCCACACACTGCGTCCTATATAGAGTACTAGGATGTTATTGACCAATTAATTAATGAGGGTTTTTTTTATATTTTGTGAACCAAATGGGAGCCATCCAGGCATCGATTAGCGTCCAATGTTATCTGTGCCGGATGGAATTTCCTCGGGTACAAGGACATCCCTGCTGCACCTCATGGTGAACAGGAAATGGTTCCGAATCCCACCCATGCAGCTTTACCTGCCCAGCATCGTGGAGGTCTTTAATGATTAACAGCAGAGGGTCAGGGACTTCGAAAGCACAATAACTCTTAGCTCTGGCCTATTGATGGTCCCATAGGCCTTAACCACGTAAATAAAGCAGAGATGTAGGTCTTGTTGAGATTCTCTACACCACTGTTATGGCAGACAGAGAAAATGGCCTGAAACTACATGAGCGTTCCACAAGCCTCTCTCCTCAGCTAGCTTTTCAAGGCAATGTTTTGAACAATACTTGCCAGTACCTTTCCCAACACACCGAGGAGGGAGATGCCCTGGTTATGATGTTGGTCATCGATAGTGGCCCTGAGCGGGAATTGAACTCGGATCACCGTTTTCATAACTCAGTGCGCTAACCACTGTGGCACCGCTCTCCACAACGACAGTTAGCATACAGTACAAAGATCCCTCATATAGCCTTAACAGACTGTAGGGTCAAGTGCCGTTAGCCAGGACCTATGAAGGTCTACATGGCACGTGAGAGGGTTGGTGACCAGCATCACACCCGACCGCCTTTGTCTCCCTAGTGGCAATGTTCACACGACGCACTAGGTACTCATTTGAGGCTGAGCCGACCTAAGGGAGGCCCAAGATCGGTTCAGAAAATCGTCACTGGTGTTGGCCATAAGCGGGATTCGAACTCTGGCCGCTAGGTTTGTAGCCCAGCGCGCTAACCACTGAGTTACCGCTCCCCACACACACACCACTGGGACACCCACACTTTCAACACCAGTGCATATTATACATAGACTTAACCTTAGTGCGAACACATATACCTCTGCACGTATACACCAAAGACAAAGATCCCCCGTATAGCATTAACAGACTGTAGGGTCAGGTGCTGCATCCAGCACACACACCCCCACCCACCCACATAACCAACACACAATTAGGTATACAGATATACTGTACAGAGCAGCACGGTAGCATCGCTGGTAGCAATGCTGCCTCACAGCAAGAAAACCCGGGTTCCATTCCTGTCTCGGGTGTCTTTCTGTGTGGAGTATTCTCCCCGTTCCCGCGTGCATTTTTCTCGGGGTAGTCCACTTTCCTCCCACAGTCCAAAAGACATGCTGCTGCTGGCTAGGTTAATTGGCCTGCTGGTCCACTCTCCTTGGACTGCTGCCACCGCGACCCTCACCAGGACAAGCGGTTTAGAAAATGGATGGATGGACTAAATTGCCTCTGGTGCTTTGGGATTGCCTGGCGTCACATCCTGGGTATGGCTTTGCCTTGCGCTCTGTGTCTGCCGAGATAGGCTCCGGCCCTGTGACTCTGGAATGATTAAGCGGGAGATGTACTGATACTACACACTAATTCCCTCACTAATACACACGCAGTACACACACAAAGATCCACAATACCCATTTGCACACACCTCAACCCACACAAACATACTCAACACTCACATACACAACAACTCACCCGCCCCAGACATACACACACACACCCATCCTCATTCTCCATACGTGACAAAGACAACGATCCCCCATATAGCCTCAACAGACGTTTGTGGCAAGTGCTGATAATGAGCACATATGAAAGCCGGCATGGCACACCATAACGCAGACGTATTCACATACACCCCCTCACACCAACTCACATTCCCCATACACAACGACTTACACACAAACTCGACACTCACACACACAACAATCCACATTCCCTATACACATCGCTCACACACACCCGACACATTCACACACACACCAACCCCCATTCCTCACACACACACCCGACACTCACATTCACACACACACACCCCTCAACACGCACAATAACCCACATTCCCCATACACACACACATCCGACACTCACATTCACACACACCAACCCACATTCCCCATACACACCCCTCACACACTAACCCACGTTCCCCATACACACACACCAATCCACATTCCCCATACGCACAATCTCACACAAATACCCAAAACTCACGGACACACAAAGACACCAACACACACTCTCCATACAAACATACATATTACACCCCCCCCCGTCATACACCCCAATACAAGCTATCCCCATACGGGACAAATATGCCGGTCTAGCCTTAACAGACCTTTTGGGCAAGTGCTGTGTGTAAACACCTATGAAGGCTGGGACGGCACAAGAGGGGGTAGGTGGCCAGTACCACGCCCGGCCGCCTTCGTCTCCCTCGTGGCGATGTTCACACACCGTACACACTCTCACACATAAAGGCGACAAATCAAACCCCCACATTCACAACCCAGACCGTCACATGCATTTTCACACACTCCAACACACACTCCCCATATGTAGACAGACCCTTATACAAATACCCAACACCCACATTTACACACAAACCAATGCACACTCCCCATACATGCACACGTGTACACAACGCTCATATGCACACACCCAAACCCTCACTCCCCATATACACACACGCACCCAACAATAGCAATCGCCATTCGGCACTAAGTGGCAGTGACGTCACCACTGCGCTTGTGCCAGGCCAGGTGCATCTTGAGGCCCCGTGAAGTGTCGAAGGCTCGCTGACAGGTCACAGGATAGACCCATGTGTCCATGGGTTGACTGAGATGACTGACAGATGCACCACGTGTACTCCTACTGGCCAACTCGCTGAGCTTTAGCCGCCCGGCGCTCCACTCGTTGTGAGCGTGGCTCCTCCGCTATTCCTGGATGGTGCTGCCCCCTACTGCCCAGTAGCGTCCTTCATGAACCTCCTCCACAGAGGCCGATCTTGACACCGCTGGTTCCAGTCATCGGCAAGTCCTATCAGCTCCACATCCTTCGGAACCACATCAGTCTTTTTTTATCCCATGCTGAGCCCGTTTAGCCCCCCTATCTGTCCAAATAGGAGCTGCTTTGGCATGCAGTGGCTGGGCATAGGGGCTACATGGCCCAGCCAAGTTAGCCTTGCGTTCAGGAGGAGCTCACTGGTGGGGACGTGACCAGATCTTTCAAGGATCTGTGAGCTCCTCACACAACTCACTCTGATTAAACCTAGAATGGATTACAGGCAGGTCAATGTAGAAGTGTTCACGTCGCGATCCCTGTCAAGTAATACTTGGTATTACCTGCAAATTCTACCAAACACTTCGAAGCCAAGGAGCTGAAAGACAACGATGTCCAGAAGCTCAACAGATGCCAGAAGCCCCTCAGTCTGGAGCAAGAAGAGAGGCCAATGCCCGCCGCCTTTAAGGCCAGCACTGACTATTATATCTCTAAATGTTGAAGGGCTGTCTGCAACTAAAGAAGAACTTGTTGCAATGGGAAACTGTCATATAACCATCACGAATTCGAGCTTGAAAACTGTCGCAACATGCCCAGGCAGGTGCTCGGTTTTGGCGGGGTTGATGGCAAGACCCCATCTCTTAGTGGCATGCTCCAGGTTCTGCAGCAGAGCATCCAGCTCATCCTCAGAGTGAGCAACTCTAACAAGATCATCAGCATCTATTACATGGTTGACCAATAGGAAGCCATTACTTGACCACACCCCGACATCGATCATCCTCTGATCGTATCTGCACCAGAGAGAAATTCCTCTGCAACGGCCAAGGATCGCTTCTCAAACTATGTATTCGAAAAATATATAAAATAATGTAGGAGCCAGAGGACATCCCTTTGACACTGCAAGGTGGATAGGGAATGGCTCTGGCTCCCAGCCGCAATGGAAGAATAGTAGGCGCATCTATCAGATAACAAGCCGATGATCAGTGGCCAGATCAGTCTCACGGTGGGTCCTAGTGTCAAGGACGTGGGCCCGCATCCGCTGTTCCATCACTATATAATCCCAGAAGTTCTTGCTTGTACCCGGCGTGCATCAATGGTGCTGTGTGGATGGACCAATCACGGAACAGCGTGCTGGTGATTGGAAGCACTCGGGCTGCACACAAGTTTAGCACACACCCGACCATTATTATTTAAAACATGGCGGCCAGTCACCGCGTGGCCCACCACACGGGAACTACTGATCGACTGTGGCTGTTATATTTCTATTGCTGGCTGGGCAGTGGCGGGGCAAAGGGGCGACATTAAGAAACTTGCTCCCTTGTTTCAACCGCTGTGCCGGTGACTCTCAATTGCAGGTTCAGTTGTGCTGCTGTCCACGACACCCGACATTCTCCACTGGTGGGTCGCGACCCATCAGTGGGCCGCGAGCACCACCTAGTGGTCCGTGGAGACCAGACCCCAAGTGGGCCAAGTGGGCCTTGCCGTGCACAATGTTGAGAACCCCTCTTCTACACGCCACCGTATGTGTATTGCTCATGACATTCCAGTTTGCGGAAGACGGTTAACCAGTTTTTACCGGTTTTGTCATGCAGCCGTAGGTAATGAAAACGATTGTAATCATCGTAACGCGAATCCACGCGTACACATCCGGTAACGCCGGACTGACAGCGTGAAGTATGACCCAAGTGACCACCAGAGGTCCTCATCCAGCAGTGGATCGAGCACGTGTACAATGTTTATACAGTATTAGTGCCATACGATGTTGCATGTTTAGAAGTGTTACATACACGTTATCCGCGTATGATGATTAGAGTATTGCGTGTGTACACGTTCCCACGAGTACACGGCCACACGTGTACTCACAACTATAACGTAACACGGTGTTATTATGTTTGGCTGATTATTAATGTACAGTGGCATTTGAACAGACACGCTGTAAAGGGTGCTGGTGCTGTATGTCGTGTCCAGAACGCGTGTACACAACACACCACGAGTACACAACCATGGGTCCGCCTGTGTCATGGTTCTATATAATTAATGGCTATGGGGGTCAAGGTAGAAGCGTTCACGTCGCGATCCCTGTCAGGTAAATACTTGGTATTGCCTGCGAATTCTACCAAACACTTCGAGGCCGAGCTGAAAGACAACGATGTCCAGAGGCTGACCATCGTGCTTCGAAGAATCGCAAAGAATGGCTGTTTACGCTGCATGATAAAGTATGAGATGACGCCGCTGTATACACGCGTGTACACATCCACGTGTGCATGTGATCCGAGTCACCAACACACACTTGTGTCAAGTGTATGCTTAGTGTATAGTGCAGGGGTGTCCAAACTTTTTTTCCTGAGGGCCACATACAGAAAAATATACGAAGGACTGGGCCACTCACAATACAGTTAAGCGCAAATATTATGTGTGGGCCATAGACCAATATATTATTAGATTTTGATACGTGCCAATTAAAAATGGATGGCGGGCCGCAGTTGGCCCGCGGGCCGTAGTTTGGACACCCCTGGTATAGTGTATACGGTACTATATTTGTCACAAGCCGACTGTGTACATAATTACGCTATGCCGTGTACACACCACGTGGACACAGAGGTACACGCAACTATGCAGCATACTTACACATTTTATATTTAGCTCGACATGTTATATAACATATTGTGCACCGTTAAAACACTTACAAAGCAGGCTACCTACACACACGTGTACACAACCACGTGTACACACAAAAGTACACGGCGCTATGTGAGTGGCTAAACCGGTTAGTTGTACATTTAGGCACACGTTCTATACACGTCGCGTACTCAAAACCAATCATCACAGCGTGGCGTGTACACTTCCACGTGTACACACAAAAGTACACAGCACGACACGAGTGCCTAAACAGGTAAGGTGTACATTTAGGCGCAGGCTCTATATAACATCGTGTACGTCAAACCAATCATCACAGCGTGTTGTGTACACAAACACACGCGTGTACACGCGCCGTCACGTTACCGTATCCCTGCGCGGCGTGATGCACACGCGGGCGCCCCCGTCGGTCGCGGCGGCGAATCGGGCAGCCCCCCGCCCCGAGTGTCGCGGGGCCCCCCACTCCACCCTCTCGCCGCCCCCCACGCAGACCCCCCCTTCTGCGTGTACACGGCCCCGCGCCGCGTGTACAACCGGGCTCTCCGGCAGACGCCGAATACCAACGCGAGTGCGATTCACGCCGCGCACTACTTCTCCGCCGCGGATGGATCCCCCCCTCCCCCCCGCCGCCCCCCACTCCGTCCGCGCGGTGATGAGGCTCGCGTTGAGTTTTTAATTTGGAGAGGCGCGGAATTTAGGAGAAGTACGGCTCCATTGGCGTGAATGGGGGGGGGGGAATTCTAAGTGGAGGAGGCGAAGCCCCCGCAGGCTTCCATGCTGAGTCCAGTGCGCGGTTACCGCGGAGCACGCGGCCCGTCTGTGTGTGGTGAGGGGAGCGGTGGCTCAGTGGTTAAGGGCGCTGGGCTTACAACCCTGGCGACTAGAGTTCGAAGCCCGCTCATGGCCACCTACACCAGTGACGATTTTCTGAACCGGTCCAAGGCCTCCCCTAGGTCGACTCAGCCTTAAATGAGTACCTAGTGCGGTGTGTAAACATTGCCGCCGCCGGACGTGATGCTGGTCATCCACCTCCTCGTGTGCCGTGTAGACCTTCATAGGTGCTCGCTAACGGCACTTGCCCCTACAGTCTGTTTAAAGGCTATATACGGGGATCTTTGTTTTTTAGTGAGGGGAGCGGTGGTGTAGCGGATAGCGCGCTGCGTGACCAACTAGACCGGCGACCACAGTTCGAGTTCCGATCACGGCCATCAACACCAGTGACGATTATTACCCGAGTAGGTCCTGGGCCTCCCCTAAGTTGACTCAGCCTTAAATGAGTACTGTACCTGGTTTCGATTGTAAACATCGTCACTTTAGAGACAAAGGCGGCCGGGCGTGGTGCTGTTCACCCATCCCCCCTTGTGTGCCGTGCCGTCCTTTATAGGTGCTGCTTACTAATAGCACTTGCCCCAAAAGTATATGGCTAGGATCGTTTTCTTTGAGTGCAATTACAGTATATTGATGCACACGGTGCGTGTGTGTACAGTAGTTTATCTCGTGACCTTCATAGGTGCTCGCTAACAGCACTTGTCCCTACAGTCTGTTAAGGCTATATAGGGGGTCTTTGTCTTTGTAGTTTATCTGCACTAACGCGCTCACCGTGTGTATGTGGGGTGTGCGGGTGGGTTCGTGCAGAGGGTGCGTGTGTTGAGGATGTGTGTGAGTGTGTGGGTGGGGAGCGGTGGCGCTGTGGTTAGCGCGCTGCACGACGAACCAGGGCATCTGAGTTTGATTGCGGCACACGGTCACTAAAACCAATGACGATAATCTGAACCGGTCCTGAGCCTCCCCTAGGTCGCCTCAGCCCGAAATGAGTACCTTGTGTGGTGTGTAAACACAGTCACTGGGGAGACAAAGGCGGTCGGGGGTGATGCTGGCCGCCAATCCCCACTTGTGCCGTGCTGGCCTTCATAGGTGCTCCCCAACAGAACTTGACTCTATAGCAGTGGTCTTCAACCTTCTTCTTTTTTGCGATTCTTCAAAGCACGATGGCTAGCTTCTGGACATCGTTGTCTTTCAGCTTGGCTTCGAAGTGTTTGGTAGAATTCGCAGGCAATACCAAGTACTACCTGTACACTGAGAGTGCTGCACACTATCTGTGCGTGCTGCACACTATCTCCAGCAGCTTGCATTTGCGACTGTCGGCCGCTACCATTTTAAATACAACCACAGTACAGAGGCTTTTCGCACTCTATATGCTTAAATGTTAAGATCCAGAGATCGGCCTGTCGATCGCGATCGACTTGTTGGAGACCACTGCCCCACAGCCTGTTACGGATATACGGGGGTGGTCTGTGTTGTCTATTGTGTCCGTATGCCATTGTGTACGTTGCAGCGCACGTGTGAGTACGTATGTGTGAATTGTCTGCGTTTGTATTTGTTATCCTGTGAAGGAATGTGTCAATGCGAGTGTGTGCCTTTGTGTCAGTGTGTCCGTATGAGTCATTGTGTATGCGATGGTGTGTGTGCATCTGCCAGTCATCTCAGTCAGGCAGCCCATGACACCTGGGTCTGTCTTGTGACCTCCTGTCGACGAGCCTTCGACACTTCACGTGGCCTCAAAGTGCATATGGCCTGGCACAGGCGACGTGGTGACGTCATCGCCACTTAGTGGCGAAAGGCGGTTGTTGTTGTTCGTATTTGCCCGTGTGTGTGGGTCCATGCGAATTATCCAACATAAACACATCGGCGCGCCCTCTACTGGGAAGCCGTGCGGAGACCGGGCGGGCGACTTCACGGCCCACTCGAGTAGCCCCCCTAAATGAACGCCGTGTTCCACTAAACGCCGACACTGAGCCATTGTACGGCTCACGCTGCTGTGTCCGATCACCTCTATCGGGGGCCCCTCGTCTCTCTCATCCACCTCCTCATAAACCCTCCCTGCCCTTCACGCCACTTTCCCTCCAAAAGTCTCCTCAGGGTTTCCCTCAAGCGGCCCTCTTGTTCCCGCCTTTCTTCCGCCATTCCGTACCCATACTCAACCCTACCGTGTCCACACACTCAACCCTACCGTGTCCTACCGTGACCCCCACGTTCAGTGAACGTTGACGTGTTTACTAGTGAGACTCCTGCACACGAATGATGGAGCAAAGCAATAGTAACTAGGGGTGTGATGCCGCTCCGCAGAGCGCCGCGTTACCAACTCACCCGCACGGACCAGCCTGCTGAAGTATGGTGGGACCATCCCCCGTGACCAAACATGGCCAAGGGCTGCCTTCATCCAGCAGTGGATTGACAAAGGGATGTACGTCACGAACACGGCATCACTTTTCATTCGTTGTCAGAAACCGCTTAATCCTGTACAGGGTTGCGGTGGGCCGGAGCCTATCCCGGCAGACAAAGGGCGCAAGGCAGGGCTTCAGCCAGGATAGGACGCCAGTCCATCACGGGGACGGTATCACGTGTATCTCGTATTTGACCCAGACACGAATCATTCCATGAGCTATAGGCGTCGTGCTCCAGTAGAGGGCAGCACACTCCATAATGGCTGTGCTCCGCTCGCCCCACCGTCACCAACCCGCCCTGACCAGGATGGCGAAGTATGGTCAGTTAATCCTCACGGCCCCCAAGGCGTGGGGAGGCCCTCATCCAGCAGTGCACTGTCACAACACATGCTGTACATCTACAGGTGAATTATCCATCTAATTTCAAACTCATTTAGAAAGATGCTCTGCCCGCTGCTCAAATACAGCGTGAATCATTTACAGATTCCACACTTGACCCATCATCATCATTATCCATGGTCAATCCGATGCTGGATGATGACAGATGCACCACCGGGACCATCATCATCATCAGCCTTGGGTAATCCAATGCTGGATGATTACAGTTACCCCCCCCACTAGACCTATCATCAGCAATGGTCAATCCACTGCTGGATGATTACAGATGCCCCATTAGAACCATCATCATCAGCCTTGGTTTAATCCACTGCTGGATGATTGCCGTCACCCCTCACGAGAATTATCATTATCAGCCATGGTTAAATCCACTGGCGGGCAGCGCCGCCGTGGTTGGCACGCGACACGCGCGGATTCGAGCACACGGGGGCAATGGCATCACCCGGACCGATGGGCGATATGACGGGGCTGGGATGACGGCTGATGGTCATGCAGGACGATGCAGAACGAGGGCCGCCAAATCTGACTGTTATTAAACTGAACCGTTTCTACACAAGTCTCCCTGATTGCTTTCGACAGGGACCAGAACATCGATACGGATTCTGGTAGAGTCCCGGCAAATCCGAGAGGGTTGACAACCTTGCGATGGAGTTGTAGCCAATGGAACGCGTCTGCTAGGACCTTCCCCGGGGAGGTGGAGTGATGGAATCAGCTCGTGTGCCGGTGCTCAGGTGGATTGTTACAGGCTCGCAAGAGATGGTTGGCAGCTTGTGGAGGCTTTCATCCAGCAGTGGATTGACCATGGCTGATGGTGAAGGTTCTAGTGGGATATATGTGAATGGCTCACGCTGTATATATCAGCAGCAGCGCCGCTTTCTAAACGAGATTGAAATGAGATGGAATATTCACCTGGATATTTACGTGTTGCGTCAGTGCACTGCTGGATGAGGGCCTCCCCACGCCTTGCGGGCCGTGAGGGTTAACTGACCATACTTCACCACGCTGGTCGGTGTGGGTTGGTGAAGATGGGGGCATGGAGAGAGCAGAGCAATCACGGAGTGCGTTGCCCTCTACTGGAATACGACGCTTATAGCATCTGGAATTAATAATTCATTATCATTTCCCACTTAATTATGTATAGGGTAGCGGCGGGCGTAGCTTATCCGGGCGGATACATGGCTATACCCTGGATTAGACGCCAGTCCATCGCAGTGTACCGGGGGCAATTTAGTCAGTAAGCCAATTAACCTAGGCAGCAGTAGCAGCGTGGCTTTGGACTGCGGGAGGAAACTAAAGTATCCGGCGAAAATCCACGCGGGGTCACGGGGAAAACACGCGAACTCCGCACAGAAAGGCATCTGAGACGGGTGTCGAACCCAGGGACCTTCATGCTGTGAAGCGGCTGCGCTACTCACTCCGCCACGGTGCCACACGCCGCTCAAAGATACCACGGAGCTAACAAAGTGCGTTGCAACACGCAGTTACGCTTCGACACCGCTGCGGTGCGCTTTACATCCACGAGGCGTCGCTATTGCACCGCGCATCCTCACGGCCCGGTCGCAGCACTACGGACGCCAAGAGACTGAATGAAGGGAAATCCTGGGAGCGGTCTCGGACACTCACGGGATCAGGCTCTTCCCGAATTACCTCTCAAAGGTGATGCCAGACATGCAATACTGTACTTTAAACGCGATTGGTTGACGCTATGTTAAACGTTGCACAAGAGGTGGCACATCCACGTCATAGTAATAATGCTGACAGGCGAAATGCAGAGCGTTACGCGTGTAGTGACATCAGCACGGGGCTCATTCAGTGTTGTCAGGACGGTCCTCGCCTAATCCTGTACAGGGTCGCGCCGAGCCTATCCACGACGATACAGTACGCAAGGCAGGGCTATACCAAGGGTGAGATGCCAGTCCATCACATGGCATCTGGGGCAATTATGTCAGCAGGCAAATTTACCTAGGCAGCACCAGCATGCCTTTATACTGTGGGAGAAAACCGGAGAACCCGGCGAAATCCCAGGCGGACACGGGGTAGAACACGCAAACTCCACAGACAGAGAGCGAGAGACACCCGTGGCGCGAATCGAACGTGGCGCCTTGTTGCTCTCAGGGCGCAGGGCTACTGCGCCACCGTGGCGCCCCGTACGTGACAATTGGAGGCACCGCCGACGAGCCAGGCGGCGGCGGAGCCTTCAGCGACACCCCCCGCACCTCTGGGGCTGCAGGAGACGCTCACCTTGTAGGGGAAAGCGGCGGCTTGAGGCGCGAGGCGCAGGCTCAGCCGCCGTTACAGGGTCCCCCCGGGGAGACACGCGGGGCGGGCGCCGGGGGGTGGGGGGCAGCCGCCTGCGCTCTTTTCCCCCCCAATAGAAGCGGCAGGTAACGCGCCGTGCGTGTCGCTGTGTGTAGAGCTGAAAATACCTCCTGGGAAAGGAATCCCTGATGATAATAATGAGAACTGCTCTGCATAGCTGCTTTTTCTGGGTAGCCGTGTCACTGAGTGGTTCCTTCGCTCTCATTCGCGATGTTTCGCCCCCCCCCCCACGTTGTAGGAGGCATCGTCAGACGCTGGAGGCTTCATCAGGCGACTCGATACGCCTGATGATGCCTCCAACGTGGGAGGCGAAACGTCGCGAGGGCGAGAGAAGAAACACTCAGTGACACGGCTATCCCAAATGAGCAGCTATTGAGAGCAATTCTTATCACACATCGAGCCGTGAAAACCAACATCAGTACAATACTAATAATACTACAATTCATCGGTAATAATGGTGATTATATTAGTAGTTGGTGATAATTCTTTATGAGAACGCTGCTTGGTGATCGGGGCGATGTTGTGAAGGCGGCAAAGTGACGCGCTCTCCGCTCGGCGCGCGGGAATCGCGTGTAAACATCACAGCCCCAACATGTGCAGCGCATTACAGCTGGCCCGAGATTATTGCATTTTTCAAATGTAAGTTGATTGTTGTTATAATTATTAATACTACTGGCGCTGCCATCCGTCCCGCGTCCACATTTCACGTCTCCCTCCCATCGCGAGCTCCTCCTCATTGCCGCGCTGTAACACACTAGCTCTAACGCACTAGCTGTAATACATTGGCCAGGGTGACCGTAGGGGGTGGACAATAAACTTCACAACATTCCTGCTCGCCCAGCGGCCACCTTGGTGGTCACTGCATTTCCCGCTCCAGCGAGGGTTTGAAAGCAGATCCACCACACGGCGCGTCTCTCTCTCTCTCTCTCGGAGCCGCGGGCCCGTGCGAGGCGGCCCGGTGGCTCATCTAGCAGTGGATTGATCATAGCGGGTTATGCTGCTGATGGCGGTGGTGGTGGCGGCACGCGCAGGATTGTGGGCGCGCCGCTATTGCGGGTTCAACTCGGCGAGATCAACTCGGCGGCAGCTGCTGTGACTCAGAGCGGGATCTGAGCAGCCCTGCTCGATCCACTGCTGGATGAAGGCTTTCGCGCCGTGACGGGGATGGGCGTTGCTTGGACCATACTTCACCACGCTGGTCAGCGCTGGGTGGTGAAGTGGGGGAAGCCCTCGGTCGATTAAAGGAACGAGTATCTGGAGCGGTGCCTAAACACGTTAGCACTTTGGAGAGAGACAAAGGCGCCCGGGGGTGGGCACCACAGCCACCCTCGCGCGTGGAGCCGACCTTAATAGGCGCTCACCGGCAGCCTCCTCTGCTACAGTCTATGCGGCGGAACGAGGGATTATTTTTTAGCGCGCGAGTGTGTGGGAGTGCGACAGTTATCTGAACGGGTCCTGGGCATCCCATGGGTTGATTCAGCCTTAAATGTGTACTTGTTGCGGTGTATAAACATTGCCACTAGGAAGAAAAAGGCGGCCGGGCGTCGTGCTTGCCACCCACCTCCTCGTGTCGCAGTGCCGGCCGTCATACGTGCTACTCGCTAACAGCACTTGCCCCACTGTTAAAGCCTA
>JAZEWU010000002.1:12159416-12256692 GCA_036362915.1 Geotria australis | reverse complement strand
TCGGACGAAAAACCGAGCAAGGTCAGGGGCTCGGGTGGTGGTAAGGAAGTAGGGAAAAGCCATGTTTTAGAAAACGTCGAAACAATGTTGAATGTAAGGAGAGATGTTTGTATCACGTGTGTAGGATGCGCTAAAAGGCCGCAGCGTTTGTCTTTTAATTGTATCATTTGATCATTTGACGGCAGTTATAAATGTAAAATTATTATTATTATAAAAGCACAACTTTATCAAGCTCACAAATTGAATGTGATTATAAGAAACCAATGGTTAAGCTGCCTCCGCACTCATGGGATTGTATTGGAATGGGAATCCGTTATTTAACTTTAAAATGTACTCGTGTCATTTTCATTGTGTTGACTGTTGGTCAAACTGCAGTATTAGGGAGTATGCATGTTACGGCTGTTAGGGTGTTTAAACAGTTTAAAGGGGCGCCCAGCATCATGAATGTTGAATGACTCTATTAGTGAGCCTAGAGTACTTGATTTCTGCTATTAAATGTTGAATGTTATAGTAGCGCTGAATGAAGAGTAGTGAGTTAATATCCACAGAGGTGATATGTCAAGAGGTATCGCTGGTTTTCATTTGCGCAGATCAGACGTGTGGATAAGTCAACACGAAACGCGCTTCAACCAATGGCAACCTGGTGATTTAAGGTTTGGAAAGTCGTCCAATTTCAGCCAATGTTTACACATTTCAGGTGAGTTGTGGAGCGCTTAATCAGTAGGCACGTGTGGGTAGCGTTCAGTGTGGACAATGTTCAGTGTGGGTAGTGCTCAGTGGGGTTAGTTGGAAGGTTAGTTGTGTCGCAGGAATCCCGCATCCAGAGATTGCAAACTTACTGGGTAATTCCTGCTATAACGATAAACTCGCCCCAACTGGAGCCGCGAAGTGCGCTCAGACATCCCGTCTTACCTGTGGAGTCTCACGACTCGCCAGTAATACTCCTTTCATCAACGTCCTTTATTTACACCAAGTGTGATCCCATCCGATTAAAGTTCTATTTTATAAGGCACACCTAAGTCCTGTAGTTATGTACAGAGTTTTTTTTAAATTTTTTAAATTTAGCTGGGGATAAATTTAGCTGGTCTGGGCCGGGACGGCACCATGGGTAAAGCTCTCGACTCGGATGAAATCCCAGTCAGGAGTTGGCTCAGCCCATCGTTTCTAGGGAGTCAACGGCTGTGCGTAATGGGAGACCAGCGGTGGTGTTGGGAGACCAGCACTGGTAGTGGGAGACCAGCAGTGGCTGAGTCGTTCTCTCCTGGAATGAATACCTTCGAAATTGGATCAATATATGTCACGTGTTATACGTTGTATTTATTATTATTACAGAGTGTGACGTGTAGACAGGACCTCATTAACTCGGCTGCTCTGCGGGTCTCCATGCTCGTCGTGTCCTCCCGTGTCCCAGTCTGTGTGTGCGTGTGCGCGTGTGCGCATACGGGAGGACTATTTGCTTGGAAGTGTCTAAATTACACTGCGCAAATGGTTATATATATATATTTTCTGCTTTTGAAAATAAATTAAAAATGTATGCAGTAGTTTGTTTTCTAAGACAAGCAGCGTGACCGACATCTCCCGGTTACAGTTCTCAATAAAGACTGAACTATCGACGTGGTGTGAGGTGTGCGGTGTGCGGGATTGCCCCCGATGTTCTTTGAGGCTCTTCCATTCACGACCAAAACGGCTTCGTTTGCAACATTTGTATACCAACGCCGGTTTGCCTGGCAAAGGATATTGCATGTCTCTAACAGATCCCAATCACTGCACATTCCAATGAGGCGATGGGCATCGTGCTAGGAGCCACGACACACGTGGGGTTGTCAGCTGGCAGAGGAGCGCCTTGTGCCAGCGACCGCCCGGGCCGATGCCATTACAGAATCACATCTGAAGTCCGGAGTTCCTAATCCACGCTCGCGGCACACGGTGTCACCGCCCTGCAGAGAGCATCGTGTACCAATCAGGCCAACGGTTCTCAGACCTTGAATCAGACAAATTATGTGAGGAGCCTGAGTCTAACTAGGGTCTGTGCAGCGATTGATGACGGGGCTGATTCGCGATGACACCTGACTGCACGGTGTGTCTACGGGTGGCCTCCTGCACGCGAGCCCCGTCTCTCCGTGGAAAGAGTTCTGCTGTCTGCAAGCCTGCTGTGGGCCCGTGCCAGCCCGCTGGCGCCCCGTTACAGTCCGCTAGGGCACCTCGCAAACAGGGCTTTGGTCGTAACGGAACGGTGATGTGGATCTGCAGTCATAAGAGAACATGTTGTAAACACGCGGTTACTTTATTGTTACCATGAATATAAGGCTAGCAAGCTGACATTCGACTTTGCTATAGAAGAAGGTGCATCAGCAGCAATGTTGTCAACAACAGACGTCGCACAATTACTCAAGCAGCCGTGTACGAAATCAATATTACCGCAACTGGGCATCGACGGCCATTCACGAGCAAGAGCATTCCATGAAGCGTGGGGCGCACGGCGCGCTGGCAAAGCGGGACGCGAGCGGAGTGCCACTCGGCACGCCCTCCCCGCCTCGTGCTGGTGACTCCCGACACCTTGACACACGCCCTCATCATTTCATGGCTATTTCGTCTGGTCAGGTGAGAGCGCACCGAGACAATTACGTTGTCTCTCTTTTACTTTGTGTGAAAACGGAATATTTTGTCATGTGACCGTGACACAAGCACAGCGTGGTTCGCGTCTGCGACGGGTATTTAATGTTGTGCACGTTCCAACCAAAGGCAGGCTTTGTTAAATCTTCACAGTAGTGGAATTGAACAGTTACGTGTGTGTGGGCTGGCTCTCCACTGGGTTAGCGCTAAACGGCTACCCTAAATCGTGTGTGTGTCACGACACAATCTTCCAAGCAGCGTCTCGCACGAGGGGGGTTCCCTTCCATTGAAAGCAGCTCCGAGGACACAACACAGCCACTCCTCCGACATCCCGCGCCACGACAGCGCAGCACAGAGACAAGGTGTGCAGCCGCAAACGAAGACGAGCGTTCGTGCACGAGGACACAACCGCGTACTCCCAGCCGAGCGCGCGATAACCGCACGACGCCCACACGACGCCCGCACCGCCACGTGTCCCGTCGGAAGCGGATCGCCACAACATAGAAGCGCAGCCCGACGGCCGCGAGGCGACGCCGCGAAGCGCGACACAGACGACATCCTCTCACCCTGGAAACCTCTCCAAACCCACCGTGCCGATTGCACAAACATCCCCGATATTGTGAACGCGCTTTATTACGAAAGACGTCAAACATATCTAGCGTCGGCATGCGGACCCACGGTCGGACGAAACGCGGGTTACGTCGGAGCAAAGCGGCACAGGCCCCACACAGACCTCACTCTCTCGCTATCTCACGCTCCCTCCACGCAGGGCATCGCTGCCACTCAACAACCGCAAGCCGTCGTCAACTTCGAGAACCCTCGGGCCAGCTCTTCGTAGTTAATTAAGTACGTCACTAGGAGCGCGCTGGACACGAAACATCCGATTTTCAAGCAACAGCAGGAACCGAAGGCCCACGCTCTGAGGCCGAACGCGCGCGGGGCGGCCGAGCGGGAAACCGGCGCCGCCGCGTCACTTACGGGCGACGCAAACGAAGCGGATGCCAACCGTTACCCAAGTAAATACCACCGAGTGCAAACCGCTACCCCGACGCTCACCATCACCGTCGTCATCGTCGTCAGTGTTATACAATACTGTGCGTGTTCCGTTCCGAAATAAACAGCACGAGTGTACGTTTGTCAGAATTATAAACGGCTAACGGTGCCTACTTAAACCCGAGTGAACGTTTTAGTTTCGTTCTCGTTTGTAAAGCGATTGTGCTTCTGGGCCAGGGGCTCCTGGCACAGCGGTGACCCCGTGGATGCCCTTCGAGTGCCACACCGAGCTGCCCAAAGCGGGAAAAACCACGAACAAAACCCAGAGACGAGTTACAAATCTACTCGCTGTACTGCTTTGCTTACCAACCAGCGTTCGTAATGACTTTAATATAAAGGTGGCGCGCGTGGGTGGCGCCGTGCCGCACGCAAGGACAAAAATAGGATGGCGGTGGGTCGCGATCACGGCGCGCTGCAGCTCGCATGCACGCCTGTCTCGCACGCTGCCTGGGGCACCGTCGGGCTGGTCAGGCTGGCTGGCGCAGTGACGGGCTGGCGGGTCCACTGGCTATCTGGCCGGCTGACTGGGGAGCTGGCTGGCTGGCTGGCGGGCTAGTCGGCCGGCGAGTGCCAGTAGTGAGCGGGGTGATGCATCAAGATGACTGAAGTGGACAAACGGAGGCCGAACCATGTCGACGCGAGCGGCGCTCAGGGTCGCGACCCCCGCCGCGTTCAGGCAGGCCCTGGTGCTCGGCTTACACTCGGGAGGTTGTGAGCTCACATCGCGGTCGGGGACCGACTCGGCCAACATTCCTCGGGGTCAATCGAAATGGGTACCGCTCTATGGCAGGTCAACAGTCGATGTCTATAAATACACTGGTCCTCGCCCAAAGGAACGCGGGAATTTTACCACCGGCTCAGGGCCGTGAAACGAGACAAGCGGAGCCGCGGAAGGGCTCGTTGTGAACTGGGGGAAGTGTTTTAACCGGGAAACAAGTTTAAACAGGGAGGCAGTTTCACGCAGGCTCCAGCATCCATTCGACAAAATGTACTTTTAAAAATCAACAACGAAGAGTGCAGTGAATTCCCGCCGTCTCGGTATATTTAAGTTACTTGAACGCTTAGCTTACGTTGTTTGTTCAGCGACCTGAATCTGGTTAAGAATCTCGGTGTCTCCCTGCAGAGCTGAGGAGACGGGGCCGGGGATGCACTACACGGATGGGAAGTGGAGCCAAGCGGCCACAGGGCCCACGCTGCCGCAAAGAGAACCCCCCCCAGAACATCCCTAGTTACGCGGCCACCACTGCACGATGGTTACCTCGGAGAACTGAACTAAAGAGCCGTTGCCTTAGAGAATACATCGTTAATAAGTTAATCTGATTGGAGCGCATTCCAACTCGCATTTAAGCGATCGGTGTGTTAGCTGTGTCCGTCGGTCTTGTCTTTAACGGGGGATGCGGCACGAGAAATCCCACGACCGGAAACAACAAAACGGTACCAAAAGGATTCGGCTAGGTGTCGCAACCTCGCTGGGTCGCGGGGCCTCCCGGTACCGCTCCTCTCCGAGCCCCATGACCTCATCGCGACCCTGGCTCCCGCACGTCTGGCGCTAACCCCACCGTTCCCGCCGCTGGTTAGAGACAGACTAACGTCACGAAAGCCACGCACACAAACACGACACCTCTCTGCGCTAATTCCCCGTCGCGACGGGTCGCGATGCAGCGCGGTACCTCTCCGGCGGTCGGCAACTCGGCGGATCGCCGACCTCCCGTGTCACGGGGGGGGGGTTTCTAACGATCATTCCGCATCCCGGGCTCGAGGGCTGCGTGACTGGGGGGGCCGAGGAGAGGAAGCCGCACGACCGCCGTGGTAGTGGCGGCGACCCGAGCGCGGGTCGTGATTCGTAATAATACCTCGAGGATGTGAACGGCGGGGAGGAAACAGAACGCAAAGGGAAAACTCGATTTAAATAAAAACTCTACAGTATTGGTAGTTTCATGCACTTTGTTACGTCACACGCAAAAAATCGATTCCTATTTAATCTTAAAAGTCAAACGCGCGGGGTAACGTAAGCGTTAGACTATCGTCGGCGTCCGGTAAAGTTGCGGGTGGCGGCGGTCGGGTCCGGCGGGGCTTTGCCGATCACTTGGCGGCCACGGTGGAGTTGGGCTCGTTGGGACGCAGCGCCGCCGGGATCACACTCTTCACCCTGCGGCAAAAAAACGGGGAATCGCGTCGCTGGCCACGGGCTCAGGTTCCTCGGTCGCCCGCTCCGCCCGGCACTCGCCGACACATCGACGACGCGCGAATACGGCAGAGCACGCAAGGGAGACGGAACGGAGGATAGCTCAATACGCCATTTGAGGTGCGTCAGCGAAAGAGCAATTGACTCTTTCAGGCAGGCAGAAGCAAGAGGACAAGATTGCACCGAGCGTTTGCCGTGCGAGCCGTGGGTTTCCGATTGAGGGGGTGGAGGTGGGGGGGGAGGGAATGTTACCGTGCCGTCGCCTCGTCCACTTTTGCTTGAACCAGCGCCAGGTAATGGTCGACCTCGGTCTGCGGCGACAAACGACGCGACACAGACAAACGCGGCTCCTCGCGTCAACCGACCGGGTGGCTCAGCGGTGCAGTGAGCGGCTGGCAATCGGAAGGTTGCGAGTTCAAATCCCGCTTGGTGGTTTACTCAGCCCGTCGTCGGTAAAACGAGTACTACTCTGTGACGAATTTAACAGTGGTTGTGCCACGGCTACACTCGCCCCACGCCACAACAATGTGGAATTGCCACACCTGGCCGCCTCCTTACGACACGCACTCGGAATGTCCGTCTCTTACCTTTTTCTTCTCGTAGGCGATGGGGACACTAAAGAGCAGCACGACACCTGGTGGAGACAGGCGAGAGGGAGACAGGCGGAGCGGAGACGGGTACTTTTTATCCAAGTTTACGAGAAAATACATCTCTGTTGAGAATTGCAATTTTACGCCGCCTTCACACGTTGCTATCAGTCTGGCGACGTGTAGACAACACTGTTGTTATGTCGCAAACACAGCGGTAACGACCTCCCCGCGACCCTCCCCGTGCGAGTGCGCCCGTGCGCGTGTGAGTTACCCAG
Source organism: Geotria australis (assembly GCA_036362915.1). Classification (NCBI taxonomy): domain Eukaryota; kingdom Metazoa; phylum Chordata; class Hyperoartia; order Petromyzontiformes; family Geotriidae; genus Geotria; species Geotria australis. Next base: position 12,249,976 of record JAZEWU010000002.1, on the reverse strand, counting down.
GATGAGGAGAGAGAGGCCGTTGAACACGGACCCCACGTACGTCATGAGCCACAGGACCCCCGCAAACTGCACGACAGAGGGGAGCACAGAGCCGTGAGCAGGAACGCAACACACCCGCGACTCGCCATCGAGTGGCTCAAACGCAGCCGAGACAAACACCGCAGGAGAGCAGAGGCTCCGGGGGCCGCGATGCGACGCGCCGACATCGCTTCTCCGGAGCAACACCCACTCGCCTTGCCGTGCCGCCAAATACCGGCCACTGTTCCCGGCACGAGCCTTAACCGTAGACTATAATTCCTCGTAGAGCATTATCGCGCGAGATTAAACCTTGCCGGCAACAACCGAGTTCACTAAAACCCAACCCGCCGCGTGCGGGACACGGACGCGCGGGCGCGTCGCTCACGCGCGCACGAGTCGCGGGGAGCGGGATCATTAGGAGCGTCAGTCGTCGACGGCGAGATGGCTGACGCAGCGGGCGAGTGGGGATTGTGTGACGCCAGCCCGCGGGCCCGGCCTGTGAGAGCTCAGCTCATTACTGTGCCGGCTGACAGGCGCCGATGACAGGCTCGACGCTCGCCGCGGCAAACACGCTCGTCACGCACGCGGAAACCCGCGCGGATTAGCCACCGCACATTGTGGGCACGGTGTGGCTACAGTGTGAGTGTGGCACGAGGGTCTTGTGGGTGAAATTCAGGTGCATTGTGGGTTGTGCAAGAGTGCAGATGATTGCAGGTTTCAGCTGTGGGTGCGCGTTATAAATGCAAAATTATTATTATTAACAACCGTGTAATGAGATGAGCGGTGCGAGTGGTACTGGATTGGCGTGGGTGTGGCGTGGGTGTAACGCGGGCACGGTGGAGGTCGGGGGATCCGGGGGGGTTGGTGGCACCTTGAGCGAGTCGACGAGGTCCTGCACGAGCAGCAGGCGGCGGAGCTCGGTGGCGGCGCCCGTCGTCCAGACGCGAGCCGCCTCCACCTGGCGGCTCATGCGGTCGCGCGTCACGTTCACATCCTCCGCCAGGTACGCCCTGCGGCACGCGGCACGCAGACAGCAACACACGGAAAATGCAGATAAGACGAAGATCCCCGTATAGCCTTAACAGACTGTGGGGTCAAGAGCCGTTAGCAAGCACCTACGAAGGCCGACACGGCACCAAAGAGGGTGGGTGGCCAGCACCACAGGAGGGAGATAAGGGTTATGAGTGGGAGGATAAGGTGGAGAAGGGCGAGGAGTTGGAGGAGCGGAGGATGAGGAGAAGACGATGAGCGGGATGGAGGAGGAGGAGAAGAGGATGATGATGATGAGGAAGATGAAGAAATGAGGACGATAATGATGCTGATGACGGCGAGGATCTGCGTACCGGAAGGGGTGTCCGTCGTCACGCTTCTGCACGGCGCACAGCACGCCGCGGCCCACGCGCCACGTGATGGTGCACATGAGCACGAGCAGGCCCAGGTAGCCGACGATGGTGAACACGCTGAGGCGCGCGATGGACAGCAGCAGTAGCAGCAGCGCCACCAGCACCGCGCCGCTCCGCCGCGGATCCCGCCAGTACACCAGCTGCGTCACTGCCGCACGCACGCACGCGCACACCCACACGTATCACGTGGAGCGGCCAGCACCACGCCCGGCCGCCTTTGTCTCCCCGGTGGCGATGCCGCGCACCGCACCGGGCGCTCTCTTAAGGCCGAGTCGTCCCCGGGAGGGCTAGGGATCGGATCAAATGTTCGCGACGGTTATCGGTCGTGGGATGGAATCGAACGCTGGTGGCCGGGACGAAGGGCGAGGGAGCCAGGACGCGGGATGAGGGGCCGGGACGCGGAGCACGGAGCCGCTAATGAGACTTCAGAGCCGTCCCCCTCGGTACGATGTCCTCCCAACAACCCACGGCGCACCGTAAGCAGTTTTAACCAAATGTCAACACGTACGCAGTACAGTCCGCAATCTCGCTAATCCCCACCGGGCCATCCCGTGCGGGCTCCCGCATGCTGCCGAGGCGGGCGGGGGCGTGGCGACCCCCAACCCCTCCACACGCCGCGCTCACAACACGTCTCGAGTCTCCGCAGCCGGTCCCCAGTGTGGACCCACAATGCGCCTTGAGCCCGGCCGCTAACCCTCGCGCGTTCCGCGTCTTCCCGCCGGCCATCGTCTCCGACGCGCGACGGCCTCAATCGGCCTCATATCGAACGTCGAGCCCACCCTGTCTCCAGCGACGATCATCGGTTATGGGTCACGTTGGCTCCGGACGGAGTTCTCCACCGACGGCGGAGAATCCACATTCCTCCTCCGAGGAGGAGGGTGTTGGTGGTGGCCATGGACCTGGTCTGTAATCCAGCACTGTGGCTGCCGTGAGGGCTGCTCGATCGCCGCGCTAAACTTGCAAAACTCCCGTCCTGGCTCGCTAGAAGGCTGGCAGAAAAAAAGTGGAATGCCCCCGTTCCATCTGTGTGGGATAGAGTGTTTCCCACTCGCACGATGGTGCTCCCGTTTTAATCCCACACGTAAACACTCATTAATCGGCAAAATACACCTTCATGTAGAGGACCACAGAGCTTGGGCACTAGTTGGTGCTGGCTCACCGTGGGATTCGGCCAGATTACCCGCAAATCCAAATATGGTGGGGTGTCGGCGCATTCGGCATGACCGGGTTTAGTCCGCATGACGGAGGAGCGCAGATTTCATTGTGGAGCGCTGCCCGCGGCAACCGTCGTGACCGTGCCACGCGGTCGCCCCGACACTTACTGCTCGCAAGCCGTTAATTCACCCCCGCGGGAACGATCGGCCGAGTGACGACTCGACAGAGGTTTGAACTCATGGCCGTCAGATTGGGAGTCACTGGCCACAACCACGGTGCCGCTCGCACACGCGACGCTCACACGTGACGCTTGAGAATCGTGCGACGCGCGGGGCCTCCCGGTAGCTGCGCCGCTACCGGGAGGCCTTCTCACACTGCCTCTCAGTCCAAACAGCAGCACATTCTGAACAACTGAGCGACGTAACGAACAAGGTTGCTTGTTGTGGGGTAAAATGTAGCTACCGCACAGACCACGTGCCAATCAACAGACTGACAATACGTGCTTTCAACAGAATCTGCAGACGCGCTGTTTTAGGTCCTCCTTAAAAATACCAATTGTACGGTACTGTATTGCACTCATACACTCCCTGTTCTAGATTTCACCTATACAAAATCAGTGTGGTGAAGTATGGTCGAATAACCCCCCACGACCCTGTGCACCTAGGGGAGGCCGCCATCCAGCAGTCGTTTGACCAAGGGGCCGCACGTGTGCTAACAATCACCCCGAGCGCCACTGGCTTTGGAATGGGAGCGCATTGTCTAACGGGCCATACGTCTCCTTGTTTGACCTCTAATCATTTTGGAGAGGGACTGTTCTCTAGGCCAGAGGGCACGGCGAGTAACGGGACACGCACGCACGCGCACACATACCCCCCGTGTAGCCTCAGCACACTTCTGGGGCAAGTGCTGTTAGCGAGGAGCCCCTATGAAGGCCGACAAGGCACACCACGGGGTGGGTGACCAGCACTACGAACGACCGCCTTACTCTCCCGAGTGGCGATGTTTACACATCGCACAAGTTACTCATTCGAGGCCGAGTCAAGGACCGGTTCAAATATTCGCCACGGTTATCGATCGTGAGTGGGAATCGAACTCGGGCCCCTCGGTTAGTAGTGCAGCAGGGACACACGGATAACGCACACAGACACAGACGGCAGCTGTCGGGCCCAGCAGGACAGCACAGGAATCCAATTTCACCAAGTTACACAAGTCATAGTACTGTCCCTACTCCTGGTCACAGGTTCACTCAGTCTCACACTGCACCTGGAATACAAGGAGTGCCACTTTGCGGAAAGCCAACCATGCGAAGCAACCACCCTACGCAAAAACTAACCCTTGCTGTGGGAATGTGGAATTGCCACTGCCGGCTCAGGGCCACAAACCAATGCTCGAGTTATACAAAAAACTATTTATCGCTTTGTGGTCATGCTACAAACGGCCTGGCTTCTGACGTAGATTTTCACGGCTCGATTCATGATGGTTGCCCTTCAGAGCTGTTCTTTCGGGATAGCCGTGTCGAGCGCCCTCCCGTTTCGCCTCTCACGTTGGAAGCATGGATGTCTTATTACAGGAGAATAATAAATAAACATCCATGCTTCCAACGCATGGAAGCATGATGATGCTTCCAACGTGGGAGGCGAACCGTCGCGACGGATAGCGCTCAACACGGCTATCCCGAAAGAACAGCTCTGAGGGGAAACTATCATATTGGCGTCTATTGCTGCAATGTGGAATTGACACCACGGTGGTGCGGGCGGTGGTGCGGGCGGTGGTGTGCGCGGCGGGCGCAGGTCTGCCCACACTGCCCACGGGGGAGACCCACGCCGACGCTTTCCACTCGCACTCCGCTCGCCCCCTCGCACACGTCAGTGAACTCCGAGCGGAGGGTGCGGGTTGTGTTCCCTGACGCGGGTGGGGTGGGGGGGGGCACTAGAGGCAGCTGCCGGGTTTAGCAGCAGGGCCCCCCGTGACACCCTCCACCCGCCCCCCCCCACCTCGCCCACGCACTGTCCGGCCGAGACCGCTTACGCAGCACGGCTCGGGTGGCAGCGCCCAACCCACCCCCCCCCGTCATTCCGCACGCGGCCCGAGTTGCAGACGTAGACAAACAGAAATATTCCCCAATTAGAGACGGAGAGAGAGGGCAGACGCAGCTCAAAAACGGTGTCGGCGTCCCCCCACCACTCGTCTCAAATCTCAGCCCGAGAGGCCCGCAGCCGCTGCTGGAAATTCCACATTCCCGCGGCTGGGTGCGTCTTGCCGACCACCACTGCCCGACTCAAACTTCAATCGTGAAATCGCCTCCGCCCAGCGAGGCGCGCGTCGGGCGGCGCGATCGTCCGTTTGCGGCGTCGACCCGCTAGCGCGCATCCCGCGCTCCCGCGTCGCGTGCTCGAGCGGTGCTCCGTGTGGAGCGTGCGCGCGGGTAGAGCGGCTCGCGCGTCCCCACGCCCGCTCGCGCGTTCACACGCCAGCTCACGTGCCCGCGCGCCCGCCGCGCGTTCGCGCGCAGGGCAGGCTCAAGGGCGCCGCGGCCGGTGTTGCCAGCGCGCTGCGCCACCGGGAAAGTTGTGGCGTTGCGGGGCTGCGAGCGGAGTAAAATTAGAATGCACGTGCAGGCGCCTGGCACGGCCTTGACAGGAGCAGCGGGGATTGTGTCCCAGTGCGCGCGTGCGTGCGTCCGCGCGTGTGTGCGTGCGTGTGTGTCTGTGCGTGCAAATGTGTGCATGCGTGTCCTTGCGCGTGTCCGTGCGTTTGTGTATGTTTGTGCATGTCCGTGTGTGTCCATGCGTGTGCGTGCGTGCGTGTATGTGTCCATACTGCTCACTAACAGCACCTGACCCGACAGCGTGTTAAGGCTACACGGGACACCTTGGTCTGTGTACGCGTGTCCGGGCGTCCGTGCGCCTGCTCTACAACTCTCCGTCGCCGCCGCGGCGCGCTCGTCCTAACGCGCCATCCCCGCCGCTCGGCCACGCGGCGCCGTCGTCGCGTCGCGGGAGACACGCCGCGGCTCGGCCTCCATCCAGCAGCGGAGCGAGCTTCGCCGACGACAAAACAAAACGCGCTCCCACCGCCCGGCAAGCGCCGCCCGTAAATCGCGACTCAAACAACAGCATCGATCGACGCGGAGCGATCGGCACCCCAGCTAACCTCTCTTCCTGTAGTCCCCGAAATCCTCGTCCATGGCTGCTGCCACCGCCGCTGCCACTGCTGCCGCCGCTGTGCGAGATGATGGAGGACGGACCCTGGCGCTGTGCGGTGCCGCTCGCTCGGCGGTGCTCACCGCTCCGCATTAACATGCGGGCACCGCGCTCCCACACCGCGGCAGAGGCAGCCGCCTCTCGGCCAATCGCGTCGCGCGCCGTACCCGCCCCCCCTCCCCACAAGCACCCCCACCCACCTCACCCTTCCCTACCTCCCCGGGTAGAACGCGGCCGTCGCTTCACAATACGGGTCTCGCTCAGAGCCGATTGGAAATCGGCGAGTTGAGGGGACTTCTCTTGCGAAGGGCGTGTGTCTGTGTGTCCGTGTGCCCGCTGCTGCAGTTGGCGCGTGGGTTATATTTGGGAAGTGGCTCAGCGTGCAGCCTCGCGCTCCGCGCACGCCAGCACGCCGCATGTGAACAATGGGGCTGGCCGCGCACGTAATCCCGAGCGATTAGTTTGCCACCACCACCATCGTCATCATTCACGGTGCTCGATCCACTGCTGGATGAAGGCATCCCCAAGCCGTTGCCACCTCGCCATCCTATCATATAATGGCCCCGCGAGCTCCGGCACACGACCCGATTCAATCGCTCGGTCTCCACGGCGCGTGCCCTCCTTGGTCGCCGCTCCGGCAGCGATCGCGTCCACCGTCCCACTCTCGCGACCCGTCCCTCCCGAGCCCCGCTCTCCTCCCTTAGCAGCTCCGTGATGTCAGTAACTCGCGTGCGTTTCTCAGGAGGCTCCTGCCAACACTTCACGGGAGGTGGCAGCGTAGCTACGTGCTATCTCAATCGCGTAATTTGCAGGTAATTGGAATTTTTGGCCAATACCAGTTAACTTCCACGTGGTTGTTTTTTAGCTATGATAACAATAATGATGTTGATATATTGATAACAGTAACGATGTTGGTATGTTTATATTGATCATGATGCTGATATTTGTATGATGACGACTACAGGACACGACGACACTATCGAGGACACTGACGAGGATGTGTCCTCCATCAGCCCGAGGGCCGGAGCCCCGCGTCGCTTCGTACCTGTGGGGATGTGGACCTTGTCCAACAGGGACGTCGGCCGCGCAGGCCCCTCCTCCACCTTGACCGGGAGCTTCTCCTCCTCCTTCTCCTCCTGCTGCTGCTGCTGCTGGCTCTCCTCCCGCGCGTCCCGAGCCGCGGCGCCCCCGCGCGGCTCCTCTCGCTCGGCAACGCCTTCCTCCGCGGCCTCCTCGATGATCACGGTGGGGGGGCCGAACCCCGGCCACGAGGGGGACGGCTGCGACGGACGCGCGCCCTTGGCCTCCTCTTCCTCGGCGGCGCTGGCGGCGGGGGTGACGGCGATGCGGGCAGGGGGGACGGGAGGCCCCGACGCAGGAGCCGCGGGCGAGGCCTTCGGTTGGACGGGGACAGCGGCCCGTGGGCCGGGCTCGGGGGCCGTGGGGGCCGTGGGGGTCGCGGCCGCCGCGGCCTTGTCGAGCTTGGCCACCTCCTCCTCCTCCGCCAGCGGGACGAGACTCTTGTCGACCCAGGGGGAGGTCAGCGCGTCCTCCGTGTAGAACTCGTTCTCGTACTCGTCGTCGTCCTCCTCTTCCTCCTCCTCCTCTTCGTCGTCGTCGTCGTCGTCGTCGCTGTCGACGACGCGCACGCCGGAGGAGGGCGGTGCGCCCAACGCCGTGAAGCTCACGGTGGCGGCTGGCGGCTGCTGCTGCGGCGGCGGCTGCTGCTGCTGGTTGCCGCTTCCCGTATCGAAGCCCATGAGGTCGTCCGCTGCAAGAGAGGATTGAGAGGAGGATGAGTGAGACGGGAGCGGCGTCGCGCCGGGTCTCGTCATCCTGCACGCACCGACATGGATGGCGGGCGCGCGTGGTTACACACGCACGCACGATGCACGCACGCGCACACACGCGACGGTGGCTCTACACAAAGCAGACGGAGGCAGAAGCTGCTTGTGTCAGGGGGCCGATGGCCGTGAAGCGCTTCGCGGCGAGCGGCGCGACAAGCAAGCGTGTGGAGCGAGCGCGGCACCGCCGGCGGTCGGGTCGCGCGGCCGCCACTCGCAATGAGGAGGCGCGAGATGGAATCGCTTCGATGGAGAGAAGCGATGGAAGGCGGCCGGTGCCGCGGTCCGCCGTGACGGTGTCCGCCGCTCGGTTACCTGTCCCCCGGCCCGCGGCTCCCGGCGCCGTCTTCCCCGCGCACCCGTCGCGTGGCCCCTGGGCCTCGGCAAAACCGGCCCCGTGCGTCTCCCCACCCGGCCGAGCGTCCTGCCGCCGATCCGTTGCCACGGCGCGGTCCCCGGACGGGCGGCTCTCCTCCGCGGACGGACGGGTCTCCGTGGCGACCGCCGCCGCCGCTGCCGCGCGCGCGCAGTTCTCCGCGTTCTGCGCCGTGGTCTCCGTCAGGGAGCTCGAGGCATCGTCCTTCGTGGCCACCCGCGCCTCCCGATCCCACGTCGCTTTTTTCAATTCGCCACTCGCTCGGCCGATCTCGTCGAGGGCGGTGTCGGAGACCCCCGGCTTCGCCTCAGTCTCCGCGGCGGTCTCGTCGCGCCGAGCAGCGAGCGGGCCCGCCGCCCGCTTCGCGTCGCCCGGGGGAGCGGCCCCCTCCCCGGCGCCGTCCCCCGGCACCCTCCCCTCCGCGGCCCACGGGCCCCCGCGCCCGGCCTCCTCCGAGCGGGCGGCCTCCCCGCCCGTGTCGGCTCTCCCCGCGGCCCCATCCTCCTGCTGCTGGAGGACCTCCTCGATGGCCAGACGAGAGTCTCCCTTCATCTTCTCGAGAGCCCGGCTCAGCTCCTGCATGCTGCCCTCCACTGCCCGGCTCGCGGCGTCCCGCCCGGCCGCTCCCCGCTCCACCTCGCGCTCCTCCTCTCCGGTGACGAGGTTCCTCTCGTCCGCGGCGACGACGGCGGCGTGGCCCTCGGACGCGCGTCCCGAGCCGGGTTCCCGCGCCGCCTGCCGCACGGCGCAGATGGCCGCCTTCGTGGCGGCTTCCAAACGCTCGCGTTCCTCCTCCTCCTCGTCTGCCTCGTCCTCTTCCTCCTCGTCCTCGACATCCTCCTCCTCGGCGGCGCTCGGAGCCGTGAGCACTCTCCCCGCCGCGGGCTCCTCGTACGTTTCGTCGAATTCTTCCATCGGAGACCCGGACCCCTCGTCGTCCGCGAGGCGACCGAAGCTTTGCCAGCTAGCGGCGCCAGCGCGGGTGCCGTTCGCGCGCACGACGGCCGCCGCGGGCAAGGGCGGCGCGGGCGGCGCGGGCGGCGGCGCCGCGGGCACGGCGCGGCAAGCGGCGAGCGCGCCGGCGACGCCTGCAGGAGCAGCAAGCCACAGGCGCCTCCGTTAACCACGACTGCAGGGGTGACGCCGGTGCGTGACGCCGGTGCGGGGTTTCGTGGTGCACGCGTGCGTGAGTGACACCATGGTACGTGCATAACACCGCGGTGTGTGCGTGCGCGCGTGACACCGTATGTGCGTACCACTGGTATGTGCGCGACACCGGTGCGTGCATAACACTGTGGCGCGTGCGTGACACCGTGGCGCGTGCGCGACACCGCGTGGTGAACCGGCGCTCGTGACCACTCGGCTCCGCCTCCATGCGGACATTGCGCAGAATGCAATATTTTAAACGAAATTAAACTTTCTCGTTCGCGGTGCTAGTAAAGCATCGGGAAACACACACACATACACACATCGAGGGGCAACAATGAAAATTTCCACGTTTTGTAAGTTAACAAAATGCAGAAAAACAACTAAAATGTAAAAATGTGGTGCAAATTAGACGAATGATTTTGGCCACCGACCTGTCTGTTTCTGCTCAATACCGAAAGCATGGCAACTCCCAGTAACGTGAAATTCAATTGGGAGATCACACGACCTTCACCGTTACATCCTCTTTCCTGAAGGTCAAGGTGGCAATGCTGCACAACCTTCTGAACATCTCCAGCCTCAGCCACACTCATTATATTATTGTTATTGTTATGCTCGTTCACCAAGGAAAGCTTCGCTGAGACTCAAAACCATTTGGCAATGGGAGGCGATGTTGTTGCTGCTGTTCCGATCGAGTTGTCTGCAGCTAACGTCTCACCGTCGGGATGTTTGGCCGAGGCCAGTTGCGCTGCTCGGTTTCGCTATCGTTAATCTGCGAGCGTTCTGCAAAACTGTCCGGTATTTAATCACGCTGGCGGCACACGCTCGCCTACCCGTGTCCGCGGAGCTCTTCTCCCCGGCCGGCTCCTCTGCGCGCCAGCCTCCGCCTCCGCCGCTTCCCCGGCTCGGCGGCACCACGGGAGCTTTGTCCGCGGCCACGTCAACGGCGCGCCAGCCCGCGTCTGCCACGGAGGACGGCGGTTCTGCGAACCAATCGCCCCCGCCGCCCCGCGCCGGTCCCAGAGACTCGGCGGCGAGACCCGGCTCCGCTCTCTCCGCGTCGCGCCGCGCGCTCGCCCACGGTTTCTCTCCACCGCCGTCGCCGGTTTTGGCCGCGGCGGGGATGTCGCGCGCCTGCCGCGGCACTTCCTCCACGAAATCTTCCTTGTCGCCGAACTTCCTCCCGCCGGCCTCGCCGCCGGCTCGTTCCTCGCCTGGGCTCGATTCCTCCGTCGAGCTGCTCACGTACGACGACGTCAGCGAGTTGTCCTTCTTGGCTAACGGGACTTGCTTCTCCTCCGAGAGATCGGTCCCGGCCGGCTGCCGCTGCTGCGCGGCGGCGGCGGCAGCGGCGGCGCTCGGTTTGGGGAACGTGCGGCCCAAGTCGCCCATGACGGGGCTCGCGTCCTCTCCGGGGCTGCTCTCCTGCGACAGCGAAATCGAGTACTCCATCTCGGTGGACGGCTGCCGCTTCTGCGCCTCGTCGCTTGCCACGATCAGTTTGTCCGTGAACTCCTCCGAGATGGGGCTGATCTCCTCGAGCGGGCTGCTCTCCTGCGAGATGGAGATGGTCTCCGCCTCCGAGTAGCCCGGGTGGTACACCACGGGCGGCTTCTCGCCCGCGTGCGCGCCGCGCGGCCCGGGCGCCTCGGCCCGCTCGTCCTTCCGCGGGTTCTTCGCGAGGGTCTCGGCGTCGCCCGGCCCGTCGCGCTCCCGCTTCTGCGGAGCGGCCGTCTCCAGGTATTTCTCCTCGGCGAGGAAGATCAGCTTCTCCATCGGCTTGTCGGGCGACGACGCCTTCTTGGGCGGACCGTCGTCCGACGGGCTGGTCTTGCCTGACGGAGGGCCTCCGGGAGGGCCCGCCGCGACGGGGCCCCCGGGGGAGAGGCCGGAGCGCGCGGGGAACTCGCCGACCATGTCGTCCGCGGGGCTGCTGTCGCACGACTCGATCTGCGGCCCTTCGTCGTCGTCGTCGCTGCGGGGGCTGCCGGCGGGCCTGCTCAGGTCCACGTCGCTCAGGCCGGCCGCGGGGGGGAAGCGCTCGCCGGGCGGCGTTGCCCGTGGGCCGGACGGCGGCGACGCGTCCCCGTGGAAGGCCTCCTTCTGGGCCTCCAATTCGCGCATCCAGTTCTTGGGCATCGCCAGCTCGGGCCGCACACCCACCGGGCTGTAGTCGGACTCGTCGCCCTTGTCGTGAGCCAAGATCTCGAAGTCGCTCATTGCCCCCATCTCCATGTATCCAGCTGCCGGTGCGGGTGCCGGTGCGGGTGCCGCTGGCAACCACTCGGTGGCGGCGGTGGCGGTGGCGGCAGGGACCGGCTTGGCGAGCGCGTCGCGCACTGCCGCCTCTCCTCCCGCAGCGCCGACGTTCGCAAGCTCGGCCATCGTCCCGAACGCTGGCACGAGAGGGAGCGGCACGGGAGGGAAAACAAAAACGGATTATATTTCCGATACGGAAGAAGACAAAGTCCGCGCAAATTTTTTTTTCACGTGGGTTCAATGCGAGCGATGCCCAGTGCTTAATCGTGCAGGGAGACACTTCAACTGTGGCTTCTTAGAATTAAAAACAATCACTTGACGGGTGAGGTCATGGGGGAGGTCATGGGGGAGGGCACCGCTGAGGGTGTAACACCGACATCGATTTCCCGTGATGTGCTCGGCGCTAAACGCGACGGCCCCGGTGTCCTTCAGCGCCACAGCTGCAGCGGTTGTGGCCGAACAGCGGGTGGTGGCCGGGGTGGTGGCCGGCACGGTGCGTGCTGCCCGTCGGCACAACAACATATGACTCTTGGGCTACAAGAGATCTCTGTCTACAGTCGAGGGGCAACGCCTGATGCCCTCCTCTACAATCGCTTTGATTGTGTCGGCGCTAAATGAGAGCAGTAAGTAAATAAACAGCATCTTTCCATTATACAAGCTTTAATTGAAGTACAATCATTAGTACTGTCCATTCGACATCCGCGCTATGACTTTACCGCAAAGCTACCGTGAAGCTGCAGCGTTTCACCGTCTGCAGGAGCGTCACGGTTGGGCGCGATCTCGCTCTGGGTTCCCAACCGAGTCGCGTTTGGGGCTAAACTACTCAATCGGCAATCGAACGTCACCGCTATCCTTGAGAGCATTTCGAGCGACGCCTGGGGTGGCACAGCAGAGGGCAGCACCTTCCCTCCTGCCCCCGAGTGTTCTGGCGGAATGTTCTGGGAGCAGCCGCGAGGTGGGGGGAGCGGTGTGGGTTGCAGCGCCGCGGTTACGACGCTCACTTCGCTGGCGAGCTGCCCCACCGGCAGTTTTGCGTTCGAGCCCCCGGCTGCGGTTCTCTGCTCGTCGAGCGGTAAGCGGTTGGCACCCGGCTCATTCCGCGCGGAAGAGTCGCGGTGGCAGGGGGCACGAGGAGTGGTGCAACTTGCACAGCGACGCCCGGGGTTTATTCTAGTCGCTGGAGACCGGGCTGAGACCATGAGCTCACCGTGCTCGAGAAACCGGTGGAATCACCGGAGGATGTCTAGGTTCCAACCCAGGGGGGTCGGCGCTCTGACCTCCGCCTCACGCAGCAACCTTCCGGGAGGCGTGTTAACGTGTGGACCACACTCGGCGTTAACGTACAGAAGGCACAGTGTTAACGTACAGACCACACTCAGTCCACCCAGCGCCGGCGCTAAGACTATTTTGCACTCTAGGCAAGGCCAGCGACTTGCATCCGACACCGACAAAAAAAATTGCCAAATCCAATTTTTTAAAACAGATGTCTTGTAGAACAAAAAATTGTTATGCTGTCAACGAAAACATAAAATTACATCTACATGGATAAAAAAAATCCTAAATATAATTCAAAGTCCCTGAAACTTCTCTGAGATATACATTTTGTTATCGCGCCGTAGGCGGCTGCCTATTTGGCCTAATGGTAGCGCCGGCCGAGTCCACCGCCACCCCAGGCTGCCCCGCGTGCTCAGCCGGCGTGCCGCAGAGCTTGTGTGTCGGTGCGGTCGCCCGTGGCTACACGAAACAACAGCCCGCGCGCTCCCCCGGCTCGCTGTCCCGCGGCCCCATCACACCCCATTGTTTTAACGGGGCGGAGGGGAGGCGTTAATGAGCATGAGGCCCGCGACGGAAACAACGGGAGGCACGTGCTACGAGGCAATCGCTGCTCCCCCTGGGTGCCCCCCTGCCCGCTGCCCCCCCCCCGGCACTCCCTGCGGCGCTAACGAGGTCACACCAGCGCGCACTCCACGCTGGAACAATCCATTCCCGCACGGGGGGTGTCGCGCAGCCGTTCCGCCGCGCCTCCTCGGCAACTGCTGCTGCGAACACGCACTCCATGTTCGCGCGCCGCTCGGCCTGTTTGATGGCAGCGGAATGAATACAATTATTGAGCGGCGTGGAAGCGGCGCGGGGAAAGAGTGTGTGTGTGTGCGCTCACACTTGGCTCACATCCACATTACAGTACAGGCAGTGTTCAGTCACCGATCAAGTACCGTCATGTTTTACTCTCACGATCGCAGGTCTATATTTAGCCAGGAAAACCTCACCGAGTATAAACGTTCACATTCAGGGAGTTCTTACTAATGACGTTTGGCCAGTTCATTCGTCATCTTCAGGCGTGGTCAATCCACTGCTGGATGAAGTCCTGGAGACCGTGGTCTGCGATCCCTCCAACAACATTTCCACGGAGGATATTCCAGACACGGATAGCGGTATGCATAAAGCTTCAAACTAGGGAACGTGTTATAATAATAGCATTTATAGAGCGCCTTTCACCCCAGGGTCGCAAAGCGCTGTGTTCTGGTTACTGGGACGTATTAATTTTGACGGAACGAGGAGTAGACAGAAGTACTCGCGAGTGGATAACGCGCGCAGAGCACCCGGCACGGTGCGATGAACCGGGGCGGCAACAGCGGAGCCGTGTCCCGAGAGAGGGGGGTCACGGCACCGCCCAGCTGCATTCATCACCGGGCGATAACGCTTTTAACGACCGACAACTCCCTGCCGCCAGCCGACAAAATTAATTATTAGTAAGATATACGACGGTGCCGCGAGGAGCTCAAAGGTGCCTGGCTCGGTGGATCCATTAGCAGTGCAGCCTTTTAAAAGCCTCCAAAATCTGTGCTGAAAATGGTTGGTCAAAAGTGACTGCAGTCTCGGGCTTGCGGACAAAATCGAAGGCTGCCGTCTGTCGCGAGTTCCATTATCTACGAAGCTCGGTCGCTGACAGGGTAAGCCGAGCTGCGCTGAGGGAGTGCGGCGTTTCCACCGCTGGCTGGAGGCCATCGACAGATGTAAACAACACTGCGGCACCGAGCGAGTCGGTGGTAACATTCCACGTTCTTGGGGGACGAGTCCGTCCAGCGAGACAACCATTTGCTGGTCTCCCACCACCTGTTGCTGCACTGTCACTCACGTGATTGTGAGTGACAATCTGTGAAATTACAACTCCCGGCTGACTTGGTTTCCGATCGTGTTGCAAGGTGCCTGCTCGGCCGCAGCATCGCCAGGTCTCACCACGTTCCACGCCGGATTAAGTCGACACGCAATACCATTAACGCGCCATTTCCAACAGGCGCATCAACGGTATTGGCCAAAGATACGCTCTATAGCGCCGACATTCTCAGCCGGTGGGTCGCGACTCCCCAGTGGGCCGCGAGTGCCGCCTAGTTGTCAGTGGAGACCAGACCCAAGCGGGCGTTGAGGTGTAAGAGGTTGAGAGCCCCTGCTCTAGGGGGCTCTAGTGGAGGCCGTTCCGCCAGCAGTGGTGTGAGTGAGCACTTGCAGAGCCGCTCCTTTTCCACAGGCGTGGCTGGGGTGTAGACGGTAGGGCAGTGGCCTCGTGGTGCGATAAGCAATGCACTATAAACCAGGAAACACGGTTCAACCCCTGTCACCAGTAATAGCCACACTGGCCCTGTGCACCCCCATTCCGCATCAGCCAGAGTGACAAGCGTGGTGAAGTATGGCCGAACAACCGCCCCGACCAAAGCGGCCATGGGAGGCCTTCGTTCAAGAGTGGGTTTTCAAAAGGGCCGTGTATTGTTCACCATAAAAGGTATTCACAAGAACAGAAGAGGAAGCTGCTGGGCATTGCACAATTCGTTCAAATGGTACCCAGTAATGAGCTCTAAATCTACGCTACAGAATATTTGTCGTTTGGCACAAAATCAAAACCCTTTAGCACCCCACAATCCCATCCCTTCACATCCTTCCCTATCCCGTGACAAATAGTAAACGGAGAAAACTCCCGGTAGATTTTCAACAGCCAGTAGAATAGACGACGGTGCTCCCGTTAAGTGATATTTTGACGGGATACGTCGGGGATTAGCGGGTGCGAGGGCCGCGCTTCGGCCCGGCGGCCTCCGTGCAGGCTGAAAGCTTTCTGATAATCCTTAATCTCCTCCTTTCCAGCCCAAATCCCAGAGCATCTCTCGTGCACTGTACGGGAACTAGAATCCGGTGCTGGAACCCGTTCCCTCCATGTAACGCACTCAAGCGCGCGGAAATAACCACGGCATGATGTGCCACGTGACTATGCGTGCGTCCGCAGCGCCGTGGAGGCGGCAGCAAGGATTGGTGGATCACCGCGGGAATGACGTGAAACTCAGCGTGGGCGACGAGCGGGGTGGAGGGGGCGTACCCTCGCCCGCCAGAAGTCGGTTCTGCAAACGCGGACTCCACCAGTGCTGTCTGTACGGTATCGTATCGCCAACCCTCGCAAGCGTGGGTTTTCTCCGGGCGCTCCGGTTTCCTGCCACATGCAAGCCCTCGCCGATCGGATGAGAACATCTTATAATCTATAGGGGACTGCAGAGCTTGGGCAATGTTGGGCACTTGTTTGTTGCCTCTCCTCGAGGCCCCGAGTCGTTTTCTCGTCGCGAGCGGGCGAATACTGTGCACTGTGAGTTCAAATAATTATTTATTGCATTCGCTTTGAGCATGGAAAAAATCCACGTATTCTTGTTTCAAACAGGTTCCTGAGTAGTAAATGAGTCGTGGGAGTACAGTGGTATGTAGGCAACCAGTGGGTTCAGCGGTGATTGGCGGCGCACGGGACTGAACCCGGTGACCCGAGTTCGATTTCAGGCCATGGCAACCTCAGTGACGTCTAATCGATCCCGTAATAGTCACCGTCAAGAACCCACGGTATACAGAAACGCATTTCAGACCGATTCAACTGGTGCCTGCTACGCTGTATTCCCAATCTACACAAAGTAAACTTCGCGGCCACAGTGAATCAGTGAAGCAGGCTGCCAGCACTCAAAGCAGCGTCCGTGAAACACGCCGTGACACGTGTTGACAAAGCCCGGCGGTGCGGGGCGCGCGGTTGCCACCAGGTGGCGCTGCTGC
Organism: Geotria australis; assembly: GCA_036362915.1. NCBI lineage: Eukaryota > Metazoa > Chordata > Hyperoartia > Petromyzontiformes > Geotriidae > Geotria > Geotria australis. The sequence continues at coordinate 12,233,499 of JAZEWU010000002.1, read as the reverse complement.
CCGGCCCTCCCTCAATTCCCCCGCGTGTGGTGGGACCACCAATTACACCAAGACAAATATCCCCCCTATCGCCTTAACAGACTTTAGGGTCAAGTGCTGTTTGCGAGTAGCACCCATGAAGGCCATCGCGGCACATGAGGGGTGGGTGGGCACCACCACACCCGGCCGCCTTAGTCTCCCTAGTGCAAATGTTTACACACTGCACTCATTTGAGGCTGAGTCGACCTATAGGTGAGGCCCAGGACTGGTTCAGAAAATCGTCACTGGTGTTGGCCGTGAGCGGGATTCGAACTCGAGTCGCCAGGTTTGCAGCCCAGCGCGCTAACCACTGGGCTGCCGCTCCCCACAGCCAGCGGTGGACGTTCTGCATGTGTATAGTGGGAAGGTGGGAGCCAGCTTCATCCAAGGGACAGATACTACTCACTTACAATTACGGGGCATTTACTTTCCCGATAGTAGAGTGGCGGTGGCGATAATGGCTTCCTTGGCCACCCACAGTTTAAACTCCCAATCCTCTGACTGTGGGTCAAGCTCTCTGCCAAAGGATCCTTGGGCCAGACAGATCATTTGGGTCTGCTACAAACAAAGCGCCGCTCCCTACTTGTCAGAAACCCTCTGCCACACCACCACAGCCGCAGTGGTCTTCCTGAGTTACCGCAACACAGCTCCCTGTCTCAGCCGCACATCAGCCACTCAAATAACCACAATAATAGTATATGCCACTCCCTGCAAACAGCACATACCTGTTATGCAGCATGACTCCCACCCAATCACCTGGCATCGATATCCACAAGCAACTGCCAAGGGCTTCACACTCCATTACACTTTACCTCGTCTTACCCCAGAATCGTCCGATCTCATTAAACCACTCCACCTAATACCGAGTCAGATTGCCACTCCACATCTCTCCTTTGACCTCATATCATCCCACGTAATCCCTCATCATCCAAACATCACCATCACAGGACGCCAGGCCGCCACACCCGCACGTCCCATGTTATTCCACCTCCATGTAGCACCGCATCTCAAGAACGAATCATGGTGTGCTCACCATCACACCCTCACCACCATCCATTGTACCCCCCCACGTCACTGCGCGTCTCTCCTCACTCCACCACGACCCAAATCCCATCACCATCTCTATAATCCATCACAGCACCGTTTCCCCCATCAGAGTTTCTCAGAGCCAATCGCCAGCGTCATATCCCACGACATCCCATCATACCACTCCCTGCTCCCGTGCCAGGCAACCCCATCCCACCACATCCCAGCAGACTCCACCCGATGCCGTCACACCCCACCACTGTAGCTCGCATCTCCATTACGCCCCGCCGCACAGGCCAAGGCAGGGCGGGCCGCATCCAATGTAAACACAGGCTGTCATTCGGTACGGTGACCATCACCGGAGGAGCACCTGCTGTCATGCCGTATAAACCAAGATAACGCTGCCTGACCATCATTGACACCGTGAACATAGCGACGCTGCACAGGCCGAGAGACCGGGTCTGAGCAATGCAGGTTGGAACACAAACCAAAGCTCCAACTAATCGAAGCGATAATCATAACCAGTTGATCTTCACGCATTATTCCGTGTCAAACCTCACCCGTTCGGAAAGCATTCTCATTAAGGAGTTTGCCAAAAGCCCATCGTTCACAATGACGAGGATCTTTAAGCGCGCACGCATTGTGTAGTTGTGCAAAACAATGCGTGCGTCTGACTCCGAGCAGACAGGCTCCGCACAGCGTCACGCCGCGGGAATGCGCGCTGATTGTAAAGTGCCCCCAGCACGCACAGCGCTCTCGCTCCCATTGTCTCGGCTCACGAGCTTCCCCTCTGACTCTCACCGCCCGCGTTTACGCCATCCTAGCTTTTAATACTTTTTAATGCGGCTTTTCGTTTGTTAATGCGTTTTGTCGCCTCACTATAGCACGCAGAATTAATTGCAGTCTGGGATTTGCATCTTTATTAAGCCCCCAATCGTTGAGATGCGACAGTACGAGATTGATTTTGTATCAGTGCTTTAAAGCGCAATGGCAGGTTGTTGCTGGATCCCCCTCCATTACCTCTCGCTCACATTATTCCTCCTCGCCTCAAATACCGACAAGTTCCCATCACTTACATTGACACGGCTTACATGTTGCCTTTTATAAACACACAGTGACGGTGTGTCCCCATTAGCAATTACTAGCACTCAACTTGACAATGCATTGTTCAAGACACTATACACACAGACATGGTAGACCTATTACAGGACACTCCATGATCATTACAGCACAACATTGCGACTTCCTCGTTCGGAACAACTCACGGCCAAGCAGGGTCGTGCTGCCAGGGGGGTCACGGCCGACCGGCACCCACTCGCTGTGCTGCCGCTGCTGCTGATGATGTTGCCCTGCCTCTGAGGCGACGTCAACCCGAGCCTCCCCGCCGCCCTGCTGCTGTTGCTGCTCCATCCCGGCGCCTCGCCTGGCCGTGAGTGGAGCCACGAGTCGGGGTGTGCCACCCAAACACTTCTCTCCTCCGCCACGACCACCTTCACATACACACACGATCCCTCTCGCAGCAGCGCTCGACAAAACGCTAAACCCCGGCACTTAATGAATTAGCTCTTGCTCTAGCGTATACCGATTCCCAGCGCTAGCCAGCCTCTCTTCTCCGCTTCCTTGCTGTAGGCTACCAGGAAATAACTGCGGCCAGTCGAGAACGACTGCTGCCGGCTGCCTGGACCCGCGCACACTGCTCTTGCTGCTGCAGCTGCCGCCTGTAGACGCGAGCGGCCCCACTGAGTACTGCGAGTCATGTAGTGAATGCCGGATACGCTACGTCACCACGCACTGCGCTACTCTCGTACGGCGTCAATTGGCCACGCTCCGTCTGATTGCAGGGAGACCTTGCTCGAGTTGCTCCGGATTGCCGGGGCTTGTGCGGACTGCGCCGGGGATCCTGGGTTCGCTGCCACACACGCGGTGCCCTCCGAATACCACGGGCCGCTCGCTTTAGTCAGCTCTCCCAAACGGGTGCTGCTAATGCCGCAAAGGGCGAGGTTCTTGCGCATAGATGACGTGGAGCCGCCGAGGCAGGGCTGCACTTGCGCACACAGGCAAAGATCCCCCGTATAGCCTAAACAGACTAGGATCAAGTGCCGTTAGCGAGCACCTATAGAGGTCGACACGGCACACGAGGAGGTGGTTGTGTCCAGTACCACGCCCGGCCGCTTTTGTTTCCCTAGTGGAAATCTTTACACACCGCAACCAGGTACTCATTTGAGGCTGAGTCGACCTGGGGGAGGCTCCGGACCCGGTTCAGAAAATCGTCACTGGGGTTGGCCGTGAGCGGGATTCGAACTGGGGTAGCCAAGTTTATAGCCCAGCGCTCTGACCACCGAGCTACCGCACACAGGCACACACACACTCAGACTCTCAAACCATAGACACCAGAAACAAAGCCAGCCCCTCCTGGCCCACCAACAGAATCCACGCAGCTGCAATGCCGCCACACCGCATTATCCAGCAGCGACTCTCACGTTGGATTCGCTGGGAGGGTGACAAGACAATTTAGCCACGGGGGCACCGTGCCGGATTTGAATGGGGGGCACTCACGCCTCACCAACCCACTTGTACAGACGTTGATGGGTAATTGCCCCCCCCATCCTCCAGCACCCACCAGCCCCTATGAGCTAACACGCATGGTGACCCCACCGGGCAGCGCCAGCCACCGCTGTACTGCAATCGCAGAACGCTACAAGACAGATTTACAGGGATTCGAACCCGAGACTTCTTGCCGTAAGGCAGCAGCGCTACTCACCGCTACGCCACCGTGCCCCCTGAGCTGAAAACTGTATAACTATTTATATACGGGCGGAATTAAACTCAATGCTGAACATGTTTGCAGGATGGTTTACGGGTGTAATCTTGATAACCAAACGGAAGCCATCAATTTTCTATCAAGCAGGCTATACGAGAGAACATGTGGCTATATTTGTGATAAGCGGTTGTGATTGAGGGCCAGGGCGTCAGTGCAGCTGGCTCCACATTGCTCTGGCTCACACATTACTCCCCCGCTCCCGGACGCCAGTGGCACAAGCGGGATTCAACCGGTACCCGTGCAAGCAGTAAATGCTGTACAGTATTCACGTTACTCAACTGACTTGCTGTCTGCCTCCCCCCTGCCATAGGAAGTAATTTTCACCATTGGCTTTGATTACGGTACGGTGTGAATGTGTATTTGTTTCCACCTTGCCTTCTCAATTACTCAAAATAGTTAGCAAAATAAAACAACAGCAAAGTCAACGCATTTATAATGAGGGTACTAGGCAATCCTTGTATGGTCTCGTATTTCTGAGTGTTTAAATAAATGCACACTATTATTATTAAAGGTTTTCCCTCTAAATGGGCTGCCGATGCAGCCCACGCGTATAGCCGCGTGGGCTGGAGTTCCCTGTATTAATCGTATTTATTTAGCTTTAATTTGTTGTACATTTGTCAGTTTTCATCTGTTCCTTTTCTCTTTGGTTGGTGGTTCGTTTCTTTGTAACTTTGGTGTTTGTTTTTGTTGTCTGCCATGCTCTTGTTGCTTGTTTTTTGTTTATCTGTTTTGTGCGACCTACTCCTGGCCCAGTTCGTGTACGTCTTGCCTAGACTCGCCTCGTCTTCTTGCCCAGGTGTCGCGTGTGGAAGTTGTGTTTTTGTTGTTGTGGGTGGCTGCTTTTTTCTTTGCTGTTGCGTGTGTCTTTGTCTTTGTTCTTGTGCTTCATTGTTGATTGCTTGATTTGGATTGGCGTTATTTCCCCCTTGTGTCTGTCTCTCTGTCTTCCTGTCTCTTTGTCCCTATGTCTCCCCCTCCCTCCCTGTCTCCCTCCGTATTTGTCTGTAAGGAAGTGACGGCCATCTTAGGGGACGCTGGCAGATTTTTGCCGCTCTTAAGATTGCCAGTTTCACGACCTTTCAGTATTTTCGAAGCAGCCTTAATCATTAAAAAAAATGTTGTTCCTTTGTTTTTTTTCATTGTTGACATGCCGTTTCTTCGAGGCCCTTGTGCAGCGTTTTGTGACCCTCGGGTGAAAGGCGCTATTATAAAACACTATTATTATTATATGGCTGGGGGTCAAGGTAGAAGCGTTCACGTCGCGATCCCTGTCAGGTAGTACTTGGTGTTGCCTGCGAATTCTACCAAACACTTCGAGGCCGAGCTGAAAGACAACGATGTCCAGAAGCTGACCATCGTGCTTCGAAGAATCGCAAAGAAGAAGAAGATTATATGGCTTCTTTTTATAAACAGCATTCTTAGCCAAAAATGGCTATTGGTAAGGCGGGTTGTACGCGCTGCCTCCCCAGTGTGGCTGTCAGAATGCCTGGAGACTTTTGCCCTCCATGTGTTTACAGAAAATGCATACACTCACTTAAGATTATATTTCCAAATTCCAGTCGATAGGTTATGACGAGTAATAACGGTTATGAAAAGGTGTGACAGCGAATCAAAGTATTAATTGCATAACACAGGCCTGCCCTTGGTACTTTATTTTTTTAATGAGCAATAATTTCTGACCATATATTAGTTTTAATGGTACGCATACCATCTGGCCACCGAGGAATACTTGAAATTCCGCCTGCTAAATACACATGAGTCATGGAAACTGGGCTCAGTAAGTCAAAACAATAGAAATACTATACCTTTTAGTGGCATTTTAGCCCTGTCCGTACAGCATACGGGTGCGGACCATTACATGCCATTAATGCCATAGTCCAGATTCCACATTCGCGAAATTGCCCTCAATAGTATGCACTACTGCACTGTAGGTATGAAGTTACAATTCGCCACGGGGCCCCTTCAGCAATGAATTGACAAAATGGCTAACATTTCTAAAAGTATTTCCATTGTGTAACATTGGGCCGAGTCCATTACCAACTTAAATTTGAACTCGACCTTTTGAATGTGAGTCGCGCACTCTGTCACTGCTTCCTGGTTCTATTGGATAAGACATCGGTAGGAATACAAATCCAATTTTACTTTTCCTCTCAAGCCTGGAGGTGTACAGACCAGCTATAAATTACATACAGCACAGTATATAAACTCCATGTGCATGGCCAATGTGTGACCTGACGTGTACTGGCAGTTGTGTTTATTATCACACGAAACATCACCATGACACGAGCATCGCCAAATAAGCCAAGTCTTGATTTTACGGTCTAAGTGCCACCAACGTCTGTTTATTCTGGAAATGATTGAGGAGGCAGAGACGTTGTGGTCAATGGGAGTAAACACACCCACAACCTCAAACTTGCAAGCTCACTGGGTAATTGATCTGCTGTTAGTGACAAGTGGGTTCACATTTTCCAACGTCAAAAAATGTAAATGCGGGGCACGGTGGCTTGGGAGTACCGCTGCCACCTCACAACAACGAGCCCCGGGTTTGAATCCCAGCCCGGGTGCCTTTCTGTGTGGAGTTTGCATATTATCCCCGTAGCCGCGTGGGTTTTCGCCGGGCACGCCGGTTTCCTCCTACGGTCCATAGGTGCCCTGTGATGGACTGGCGTCCCATCTTGGGTATAGCCCTGCCTTGCGTCCTTTGTCTGCCGGAATAGTCTCCGACTCACCGCAACCCTGTACAGGAGTTAGCGGTTTCTGCTAATGAATGAAAAAATAAATGTAAATAAAGGTGACGTCGTCGCCGCCGCCCGGGTGACGTCCCCATGGTAACCAACATGGCGCCCTGGTTACGGCAGACGCCGTTCTCCCGCGCGGCGTGGGACGACACTCGCCTCAAAGTAAACAACCTCTATTGGTACACTATTAGTTATTTCCATTGCTCTTTTTATTGCTGACGGTGTATATTTCGCTTAACAATGCGGCAATGATTATATCGCCACCGGCGAGGAGAACAGGGGAGCTGGGCGGGAGGCGCGCTGGCGCCGCGGCCGCGCGGTGAGACGAGCGTGTGCGAGGGAGACCAGACGTGGGGGATGTCTCTCCGTCGCTCCTATTTCGGGATAGCCGTGTCGAGGGTTCCTCCTCTCTCCTTCGCGACGTTTCGCCTCGCACCTTGGAGGCATCATCATCAGGCGTCCGACAACGCGGGAGGGGAAACGTCGCGAAGGAGAGCGCAGGAAAACTCGACAACCGTAATGACTCGTATAGTTAATAGAAACGAGCGATTTGATTGTTTTAATTCGAACGTATTCTTTTGAGTCTGACGCGGAAAAAGTCATTATAACATCAGTGTTGTGTAATGGAAGTGATGCTTGGAACAAGCGAAAGTCTTCTAAAGCAATGCGTGTGTTGTGTTATTTAATAAAAACAAAGGGAGCCAATGCAGAATTGAGGCCGTACTGAACTGACAATATTTTCCACACGTTCTTTTCCAGATGTCCGTGCTGTGTGTCGAATAGCGGAGTCTGATTGTCGGCTGTTGCATCCATGTGCCTTACTCAAGCTTACGCACACGTGTAAGCAGATATCCAGAACTGCGCTGCAATGGAAGATATCATCAGGGAGCTGGTAATGCGTTCTATTCTTGAGCCACTTTCTATATTTATACAAATGATATCTTAGGAGCATGGAAATGAGATTTAGGCTGCTAATGGAAATGGATTAATGGTGAAATACCTGGACACAGAGGAATGCACTGGGATATTGCTTTTGCAGAATACTTTATTTGATCCACATCAGTACATTGGTTTTGAAAATTTACAAAATCCATCATGCTCCATCGTGATTGGCCGCTTTGGCGCCTTCGAGGAGAGTGGAGGCTTACTGAGATTTGCTCTTAAGCGGCTGCTTTGCGAAGGAGAGAGGATGAACGCGCTACACGGCTATCCCGAGGAATTCTCATGCCTCGAGCAGTGAAAACCTACATCAATACATGAGGGCTTACTCTCAGCTACAGTGGAGTACATACTGTATAGAGTGTGAACCATAAATTGCAGCTTGAGAGCTAAGTGAGTCTTAAAATCGTGAAAACAGAATAAGGAATTCTACTTGCAGCTCAAGTGTACTTTAAAAGTTGGTAAACTCCAGGAATCGATACATCCTGACAAAGAAAAACATTGCCGACGATTTTGTTTTTCTCTTTAATTTGTATCGATCGTTTGCTTTTTATTAGTACCGACTATAATATATTTTTGTGAAAAGCAACGAATGAATGAACCCTGCATAGTTTAGAAAATGCATATTTTGTAAAATCAACACATTATGTAAAATCAACAGTGGTTCAATGGAGTGAGTGGCTCCTTTTAAAAGAATGGATCTTTGTAAACATTACTGTCTGGTGGCTGCCAACAAACATGAGTAAATGTACTGCTTAACACTTGTTTGAGCATGGCGAGAGAAAACGTGAGATATTGTGTTATAGTGGCAGCTACAATGTCATGGAACATTATTGAACTTGAACTATTTGTAGATACAGTAATCCAACAATAGCAAATAATCTAATGTTTCTATAGTTCTTCAGGTCTGCCTTGATAAAAATGATGATGAATCCCAGACGGATTTCGTAAATTGAAGGATATTGATTGCGTAGTAACATGACCTTGCCCTTGAATTCTCATGCAAAATGTGCATTATTAATCTCTGACTTAAACCACTCACGTTTATTACGCAGACGTTGAAGGTCAATGTTTTTCACAATAGTATGTTCTGTGTTATATAACTATCTTATTCAAAAGTAAAACAATTTAAGATACTTAAACACTATTCTTAGAACTATAAGGGCGGCACGGTGGCGCAATGAGTAGCACTGCTGCTTCACAGCAAGAAGGCCCTAGGATCGATTCCCGGCTCCGGTACCTTTCTGTGTGGAGTTTGCATGTTTTCCCCGTGCCCGTGTAGTTTTTCGCCATGTACTCCGGCTTTCTCCCACAGCCCAAAGACCTGCTGCCTAGATTAATTGTTGTGACCAAATTGCCCCCAGTGCCCTGAAATGTTGTAACTTGCTTACCACTCCCCTCTAGACAACTCTTAAAAATAGCCACATAGCTCAACGGCTCCTATGCTTGAGTAAAAACTGACTGACTGAACCATTTTTCCACCCACTACTTTTCACAGCAAACATTGCGTAAAATATGTCCTTAAAAATGTGAAAGTGGTTTGATTACTTGCGATGGACTGGCGTCCCATCCTCGGTGTTTTCCTGCCTTGCGCCCTGTGGCTGCCGGGATAGGCTCCGGCTCACTGTGACCCTGTACGGGATTAAACGGTTTCTGAAAATGGATGGATGGATGGTTTGCTAACTTTTGAAAATTGTTACATGGTGAAAGGATTTAATGAAGCTCGACAGAACATCACTTAAATTGGCCGGGTAAGCAGGTATGCATGTCGCATCCAGGTCCCAAGCATGTTAATTAATTGCTCTGCATGCTGTTGTCCTGCGCGCTGCCCCTCGGCCGCCCCCCTCGGCCCCCCCATGGCAGTGCGTGTGCAACGGGTTGTCGTACGAGCGGTTGGCGCAGGAGGGGCCTGGCGTGGAGCAGCTCGAGATGTTTTTCTCGGGATACCAGCGCATGGTGGGGCTCTCCAACTTCCCAAACCTCACGGTGCTCACGCTGGTCAGCCAGGACGTGCGAGACATCGAGGGGCTGCACGGCTGCCGGCTGCTGCGGGAGCTCTGGATCGCCGAGTCGCACGTCACGGTGGGGACCCCCTCCCCGTAAAACTACCGCAGCAAGGGACCACATTCTCCATATCCAGCACCATTGCGATGACAGATGGGCAGTTAATTAGCTCCACTTTGCGACACAAATCATCTTTCCAGACACTATTTCTCGCGACACCTAATTAAACCAGCAGAAGGGCTCTTATTACGCAAATTGTATTCACTCGGTTTCCCGCAGGTGGTAAAGGGCTTGGAGCCACTCCGAGAGCTGCGCAAGCTCTACCTCTACAGCAACAACATTGCCCGCATCGAAGGCCTGGAGTCACTATCACTCCTGGAGGTGCTGTGGCTCAACAACAACTGCATTCCTGCCATCGAGGTGGGAGCCTGAGCACGTTGGCTTAATTCTCATGTGGGAAACACCTGTTGCTGGGACAAGTGTACTATAAATATTTGTGTGATCCTTTTATAAGAGGACTTTGAGGCATACTTATCTGTTTTTGCGTTATTGTAATTATATTTCAATGGTACCGTCAGTGTCACATTGTGAGATGAAGACATTTCTATTCAGACCTCTTGCAGCAAGCAGTGTATCATCACATTGTCAAAGAGCATCTCCAGAATGTTAATGTGCAGTAAAGTAGTAATTGAGGATTATAAAACTAATATTGGAATGCTTGTGTTTTGCAGAATCTTCAGTGCCTGCTGCATTTGAAGGATTTAAATCTTGCAGATAATCAAATTGAATTTATTGGTAAGTTTAAATTTAATTGTGTTCACTTGGTGAGCCAACTCTCAAGTACATTGTACATGTTTGTATAGCCGATAATATACATATTACATTGTTCAAATATATCACGTAATTCCATATTCTGCCTCACAATATTGATTTAAGAAAAGGTCACCCATAAATCCACATAGCAGCCAGTGTTAGTTGCTTTGTTGCAAAAGAACAGGCTCTGTAATTTGTATGCTCCTGGTTGCAGTGCATTGTGGTAGGTGGAGTCCTTTGCTGATGTTACTGCAGGAGAGACTGGTGTTAAATCCATACAATTTGTTTCCAAAGGGCAATCACTGGACTCAAACCTTCAGCTGGAAAGCCTGAATCTGTCTGGAAATCAAATCTCATGTTTCAAGGTATCGCACGGCACAATGAGCATTCAGCTATGTAGCATATCTCACAACCATAATTTTCATTGTAAAAGGTGCCTCCCTTGTATTATATCCCAGATCTCCCATGCAGGAGGCTTAGGTCACAAGGGACTCTCAATTGTTAATAAACAGTAGGAAGTATTATATTTAATATTGTGCAGTCATTGCTGACATGGCGCAGTCTCTCCTTTTTGCAGAGGTTCGTGGCTTGATTTTTGGCAGGCCACCCTGGTTTATACTGTGGATGTATAAAACATTCACTGTGCCAAAAGTACAGCACAGTACTGTTGGCACAATAGGAAGCACAGGTGGTTCCTCGGCCAGTCATCTCAGTCTGTGACCTCCTTTTCAATGAGCCTTTGACACTTCACGTAGCCCCAATGTGCACTTGGCTTGGCACAAGCACCGTGGGGACGTCACCGACACTTATCGATGAGCGGCAGTTGTTTGAAAATATGTACCAATTGCGTTGAAGCGGACGTTAAGATCCCCTGACAAAGAAGAGTAGACCATTGTGTGATGGTGTCATGGATTAAATGTGTAAAATTACTCACAAATTAATTAATTGGGAAACACGTGTAATCATTACCCCTATTGTGAATACTTAACATGACCCTCTGGAAAAAGAGTATCAGGGAGTCTCTCCTGGGTAAGCAAGTATAGTGAATACATTACAATGATGTCGATTATTACGTCCACTTTCTTGCACTAAGTGTTTGCAAGTAATGCATGCAAACGTTTTTCCGAATAAAAAGGCCATGTTAGCAACATTGTCAATGTTTACAAGCCATTTTTTACCTTTTCACCCAAAGCACCTCAGCAAAAGTGGCAAGATGGGCTGGATGTATGACTTGTGCGAGCAAGGGAGGTCCTTTAATAATATGTTATGGATGTAGTTGCTTTGCTTTGGAGCTCAGCTCAGCAGGGCACAATAATCCTAGCGATGATGTTGACTGTGACCTGGATTTTTACAAGTACATTTTAAAGAAATATAATGCAGGCCGGATACGGTTGTGCAAGAATAGCAGTCATTGCACTACTCATTCACGGCAGCCCATGGAGACACACACAGACGCACAATGGAGAGTCGTACGTCAGATTTACATTCATTCATTCATTTTCAGAAACCGCTTAATCCTGTACAGGGTCGCGGTGAGCCGGAGCCTATCCCGGCAGACACAGGGCGCAAGGCATGGCTATACCAAGGACGGGACGCCAGTCCATCACAGGGCACCGGGGGCAATTTAGTGTGCAGGCCAATTAACCTATGCATGTTTTTGGACTGTGGGAGGAAACCGGAGTGCCCGGCGAAAACCCACGCGGACACGGGGAGAACATGCAAACTCCACACAGAAAGGCACCCCGAGCCGAGATTCGAACCCGGGACCTTCTTGCTGTGAGGCGGAAGCGCTACCCACTACGCCACCGTGCCGCCCGTCAGATTTACAAAAGGCGAATATATCCTTGGCAAGTGAACTAGATTTTAAAATCACCTTTTACTGACCGTCCACCGTTGTATATTCCCACGACCTAAACCCTTAAAACACTACGAATATAATTTGCTATTCTTTTACAGTTTACATTCTAATTGATTGTACCTGCCGCTGGTTTTAACTGAGATATATTGTATGCCTTGTCTGCCTTTACATTGTTACCAAATGTAACCTGTGATTGACTATTAATATTGATGTGGATGACAGGCAGACCAAGCAATCTGGGTTTGCCTGCTTGCACTGTCAGCTACCATTATTTCATAAGGGCACACACTCGACACACAGCTCCTTCTTGTCCAGTCAAAGAAACACATCTCTAAGCGACCTTTTTGCAGGCAATGTGCATTCTGGTTTTATCTTCTTTCACTATTCACCATTCTGCAATCTACATTTGAACAGCAGGACCTCCATATCACTGGGGCCTCCGTTGATATTAGAAAACAGCAGCTGAGCAGATACAGTCCGACCAGTGACTAAACTGATGAGCATCTCTCACCAGTCCCAATGGAGGGAAAATACAATTTTAGCTGCAGAGTAAAGGGAGTGCATTAATATGTCCCGATTGGCGTTTGTACCATTGAAGCCAAGTTTAGTGTAATTCAGAGATGAACATCAAATTATTGTACAGTCAAATTGTTATACAGTTCTCTTAAACAATGGTCAATGAAAGATACCATCAAACTCAATGTGGATAAGATTTTGTCTCCTGGGGATATAAACCCAGCTTCATGGGCTATGGTGTCTAAGCACTGTGTCGGATTGCAATCAATGTCTGCTGTGATAGCGTGATAACACCGAAATCTTAAAGGGTGCCATTGTGGTTAGAGTGCTCAACTCACAATCAGAATGCTTCACATTTCAAATTCAAGGAGTTAACTTGGCCCGACATCCCCCCAAGATTAATAAAATGAGTACTACTTTGTGGAATATAAAACGCAGTTGTCTTATTAACTAGCGCCTTCCTTAGGAATTTAGAATCCCACCAGTGGCTCAGGACTGCAGTGTGCTCATTTAAAAAATAAATAATTTTATTTTTATTTACAAAATAGCGGCTGTGAATAATAGTGGCATCCGTTGACCCACGGTTGCAAGTGTGACACCATAGTGACCACAGCCATGTGCCTGTCTGTGCTTTGCAATCAGGAGCTGACGCATCTGAGCCGGCTACCAGCGCTCACGTCGCTGGCTCTGAGAGACTCATTGTATGCGCCATGCCCCGTCTCACTTCTCTACAACTACGCCACACACCTGCTCTACCACCTGCCTCAGCTGTGCCGCCTCGATACCATCGACGTATCCTCCAGGGCTCTCAAAGACCTGGCTGAGGCAAGGACCTCACTGCAACCACACACGTTAAGTCCTTGTCATTCCTCCCGTGCTGAAGCAGGCCTGTGTTTGGGAGCAGTTATAAACTTGCACAGGAGGGAATGTGTTCAGTTTTCTGTTGATTTTTTTTCTGGTACTGCACTTTTGTTTAAGGCACATTTTCCTTTAATGGTATGTAAAGCAAAGAAGCCTCAAAGATTGTGTTTGAGTCCTGCATCAATACATTTCAGCATCCAAACCCACACGATTTTCTTCTACTCGAACTACAATCGGCATATTTTGTTTATGAATTATGTAAACCGTATTTTTTTTAAATATTGTATTAATTATGGACATTTTCTCATGGAAAAAGTATTCTATGTGTTTCGTGTGATGCCACTGACAGAAAACTCAATTCACAACTGGAGGGTTGAGAGTCCAAATGTTGGTCAGGAGTGAGCTCACACAATTGCCCAGGGTAACAAACCAGGTACTGTGGTGTGTTATGGAGGGATTCCCACCAGAGGAAAGGGGAGATTCCACATTCCTCATTGGTTATTTGAGCATCAGACATTTTATCCTCTATATGTCCAACTCACTAACAAAACAGAACAACATTAATAGGCCTTTCTGCCTGCCTGTTTCAATATCATGATAAAGACGTGGAGCCATGTCTCGCGTTTATGCTGTTATACAATCGTGCTCTGCTTCGTTCTCATTGCTTTCACTTGACGGTGCGTGCAGTCAACGGTAGCCGAGAAGATGCTGTATTACGGCATGCGACTCCGCGTCGAGAAGCGAACTCTAGCCCAGCGACGGGAACGGCTGCACGAGGCGAGGGCTGGCCTGCTCCGCGGGCCGGAGGATCGCCTACAGCGGCTTCACTTCGCCATCAAGAGCGTGAGCACCTGCATGTTTGTGCGTTTTGCGCATCCCTTTTCCATAACTGGTAAAGGCTTCTTGCAATGAGGTGGCATTTGCCAGGCAGTGGTGACTACACACTCCTGTTATCCAGTACTGTGGCGGCGAGAGTTGGTGGATCACGCAGATGTTTTACCCACCATGTGACATGATGAGAGGTTTAAAGTCAAGAATGTCAGGGTGGTTCACAGCTCAAATTATGTCCAGTTTGGAATTAAGAGGGAATGAAGGGATGAGCCTGTACTTGGAGGTGTAATGAGCAGATGGTTGCAGTGGCATTATTTTATGACTGTAGTTTATAAGTCTTGTATTCTTAAGGTAACGGACGTATGTCTTTTTTTTACACACTTGTGTTTATGCTTGTTTTAAACTTGTGCTCATATCGGTAAACTTCCTTTTATGTGGATGCATATGAGCACATGTGTAAACATGCATACACGCGTTTACAATAACGAGTGGGCAACAGATGTCAGACAAATTTGCAAGCACTCATCTTTTTTAATAGATATACAAAGCTTTGCAAGAGACAGCCATGGCATACATTTCAATAAGCTTGTTTTATGGCAGTTTGTGATGTACGAGTGAGCGGCCCGGCCCATTTGCTGTGAGCGAACAGCTCATACATAATGTAGGCTTTGGTGAATTCAGCACAGCAAATAGCTTTTCATGGGTTTGATGGTGCACGGGTATAAAGCCACATATCTAGTTCCTTGCAGAGAAAAGAAGGACATGGTAACATTATCCTAATGGAGCCACATGATGTGACATTACCCCTTTCGGCTATGGCAACAGTTTGCAAACTCCAGTCATCGTACCCCCCAGCCTGTAATTTTCACGTCAACTGACCTCTATTCATATGCACATTAGGTAGTATACATAGCACAGCTAACAAAGGGCAGCAGCTCAAGCTGCACGCCTTGTTAGTGTACTCTACTTTCAGCCAAGATGGATTAATGCACACAGTGCTTAGCAGTCTTTCAAATAGATGAGTAGTTAAATAGGAAACTAAATAAATAAGTAAAGTTTGACATTTGCCTGATAATGCTTCCAACGGAGCACAAGAAATCCAGGACAACCTCAGAGTAGAGTCGCTGCTCCTTCGGATTGAGAGGAGCCAGTTGAGGTGGTTCGGGCATCTGGTAAGGATGCACCCTGGAAGGCTCCCCCGGGAAGTCTACCAGGCACGGCCCACTGGGCGAGGCCTAGAGGCCGACGCAGGACACGCTGGAGGGATTATATCCTTCGGCTGGCCTGGGAACGCCTGGGAACCCCCCAGGAAGAGCTGAAATCTGTTGCTTCTTCTTCTTTGTGATTCTTCGAAGCGCGATGTTAAATTACAGTTTCCCATTTTCTTACACAGCCCCTTGCATTTTCATTGAACTCCGCAAGGTCTTTTGAGCTGCAGAGGTTGGGTAGTAGAGCACAGACAAGGCAGTGTTCCATAGTATGGTCTGCTTCTTCACATTCACAGGTGGTTGGGCCGGTCTTGTAGCCCCATCTGACCAAAGCATCTTTTGATCGTCCCGTTCTAGTTGTCAGGCGGTTGAGTGTCTTCCACTGAATCCATGGTGCATCTGAGCCAGGAGGGAAGTCTTCAGCAGGTGGGATTCCCATGCCAGTTGCAGGAGGGTCACTCTCAAGCTTTTCCGTCCAGAGCTGGAGTCTGGTTTCCCCTCGAGATGTTGTTAGGGGCTGCACATGGCTGAGGAAGCTTCTTCTTGACTTCAGTCGTTGGGCCGGGGGTTGACGTCCATGAAGGAGGTGGCGTTCATCGCTAGTAGCCTTTGTCATCTCGACTCGACTGGCCACTTCCCGTCGGATATCAGCAGGGGCAATGCCAGCGAGGAGGTACAGGTTGTTTGTGTGTGTGGGTTTCAAGCAGCCAGTGATCAGGCGGCAGGTGTTGTTCAATGCCGGGTCAAGTTTCTTGGCATGGGTTGACCTCTCCCAGACAGGACATGCATACTCCGCAGAGGAATAGCACAAGGCCAGAGCAGTAGATCTTAATGTGTGTGCTGTGGCTCCCCATTTGGAGTTGACCAGTTTTCGTAGGATGTTGTTTCGGGAACCCACTTTCAATTTGGTGTTTTTGACGTGCTCCTTAAAGGAGAGAGTGCGGTCCAGGGTTACTCCAAGGTAGACAGGGTGCTTACGGTGCTCAAGTGGTGTTCCAGACCATTTGATGTTAAGAGGTCGGTTGGCTTCACGATTCCTGAGATGGAAAGAGCAGACTTGAGTCTTTGCTGGGTTGGCATGTAGGTGGTTGCTGAGGAAAGGGATGTCTGGTCCACTCTCCTTGGACTGCTACCACCATGACCCTCACCAGGACAAGCGGTTTAGAAAATGGATGGATGGCTTCCAACGTGGGAGGTGAAACGTCGCGAGGGAGAGAGGGAGAGCACTCGACACGGCTATCCCAAAAGAACAGCTCTGAAGAGTAACCATCATGATTCGAGCCGTGAAACCTACATCAATTTGCCTTCAGTTATGTAGGAATAATAATAGCATTTTATATAGCGCCTTTCACCAGAGGGTCACAAAGCGCTGCAATCAGAATACCGCAACTAGTAACGCGAATTTGTATTAGTAGAAGGTGCCTGCCGTGCAGTGATAGACGAAGCAAGCTGTGTTAGCCGATTAACACAGTTAATCGGCTACTTGCCTTCCCTCAGCGCTTTCCTAATCGCGCTGTGCCCATTAATGTTGTAAATATATTGCGATAATTTATTGCCTGGTCACGGTTAAACAACTTTCTGCTCAAAACACAGCACTTTTTTGTCTGAGAAGACCATTTCCAGATTAAATATCTTTGCTATATAGGCTAGTGTCAGTTTTAAAATACTGGGCAGCTTAACTTCGCTTGCAGTGTTTTTCTGCGGACTTTAAAACCATAAAGCATAAGGAATGTGATGTTTGGGGAAGTGTAGTATGTCGCTTGAAAGTCTGAAAGTACATTGTGAGTGTTTAATACCCCATTAAATATGCATGGAATGATACACTCAAAATAGTAAATAGCAAATCGAACATCAAAAGGAGGCTGTGTTTAACGCTAGGGTTGGAGTTAGCCTCAGAGGTAGTGTGAAGGTTGGGGTCAATGTTCGTCTGGGTTGTTAGGGTTATAGGGTCGGACCAGGACCCGGTTATATAGTGTGCTGTGCACCATAACATGACAGATTCTCTCATGTCAGATTTGGCCTCTTCACATTTGGTGCCCTTTATACTTTCGGTGGCTAGAGCAGTTCATAGTTTCTGGAATCTAGTCGGTAAACCTTGGTAATGTGCGTTGAAACAGAATATGTACCATGTAATGCAAGGGAGCAACTGTTGGGTACTCATCGTTATGTACAGTAATAACATTGTTCTCAGTTATAATCTTCTTTGCGATTCTTCGAAGCACGATGGTCAGCCTCTGGACATTGTTGTCTTTCAGCTCGGCCTCGAAGTGTTTGGTAGAATTTGCAGGCAACACCAAGTATTAGCTGACAGGGATCGCGACGTGAACGCTTCTACCTTGACCCTCTCAGTTATAATTATTAGCAATATCACATCCCTCTCCACGTGGCTAAGCCACAAAAGACAGCCTCCCTGTACTTATTCACCAGAAACCTTTAGTGGTTTATTTATTTACGTGATTTAATTGTACGACATTGTAAATATTAACAATATTTTCCATACATTAATTTCAAAGAAGTGACTTGTAAACTAGATTAACACAATATACTCGATTTTCTGTATGCTCCGTGGCCTGTTGCTAGTTGGTAACGTGACAGACAATTCTAATTCATTTCATGCTCTGCAATTACCTATCGTGCTGTGAGCTTGCTACAGTTACCAAAAGTCATGAATTGGTCAGTTGAATGCGGGCTGTCCCAGTGTCTGTTGATTGAGTGGGCGTGGAGTGAAGGTCTGTCAGCTCACCATCTGGCCTGAGGGGGCCTCCCAAGAAATGTGTTAATGTAGTCACATCGCCTGCTGCAATAAAGGTATATATACATATGCAGATCGATGCAAGACTTTCCTTGCTGTGCTGCATGGAAACATGCCTCTTGTTTCGTTTGATGCTCAGTGTTCTGAAACCTCGCTGCTCTATGCTGCAGATGCCAGTGCTGGGGGGACTGGGAGTCGACGTGGGGTCATGGAGTTCACTGCTGCATAGCATTGTATACGACAAATTAAACACTTGTGCTTGCTTGAGGCCACAGGGAGCCATACAGGCCCGGAGCTTATTCAGACTTGTATTTTAGATTATGCATTATATTCACAACAGCGGGTGGCACGGTGGCGCGGGGAGTTTCACATATAAGTCCTCACCAGACTTAGTCCTACTTAGCATTCGGGGTGACGTCATCATATAGGTGATTTAACAGGCAAGATACTATTGAGATTGAACCACATAAAAAACGATACTGTAAAAATTAAGTAATATGGGCGTATCTAAATTGGGCCCCAAGTTGTTGAGCTGAGCACGTTAGCAGTGAGGTGTGCGGTTTTCCGGTTGGACTAGTTTCACAAGTATTGTGGTATTAGCGGTGTGGTCGATAAGAATTGAGCTCAGACAGAATAGAACATTGTTTCTAGGCTATTTCTGTAAGGGGTAACGTGTTCCTGTATTTGATTTTAGCAATACATTCAAGACACCAGTCCGGAAGGTATTTTCCCTTCCGGACTGGTGTCCAAGACAAGACAAAGATCCCCGTATAGCCTTAACAGACTGTTTGGGCAAGTGCGAGCACCTATGAAGGTCGACACAGCACACAAGGGGGTGGGTGACCAGCACCATGCCCGGCCGCCTTTGTCTCCCTAGTGACGATGTTTACACACCACACTAGGTACTCATTTGAGGCTGAGTCGACCTAGGGGAGGCCCAGGACCTGTTCAGAAAATCGTCACTGGTGTTGGCCGTGAGCGGGATTCGAACTCGGGTCGCCAGATTCGTAGCCCAGCACGCTAACCACTGGGCTACCGCTCCCCAGAGTTCGAATCCCGCTCACGGCCAACACCAGTCAGGGTATGTGTGGACTGGTGTTCAGACTCATTTTCTAAATCATTTTTAGAGATATTTCACCCTGGCAAAGAAATACATTAACAAACAAATACATTCAATAACTGGTTTTAAACAAAATGTATACTTTCAGAATCATATTTGTTTAAAAGTTACGTCATCTTTATAAAGTCCTCACGTTTTAAAATTATGCTTATGAAGGTTAGCACAAGAAAAATCACATTTCCATGTAATTGATTTGTACAGTGCATTGCAAGTATTGATGTAAGGAGAAATGGAGTGAGTCACTCTGATTCCATTATGTTACTCATTGCCACGATACAGGCTTATCATAAAAATAACTCTTTGCAGTAATACATGACCGCATGCTGTGGTGTGCAATTTTATTCCCATGTCACACAGCTCAGTCCACTCACGTACAGACGCTGGAAAGTTATTCATAGCAGTAACAGGGTGTGCTGTTTTGTGGAAAACTGCGATCGATGCACATCGGCGAGGTTGTGCGCTGAACGTGTGTTGGCTTTGTGTAGAAAACGATGAAAGTCTTGGTCATGTTATTTTGTCATGCCGATTTCCACCGATGGCCTGCCCAATGATACAGCCCCACGTCCTAGGCCGACACGGCACACGTGGAAGTGTTGTAGCGGGGAATTTGACGACCCCCGCAAGCGATGTGGGAATCTGGAACCAGGTGATACAGTTCATCCCACTGACTCACCCAGCTGCAACTTCCACCAGAGCCCACTTCTATCCTTGATTCTAGGTGAATGTCAAAGTGTGTACCTGCTTAGAAATCGGGTGTCATTCATCTCAGTTGGTGGCCCTGACCCCATGGTGGAAATTATACCTTTCTATCATTGGGGAGGGGGTGGGCATTTATTTTTGAACTTCAAAATATTTTAGCGATCACAAACAGTGGGGTTAATTTAGGGTTCATGTTTCTCCGCACTTCACCACTTAGCCAGCTGCGTGCAGCATAAAGGCAGCTTTTTTGTTGGTTAATGGGCAATTTTGTACATGTATTGATGTCAGAGAGAGTGGTGGTAGAGTTGTCAGTGCACTGCACTGTGAACATAGTGACAGAGTTTGATCTCCAGCCACAACTTACATCAATGGCTAAACTCGTTCTGAGACCCCCATTTAACCTGCAGTGGTCAGTATTGTGAGGTACGGTCAAACAACCTCTGACACAGCATGGGTAGGCCTTCATCCAGCAGTGTATTGAAAAAAATGTAGCATGTTTGTATGATGTAATCGCACAGTGACCGTGTAGTGTTGCGTTCTTGCTTGTGCACGCGGCAGGTTGAGAGGGAGCTCCTGGAGGCAGAAACAAGCCCTTCCGTTGCCTCTGTGGAACACTTAGGAGGGGGCAACGAAGAGGAAAAGGAAGGGAGGGACAGCAGTCGGGAGTCGTCGGCCGAGCACTCGTCAGACGAAGGCCAAGATGACGCTGGAAATAACCGCCCTGGCAAGAGGGTCAAACTCCAGCTCAAGCTAGAGGCCCTGAAGGATAGAGTCAAGCACTGGTGTCAGAAGATCCACGTGTGAGTAATGGGTAACCTTCTGAACCCTGTTGGTTGTGACTTAACTTTTCACCACTGTGCTTGCCAAACCAGCGGCAGTAGGTATTCGCCAACAGCTCGTCCCTTCAATCTAAATCACTAATGGTAAATAATTGTTCATGCTTTTTTGCATTTGCCTTCGAATTCGATTCCAATTCTTCAAAGCATTTGCCTGTATATATGCTTATGTCCATGCACGCATACATGGGGGTTGGTGTCATTGTGGTTTGCAGACTATATTACAAACATGGCAACCTGAATTTGATTCCTGGCCACGGATGATATCTTAACGGGTTCTGGGTGTACCCTAGGTTGATGTGGTGTGATGTGGAAATATCAATTCTGGGGAGACAAAGGCTGACCGCACAATCCTTTTGTGCACTGTGCTGACCTTCATAGGTGCCCACTAACAACACTTGCCCAGACAGTCTGTTAAAGGCTACAGAGGGGATCTTTGTGTGTGCGTACAGCATAGATTTGGCGCATGCAGTGGCTGTGCGGCGGTGCCAGGAAGAGTTGGAGCAGGCAGAGCGTCGTCTCGCCATTGAGCTGGAGTCCGGGGGGAACATCCGCTTTGAGAGCTGCGGCCCTGATAACGTTTGGTAAAGGCTGCTCCTGCATTAGCACCACCATGCATAAATATGACACGTGGAGGATTTGTCTGTGGAGGAGTACAGAGCTTCCGCTGGTAGGCTTGTCTTTCTGAGAATTATATATCTGCTGGAGGTTTTCATGAGATGAAGAAGATGTTATTATATTTCTGAACGAAAAATTCAACCAAAATCTAATTGCGCCTTGCTTATCACAAACGTGTACATGCACTGTGTTCTGGGCTGTCTGACATATCCTTACAGCGAGTTGATCACAGATATTGAGCAACTGTCACTGAGGTGGTTACTGACTTCTCCAATGGAGACAGACGATGCTGTACACAATTGTAAACCGGAGCATCGGGGCAGTACTTATGCCTATTTAGCTTGTATTGGAAATCCCACATCCCTGTTGACTCCTCACAATCCATCCATCCATCCATTGTCAGAAACCGCTTAATCCTGGACAGGGTTGCAGTGAGCCGGAGCCCATCCCTGCAGACACAGGGTGCAAGGCTGGGCTATACCCAGGATGGAACGCCAGTCCATCATAGGGCACTGGGAGCGATTTATTCCGCAAGTCAATCAACCTAAGAACAATGCTTTCACCGCGACCCTCACCAGGACAAGCAGTTTAGAAAATGGATGGATGGATGGACAATGCGCTACTTATTTCACAAAGCAGTATTTGACAGCGCGGTTATCTTGACGCCGAGAGCGTGGTCGTGTCCTCCCTCCCGCCACCCAGCTTCACGTCGTGCCAGGAGCTGATGCTGTCGCGGTTCTGCGCGTGGGATTTCTGCGCGTGTGGCGCGACGGGCGTGCGCGTGCGCGCGGTTACGCGCGTGCGCAACCGCGCGCTCAGGCTGCGCTTCGACGAGAGGTTGCAGGCCCTACGCGAGCGCGACCGCGAGCTGGGCATCTCCAAGTAAGGGCGAACTGGGCGCGTGTGTGCAGTGAGTGCCGACAGAATCAAATCCTCACCGCTATCGTTATTATGACTAGTGCGTTATAAATAACGGGGGTATATACGTCTGACGTTTCTGGCAGTGGCCCTACTTCACGGGAAAGAGGGCAGTTATAACTGCTGCATGAATAAAGTTGGAGCAAGTATGTAACTGTGATCATTTTACAACAGAACATTTTCTTGACGCTCAAGACTCGTGCTTTTTCTGTTGCACACACGTGCTGTCTCTGCGCTGTTTACGTTGATCCTGTGCGAGCAGCCTTCGTGTTATGTATGATTGTGCTTCTTGTGTGTGTGATTGTGCTCTCTCATTGATTTCTCTGCATTTCCCTTCTCTGGGCTGGTCGCCAGTGCTGTCCCTTTGTGGCTTTGCTTCATTTTGTCCTCCACGCTGTCTCCGCATGTGCTACCTCCATGTACTCTATTCCCATTTGTCCTGCTACTTGTTTTCATCTGGTCATGTCACAATTCATCTCCTCCCCGAGATTCAAAGATTTGTCAGAGAACTCGTTATTGTGCCGTTCTCTCCGCGGCCCTTGTGCAGCGCTTTGTGACCCTCGGGTGAAAGGCGCTCTATAAATGCTATTATTATTATTATTGTTGGTCCTGTTTGTATTGTGTCTAATTTGTTTGATGTCATGCGTACATGTGGCTTTCCTGGGTAAGCAAGTGTAATATTAATCATAACGTCCTCGCCAATCCAGGCATTACCACAAGCTGATCGAGTACCTGTTTTGCGTGTGGGACCCGGAGGGGGATCTTCTGCGAGTCATTGAGGATGGCTTTCCTGATGCTGAGACTTCCTGGGTGAGGTCTCCCTTGGTGATTAGTGATACACACCGAACCATCCTACCCATAAAGCTGGAGGCCTGAGATGCAATAGTGGAGAGCTCTCTTACCAGTACCTAAACCTAATTTAAGTTGTGGTCATTAGTGCAATTTCAGCAATAACTATACTACATCATCATTCATTCATTCATTTTCAGAAACCGCTTAATCCTATACAGGGTCGCGGTGAGCCGGAGCCTATCCCGGCAGACACAGGGCGCAAGGCAGGGAAACACCAAGGATGGGACGCCAGTCCATCGCACTACATCATCACGATTATGTAAAAAGATAAAGGTTTTACCTTTTCTGGCAACAAGAGAAAAGGCGTTCCACTGTGTTCATGCTGTACTGGGTGGCTTTTTGCAGGACCTGGGAAAGGATGGGGCAGTGACGCTGGCCAACAGCCTGACCTTGAGTGAGGGACCTCGCATCGAGGCCCTGCTACAGAAGGCAGAGGTGGATGGGACGGATGCCGTCGACCCTGCGCCATTTCGATACGGTATAACCACGCTCGTGCTGCACACACAAACACAACAATCGCCATTCACCACAAACAGTTGTGACGTCACCAGGGTGCTTGTGCCAGGCTAGGCCCACAAACAAATAAGTAGTCACAGACACCTGCACGTTTATGAGCCACACACTTATGCACATACGTGTACGTGCAAGTGGAAGTAGCGTCGGTTTGCGATACACTCCTCACCAACCTATGATACCTTCCTAGTCATGCGTGTCAGGACTGAGCATCATCTGGTGCTCTCGTGTTCCAATTCGGTTTAATTGTTGTATCTGGACCAGTCTGTCAGCATCGGCACTCGAGTGACTAAAGTGGCTGGGAAAATCACTGGCTCCATGTCACATTAACGTACAGTGCTTGATCAATTTCACTAAAAGAAATTATTCATCATTTGTTCAAACTCAAACAGCACTTCAGTAGCACCTGTTGTGAAGTCAAGAGCTGTTGCCCTATGGAGAGATTTTCCCGACCTAAAGATTGTGCAATGTCCATCACCGATTCAGGGCTGCCAACAGACGTGCTATTTTGAGCAGAGATTCACATTGATTTAACTTTTAAACAGCACCTGCTGTAATAGCTTTCCTAACCTAATAGAGGTCGCAGTGTCATCGCTTGTGTCTGTGTGTGCACTTCTTTTGCCTCTCAGGACAGCTGCTGGTGGCCAAGGTGTACCTGGGTCGAAGCGCACAGGCCCGGGAATTTGGCCGGGTTTGTGCCAGTGACTACCCAAACTCTGACTCCATATTCCGGCCCAGAAAAAAAGGTCTGCCAATTGGATCAAAGCGCACTCCAGGTGAACACAGCCTCTAGTGGTATATGAAAATTAACTATGAATAACACTGTACTGATGTAGGTTGTCATGGCTCGATTCATGATACTTTCCTTTCAAAGCTGTTCTTTCGGGATAGCCGTGTCGAGCGTTTGCCCTCTCTCCCTCGCAACGTTTCGCCTCCCACGCCTGAAGATGCCTCCAACGTGGGAGGCGAAACGTCGCGAGGGAGAGAGAGAGAGAGAGCGCTTGACACGGCTATCCCGAAAGAACAGCTTTGACAAGCAACCATCAACTTACCCAATCCCAAAGCAGGCTGGGCATTTGTCCAGAACAAGTCCCACATTGTTAATGAGGCTGATGTTCTATTCCATTTGATGACAGCAACGGCAACAACAACGGAAGCAGAAGTGAGTGGAGATGACCAGAACGGACAGGCGGCGGGTGCCGGGGATGGGCAGCAGTGCCGTCTGTCCCAGCCTCATGGCGACGACCGTGGGCGCGAGTGCGAGTGTGCGCTGCGCCAGTGCCTGTGGTTCGTGCCAGACAGGGACCTCGTGCTGCCAGAGTACATTATTGACCTGGAGTACATGACGCAGGTGAGGCTGCAGAAAACGTGCTGAGCGGATTTGGACATCGTCCCCGCACCACTGACATGACGATGGTGGCTCTACGAGGTTTCTGGAGTTGAAGGTTTTGTGTCCCGAGAGGATTTTTCAGTCCAGGAGCATATTAGGTTTTTTCAATACAAGTTTACCCCGGCTGCGTGGCACTGTCAAGCGCTTGAGTTAAAGTTGAACGGTCTTCTTCTTTGCGATTCTTCGAAGCACGATGGACAGCCTCTGGACATCGTTGTCTTTCAGCTCGGCCTCGAAGTGTTTGGTAGAATTCGCAGGCAATACCAAGTATTACCTGACAGGGATCGCGACGTGAACGCTTCTACCTTGACCCCCAGTTGAACGGTTACAACATCCCAGTTAAGTGTCCATTCAGCTCATCATATCTGTGGGGTAGATAACATGGGCTCCGTGATATAGGATAATGTGAGCATCGTGAAGTAGGATCTGGAAAACCTTATATGACGGATAGATTGGTTGCTGTTATGGAAATGAGAAACTTTCATGGCTGCCTTAGAACTACTGAATGCACATAGCTTCGCGCTTGTGTTTGTACGGGGTTACTTCCCCTTTTAACTTATCAATACAAACTGCCCATTAAGGAAATGACCGAACTATTTAATGCTGGACCATCATGAAAAAGTTCTGAGATTTCAAGAGGTTTTCCTGGGTGGAGGGTGGATAAAGGACTGTAATTATAATATGCAATTGGTAATGACTGTACTGTGGTGATCAACACATTTATAGGCTTGTTTTTGCCTGTAATATTGCGTATGCATTACACATATTTATAACCCTACAGTACATGTAAAGGATATA
This sequence comes from Geotria australis, assembly GCA_036362915.1. Classification (NCBI taxonomy): domain Eukaryota; kingdom Metazoa; phylum Chordata; class Hyperoartia; order Petromyzontiformes; family Geotriidae; genus Geotria; species Geotria australis. The sequence continues at coordinate 12,207,370 of JAZEWU010000002.1, read as the reverse complement.
AATATGAATTTGCTACACAATAACATCATCCCAAGTACATTCAGGTCACTTGGTTTATTGGGTGCTTTAAAGGACATCGCTCATTGTGAGTGGACGTTCACAGATTTGATGGTTACCCGATTTCACCGTCTGAATAATTTGTACAGACGTTACTTCCCGCGAGTGATAGTAATGCGTGGAACACGGTACACGCTGACAATAGCCTTGCAGCGGCAGTTTTGATCAATATAAAAATGCAGTCGCATTAGGGGTCAGGCTGCCGACAGCCGAAGCCCTACAAAGTCGCAGTAATTTACCAGCACCCTTCTTCCATCCTTTGTCACTCCACTGCTGGATGAGAGCCTCCCCTCACCATGCGGGTTATCGGGGTTATTTGACCATACTTCACGACACTGGTCAGTGCGGGGTTGGTGAAGGGGGGAGAGCACAGATGTGGGAGTATCTGTGCTGTGACTTTACAGTGCAGCAATGGATTTGTGGCGCCGCGCTGTGCCGTCCCCAAATAGCCCCACAGCCTCCAGCACTCGTTACGCATCGTGCTGGTGGTCGCCCATCCAAGCACTAGCCAGGTTCACCACTGCTTAGCTGCTGAAATCTGACGAGATTAGTTGCACTCCAGGTGTTTTGGTTATAAGCCTTATCTATGTGGTCAGCTATAAATATACGTTTTCTTTTTTCTTTATCCACTGTCTTAACATTCCATATGGCTGGGTAGCCTAAAGGGAAGGTGCGTGCCTCAAATTCTAAGGTAAATTCCTTTATAAACACCCAGATATCTTGAGTTGGTATTCAGTCAGAGAATAATTTGTTGTTCTAGGTGAACATCTCATACAAAGAAGAACAAGCATAAAAACAGGAATTTGTCTTGCGTTACGAACATTCTTGCTCGAGTTAAGCATGATGAGCCATGAAATTCATCTCTGCCTCTTTGCCGAAAAAAATATCTCTTTGATCCAGTTTTCTCCCATATCCAAAATGTTAATGAAAGAATTAGCCGCATACCCACAGCATGAATTTCATATAAAAGGCCTTGGCAGTGACACCCTGTTGGTTACAAGATTATGTGATGACACGCTTCCATGGCCACCACGAAGCTGTCCTCCAGACCGAGCACACGTCGTTCACAGCGGGGCTGTATCGCACACACGCCTCAGTCGCTCAGATTCGATCAACAACGACAGCAGTTGACCAGAACCGGGTGTGTTTATTGGCGACTCCGTCAACAACACAGTTGTCCCCAGCTGCACCGCCAATGCCACCATCACGTTGCCATTTAGTGCCCACAATATGCCAGCACAGCACACACTAAGAATTAGACACTCCTTGGGCAAAATATGTGTGCTATCAATTAGCTATAGTGTTTGGCATGTTCTGAGCATAGACTGACATTCATGAGAGCAGGTCTTGCAGGAGGTCCTTTAGCTAATCTGCACACATCTGTATCCCAGTCTTGCACATTTACGGCAAACGTATCTCTGAGAGAATGCAAACATACCAGACATGCATTTGCTTAGCGATTATAGTTCATCATTCTACTAAGGCCATAATGCTTATGCTACCACACTCAAGTACTAATTTAGCATCCTTTAGTTTATCTGAGAGACTTGCATTGGAATTCAGTTTGTGGGTTCTAAACATGCTCAGAGTTCTTGGTTAAAACCCATTTTACGTATAAACATATGTAACGCTACTGTATTTTATTTCCAAGTAATGTCCTTAACAGCATAGGTGAAAAACCATGTGTGAAAGTATATAGCATGTGAAACCATGACATTTCACATATGCTGTACTTTATTAAGCCGTGGGTTTAGGACCTCTGCCTGACCTCACAGCCTTTTTGGTATGGCACAATTTGCGCCGATACATATGGCAGAGTCGAGCACTCTTATTTGGACCAGTGGTGGATGTTTACATTGGTCGTCCAACTGTTGTAAACGCCAACCAAAGTCATTCCTCCAAATCAAAGTGCAACATTTTCCAGTCCAAACATTCGCTGATGAACGGCCTGCTTCTCATCTCCACTCGTTCATCTTTATAGTGAAGTGGCGAGCCGCTGTGGCAGCTGTCTATTTCTAGGCTGCCTGAGGGGAGAGCTGTTGAGGCGGCACGGGACACGGAGCCATCCCTACACCCCCACTCACCACCAAAGTCAGACACCCTGTCTGCAAAGCAATTACTCCGAGCTTCTTTATTTATAGACATGGCTTGTCTGAGATGAATGCCCTTGCATTTACACTGCCACATGTGTGTGTCCACAAAAATAATAAAATAATTGATTTTCTTTCTTCTGAGCTCAAATTAATTACCTAACTGGCACAGACGTTGGAACAGACAGTTTTAAAAGTGTTGACTAATGTTAAATAAGGTCATTTTTGGAAGCAATTTTAAGAGATGTGTATTAGCTAGTGAGTAGTTAATAAATCCAGATTGCAATATCATCATCACCATCAGCCATCGTCTGTCCACTGCTGAATGAAAGCCTGTCCATGCCATCTCATGGTCTGGGTTGCAGGTCAGTTGGTGGAGCAGCGGGGCTCCAAGTGGTTATAAGTTTAAATCCCAGACCGGGTTGACCCAGCCTTGTCATTGACCCATCCAGGGTCAATACAAAAAGCACCACAACAACAATTGTCCTGTGGAGAGACTGGTCGCCCACCATAGGAACGTGGAATTTCATCAACTCTCAGGACCGCCACGTTTATTTGAATATGGATTTACTCAGCTTTTATAAAGCTTTTAGGTGGCACATCTGACATACGTCACACATATTCAAGAACTACTCTGTATATCCATTATTCACATGACAAGATTAGATTAAGTGGCTCAAATGCAAGGCATTGCTGAACCCATTTAATCTGTTTACACGTATTTGACGTCGGCATGGTAATTATAGAATACAAATAAATGTGACTGTAGCAGTCACGCAGCAGCCGATTTATGAAAACTGGAATGTCAAGTGCTGTATTAAAGCCACAGAAAGTAATTGTCTTCCAAAAGGGCATCATTTTTATTTAATGACCGCAATCAATTTTGCAGCATATCACTGTGGGGACAGAGATGGGGCTGTCGTGAGCTCACAAACCTTGGCTTTTGCTTCCCTACACCACAGAGCAGCCAACTGCGATGGAGCGAGTTGGAACTACCTAACCTCAGAGGCAACACAAGTCTTAAAACATTTAACTGACAAGTGAAGCCTTCATTCTAATTAGTTCACATACCGAGATCAAATGTCATGTGCTGTATATGAAATGTGCTGTACGAACTGTGACTCTGCAAAGCACAATGAGCATACTGAGTTCCATCTCTATCGGAAATTAAGGCAATGTGCTAGCTAATCAACGGTCAATAACTATGGTGGGTTAGAAGATACGATCCCCTTTGATGATGACATGCAAGCTGTAAGAAAACTGCATTACGTAACTAACGCAGTTGTCTGTAGAACAAATGCAGAAACAACTCATCACCTTCACCATTAATACTTATTTTTAAGAGAACATACAAAGTGCAACAATGATAATCATAATATTAATGCAAAAACAGAAAAAGTTTTACCTTTCTGGTAATAAGACAGGTGTTAAGATCTTCAAACACCAAATGGACACCTTTCACAAGGTATCAAGTTTGCAAAAAACACACATGCTTGTGGTACATCGTGCAAACATGTCTGAGGAGCTTGTATTATTTCCAGAAATGGTAAACCTTTTCTCTTTTTGCATTATCGGTATACTGGCAAAAAGGTGCCCAAAGTTAATAATAGTACTGTTAACTCACACCAGTGTGTGTTGCTTACAGAATCAGCCAAGCGTGCGCTTGAGCGAGAATGATGGCGAGGGGGGAGACACGGTGGCACCAGCAGTCGTCCCATGCAATGGCTCAGCCAGCGAGAGCGAGGTGGTGGAAGATGAGAACGTGCTCAGTACGCCGCCCTTGGTGCGGCCACGACCCAAACTCATCAGCCTGGATGAAGCCTCTCTGCTGAGTCTGACGAAGGCTTCATCACTCAGCCAAATCACGGTGAGAAGGCACGTAACACACGCCGATGATTTTGCGAGCGAGAATTTGTGTTGTGTCACGCAACAATACAGCTTTGGAGAGCAACCATCACAGTATGTCATCAGCATCACCAATGAGGGAGCAGGGAGGCTCAACGAGCAACTGTTTACTGTTTGTCATGGTCAAGTGAAAGAGACCCTGCTGCTCAAGTGAGCAATTGGGTGGCATCCATCTCCACTGGGGCTATTGAACCAGCGGTAGAAATTACACATTTTCACGACGGGGTCACATTCTCAATAGGACGAGCACTGTCTCAAAACGTACACGCACACACGTACAGCCCTCTTTTGACAATCTACTGCTGTATGAGGGCCACCCTCGCCGAGGGGATTTTATTAGCGTTATTGAGCCAGTAGTTTGAGCCAGTAGTTTTGTTCATTATCGTCACTGAAGCTCCTGGAATACTTGGGGAATGAGTACTGTACCATTGTCACATTACTGAGTCCATATTGTGCCAACACTGCAGTAACCGGGTATAAATCTAGTTAAGAACTAAAAAACAAGATTTTTTGTATGCTTCCCAGGAAAACGAATCTGCTCAGACTCCCACACTGTTGCCTTACATGTTGCCTTTGTGTTACAATTGTCAATCCACGCGGATGCGCCACCGGGGACTGGGAAACCTGAATCCTGAGTTTGCAGCTTCTGTCATCGGAAGCTGCCACCTGTCACTGTCAAGAAGATGGGTAGAGTGAACCACTCTAAACAAATTATCGTGGCTTTGGCAAAGTAGTCAAACCATACTTATTCCATACCGACAAGAGGAGTTCCAAATTGACCAACAACAAACTGGTATATTCAGTAATTGGGTTGAAAATAAAATACACCAATATAAAGTTTGAGACTGAAGTATATAAATATTGCTAGCAAACTGTCTCCAGTGAAGTGCCTTGGACTCCTCTGTGCTTTGCTTGTCTTTCGCCAAGGTCCCTTTTCCCGGCCCCACTCCGGGATTGTTCTTGCAACATTGCCGATATCTGTGCAGGTCCTCGACCTGCACGGAAACAACCTGGCTCGGCTGAAGGACATTAACCGCCTGGTGTCTCTGCGGAGGCTGGTGGTGAGCTTCAATGAACTGGCACGGCTCGACGACCTCACAAACATGGTAAGAGCTGTGATTCCCCCTTCCCATCCATCTCTCTGCACATAATCAAGTTTTGTGGAAAAAAGGTTTTTGTGGCGGCTGCCCCTTGTTTATGGAATAATATTGCCCTACGCTTGAGGCTACAGTCACTACCTTTGATGAGCCACCTTAGATCCAGATTCCTATTAAAATGTCTGCTTAGATGTAATTACAAAAATTGATAGGTGATTTTAAAGACTGCATATGCTGTCTCAGTTTATTGTGCAGTAAGCCTCATGAACCTGTTTATTCTCATCGAACTCTTTAACGTTTTCACTTATTTGTCTTTTATCAATGTATTGTAATTATTGGTCACTTTTGCCCCGTGCAATAGCGTGTGTTACTGAGTGCCTGTCTTGTCTTTGTACTTTATTGGTCTCCGCATGCATCTGTGTCTTCATTCTCGCTGTGTGTGTCTTTGTTACTGTTTCATGTTTTGTCTGTCTGTTCATTCTTATGTAGGTTTGTCTGTTTCCATATTGCACCTACTTTGTCAATTTTAGTTCTTTGGCACGACAGTCTCCAAATCATGATTTCTTCAGCAGGATTTATGTAACTGTCTGCTTCTTAACATATTTAATGCCAGTCTACGTGCTCAGTGTGACATATTTGTCTATAAAAAGCATGCAGTAAATGTCACACCGAGGGGATTACATTGACCTAGTTATTGTGAGATGATATACATCTACGCTCTGTATGCAATCAAAATATTGTAATATAAAGTGGTTATTGTGCGTAATTACTAGCAACACTTGGAAAGACAATCAGTTGCAACGTACATAGTAAGCTCTCATATGGTTAAATAAAAAAAAACACAGATTTGATAACCGAGGTCGTGACGTGCAGCTGTAATTGGATTCTTCATAAAACCGAATTGATTTGCAATATTAACTGATGACATGAGTGACACACTTGGTTGATGAGTTGATTGATTGTTCCATTGAGGTACAGTGTATATTTGTGGTCCTGTGTCTATCCAAATTGTACAATATTGTACTTTATTAAACTACCACTGTAATTGCATTTCGCATACTGCACATCCTTGTCTCTTTGCATACTAGTGCAATTACCTACCTAGTTCGCTTTTAATTATCATTTACATTAATTATGAATATTTTTTTAATTCATATCTGAACCAACATTCATTCATTCATTCATTTTCAGAAACCGCTTAATCCTGTACAGGGTCGCGGTGAGCCGGAGCCTATCCCGGCAGACATAGGGCGCAAGGCATGGCTATACCAAGGACGGGACGCCAGTCCATCACAGGGCACCGGGGGCAATTTAGTCCGCAGGCCAATTAACCTATGCATGTTTTTGGACTGTGGGAGGAAACCGGAGCGCCCGGCGAAAACCCACGCGGACACGGGGAGAACATGCAAACTCCACACAGAAAGGCACCCCGAGCCGAGATTCGAACCCGGGACCTTCTTGCTGTGAGGCGGAAGCGCTACCCACTACGCCACCGTGCCGCCCTGAACCAACATATTTAATGTTCTGTTCATTTATATTTAGACATTGTTTTGATTCCCCTGTCACGTGCTTGTTTTCATAATTGGATTTCGATTCGTTGCCTTTCCTCTCATTTCTATTTGTGTAATTGTCAAACTTTGTTTCATGTTACAATTTTTGTCATGTTGGTGAACTAGGCCACTTCTCCAAGTGAGATAAAATCCAGACTGGTGAGCTCTCACCTGGGTAACCAACAGGTGAAACAGTGCCATGTTTGCAGGAGGGCCACCATATACATTGGGGCTTCTTCTGCTTCTTCAGTTAAGAGAGGAATGAAGGAGAAACATATTTCATTTCATGATATAGGTGTCTAGTGAGCAATCATAACCAAACAATCACTCAAAGGTCTTTGCTTGCTCTCCAGGTTGGGTCACGACCACTCAAGAAACAAGCTTGCATTTTGCCAAGGGGATTTTTTTGCTGTTTTTTTTAAATATATTGATCATCCTTGTACTACGAATTGGATTTCTAGTTAGAAACCAAATGATAAATACATATCAACAAATCAATGGTATTGTGTTGACATGTTTATTCATTATTCCGTTATGGTGCTGGGTATTCGTGGCAGTGTGCCAGATTCTGTTGCTTTGTCTTTGGAAATTGTGTGGTAATTGCATTGACTAAAACCATTGGTGCAGTTATTAATTCATTGTGTTAGTCTGTCTTTCCAAATTGCATTGCAATCATATTTAATGCTTAGCAAAATACTAGGTGTGCATCAATCAAATGTATTTTCCCCCAGGGCATGTAGATATAATGCTGCGCCTTTGCAAACGTCATTGTAATTTACTCTGTGCTCGTTCATCCCGACGTGGTGCGGCGCCTCGTGCTGAGTCGATCGCAGCCGAGCCTGGAGTACCTGGACGTGAGCCACAACCAGCTGTGGACGTTGGAGGGCGTGAGGGGCCTGGGCCGCCTGTGCCACCTGGACGTCAGCTGGAACCGTGTGAGCTGCGTGCGGGACGCGGCGGGGTGCCTGCGACGCCACGCCGGCGCGCTCGTCACGCTCGACACGCGTCACAACCCCTGGCTCAAGGTGCGCACACGAGCTGCACGCCATACGCAAGCTCCACGCTCTCCGCACGCTGCACGCTGAACACGTAGCGTGCTGCTGCACAAGCTGTTGACCAATCAGTATTAACCCGGAGGTGGTCGTGTGGCTCAGAGGGCTTGTGGAGCTAACGTCAGTTTGTGCTGCCCAGACCCCGAGTTCGGATCTCGATTTCCAGCTGGCCCCTTTTTAAACTGCTTTCTACAGTGTAACGAGTTGATGGTCTTAGCCCGGTTAAGAATGACTGCACTTAATTTGGCATCTTCCAGTTTGAAAGAGTACTATGATGACGGAGTGGCAGTCACGGAAGGGAGCACATCTGCGATGAGATGGAGCGATGAGATTGGCCCTATCACTAGGTTGATTGTTACGACGGGTTGGGGAAGCCTCCATCGAGCAGTGGAATATCATGGCTGATGATAATGATATTAATTAATTAGTTGGCCGATAACATCATAATATATAGGAAGCAGTGTGTGGCAATATGCCGCCGACAAACCGCCTGGCTGCCTCCTCCGCCTCTCTGCGCATTCCTCGCGCCTCTGAGTCATTCTCTCGTCGAATGAATATCTTTGACATTGAATGAATGTGTGCGTTATAAATGTAAAATCATTATTATATTACTGTTATTGTAACGACTAAGCTTCAGCATGCCAGTTGTGCGCTTTAACCGTCGTGTCAGTTGTGCAATTTCTCATCGTTTCCCTTTCTTGCCTAAAGCGTAACCGTCGCCCGTGTCCTCTGCTCCTCTGCCCTCACCTGCCCGCGGGCCCCGCCGCGCCCAGCCGGAATGCTTGCGGCTGTGGTTCGTGGGCCGCCTGCGCTCGCTGGCCTCGCTGGACGGCGCCCCTGTCACCGAAGAGGAGGCGGCGGCCGCCCTGTGCCACGCCGCCGGCTCGCGAATATCGCAGGTGCGCGGGACGTGGCCCGAAGCCACGCACTCACACTGGCTCCGTCTGTCTGGTGATTGAGTCGTGACAGCCGCTTACCGTATTGTACATCCAGTTGCTTTGCATCCAAGGCATTTACAGCGGTTCCACGACAACCACGATTTCAAGTATCTATGCAAAATATTTCGTATACCGTTTTTGCCAACCGAGTTACGCAGTTTAACGTAACCGCGTAATTTCTCCTGTCACGAATTCAAATGCCCCACCGTGGTCCAGCAGCGTGTAAACACACTCTTACACGTGCCCGCATTGTTAATCGTTCTCCAGTTGCCAGTTCTGAGGAGGAGGACCGTCCCTTATCCCTCTAACCATCATCATGGTAAACGTAGATAAAATCATTTTTCTTCACTACGTTATTAATATGAAAGGTAGATATTAAAGATATTTGTATTCACACAGGGTTCTGTACGCTGTATTCTACATATTTCTAACGCTTCTTTAATGCATAGGATGCGTTGTTTACCCACCCAGTTGCACACCACGCTCGTGGAACCCAACACCCACTTTCCTATAAGCCGTTTGTCTAGCGAACCGCGGTTTCACCGACCAGGGGCGATTTTTGGGAACGAAATCCCCTCGGTTGGTGAGGGAACACTGCATTTGAGAAGTGACCGGTGCAGGTTTGCGCACGCAGGCCCTGCTGCTGGCACACGCGTGCACGGAGGTGGCGCGGCCCCGCTGCCTGAGCCTGCTGCCGACAGCGCAGCTGCTGGAGCACCGGCGGCTAGGCCATGTGGAGCGCACGGGAGACCTGCAGCCCGCCTGGTACTCGCAGGTATCCTCACCGCCTGGCACACACGGGCGCCACGCGGCGTCGCCTGGGCGCGGGGCTTGGCGGCGCTCGCCCGCAGTGCGTTGATTTGCAGGTGTGTGGGTTCGTGTAGAGATGTGTGAAACTCCCAAACCCGCTGGGCTGTAAGGTGGCCAGGGGATGGCTGTGCAGCCAATGGGTCCATGTCCGCGTGGATTTTCTCCAGGCACTCCGGTTTCCTCCCACAGGCCAAATACATGTTGCATAGGTTAATTGGCCTGCGGACTAAATTGCCCCCGGTGCCCTGTGGTGGACTGGCGTCCCATAATGGGTATAGCCCTGCCTTGCGCTCTGTGTCTGCTGGGATAGGCTCTGGCTCACCGCGACCCTGTACAGAATTAAGCGGTTTCTGACAATGGATGGATGGATAGATGCGTATGTCGGGACATTTTAGGATTATCTTCTCCACGTGTCAGCTTTGCATGTGATTAGAAATTCAAAATCAAGTAATCACAGCCAATGATACAACCACACCTCGCTATCCCTTTCTTCCTTATGTCAATTCCCACAACTGTTACACAATCAATATCCAACATCCAATGGCTTTACGTTTTCCTCTTGGCCTCTGACCTGTGGCAATTGCATCTCGCTCGCAACTGCCACTAAAAGAAAGGAATAATGTTTCTTTAGGCCAGGAGTGTCCAACATATGGCACTTAGGCCACATGAAGCCAACAAAGATATTCAGTGTAACCCACTGCTATAGGGTTACTTCTGTGGGACCCAAGGGAACATATACACTTGTATGCACTTAAAGACAGATGTGCAGTCACTGATAGGTATTGATGTGTTGTGGCTGGGAGCCTCGGTTAGGTCATTCAGTAATAATAATAATAATAATAGCGTTTTATATAGCGCCTTTCACCCGAGGGTCACAAAGCGCTGCACAAGGGCTGCGAAGAGAACGGCATGTCAACAATGAAAAAAACCAAAGGAACAACACCAACAAAATTATTAAGGCTGCTTCAAATATATAATGAAAGGTCGTAAAACTGGCAATCTTAAGCGCGGCAAAAATGCCAGCGTCCCCTAAGGTGGCCGTCACTTCCTTAAAGACAAACACGGAGGGAGTACTCCACCCCTTCTCATTTCGTCCATAGTTGTTGTCCTGATACACTAACCACAATCTTATGTCTACTCTTACTATGTATGCTCATCCTCAAAGTGGGGGACAGGTGTCTTAAGGTGGTGGCTAAAGAGTCTCTAGTCTCGGGTCACCAGACTCCAAATGTAGTACAACTATCAAAGACAGATATAATCCTCCATTCGACCAGAGGCATCCATAGCAGGGTAGTGGAGCCCTAGATAATGATAGCATTACCAAAGGCAGACGAGCCTCCAGTAGGCCAATTACACGTGAGAGGAAATTGGAAAACATTGAGAATTCCCACACTCATAAATCCACATGGAAAGCATTAGGGCCTACTTGCTGTATTGTGTCAGCCACCTCGTGTCCCAGCAAGTTGTGAGTTTCACAGCACACCATGGAATCTGCATGATCCACTAACCTTGTCCCCAAATGGAAATGAGACATCATCTCTGAGGGCATTCATCCCTGACATCACCTCTCTCTGGGAGAGCTCTCAGAGACCTGTATCGACAAAACAGCGATTTTACAATGCTGATTCATAGTGCCTAAATACGACCACATCTCCAAGCCCTGTACACAGACAGTGGGCATATTTATTTTACACACAGAGGCAGTCATAAGTAGAGGAAAAAAAAAGGTGTAGAGCCCGGAGTTGAATAGGGTGGGTATCTGACAGGACAGATGGCTGGGGGAAGGGACTTCCAAAGTTTGAGGTGATGGGGTTTGTTGACAGATGGTAAAATTGAGAATTGCTCTCTAGAGCTGCTCTTTTAGGATGGGCATGTGGAGCGTTCCTCCCCTCTCCTTCACGATGTTTCGCTTCCCAAATTGAAGGCGAAAGATATATCGGGCATACATACGTACCACACTGGAGGAGAAACGTAGATTCTCATGCGTTGAGTCGCGAAAACCTACATGAATACGGATGGGAAAATTGACAAGCGGGGGTCCACCGTGAGACTGCGTTGTGTCGTGAAAGGTGACGTCGCTGTGCTTGGATGGACTGGGCCTGACGCGTTTGACGGGGTTGGATCGGATGGAGAGTCTGCGGTGGGTGTCGATCTGCCACAATGAGCTGAGCCGCCTCGACGGCCTCGAGGGCTGCCTGCAGCTCGTTGAGCTCAGCGCCGACCACAACCGGCTGAACACCCTGCACGGTACACGCCTGGGGCACACATCGGCCCACCACCAACACACCCGATACACACTCTCACATCACGCTAAGTGGAAAATCCGACCCGTATTTATAAGTTAAAATACATATTTATATACAGAGGTCCCTCACTTTACGATGGCCTCACAATTCGATGAAATCACTTTATGATATACGCGCTATAAGAATATTAGTATCACTTTACGATATGTGTTACTATATGGCCGCGCGTGAGCACGGGCGGCGCAGCAGCCAATCAGCGATGCAACAAAAAATGAATAAAACATATCCAACAATAACTGGAGGAGGAAATACCAATTTAATTGGTGACATCGAATCCCTATACTGTACTGCAGTAGCACTGTCTACAGGGGTGCGTTTAACGTACCCAAGGGATCTGCTAAGTCAATCAGCGAATCAAGACATGACCTGACCTCAATTAGCTAGATTACAAACCACGCACAGATCCTGTATAACGCTCATGATACTGGCTTTCTGAGTTGCAGGTACTCAGTTCTGTATAGAATGTCAATATGAAACAATAAGAAAAATGTAACCATGATATGTCAAGGACGTGATGACGCCACACAGGCTGGAAGGTCAAAGCATCCCGCGGGAACAGTTACATGAGTATCTCCTCTTTAAATTTGAAATCATTATAGAAAGCAATATAAAGGTAAAGGCTAAGTAGCAGGAATATGATTACACTTAAAGTGAAGTTATTTTGCGATTGGAAGTACCTTTGATAATTGGATTAGATATAGGTTTTCACGGCGGGATCTATGAGAATTGCTCTCCATAGCTGTTATTTTGGGATATCCGTGTCGAGAAGGAACGAAGAAAGAACAGACAAGGATCACTCGACACGGCTATCCCGAAAAAATAACTATGGAGAGCAAATCTAAATTTTATTACATTCATTCATTCATTCATTTTCAGAAACCGCTTAATCCTGTACAGGGTCGCGGTGAGCCGGAGCCTATCCCGGCAGACATAGGGCGCAAGGCATGGCTTATACCAAGGACGGGACGCCAGTCCATCACAGGGCACGGGGGCAATTTAGTCCGCAGGCCAATTAACCTATGCATGTTTTTGGACTGTGGGAGGAAACCGGAGCGCCCGGCGAAAACCCACGCGGACACGGGGAGAACATGCAAACTCCACACAGAAAGGCACCCCGAGCCGAGATTCGAACCCGGGACCTTCTTGCTGTGAGGCGGAAGCGCTACCCACTACGCCACCGTGCCGCCCAATTTTATTACAGTTTGTCATATTTGAAAAAAGTACCCACAGTTTACTCAACTGGGAAAAACACAGAATTTGTCTCCGTCTGATGTGAAACGTATCGAGACAGACCTGTGTACGTCTTGGGACTCGGTGAGGCTTTGCTGGGTAAATAAATGTTAACAACAATCAATGAAAGTTGCGCGTTACTCCTCAACCCTGCAATCGAGCGTTCCCTGTTTGGTCTGTGTCACGCTCGCACACAGGGCTGCCCCCCATGAGCAAGCTGGTGGTCCTGAGCATCAACTGCAATGAGCTGGTGGGGCTAGAGGATGCAGGTTTGGAGGGCATGCCTCGACTGGCACGCCTCTCTGCTGCCTCCAACCGCCTGGCGTCGCTGGCTGGCCTGCAGCGTTGCTTCTCACTCGCGGAGATCTACGTTGCCGGCAATCGTCTGGCTGGCAGCCGAGACGTATACCGCATAAAGGTGGGCACCGCCTTTCAATGCTGCTGCCAGGCTTCTCGCTCGCTCCTGCAAACGAGAATGCGCCCTACCGATACCCTGATCCCATCACTGGCTCCATGTTCAATCAGACTGCCTACACTGTTTGACTTTCCCATCTGCTTAACTCTCACATGTGATCTCACCATCTAGATGGTTGTATTGCAAGTGATTACTTGCCGCAGGCAGTTCTGTTGTACTGATTTGTTTTACTTATATTATTTCTGGTTAATCTGGTTTCCTACCACGTTCAAAAGAGTTGTGACTGAATTACTTTAAGGTTCCAGTGAAAAACAATCTTGAAATTGAGTGATTAAACATCACATTGTCTCCCCTCAGGTCTCTTAAAATCACCGAGAGTCTGTGTGGTGCCTCTGTGTTTGCGGCACAGGGCCTGTCAAGCCTCATCATCCTGGACCTGCACGGAAACCCCCTGGCCAGCACCATGGAGCAGTACCGCCTCTTTGTTATCTTCCACCTGCCGGCACTGAAGGCACTGGATGGCAATACTGTGGTGGGTAGGCTGCTGGTGGGCTGGCAGGCTGGGGAATGGCTGGGCTGCTGAGTGGGCGGTACATTTAGTTGGGTGAACTGTGACAAAGCAGCGCATGCACTAATGAATTATAATGTGTTACGTATTGTGTAAGTTTACAAGAGATTGCTTATCTATAAACAACTGGCATTTCACCAGCATAGGTTTACGCAAACCTGACTGCTGAGACACTGAACTATGGTTGCTTTTCAAAGCTGTTCTTTTGGCATAACCGTGTCGAGTGCTCCCTCTCTCGCCTTTGGGACGTTTCACGTCCAACGCTGGAGGCATCCTCAGGCGTCGTGAGTTCCGAGTGTGGGTGAAGTCGAATGTGCTGTGCTATTTATCCCGTACATCCGTGATCCCTGACCCACCTCCTTTCCTTTCAGGTCCCCCCTCTGAATGTCAAAAAACAGTCCAGAGTTTTTTCTTGCGTTAAATCAATTTTGCTGCATAAAATCCAATCCCAGATGGCTGTGTGGCCGATGGGATTAGTACAAAAAATATGTACGTGTGGAGAGACATATAGGTTCAGTAATCTGTGCTGGATTCATCTCCCAGATGGAATAGTTATGAAAACCCAGATGTGTGTGTCGGTAACGCCTCAGCTTGTCTACCCATCGTGGTGTCTGCTGCAGGAGGTGTCGGAGTGGGAGGCCGCACGGGACACCTTTGGAGGCCGGCTCACTGCCGATCTGGTGGCCGAGAGATTGGGTCACACTGACTTTATCAGACTGCAAGAACTGAGTCTCCCTGCCCTTAACCTCAGGTCAGTGTGATTTATGCGTGAGAGTGTGCAAGCATTTGTGTTTGTACGCGTGTGTGTGTTTATGAGCAGGTGGGGAGCGGTGGCTCAGGGGTTAGCGCGCTGGGCTACAAACCTGGCGACCCGAGTTCGCTTCCTGCTCACGGCCAACACCATTGACGGTTATTTTAACCGGTCCCAGGCCTCCCCTTGGTCGACTCAGCCTCAAAATGAGTACCTAGTGCAGAGTCTGTAAACATTGCCACTCGGGAGACAAAGTCGGCCGGGCGTGGTGCTGGCCACCCACCCCCTCGTCTGTCGTGTCGACCTTTATAGGTGCTCACTAAGGACACTTGACCCTACAGTCTGTTAAGGCTATATGGGGGGGGGGTCTTTGGTTATGAGCAGGGGAGCAGACATGTAGCGGTTAGCGTGCTGCTCTATAAATCCGGTGACCCGAGTTCAATTTCTGCTCACAGCCAACACCAGTGACGATTTTCTGAACCGGTCGTGTTGTGAGTTTTGTCGCTTCCGCTCATTCTTGTGACCGTTTGTCGATGCAGGACCGTGGACCTGGTTCCTCCCAACCTCTTTGTGAATCTGCGCAATGTGAACTTGGAGCACAACAACCTGTCCTCCTTCAGCGGGCTCATACACCTGTCCAACGTGCAGGTAGTCGGGGATGACGCCACCTGCTGTTACAGTTTGTTTCTGCAAATTCACAGCACGTTCACATGCCCTACTTGACCGCGGTGGCTCACGCTTGGCGTTGTGTCGCCATGGGGCAATGACGACTCCGCTGTAGTCCTTATACGTCCAGCCTCACAGACATCTCTCTCAGCCTCCCATCCTGGATCCATGAGCGATGGGAGATGGCTTCATCTGCTTCTTCTTCTTTGCGATTCTTCGAAGCGCGATGTTAAATTACAGTTTCCCATTTTC
Source organism: Geotria australis (assembly GCA_036362915.1). Classification (NCBI taxonomy): domain Eukaryota; kingdom Metazoa; phylum Chordata; class Hyperoartia; order Petromyzontiformes; family Geotriidae; genus Geotria; species Geotria australis. The sequence continues at coordinate 12,191,683 of JAZEWU010000002.1, read as the reverse complement.
TTACACAGACCCTTGCATTTTCATTGAACTCCGCAAGGTCTTTTGAGCTGCAGAGGTTGGGTAGTAGAGCACAGCTTCATGTGCTGGAACAGCCTTCCTATTACTTCCCATGCCCTTTTGTTTAAGACAGTCTCGACCGAATGACTTATCTTTGCCAGTCACTTAACACGGTGTATTGATTTTTATGTATCCTCTCTCAGCACTTCCTGTGTAATATACACTATGGTGTGCAGTTTATGGATATTTTTGACTTATTATGATTAACCCTGTTGTGACTGCACCATTTTAAACATTAATTTGTGTTTTTTACTAAGAACACTTTATAGTACTCCCTTAGCTACGGTGGGAAATGTAATGACGTATACAATATCTGAAAACAATCAATTTGACATGTTACATATTTGTTAAGTTGTCATGCGGCACGCTATATAACTCACGACGTGAACAGTTACATATTGTTCTGTGTCAAAAGTCAAAGTGTCATCCTGTTCAACCAATGCGGTGGCGCTCATTTCCACTTGCGAGAGAGCAGTGGAAATTCCACATTCCCGCGATAAGGGCCAGTCTTTCCCAATGATGACCATTGTTGACAGCCTATAAAGTGTTACTCTGTCGACCTTGAATCAGGGGACCCGTTCACTCCTACAGGGACGTGTATTCTCACCGATGCGAACACTGTAAACACGCTGCTACCTGGCCGTGCACCCTGCCCACCGTCCCTCACCTCGGGGCCTCAGTGATGCGCTCGATGCACTGCGCGCCCGTTGCAGGTGCTGAACCTGAACTACAATCAGATCGAGTCGGTGGTGCCGCGCGCCCGCCCTCCCGCCACGCTCACCGGACGCCAGCAGCTCTACCAAAAAGTGGCCTCGAGCGGATATGGTCCGCAGAGCGTCGCCAAGGCAACCAGGTGCAGCAGTGGGTCCGCTCCACTCGGCAATCAGACACAGGACCGGTTACATGGACAGAACGTGTAGCCAGTTAACGCCATGCAGAGACGTTTTAAATTAACCCTCAGAGGAGAGGCAAATTAAGCTAAATGCTGGATGCAGAGGTCCGTAAATTAGCTCTACAAGAAAGGTGGTTTAAACAAAAAACCCAGTGTTCACGATCCACTTTTTTGCAGTGTAAACAAACCAGACAGACATTTTATTTAAACAGCCAGTTGAAATTATTTGCATCTAGGTGTTTTAAAATAAACATTTATAACATTTATAGGTTTATAAACGAACCTCACATACAAGCAAATTAAATGAATCCAGGATATCGGTTATTTTAAAGATGTAAACAAATCTCACTTGGCGGTGGCCTAAGGTGACGCGTAGTAGAGGTAGCTCGGCGCTGAGCGACCACTCGGGCGGGTGCGGAGGGCACGTGCAGGCTGCCGCAGTGCGTGCTTCGTGTGCAGGGACGCGCTGACGTGCGAGAGCCTGACGCCCGTCATGGAGCGGCTCGAGGTGCTGCACCTCGCCTACAACCGCATCTCCAGCCTCGCGCACCTGCAGCTCGGCCGCCTCACGGGCCTGCAGAGCCTCTTCCTGCAGGGTGCGGCACGCTCGCACACAGCCACAACACGCTGCCCCCGGCTCTTGTCCCGTGCTGCCCCGGGCTACCCTCCCTCGCTGCCCCGGCAGGCATCCCAATTGGGAAACGTAATTTGGTGGCTGGTGACCCTGAAATTTGGTGAGGCGGTACTGGCACCGCAGCAGTGGTAGGTACGTGTGAGGAGCGCACCTGTCCTGGGTTCCAATATCCAAACGTCTTGCTATGGCCCTGCGACAATGAGCATGTGCCAGAGCAGGTGCTCTTTGAAGTAATTTAGAATTGGCAGGGCCCACTGGCACTAGGCCACTGGGCAGTCATGGGTGAGCATGGGTAATGGGTTAAGAGAATTGGTATAAACACACCTGCTCACGCACTCACCTATTATTGGTAGTGTTGGTACAGTATGTAATTCATTGTTTTATAAGGAATAGGTATTTATAGTATAATATAGTCATAGGCCAAACCTGCAACTACATTTGAAATTATTCTACATAAACATTAACTACAGTAAATACATATCAAAAGTATTAAAACAAAAAAATTGGAAATTTAACATTGTTTAAAGTACATTTAAAATAAAAGTTATTGACTTACTACCTCATCAACTACTCACCTACCCTCTTAGCGTGCAGGGGACACTCAGCACATGGGACTGCATAGGCCACAGAGGTGGCATCTCAGTGCCAAGCTATCCCGCCACCACATATGTTCCATATAGATGCAATAGGACCACCATTCTCAACCGGTGGGTCGTGACCCACCAGTGGGCTACGAGCGCCACCTAGCGTTCCGTGGAGACCGTACCCAAGTGGGCGTTGAGGTGCATAAGGTTGAGAACCACTGTACTAGGAGCCAGAGAGTTAAGCACAGTGTTGTTTGCATATTAAACGGCCACGGTGCCCTGCAGTTGATGTCTCTGGGCGCCAGTGTGCCCAGTGCCCCGTGGCCACGCAGCGGACGGCCCCTGATCGTGCCAAATCGCTCCTGAACGCTGCCTCATTCATTATGCAAGGTACAGTGTGCCCGAGCAGCATCGTGCCCAGTGCATCCTCGGGGTGATCACTGCACAGTGCCTGTTTGTGCGCCTCTCACCGATTGTATTAGCTTAACAATGCAACCCCAATGTCATCTGGGTTTGTTATATTTTTTAAGACAATTACTTTGCGGTTCCATCAAGCGCAATCGCCTTTATAGTGAGTGGTAAGTATACACAGGCTGCAATAGATTGGTTCATATTTCATTATAATTTCATTATAATTCGGGTGGTATCCAGAATTCATCGATCAAGGGGAAGACTTAAGTAAGATGGTGGAACGCTGTTAGAGAAGATCTCACCGGTAAGGTGTTAACTTTACACCTTATTGGACAACTGTTAAAAGTAGCCACATAGCTCAACGGTTCCATCCAGCTTAAATGCAAACTGACTGACTGACCTGTACAACGTCTGTGGGATCTGGCAGAAGGAAGGCAGCATTGGATAGAATCGCTTGAATCAATGGAATGACCATTATCACTGCTTGACCTTGGTTCATGACTCGAATCATTAGGCGCCTATTTGCATGCCAGTGTTCTCCGTCCACCAACATCCTTACATTGAATCCAACGCCGTGCGTCCCCTGCTGTGCAGGCAACGAGATCAGCTGCGTGGAGGGCCTGGAGGGCGCCGTGGCGCTGCGCGAGCTGGTGCTGGATTCCAACCGCATCCGGTCCCTCGGGGAGAGCTCCTTCCTTGGGCAGGGCTCCCTGGTGGAGCTCCATCTCAGGGACAACCGGCTCCGCCAGCTGTCCAACCTCCATCCGCTGTGCCGCTTGAAGTGCCTGTTCCTGGACAACAACAAACTGCAGGTGAGACAGCACCAGTATATAGATAGATGTTTATTATTACAGCAGAACATACCCTGTGAGCTTGCAAGCTCTGGAAGCGGGATTCCTGCTATACAACAAACGTGTGAAATAACCAACAGAAATAATATTTAAAATCAGACGGTTACGTAACAAATCTATTAAAATCCCTTAAAACGTAAATAATAATACATCAAAATCAATGTCTTATGGATAGACTCTCTCACGCCATAGGGATGTGGAAAATGTAGCACTTGCTCAGGGCTGCCAACAGAAGATGAGCACTGCTTTAATGTTCATTTGGGCAGCAAATTATATTTGACTGGTTTGACTTGAAGTGGGCCAGAGCCAGCCCATGTGTATTGAGGGAGTGCTGGGTTGTGCGATGTGTGTGTGTCTGCCTTGCAGGACATGTCTGAGCTGGAGAGGCTAAACCTGCTGCCAAGCCTCACGGAGATTACTCTCACTGGAAACCCGGTTATTGCCTCTTCCACTCAATAGACAACACCATTATATGGCAACCGCACCTTTATAATCCAACTAAAGTGATTGCATTAATTAATATGCGCAGCTGCAATCCAATTATATTGAGATTGTTTTCATTTAAATGGTTTACATTTGTCAGTCACAGAGAAAGAAAAAAAGACGTTGAAACCTGCTTGCATTGCACGTGCTGCAAATCTTGCACATCATCATCTTAATATGAAATGTTACAAATGTAAATCAGACAAACATGTATGCCTGACAGTTCAGGGGTTCCCATGAAGGGTAACGTCCTATAAGCCACGTCACATTCCACAGTGGCCATTCGTATGTGCAGGTGGTCTCTTACAATATGACAACATCTGCAACACGTGTTCCACATGTACGTGAACATCAACATGCCGAGATACCCTGACTCTGGCCCCAGTGTTTGCAAGCGTCGTAAGTGAATTGTTCGATCCTCTACGGCACACTGCTTTACCAGTTGTGAGCTTGCATCAGCTGATAAAAAGGAAACCCAGACTAATAATAAACTGTTGAGACGTCCACGTACAGGTAAACCACACTTAGCAGTCTCGGTAAGGGCTGTGAGCATCTTACACCTCCGAGTACCTGCTGAGACTATGGGTGCTGCTGGCCACCCACCCCCTTTTCTGCAGTGCTGGCCTTCATAGGTGCTACTCGCTAACAGCACTTGAGCCTACACTCTGTTAAGGCTGTACGGGGGATATTCTTTTCCTTGTAATTAAGTCAACGCATCTGCTGGGACTGCTGGTCATCTCTTGGTGGGCCCGAGCCAGAGGTGGAAATTACACATTCCTACGGCAGCACCGGGCGGTGCTTATTTTATCGACCCCGAGAGCAATGACGGGCTCGGTGAACCTCTAACCAGGAGTTGAACTTGCAACCTTGCCATCGCGAGCTGCTCGCCCCACAGCTCCGCGGCGTGACCGTGGTTGCGCGTCTCCTCTCCCCCGCGTGCGTGCGTCCGGCGCGCGTCTCGCAGCTGACGCGCCGCTGCCTGCACCGCCCGGTGCTGCTGCTGCTGCAGAGTCCGCGCCTGCTGCTCGTGGACGGGCTGCCCGTGAGCGCGGAGGAGCGCGCCCGCGCGGAGATGCAGCTGCTGGAGTCGCAGGCGAGTCTGCGTGGCGAATCGCGATCCACCGATCGGGTCGGCTCAGAATTGGGATCTCTGTGGTCGGTTACTCGTGGCCCCCTTTACACGCGGAGGCTGCCTGCTTTCTGACAGAGGGAAACCTCGAAGAGCCATGTGGAGTGCGATGGGCTCTGACGGGTGGTTCGAAGGGCTGTGTATGCTCTTTCATGTTATTGTTTTATTCTCATCGCACTGTTAAATGTTTGCACTTTATTTGTCTCGTATTAATGTATTGGAGCTATTGGTCACTTTTGTTCCTGTGCAATACTGTGTTACCGTTTACTTTTGCTTATGGTGAGGGTTTCATCCATGCACAATTTAATGCCGTCATTTTGTTGTGGTTACCCTGTGATTTAATATATAGTTTCTGTTGATTATTTGTTGTATCACAGGAATCCCATTTCCAGAGCTTGCAAGCTCACTTGATATTTTCTGCTGTAATAATAAACATCGATCACCATGTCTGACGGTGCCGATAACATCAGTAAGCCCGGCCCATAGCCTCCTGTCCAGCAAGAGGTCACGGGCCGGGGACCCTTGAGATAGCACTCGCCATCCTTGTTCGCCATACCCGGGAATTGAACTCAGATTTCCGGGTTCATAGAGCAGTGTGCTAACTATTGTGGCCCACTCAACCCCTTAGGCACGTTATAATACGAAAGGAATTGTGCTATAGATAAAACTGCAGTTATAACTCTGCCGGGCTGTGGCGGTTGTGTGCTTGCAGACGCCGGCACTGGAGGCGACGCAGCCGGGCCTGGCTCCGCTGTTCGGCCGCACGGCCCCGCTCTGGGTCACCAGCATCACGGCCACGGCGGCAGGAGGGGTCACTGGAGTGTGGCCCCTGGGACTGGGGCCCACGATACTGGGGCCCACGATGCACGGGGGGCTGCCACATGCATTACGAGGGGCAGGGTCTTTCCCACTTCACGCGTTCGACGACCCCGTGCTGCCCGAGGCCACGCGCTGTAAGTTGGTGTCGCCAGCACGGGGCGCTGTTGGGCCGCGCTCCCTACGCTCGGGCTGTACTGATCAGTCCTCCTCCAGCACTCGGGGTTCAGTTCAGACCGAGTTGACCACTGGGTGGCCTCTGCTGTGCATTCTCATTTCAGTTCTGAATGATTTGGGTAATGATGTAGATCGTCATGGCTCCATGTATGAGAATTGCTGTCCATTAGCCGTTCCTTTGGGATAGGCGTGTCGAGTGTTCCTGCTCTCGCCTTCGTGATGGTTCGCCTCCCATCAGGATGCCTCCAACAGCTACGGAGAGTAATTCTAAATGGTTTGGGTATTTATATTTCTTTTGAATAAGGCCGTTGTGAGTGCTTGGATGACCCCATAGGGGCAGAAGTGGCATCCATTATTATAGAATCAAATGCGTTTTAATCAACAACCAAACGTAGTATTTAAAATCATGTCTTCTCTAGCATGTGACATATGTGGTCAATGGTAGACAACCCTTTCCTAAAACCAGTTTGCTCACGTGGCCGATTGTTCACTACGATCTTTCTGAATAGTGTATGTATGTGCCACAATCGGCCAATGCATCTGTAAACATATCAAATGTTGTCTCACATATTGAACCAAACAATGATTGAGGCGGTAATCAATTATTGCGTGACCATTTTACAAACAGATGCGGGCTAATTTTCACCCGACGCCCGGTCCTGCTTCATTTTGATGAGACCCCGATGTAGCGGTGCCGTTCACGATACCTTACACACGCGTGCGCAGACCGGCGGCCACGGCAGCACAACGGCGGCATCCTGATGTCCAACCCCCGCAGCCTGCACGCCGTGATGGCCTTCAGCGAGCTGCGGCCGCTGCCGGCTCCGGTGGTGGCCCCGGGCCTGCGGCGAGCGGCCTCGCCCCTACAGCACGGCTCCCTGGCCGCCCGCGCGTCGCCATTCCCCCCGCGGCCGCCACCCTCCGCCACCGGAGACAGGTGCGCGCGGTCACCGCTCACACTTCCGCCGCGTGGCAACAAGGGCCCGGGTTCGATTTCCGATTTGGGCGACAGCCTGTGATGTCGCATTTCGCAGGGTATATATCGAGATCTCGATTAAATAAAAGCTCACTCATGTCATTCTCACAGGAATGTAACGCTGTCCGTTTTCCCCCCAGGTCTGCTGGGAATGCCGTGCCAAGAAAGGCAGTGTGAAGCCAGCAAAGGGTGCTGGGTCAGGAGTCTCACAATACCTCTTCTGCCCCTATGGGGTCACAGTTCGCAAGAGTTGAACCGAAATGTTTGTAATTCGTTATTCCTTCACTTAGTTTACGTGTTTGTGTATGAATTCTATGGACTGATCTACATACACAGGAATGTGAATGCACTGATTTAATTTGTTGACGTTTTTTAGGTTTTCTACAGGTAATGATAACAGCGAATAATTAAATATTGAACGTGCTAGCTCGGAATGGGTGCGTTGCACACAGCGCACACCGTGATGGCACGCACGAGGCTGCACAGCGTTAAGGGTATATCCCACAATGCCGTGCAAGCATAACAAATGGTTCATGCTGCGTAATTGGGCCACCAAGCTAAAAACCCTAGACGCGTGGCTAATGTTTAAGAAGGGCCACAATTGTTCAGTGTTGTCCACTCCTATCCCAGTCGATGGTGGATACTGCATCACCGTCTACGTGGGGAGGGCGTGCGTGTGATCCACATGGTCGTACTGAGCCACGACGCCCGTTTCCCTGAGTAAGAGTTCACTTGTATGTTAAGCAGTAACAGCGGGTGCAGTTGCTGAAACCACGAAAGCACAATATGAAGTACGTTTACTGCTGCGTGTCGAAGTGCGAGTATTAGAATACGTGTTGAGACAAAAATTCTTTACATTTTTTCTCCAAGTAAAGCATTGAAGTACAGTATTACATTGTACAGAATTATAAGAAAGTGGGATAAACTGGTCCTTTCCTGGGCAGGATGTCGTGCACTGACTTTCCAGCCAGGAACAATGTTCTCTCCAGCATTGTTCCATTTCTGCAGGGGGAGGGTTTGTTGACGCTGTTTTAATGAACACCGCTCAGATAGATGTTTATTTTACTTAAATATTTCTTACGTTACATACCGAGTGAAAGCCTAATAAAAGCAGCCTTTGCAACATTATTGCGAGTTTGCATTCCCAGGAATTTTACTGCCAGCTGTGACTATAAATTCCCGGGCATTGTCGCATTACCAGCACATTTCCACACATTCCGGATCAGACATCCATGGAAATCCTCCAAATTTTCACCGACTTTGAATGTAACTGTTTTCAAATCCGTTGCTGTAATTCAGAAGACAAACAACTGTCTTTGATGGGAGGTCCAATACATAAAACAAGCATTGACAAACTATAATTCTCCCACTTATTCTGGTTGTTGCTTTAGCTTGGCTCTTTGCATCATGCCGCCTTTATCTTCCTAGTGGCAATGTTTACACGCAGCACGAGGTACTCATTTAAGGCTGAGCCGACCTAGTGGAGGCCATTGACCGGTTCAGAAAATCGTCACTGGTGTTGGCTGTGAGCGGGATTCGAACTCTGGGGGGTCAAGTTTGTAGCCCAGCGCAATAACGTAGACACACCAGTGCCACGTGAGGCAGGCATCTCAATCACATCTCAACTCTGAAGCGCGGAGCAACTAGATGCGGTCATAGGGCGCAGCGACGAGATGCGGCATAAGACGATTCGGGCAATTCGACACACCTCAACGTCTCGGTGCGGTAAGATCCAGCATAAGCTGAGTGTTATGAGATGCTAATTATTACAGCAAACAAAATACTCAGTGAGCTTGCAAGCTCTTTACGGGATTCCCGCGACGCGACAAAAAGTGTCGCAGAAACTCGATAAAGGCTGTGAAGTTGGTGGACGATGGCTGCTGTTCTGACGCGCCTCCCTCCTATAGCATGGGGGTTTTCTCCAGGCACTCCGTGCTCTCCCCACACACAAACCCAATGTGGTGATATGGCCCAAGCGGAACCGTCGTTTGCCTATTGTAACAAAAGTTCGTGGTTTGAATCCGGCAGGCTGTGTTGAACCAGAAATACGCGCCAGCTGCCCCTCAGCAGATTTGAGAGATCCCGTGACGTCATCCTAAGAGGATTAAGCCAGTGTGCCGGCCTCAGCCCAAATTGATAAAATATGCAAATCAACAATTTGGGAAACAGCAGTCATTGCGCTCTACTGTACAAAAGTGGGAGTCTTGACGAGGCTCTCCTGGGTGAACAAGTGCAATGATGCCACTGTAACGTTACACTTCAGCTCTGGAGGCGCTAGTCAGGGTGCCGATCCCGGCAGCCACACGTCGTGAGCTGCTGGCGTTGTCCACCCGGGGCGGGGTTGCGGGATGCAGGGGCTGCCTGGACGGGGTCTCACAAGTGGTTTTATGCTCGCAACACAAGCAGAGAATACAATCATAAATGGTTCTATTGACTCCAAAGTCCAGAGCTCAATCGCGAGAGCTTCTAGTCGTATCACTGTTTCGTTATCCCTAACTGCAACATTGTTTCAAATGACGGATCTGGTGATCTATTACAGCGCGCAAACGTAACAGAACGAGGGCAGCACTGCAACCGGGCAGAGCTTTACAAAAAGACAATTTCTGTCAAACCAGGTGGAAACATTTAATTAAAAAGTTCCACTTCACAGTGTGTTACAGAATGCTTCTTTAAAGTAATGCTCCGTGAAAATCCTTTCCCACAGTCCTTGCACACATGTGGCTTCTCCCCAGTGTGTATTCTACAATGCACCTTTAAGTCAAAACGTCGTGAAAACCCCTTGCCGCACTCCATGCACACGTGTGGCTTTTCGCCGGTGTGCGTTCTCGAATGAATCTTTAAATAAAATCGCTCTAGAAATCCCTTCCCACACTCCTCGCACACGAACGGTTTCTCTCCAGTGTGCGTCATAACATGGTTCTTTAAATTGCAACGTTTTATAAATCCCTTGCCGCACTCCGTACACACGTGTGGCTTCTCACCGGTGTGGATTTTACAATGGGCCTTCAAAGTGGACCGTCTTTTAAATGCCTTCCCGCACTCCGTGCACACCTGCGTCTTCTCGCCGGTGTGTATCACGCAATGTACCTTTAAACTGGAATACGTCGTAAACCCTTTCCCACACTCCTTGCACACGAATGGCCTCTCGCCGGTGTGCGTTCTAAGATGCACCTTTAAGCCGTAGTGATACGTAAACACTTTGCCGCACTCCTGGCACGTGTGCTTCCTGGCGGCGGCGTTCCGCGTCGCCCCTGCGCGCGGCCTCGGCTTGCGGAGCCGCGCGGTCCCCCTTTCGCGCGCCGCTCGCGGGTCTCGCCGCTCGACGGCGGCGCGCCCCGCGCCCGGCTGCCGGTGGATGTAGATCGCGGCACCGGCGAGCGTCTTGCCGCACCGCGCGCACGCCTGCGCGCTCTGGCCGCCGCCGTTCACTTCGTCCACCTTCACTTTGAAGAATCTGTCGAGGTCCTCCCCGCACTCCTCGCACAGGAGTCCTGCTTCATCTGCCACAGATTTTCAAAACTGCGTCACTTGAAGCTGTGTTCAGACGACGAGCAGTTTACGATTTGAACGGCAACTTTATAGCGTCACTGCAGCGGTTTATCCCGATCAGGACAGCAGCATCTGCTGAATATCGTTTTATTTTCTGCCGAGCACAGCTTAATGCTCTTGTCCGTCTGGGTAATACAGACGAGCTAAGTATCCATAAGGGACAATGGTGTCGGTTGCATCTTCCTTCAAGTGTGAGGTTGTGTTAGATGGGATACAATTACAGTATTAATCACTCACTCCTTTTAGTATATCTCACTCGTAGTCTCCACGCTAGACACCAGACTCAATCACCACTGGACTCATTCACGGTAGTGCGACTGGTTTACAATTCTTGACAACACTACAAATATTGTTGTTGTAATGTAAAGCGATCAAGAGGGACTCTCACCTTCACCAATGTCATCTGCCAACAATTCCACCTCGATGAAATTCTGCTCTGGATTCGTCAGATATCCGTTGAAATTCACTGCCTCCTCTCGTCTCTCATCGACTCCTTCAAATTTAATTACATTCATATCTGCAGCTGTAATCAAGAACACGCACCATGGTCTTTCATGAATGCCATTTTTTTATATATTGTGTGTGCATATATAAAAACAAGGCAGTCACACAGGGCACTAAGCAACATGTATCATAACACTTATAAGTCTTTCGATGTTATCTTGGAGGCTGAGTATTTGCCTTTGTCTACTTTCATCTTTTGTGCCACACTCTTCCAAAAATACCTCAAATTTTATGGGAGCTCCAAATCGAAAATGTACATGTCAATCATCATTCTTCAAACCCAATAACACAAACATTTGTCTGGTGGCTTCATGTGTGACCTCACTTTGACAGTTTTATCGAGGCACCGCTGAAACACGACTCGTGTGGCTTCCTTCCAGCTGCCGCTAGAAGGAAAGGCTCTTACCATATTCTTCAGCTTCGGTTTTTACCACGATCGTCAGCATCTCCGAGCCGAGTCTCCCCTCGTCCTCTTGCAACACGACTGTTCCTGCACACGTACGTTCACATTTGACCTTCAAAGACAGTCAGGTGGTTCAAAGGACAACACTACAAAAACAAGACCATTGACATTCTGGAATTAAATTCAGGTTCCACCCCCACAGCAAAGGTGGGGACATTTCAGACTGCTCAATACGGGCTTGTTGCTGTGATAGAACTGTCTTTGACCGGCACACCCTCATTTATTGTCTTTTCGTTAATTGGCGCATAAAGTGAGTGTTTATCATACGATCAAGAAACATCAATTCTGCATCTCCGACACTCGTCAGAGCCTCGTGTATTCACACCCATTGAATGGCAGCAGGAGAAAATTCCAACAAAAATCTTTAACCAAATATTAGGCAGCGTGTATTCACGCCTGCATGTGTAAGAAAATGGGAAACTGTAATTTAACATCGCGCTTCGAAGAATCGCAAAGAAGAAGATAACTAACGCAACTGTAGATTGTGTGTTGAGCCATCTCACCCGCATCAACATCTTCACCTGTCACCATCACGACAGGACACATCCAAGGGCTTGGATTGTCTTCATGCTCTTGTTTGATGGATGGGAACTGGAGGTGTGAAGCCATTCTAGGATTAAAATATAGAGACAATCAGATATCGAGTCATGTATAAACACACTCCCGTGTACGCGCATGCCACTGCACACTATGCAACTCTGCACACACGGACATGACAGCCGACAATACAGGAAAATAACACCGGTTGGTCTGAACACGCAGACATCGTCTATAAATACTATTATTATTATTCATGTGTTCCGAGCGCGTTTTCATTCTTTCCACCAAGGTTAGAAATCAATAATGCCTTACCTCTCTGCCTGCCATAACATTGAGGCGCAGTAAGTCTGGTAGAGACGATCCAATAAGAACAACACCTCTAGTATAAAGTTGTGGGTTGCTACAAGAGACCCTGATCGAACAGCAAACCGGCCACATTGATGAATGTTCCGGCTGCCCCCTCCTGCCATTGGCCCATCCTAGGAGCTGGCAGCCAGGTGTTGTCGGCCCAGCCAATCAGCGTGCGCCCTCGTGTGTAAACAACCGAGCGGGCCTCAGCGCCTGGTGCTCCCGCTGCTTAGTCTCCACAACACGTGTCATTGTGTTATGCATCATACCATTGTGTCATGCATCATATCCATATCTAACGGGGCAGCTCCTCTTGCCTGTAAACATCTGGGCAGTTCACCGGCATTGATTCAAAGCCTGACTGTGCTGATGCATTCCGGTCAGTGTTTTGTTACTGCAATGACGATGCTTAATTTTGAAAGCTCAGACGGCCGTGGTGGGTTAATGGTTTGCATAAGTATTATAACACAGACGGATATGCGAAGGGGAGAGATTTCTTATCTATTTACGTGATTCATAACCTCCACAACCCCTCTAACGATCGTCTTATATCACTGGCCTGGCATGTTCTTTGTTTTTATTTCATTTTTATACGTTTGAGACACTTTCAAAATCAACTAGGACAGTTGGCCCAACTTTGCATGTCCACCGGGGGCCTCGACTAGATTGGGGGACAGCCTTGAGTGGCCTCTACTCCGTGCGGATGACGGGAGCGATCTGTTGGGGCAGCCACGACTAGCGGCCTCCTGGGAGGTCCGCGTCAACTCCCCACGGACACAGTCCACAGCTCCCCCGCGCCTCGTACGACTTGGGGTGAAGCGTTGATGGCGAGCGGCGCAGGGGAGGCGAGCGGGTCGCCGGGCGGTGAGGCCACCTACTCACGCGGGGAGCCCGGCTCGTCGCGGCGGGACGCGAGCGGCTGCAGACGAGGTCTCCTCCTCCTCCTCCTGTCGTCGAGCCGCGCGGCGCTGTTGACGAGGCGGACCCGGGTCCGCTCGGCCGCGCGGAACTCTTGGTCCCCCGTGTACCGCTGCAGCCGGCGGTCGAGCTCCCGGCGTCGGTACTCGGGGTCCGTCCGCTTGCGCCGCTTGTACTCGTTTTTGTGCTTCTGTCGCTGAGCCGCGCTCTGCTTCCTCCTCCGCGGCATGGCGGAGCGGCGCCGCGACAAGGCGACGACACGAGACGACGAGGCTTGGAGAAGAGGAGACGAGCTGATGAGGAGACGCGGAGAGACTAGGAGGAGGACGCGACAAGAGGAGATGAGATACGGAGACGAGAGAAGGAGAACTAGCTGGAAACGAGACAAAGTGTGGAGACGAGGATCGGAGAGAAGAGACAGGTGACCCTCGCTCAAGGAGGGGCGGCGGCACGATGTCGCGACAAGACGACTCACGCGACTACGTGCGACGCAAACCATGTGCTGCTGCTGCTGCACAAGCAAGGTAAACAACAGCCCTCAACACGTTCGTCAATAACGGCACTGGTTCACGTGTCATGAAGAAGGGTGACCGCCCGAAACGTCGCCTCGCCCGGTGTACCTGGCGAACGTGTCGGGTCGCACTGCGGGGTAAGCCGCGTCTAGATGCGGCACAAGGCGCCTCGACTGACGAGCGCTGCGCTTCAGGTGGACATAAACATTAATTCAGTGTCAGAAACCGCTTGCTATTGTACAGGGTTGCGGTGAACCGGAGCCTATCCCGGCAGACACAGGGCGCAAGGCAGGTCTATAACGAGAATTCAAAGTAGAGTCGCTGCTCCTTCAGATTGAGAGAAGCCAGTTGAGGTGGTTTGGGCATGTGTTAAGGATGCCTCATGGAAGGCTCCCCTGGGAATTCAACCAGGCAGGGCCCATTGGGGGAGACCTTGAGGCCGACCCAGGACACAGGGATTATATGCTTCGGCTGGCCTGGGAACGCCTGGAAATCCCTCAGGAAGAGCTGGAATCTGTTGCTGAGGAAAGGGATGTCTGGTCCACCCACCATAAACAGCTGCCGCCGCGACCCTCACCAGGACAATCCGTTTAGAAAATGGATAGATGGATCCTCTTTATTATTCACAATGTGCCACAAAGGTTTTCACACAACGAATACATGTCCGTGAAACAAAGACAAGGTCTAAGAGGAGCCGACCGCTCTAGACATTCATCCAGCAGTGGATTGACTATGGCTGCTGCTGATGATGATTGAAAATAACAATTACGATAATTTAAAGACATCCAACAGTATCATGGACACACACACACACACCTACGCTCGCGTTTATTACAACTGGACACATTAGAAATGGTTATGTTTTCATGATGACCACAAACCATCACCTCTTTCCAGGTCTAAGGGCAGTGCCTGAAACTAAGGCTGGGCTCTCGCGAGAGAAGGATGTGGTCTGGTGTTCACGCGATCCTATGGAATCTCGGTGGCGGTGCAGACACGCGGGGACACAAGAGCCACTATTGCACACCATTCGTGGAGGACGGATATGTTGGAGCACTACTGTACAGATTCTCAGCGGTTCACAACGGTTCTGGACCCGCGGGCTGACGCTGGCAACGGCCCTCCGTGCACGGGCTAACATGGATCCCCCGTTATAAATTGACAGATATGCGTTGTTTCACATATACGTCGCCGATTACTTAGGAAAACGTGTTTTTAAATGACTATATTACCAAAGTTTTCATAACTTTATCTTTAAAAGAATTGCACAATTATTGCGCAATGTTTACGCAGGCAGTAATAACGATACAATACTCTACTGTACGCGTACAGCACGTACCACGAAATTCCCTCCGTCACACGCTCAACCGTCGTCTGCCTACCCACCTGTGTGTGGTCGCTGGCACACGTGTTATGTAGAAATACAGCAAGAGGTGATAGCTTAACAAAACCCAGATGGCTAAAAAAGCTGAGAGCAAAATGCCGAGTGAATGATGACAACCTCTCTAGAGAAGCACTTGAACATCAACATCCCCGCTCAACAATCATTTAATATAAATGAAGAGATGAACTAAATAAGGAAACAAACTATTTGCGATGCCGATTCTGGGTTGGCAGCGGTGCACAAGCACATATAACAATACACGCAACACGTTTGTCAATAATACTGTGGCCTAAACGGAAAACAGACAACATTTTGGCCAAGTGCCATTCATCATCAGTCCGATTAATGAAACTGAATAAAGTGTGAGCTACAACACAAATATGCAATACTGTAATGGTCAAAAATCCCACTTCATTAACCGTCATGTTTACATAAAATTGCACGGTTAAGGCTGAAAACAAACTTCCCGTTATCCCTCCTCGTGGAGAATGCGGGTGCTCGCCCGACGATACAGGAGCCGCTATAGGACGCGAGAGCACATCGCGGAGGATGTGTACAGGATGGACACCGGTACAGAACGGGGTCAAGGTAGAAGCGTTCACGTCGCGATCCCTGTCAGGTAATACTTGGTATTGCCTGCAAATTCTACCAAAACACTTCGAGGCCGAGCTGAAAGACAACGATGTCCGGAGGCCGACCATCGTGCTTCGAAGAATCGCAAAGAAGAAGACCGGTACAGAAGAGCGTCAGAGCTTATCAGGTTCTTACAGCTTATATCTAATATCGATGTCTAAGCAAAGACGCATCGACTATTTTAAATAAACTATGCCCGCGGTAAATGCATAGAATTGTGCATACGAGAATCAATGACTGATTATATACACTATGTACACATTTTATAACACTATATGCCATTACACGTATGCCTATTGGAGGAAATGAAACTGCTGGAGGAGACAGACGGAATCAGATAACCTTCCTAATCTACACATTAACGGTGACATTGTCTTCAAGTGTGTGGCTGGCTTCTATGTGAAAAGCTACTCGAATACCGAGGTTTGTGTGCCACATCTGTGGTGGGTTCATTGGTGCGTTTGAGGCCTCCTCTGTAGTGTTGCTCAGAGCAATGCGTTGAAAGCGAGGGAGGTGGTAACCTTCCCGTGGTCCTGCTGTTAGTGTTTACTATCGTATACCGCATCTCGAGATCATCGCCGATGTTCAGCTCCTTGTAAACGCGTACGACACCGATTCGCGAACGCATTCAGGAACAAAAGCATTTTCTAACGCACCGTATCTTTTAACCCGAACGGTAACATTTCAATTCAAGATTTGCATTTGGTAGTGTTTTCTCGAATGCTTCTTTAAAGTAATGCTGCGCGAAAATCCCTTCCCGCACTCTTTGCAGACGTGCGGCTTCTCCCCGGTGTGTGTCCTCGAGTGCTTCTTCAAATCGAACCGCTCGGAAAATCCCTTCCCGCACTCCTTGCACACGTGCGGCTTCTCGCCCGTGTGTATGATGTAATGCCTCTTCAAATCGAATCGCTGCGAAAACTCCTTCCCGCACTCCTTGCACACGTAGGGCTTCTCGCCGGTGTGCGTCCTCGAGTGCTTCTTCAGATTGGAGAGCTGCGAGAAGGCCTTCCCGCACTCGCCGCAGACGTGCGGCTTGTTCCCCGCGTGTATTTTGTAGTGCGTGTCCAGGCTGGAGCGCTGCGAGAACCGCTTGCCGCACTCCTCGCACATGTACAGCTTCTCGCCCGTGTGCGTCACGCAGTGCTTCTTCAGGCTCGACCTGGTCTTGAACTTTTTCCCGCACTCCTTGCAGACGTAGGGCCTCTCGCCGGTGTGCGTCCGCGAGTGCTGCTCGAGGCCCGCGCGCGTCGTCAGCCTCTTGCCGCACTCGCCGCACGCGTACGGCCGCTCGCCCGTGTGCGTGCGGTAGTGCTGCTCCAGGCTGGAGAGCTGCGCGAAGCCCTTGCCGCAGTCGTCGCACACGTGGGGCCTCTCGCCCGTGTGCGTGCGCGCGTGCCGCTTCAGGTTGGAGCGCTGGATGAAGCCGCGGCCGCACTCCCCGCACACGTGCGGCTTGTTGCCCGCGTGGATCTTGTGGTGCGACTCCAGGCTGGAGCGCTGCGAGAACCTCTTCCCGCACTCGGCGCACGCGTGCGGCTTCTCGCCCGTGTGCGTCACGTAGTGCATGTTGAGGCTGGAGCACGTCGTGAAGCCCTTGCCGCACTCCCTGCACACGTAGGGCCGCTCGCCCGTGTGCGTCCGGAAGTGCACCTTCAGCTCGCAGTGGTACGAGAAGCCTTTGCCGCACTCCTGGCACGTGTGCTTCCTGGCGGCGGCGACGTCGCGCGTCGCCCCGCCGCGCGGCCCCGGCTTGTGGGGCCGCGCGGCCCCCCTCCCGCGCGCCGCTCGCGGGTCCCGCCGCTCGCCGGCGGCGCGCGCCGCGCCCGGCTGCCGGTGGATGTAGAGCGCGGCGCCGGCGAGCGTCTTTCCGCACTGGGCGCACGCCTGCGCGCTCTGGCCGCCGCCGCCGCCGTTCGCTTCGTCCACCTTCACCTTGAAGAATCTGTCGAGGTCCTCCCCGCACTCCTCGCACAGGACCTCGTCTGCCAGATGTAAAGACAATGAATGAGCAAACGCAGTTGTTATGTCTTCGCCCGGCTCTTGCTGTGATTTTGCTTGGGATCGTGGCGACGGCCGTTTCCCGGTCGTCATGTTTTCTGTGCGTTCAGTTAGTTAGTCTGCCTTGACTGTACATGGCTGTTTCTGTGAGCTGTGTATCGGCTGGCTCGGAGTATTGCGTTTTTACCTCTTATTCTCTTATTCTCTCACTCTCACACAGTTACAACATATTCACACACACGCGCGTTAAGTTGTTGTTTACGTGGTGATTTATGTATTAAACGAGGTTGGAGGTCTAGGTTGCAATCCTGACTCTGGTTCGTAAGTGAGTAAAGAGACCTTGGTTGAGCTGCCTGTATAGCCTTGCGACGCATTGCTAGGAGAGTACAGAACAGCAGTCACTCGAAGGGCAGTTCAAATGACGAGCAGTTTACGGCCTGACCACGATCGCTACGGCGGAATGTCCTAGAAATCTCTGTTGTTCTCTACTGAGTGAAGTTTAAGTGTTTGGGTAATAGCCGAGATTAGTTCTGTATCTAAGAAGGGCAACACTTTTAGTTGAATCTTCTTTTCAGAAGCAACAATCCCTGAGCAATAGCAGGGAAATAACGCGGGTTACGGTTGTTGATAAAACAACAAAGTTGTACTTGTAAAGTCATTCAATCAAAAGAGACCCTCACCTTGACCAATGTCTTCCGCCAATAATTCCACCTCGATGAAATTCTGGTCCGCAATGGCGACATATCCGTGGGAGTCCTCTGTCTCATCTGATCTCTCGCAGCCTCCAAGTTGAATAACCTCTGCATCTGGAGATGTAGTTAAGCACACGAGCGTGTATTTTGACAAACGACAAGCTCAAAAACAAAAACCTTGAAAATATGTGTCTAAACACTTTGAGCTCAAAAGTGTTTTTTATTTCGCAAGCTGCACGTACAGCCTTGACTGTGTCTGTACAAAGTTTAATCTTTATCGCCATTCCCGAAAACAATTAGAATTTATATCAACCAGGCGCACAATCGGTGACTCAATCACTTATGATAATCTGTATGTAAATCAGACACAACAGGGAGAGAAGGTCATAGGATCTCCTTGCAGGAGGAACTAAACAAGCAATACAAACCATGCACATTCATGGCTTCCCCTTCTCACTCACAGTTCCTCTCGAGCCACCATTCTCAACCGGTGGTTCGCGCCCCATCAGTGGGCCACGAGCGCCACCTAGTGGTCCGTGGAGACCAGACCCAAGTGGGCTTTGAGGTGCAAAAATGTTGAGACCCTCTGCTTTAGACACCATCTGCTTCTGGCACCTTTGACCACTCTATCTGCGAATGTCTCCAACGCTATGTTGGCAGGTTCTGAACAAGGTCTCTGACGGATTCCCTGTGGCTGCCCGTGGGAGGACGGGGGGCTCACCATCGTCGTCCGCTTCATTTTTCACGACAATCCTCATGATCTCGGTGCCCAGACCAGCCTCCTCTTCTTGCTTCACAGCTGCTCCTGCACACGTGCATCCACACTCGGCTTACCATCACACGGTCAAGCGGGCCGGTGCTGTACACGGGCAGCACGGAAACCGGTCACACCGAGATCCTGGAACGAAGTGTGGGTTTCAGCCCCGGGATGAAACCAGCTGCTAAAACGTCGTGAGTTGACGGTGAATCTGAGGCTTCTGAATTGACTTCGGAAGTAGTTCTACGATGTTACGCTCTGGGGTGATATCACACATCAAATGATGCAAATGAGATGTATTGGTGTCATAACGTGATTTGGACTGTAGGGTTTAAATGTTATTGAGGGCAAAACCATTACGAAGAAATGTGCATTCTGCAGCTGCTGCGTAGGGCAGAAGCTCATTGTATCAGCTCCATGACAGACTCACACAGCACGCTTTGTATAGAACCTTGTTACCAAACATTAGGCAGCGTGCCTTCACGCTTGCACAGCGGTTTGCGATGTTTCAATGGTTAAACTAACAACTATAGATCGTGCGTTGAGCCATCTCACCTGTATCACCATCTTCACCTGTCACCATCACGACAGGACACATCCAAGGGCTTGGATTGTCTTCATGCTCTTGTTTGATGGATGGGAATTGGAGGTGTGAAGCCATTCTAGGATTAAAATATAGATAGAATCAGCTATGCAGTTACGTATAACCACACATGTACACACAAGATAATGTACATACTTTACCTTTCTGGCAATAATTCAGGTGTTAACGTGTCCAAACACCAGACAGACACCTTTTACAAGGCATCACGTTTTACCACAAGCATGTGTTGATATTTTTTAAAAAAATATTTACAAAGGTGTCTGGCACCTTTATAACGGGGATCAAGGTAAAAGCGTTCACGTCTCGATCGATGTCAAGTAATACTTGGTATTGCCTGCGATTCTACCAAACACTTCGAAGCCGAGCTGAAAGACGACGATGTCCAGAAGCTCAACAGATGCCAGAAGGCCCTCAGTCTGGAGCAAGAAGAGAGGCCAATGTCCGCTTTTAAGGCCAGCACTGACTATTATATCTCTAAATGTTGAAGGGCTGTCTGCAACTAAAGAAGAACTTGTTGCAATGGGAAACCATCACACTTCGAAGAATCGAATCGAACCTTTATAACAAGGTGTCTGGTGTTTGAACATCTTAACAGCTGTATTGTGAGAAAGGGCTACGTGACCCAGCTAACCGCAGCCTCGCTGGTGGGAGAGTCGGTCAGACCTGGTTACGAAACCAGTTCTAATGGTGTCATTCATAACTGCAAGCACGATACACTTCAACAACGCTGCTGTCACTCACGACAATTCATTGACCAAAGGTTTGGATCGTGTGCCGATGCTCACCGCATGCAATTCCCTTAGCTCTAATGTAATAAGTTCATCCATCCATTGTCAGAAACCGCTTAATTTTGTACAGGGTCGTGGTGAGCTGGAGCCTATCCCGGCAGACACAGGGCGCAGGGTCGGATAAGTCAGTCCTAGTACAAATGCAAACGTCAGGCCAACGTTAGCTGACGTTGGGCCGATGTTGGAGCATGTTTAATGGGCTGTCAATCAAGGGACACAGATGAGGCCAGGAGCCGCGCAGTGACGTCACGTGGCGCTTGTGACAGGTTAGGTGCACTTACAAGTCACTGGCGGGTCACGGAACCCACGTGCCATAGATTGACTGACTGCATGCAACAACAACCGCCGTTCACCACTAAGGGGCTGTGACGTCACCACGGCACCTGTCCCAGGCCAGGTGCACCTTGACTGTGCATAGCACACGTACACACACATCAAGGCAAAGCTCTCCCCCATTGAGCCACACAGCCTTGCGGGGCAGCAAGTGGTGTGAGTAAGCGCGCTGCACACACACGGATGTGTGTGTACGCGGGGTACCGATGTACACATAGGTGTGTGTGCACGGGGTACACGTGAGTGTGTGTGCGTGTGGGGTATACACGTGCGAGTGTACACGTCTGTGCATCCTACGTGTGTGTGTGTGTACACAGCACGGTAGGGAGCACAGGTGGTGCCCCAGCTAGTCATCTCAGTCAGCCCGTGGCACCTGAGTCTGTCCCATGACAGACCTGCTGTCAGGGAGCCTTCGACACTGCGTGACAGCCTCAAGCTGCACCTGGCCTGGCACAGCCGCCGTGGTGACGCCACCGCCACTTAGTGGCGAGTCGGCGGTTGTTGTTGTGCGTGTTGTTGTTTGTGTGTGTGTATTGTTTGTGTGTGTGTATTGTTTGTGTGTGTGTTGTTGTTGTTGTGGAGACGGCGCGTACCCGCGGCAGCGCCGAGCGGCCCACAGCGAGATGCGGAGAGGATCCGAGACGCGCCGAGCGACTAGATGCGCGACAAGACCGCACTCACATTATTGGTAGAGTCATAACCATCCATCCATGGTCAGAAACCGCTTAATCCTGTACAGGGTCGCGGTGAGCCGGAGCCTATCCCAGCAGACATAGGACGCCACTCCTTCACAGGGCACCGGGGGCAATTTTGTCCGCAGGCCAATTAACCTATGCAGCAGCATGTCTTTTGACTCTGGGAGGAAACCGGAGTGCCCGGCGAAAACCCACGCGGACACGGGGAGAACATGCAAACTCCACACAGAAAGGCCCCTGAGCCGGGATTCGACCCCGGGACCTTCTTGCTGTGAGGCGGCAGCGCTACTCACCGCGCCACCGTGCCGCCCAGTATGCACACACATTATGAATCGATAATGTGCACAGTTTGCATTTCTAACAGATCACACCAAAACGAGTGTAATATCATTCCTATCAGGCCCCATGCTGTAAAGTACGGTCTCCAATCTATACAACCTGTCGCTGCCGCCTCTCGATGTATGTGCGATGAAGAAGGACCATTGCCTGACACGTCACCTATTACATTTTAACGCCGCAGTGTTATTTATAACTGTGTTGCGTTTCTAAATATAATTACACGCCATATTTAATTGTTTGCTATTCAACGTCGGTTCATCTAGAGCAGCGGTTCTCAACTATTTGCACTTCAAGGCCCACTTGGCTGTGGTCTCCACGGACGACTAGGTGGCACTTGCGGGCGCGGTGCGAGTCGAGACTGGAGGCGCGATGCGTGGGGTGCGCGGGTTGTGTAATGATAATAATAATAATATTTTATATAGCGCCTTTCACCCGAGGGTCACAAAGCGCTGCACAGGGCCCGCGGAGAGAACGGCACGTCAACAACGAGAAAAAAACAACAACTAAAGGCTGGGGGCTGCTGTGGTGCGCTGCGCCCCTCACCGCTGTCCCGTCACAACCCGATGGCTTCTTACCCAGCTCTGAATCAAAGCGAATGCTTGTGATTTCCCCCTACCAACGTCCCCTGTTTCGCCTCAGGCCCTCGTTGTGTGCTATGATGAGTTTTTCTCCTTATTGCCTTAAACGCTTTACTCGCTTCCGCGTGTTTAGCGGCTTCTGGATGACCGCGTCTATTTCTATGTCTCTCTTGCGCCTATAAATGTCTGATATGAGTGGTCGTTTATACTTTATACAAACAATACCTTGTATTCCTTATCCAAAAGAAAAACACTGTCTTTAATTCATGCATCAATAATCGTGTGTTACCCTTCAAGCCTGACCGAGCCCCGTTTGAATCGCAGCTGGAACAACACTGCACAACGAGGTCTTCGTTCAGGTCGCTTCGAGCCGACAGTCAGTCAGCCGTCATAACATCATAACGATCATTATCAATACGATTTACATGGAAGAAAGCACTTCACTTCGATCGCACTCAGTTTTTGACAATCCTATTCAGAACATTCACCAGCAAAAAAGCTGTCTTTCACACGGACGTTATACAGGAACATTACAAGACGGTTTCAGACAACTGCATTGGAGCCACGGGGGCATGCAACAACCGCTGAAAATTAATCTGGTGGCCTGTTTGAGACCGTAAAGGGGAAAGCGGCAAAGTCGGGCGCAAATTCCAAAGGAGTTTAATAAAAATGTCTTACAGCGCGCAACTCATTGCGGGGCAACGCGGCGGGAATAAGAAGCAGCGTGTGTGCCACACCAGGACAGCTGTCTTGAGTTGCCAGGGTGGAACTGGTGAAATTAAGAGGCGGGTGAGAGGAGGTAGGGATACTTTGGAAAACTATGTTTGGTAATGAACAGTGATACCGCATAGCAATGTGCCAGCACTGAACTCTTTAGAACCAGAGCTATGAGACTGTTCCGTAACAAGCGACAGATTATGAAAAGTGAGCAGAGGAATATTGGCGGATGTGCCATAGGAATTGCGTTAAGGGACAGGAAGAGGAAAGCACGGGTTCGCGACTCATCAGTGGGCTGCGAGCACCATCTAGTGGTGTGTGGAGACCCGACCCAAGTGAGTCAAGTGGGGTTTTAAGGTGCAACAGGCTGAGAACCCCTGGATTAGAGAGACGTCGCAGCAAGAGGCATCGTGTTGACTCTTACAGAGAGACGGCGATTCAGGAAGAACGAGTCGCTGTAAGGGATGATGGCGAGACTGGTGACGGAAGAACATCTAAAGGCGAGAGCGCAGCTCCGAGTGGCGTCACCGAGGAGGAGGCGGCGCGACCCGGGCGCGTGTCCCGTGGCTCAATGAGGCGTCGCAGGGCCTGGAGTGACGGCGTGGTGAGATCACTCGCCGGCCGCTCATCTGTTGTGATGAATGACGCGAGCCACCCGGATACCCATAAACATTATTGGCTTTAATGCGTGCTGCATAATAACGATTCGCAGTCAATTGGAAAGTGCGCAAACATAGCCCCACGACCTTAACAGGATCCGTGATCCAAGATGTCAAATTAATGCTCCAGCGGTATAAATCGAGTACCGCGATGTATGAATCACGCGAGGCTTATAAATAGGGACCGAGAAGCGAGCGCGACGTTGTTCCACGGCTGTGAGTGGAGACGGAGCGCGGAGCCTCTGGCAGCCACTGTACACTGGTTCCTCTCATGCACCGAAACGGCCTAAAGAGGTGAGCATCATCAATCAAAATAATTGATTGTCAGAACCCGCTTAATCCTGTACAGAGTTGCGGTGAGCCGACGCAGGGCGCAAGGCAGGGCTATACCCAAGGTAGGACGCCAGTCCATCACAGGGCACCGGGAGTAATTTAGTCCGCAGGCCAACCAACCCATGCAACAGCATGTCTTTAGACTGTGGGAGGAAACCGGAGCGCCTGGCGAAAACCCACGCGGACACGGGAAGAACATGGAAACTCCACCCAGAAGGGCACCCAAGCCGGGATTCCAACCCGGAACCTAATTTGCTGTGAGGCGGCAGCGCTACTCACCACGCCATCGTGCCGCCCAGGTTTTTTTCCAGTGATTGTTATTTATATTCAACTTAGCAGTGATTACTATTTATATTCCAAATTAATAACTTAGGAGCATTTTTTATTTCCAAATTAAACGCACCACGGTGCCGGTACAAAATAGGAAGCAGACGGCGCATTTCTGTTTGGCCGATGGAAGCCTGAACCGCACACCTGCGGAACAAGCGACGAGCGCGCTATCGCTAGGCCTTCACCTGTGACGGTATTTGTATATAGCGTGTGCGTCACAGCGTAATGTATAAGAGGAGCTCGTATAATTCATAATTATATTTACTGTTTAACATTCGTTTAAATTTGACATGAATGCTTCCGTGAGCAATGTTTTCCATAGTATATCCCTTTTGTGGGTTCGGTCACGTTGTAAGTGTCGTGAGTTCGCTCTCCAACATACCGGTGTGGTGAAGTGGTGAAGAATTGGCACGTTTTGTTCACGTGACAAACCTTACTACTTTGGCTGTCTTGGGTGGAGGCGGGTTTGCTATGGATGTGCTTAGGTTGTTTAACATGGACCGTGTCAATAATACTGTGGCCTCTAGAGCAATAAAGCATGAGTTCGTTTCACAACCCGGGTGTCTGTGTGGAGTTTGCATGCTCTCCCCGTGCCCACGTGGCTTGTCGCCGGCTAAGACACGCTGCTGCCTAGGTTAATTGGCCTGCGGACTAAATTACCCTCAGTGCCATGTGATGGACTGGTGTCCAATCCTGGGTAGTACATCTTTCTATTTCCATAACCATTAAAACGGCATTCCGTGAACCCCACCCGTTTTGTGTAAATCCTTCTCCTGCAATCATAACTGTGGACTGTGGACCGACTGCGAGCAGCGCGCTGCTAAAAGAGCGAGTATCGGAGCCTCCTCCGCCAGGTCCGGGAGCCACGGGCGATGTGCCGGGGATGGCTGAGCGAGGGGCCCATCGCGCCGAGCACCCGGCTCCCCCGCTCCCCGCCAGCCATGCTCCTGCATGTGGCTAATGCGGAGTGCTGATTGTGTTCGTGCAGGTAGAGGAGACGGACACCAGCGGACGTGATTGGAACCAAGATGGCCACCAAAATTCTGCTGCTCACAGCTATTATATGTGGGTGTGTGTTCTCCTTGATATTCCATCATAGCGGAAAGGTACGATTGGTTTTCTCTTTGTTGCTTAGTCTAATCAACCCTGACTGCGGGTCCAGTCATCCCAGCATTACTCCCACCAAGGTCGATAAAATACGTACTACTTTGCGGGGCAGTCAACAGTGATTGTCCCGTGGATTGCATGGCCACGCGGCCTCGGCTGCGGCCGCTGCCCGCGTCAGAGGTCTGCAGGATGACGCGGACCTGTGATCATTAACACAGCGGAGATAAGTTGACGAAACGATGTGTACAGCATTTAACTTTGTACTGACTTCCCATTTGTGATCATGTCCCCATGCAGCTGCGTCCATAACGTTAATTAAATGATTTTTAAACATATGTAATTCAAATATTTAAAGTTGATGTTCCCTTGAGATGGAGCATCTCACTTACAGGGGTGTACAGGGTATAATGTGACACGTGCATAGCAAAAACGTCATGACACGTGTGCACACATTTAAAATACAGGGCGCGGCGTAAGACGCTTTACCGAGAATATTTATTTGGTTTGCTGAGAGTTCGAGACGCTGAATAATAACACAGATGTTGTATATTGAACATGATGGAGGACACCTGTGGACAATCTCTAATAACTAATAAATATTAATCTTCACAAAGTGATTGCACCTTGTATATAACTTGCAGTTAACCTTTTTAATCTGTACAAATGAACGTGAGACCCCAGTCAAACACATCAATCAATATAGACGGGTCCACGGTGCTCACCGCCACGCGGTACAGCACGTGCTCTATCTCTGACAGCTGCAGACGGTGATTCAATTAGAGATGGAGGACACATTGCGACTGGAGGAATATTTCAGTTTCAGGAGAGAGGGTGTCACTTATTTGCGGCGTCCCACCAAACACGGGACGTTGCTAACGCCGCGCGTTAACTGGGTTAACTCCGCTCTCCCTTCAGCTTATCGAGGAGGACTATAACGTGAAGCCGAAGCTCGGCTATCAAACCGTGAGAACCGTTGACACGGTGCGTGCAGCCGCGCGCAACGACGCCCTCGGCGACGCGTCGGGCTTCGGGCGACCAACGTGGCATCTGCCGATAACCACGGACCCCACGCTCGTGACATCGGCCTCGAACAGTCTGGTCACGATCGTGAACGCGCGGCGGCAGTATTTTGTCGGCGACTCCCTGCTGGCCAAGCTGGAGATGCGAGACGCCACTGGCAAACGCAAGTCTCACGGCGGCGACTTCATCATGGCCCGAATTTACAACACGGAGCTGGGAGCGGGTGCCACGGCGCCCGTCACCGACTATGGCGACGGCACCTTCAGCGTGCAGTTCACGATCCTGTGGCCGGGAGAAAGCCGGCTGGAGGTCACCCTGGTCCACCCCAGCGAGGCGGTGGGCATCCTGGAGAAGGCGAGGGAGTCGATGCCGAACAGGGTCAGTTTCTGGGGAACGTTTGTGGCGGGTCACGCCAAGAGAACCACGGTGTGCGAAGTATTGTTGAACACCACCGGAGAGGTCTGCAATTACACGGACGAGCGTTTGGGCGAAAGCTGGCTGTGTAAGAAGCCTCGCGGCCTCCCCTGCTCCTCGATCCACGGATACACGTCGTTCACCAAACACGGGGAGGTTTTCACCGACGATGAGAGGAAACTATTTTCAAGGTAATCATTATTATTATTATCTCAGTAAACGCGGGGCGTTGGAACATTGTTGGTCCAAAGGTTTAAAAACACGGGCACCAAACTCTCTCCGGTGCCTCTTGCTCTCACGTTATATTTGCGCTCTCGTTTGACTGCTGTGCATATCAATCTCAGATGATAAACACCTTGTCTGCTAGTTGTGCAATATCCCTCCACGAGCCTGCGCGCGCTCACACGGCACCACGGATCTTCCGTGTACAGTAGCCGGGAGACTGGCTATGCAGGATCACCCGTGTCTCGAATCAAAATATACCGAAACATGCTCCAACGTGTATCAGCACATCACCATTATTGGTGCTACATTTGTTTACGTAGAAAGGCCGCCAGAGCGGTCACAGCGATAGACAGATGTGTATTATTACAGCAGAAAATACCCCGTGAGCTTGCAAGCTCTGGAAGCGGGTTTCCTGTGTGAACCGCGCAGCAGCTGCAGGCGGAGCGGAGGATGCGGAGGCGATGAGCAGCGGAGGATGTGGTGGTGCCCGTCACGACTCGGCGCGTGGCACAATAATTATTACAATTTATAACGCAGAGTTAAAACGTTTGAACCTGCAGAGAGGGTGGGAGTCAAGCCACGCGGGTAGCCGGCGCCAACCCGCCATACACTGCGTCCTATATATTATGATACTATCGGGAAATTAATTAGTGTTTCTTTAGTTGTGGGAGTAAACCGGAGAACCGGGAGGAAACCCACGCAAAACAGGGAGAGAGAACATATAAACTCCTTACAGAAAGGCGTCTCGAGGCGGGAATCGAACTGCCTCGGGCAGGACCTTCTTTCTGTGAGGAGGCGCAGATGTTACGCGCCACCCTGCCGCCCACGATGGCCAAGCGTTGAGCTTCGTGGCGCTTGTTTCACTGCAGGGAGCACGTCTTCCAGCCGCTTCGCGTGCCGTACGTCTTCTCCGCCACCTACACGGACGGCGAGGATGTCCGTAAAGGTAACTCCACACTCCACACGTAACGGTACTCAACACTCCACACCCCACACCTCGGATGGCCACGTGGCCACGTCAGGGGATCGCCTGTGCATCGCACGCTTTTCACAGTTGATTGATTTATTCATTGTCAGAAACCGCTTAATTCTTAACAGGGTTGCGGTGAGCCGGAGCCTATTCCGGCAGACACAGGGCGCAAGGCAGGGCTATACACGGGATGGGACGCCAGTCAATCACAGGGCACCGGGGGCAATTTAGTCAGCAGGCCAATTAACCTATGCAGCAGCATGTTTTTGGACTGTGGGAGGAAACCGGAGTGCTCGGCTAAAACCCACGCGGACACGGGGAGGACATGCAAACTCCACATAGAAAGGCACCCGAGCTGGGATTCGAACCAGGGACCTTCTTGCTGTGAGGCGGCAACGCTACTCACCACACCACTGTGCCGCCCCGCTCTGTGTTGTTTTGCTGAGCTATCACAGAATCGATGAGGAAGCCGCATAAGCGATGCGTTCCCGGATTGGGAACCGCGACGCCAAGCGGCCACTACCTCAGCAACGTTTGGCACTCGGCCTTGTGCGACATGAAGCATTTCGACAAACCGCAACAGATCCGAGCTTGCCTGAGGGAGAAGGAGATCCTGCTGCTGGGCGACTCCACCATACGCCAGTGGTGGGAATACCTCAACGAGTTTGTCGGAGGTAACGCGAGTCGCTCGGCTCATCGAATAATCACATTCCTTTATGGGTTGGTTCACCTAAAATATATGTGTCGTAAACCCGCCTCCAACCGACACAGCTAATTATTAATAACAATACTGAATAATAAATATGTTTACATTTATAACGCGCACATATTCATTCAATGGAAAAGGTATTCATTCGACGAGAGAACGACTCGGAGGCGCGAGGAAAGTGCAGAGAGGCGGAGGAGGCAGCCAGGCGGTTTGCTGGCGCCATATTGCCACACACTGCTTCCTATATATTATGATGTTATCGGCCCACTAATTAATGAGTGTTTTTTTAAGTGATTGGAGGAAACCGGAGAACCCGGAGGAAACCCACGCAGAACAGGGGGAGAACACACAAACTCCACACAGAAAAGAACTCAAGGCGGGACTTGCACCGCCTCGGGCAAGACTATTCTGTCTATGAGGCGCGGATGTTACCACTGCGCCACCCTGCCTTAGTGGTCATGTGAACGACACATTTTGTTTACGTGACCCAACCCATAAAAGGGATGTACTATGGATAACATTGGTCACGAAAGCCTTAATGTTTAATAATAAAAAAAATCAATTTATAACGCGACGCTGCGCACGTTCCTTCAAAGTCGAAGGTATTAATTGGAAGAGAGAATGATTCAGAGGTGCGAGGAAACTGCAGAGGACGCAGTGTCTGGCAAATGTTGGCGCCGGCTGATATCGTGGCTGCCTTCCCCCCGCCTCTCTGGGGTTTCCTCGCTCCTCCGCATCCGTGTCTCATTCATGACCAGGCGTGGAATTTGCGCGCGTTATACATTGTTTTTCTCTTATTTTGTATTATTCCTTACAAAGTCACGTCATTGTTTTCGACAAAGCGACTTATGCCGTACCCTGTATATTTTAAAACCTCAATGAACGCAGAGTTGAAACGTTTGAGACTGAAGAAGCCCGGGAAAGGAAGAACGCAACCAAGGTTGGCTATCGACATGGAGGAAAACATCTTGCTGCAGTGGTGCTTCCACGCTTACCCGGTCATCACGCAGGTCTACACCGTCACGCAGGACGTGCGCCACATCGCCAGCCGCATCGACGGCACCTTTGGCGGGAGCCACACGGTGGTGGCCATCTCCCTGGGCGCCCACTTCATCGTCTTCCCCATCGAGGTCTTCCGCAGACGGATGCGAAACATCGGCGCGGCGGTGGCGAGGCTGCTGCTCAGAAACCCGCAGACGAAGGTCATCGTCAAGTTGGCCAACACCCTCGAGCCGAAGAACCCCGAGTTCTTCAACAACTGGAACGTGGTTCGGGTCAACCAGATCACGATGGAGGTGTTTAAAGACATGAAGGTGGCGTTTGTTGACGCCTGGGACATGACCGCATCGATCAACTCTACGGACATCCACCCCAACAAGATCATCGTCAAGAACGAGGTGGACATGTTCCTCTCGTTCGTTTGTTAACGCGCGGAGCGGCAACCGTCCTGCTCAAAATCACCTGTCAGGGGCAAGCAAGGTTCTGACGGCCGTCTAAAGACTCGCCGTCGTGACAGGACAATACGGTGTTTGATGTAGGCTTTCACGGCCAGATTCATGATGGTTGCTCTTCAGAGCCGTTTTTTTTTTCAGGATAGCCGTGGCGAGCGCTCTCCCTCGCGACGTTTCACGAGGGCATCTTCAGGCCTGAGGATGGTTCCAATGTGGGAGGCGAAACGTCACTAGGGAGAGCGGTTGACACGGCTATCCCGAAAGAACAGCTCTGAAGAGCAACCATGAACATGCTGTTTGCCGAGAAGCTTCTGCAGCGGAGCGGGGCTCAGCTTTGGGACGGGGTTACTGTCCCTGGGTTCCGGGATGTTCGACCCGACGGTCGAGCGTCCACAAAACGCGTGTCGGGACACGACAGTCATCATCATAGTTATCAGTCGCCACGTAATCCTGTACAGGGTCACCGGGATCCGGATCCTATCTCGCCAGACACATGGCGCAAGGAAAGCCTATACAGTGGATGGGACGCCAGTCTGTCACAGGGCACTGGGAACAAATTAGTCAGGCTAATTTTTCTGAATGTTGTCATAGTAGTAACGGTTGTGCCTTGCTTGACGAACAATACAACTCAAAAATGGTATTTGTTTAAGGTGGACAGGCTGCAGAGACAAAGCGTTGCTGAATAGTCAAGTCGAGCTGTTGAGAAATATTTGCTGGAGAGAAATGTTTGCTAACGATTTTACTCAGGAAGAACACCTAGTCTAACCATTGTGCAGTGCCGGACGCGAACAGAAAAAAATATTCAAAGTGGGTAGGAAGCGGGGGCGGCGTCTCGGCTCTAACGCAACGGGGCTCAAACCCATCATAGGCGCGTCCGCTGCGCTCGGCCGAGAGGCCGCTGACTGGACAACAACGGAGTTCAACTCCCTTCACGCGGCTCTGCAAGCGATGAGAAGATTCTATCCCGAAAGAACGGCTGTGAAAAGCAACTATCACGCATCGAGCTGTGAAAACCTACATCAGTACCATTCGCGCCCCTTTCCCGGCGCCGTGACAGGTCGCGGTGACCCGCAGACGCGGCCTTCTGGGCTCGCCTGAGTGCTGATGGGTTGTGTTGATTAGGGTTGGTGAGAACTGAGTGTTGGTGGGATCTGAGTGTTGATGGGATCTGAGTGTTGATGGGATCTGAGTGTTGATGGGATCTGTGAGTGTTGACATTTGTGAGTGTCAATGAGGCGGGTTGTTGACGCGGCCGGGATGAGTGCGCGAGGCGGAACCATGTGGCGGACGGGATCAGACACTGGCTCTTGCTGGGGCAGTCTTAGTGGTTATGGGGCCCCAGGCCCAATTCAGTGATGACCCCGGACACACATTGAATCGTGCCGCGCCGCCGCCCTGCCGCCCTGATTGTGGCGGCGCGGTGAGTGGCGCTGCCGCCTCACAGCAAGCCAGTCCCGCGTTTCCCGGAACGGATACCTCTCGGTGTGGAATTTGCATGTTCTCTTTGTGTCCGCTTCTGCGGTTTCTTCCCACAGTCCAAAGATTATGATGTCTATGTTAATTGTCCTGACTAAATTGCACCCCAGTGCCCTGAGTTGTTGTGACTTGCTTACCCCTCCCTGCTGGACTGCTGCGACAAAGAGTTACATCGCTCAACGGTTCCTTCCAGCTTAAAAAACACTGACTG
>JAZEWU010000002.1:12135875-12150699 GCA_036362915.1 Geotria australis | reverse complement strand
GACACCCAGTGTGGTGGACACTCAAAGTCGGGCCCCCCTAATTTCTGGTCCGGAGCACAGCCTGCCATCTTACACGCATGCTGCTGGAAAAAAAACTGGCTCAGGGACTAAAGAGTGGGCGTTTTGTTTAAGTCGTGACACAGACCCTGCTCCAGTGAGACTGCCGCGACTTGTAGCAAAACGCTGTCCTCGCTGCGTGAGGCCGAGCAGCGCTCCTACGAAGGCTCCGCGCTCGGTGGTGGAAATTAGGCCGAACTTTATCGGTGTGGAGCCCGTAACACGGAGAGATGGAAGGCGTCTCGATCTGTCCCGTGACACCATCTCAACCTTCGCGCGACGCCGATTCTCGGTCGCGGCACCCACAACCTGGAACAGCCTGTAGCCACATCTATTACGCCTATTGCTTGACTCTCGGTTTATCTGTTTTGATGTTATTGACATGCCGTTCTCTCCATAGCCTTGTGCAGCGCTTTGTGACCCTCGGATGAAAGGCGCTCTATAAACATCCACGTGTCGTTTATCCTTCCTGACACGCATGTGTCCTCCTCGCCCACCTGTGTCCAGGTGATCTACGTGGCTCGTAACGGCAAGGACAACGCCGTCTCCTACTTCCACTTCGACCGCATGAATCGGCAGCAGCCGGAGCCGGGCTCGTGGGAGGAATACCTCCCGCGCTTCATGTCCGGCAGTGGTGAGACGGCGGCACCTGACTGATGATGCAGCACCCACCCATTCGCTCCCACGTATCTCTCTTCTATCGCCACGAGCAAGAGCTTTGTGACCCTCGGGTGAAAGGCGCTATATAAATTGAATTATTATTATTATTATTAAGAGTCACTTCCTTCTGTTATGTTAATTTTTGCTCGTATCTCACCGCGGTCGGGGGACTCGGGCTGTCAGTCCGAGCCATTCTGTACCAGCCCGTGCCACCCTGTGGTGTAGCAGCGTGCCCGCGTGCTGCCCACAGTGCCCTGGGGATCGTGGTACGATCACGTGACTGGCTGGTGGCGCGCGACGGAGAAGCACCGCATCCTCTACGTCTTCTATGAAGACATGAAAGAGGTGAGGCTCAGAGAGAGAGGAGGTGAGGCTCAAAGGAATCCCGTAAAGAGCTTGCAAGCTCGCTGGGTATTTGTCTGCTGTAATAATACAAATCTATCTATCATAGAGAGGAGGTGAGGCTCATATACAGTCAGACAGTATAGTACACAACTACCTATTATTAGTATATACATTTTTATGGGTTAGGTCACGTAAAAAGAAGTCTCATAAACCAGTCTCCACCTGACAGCCAATTACCTATTCTTGTTAGGGTATAAAAACTCAACGCATTCGTCAATGACAATGCCTTGTAAGAAAAATATATATATTCGGTGACATTTGACGCAATGGCCCTAATTCATAGCACATACAACGCACATAGCACATACGAAGGAAGCGGCCAGAGCAATGCATTTTAAACGTGATTTCTGATGATCACGTTTTAAATTGGCATATAAATGCGTCGAATGCGTTAAAAAAAGCTATTGCATACACCCAGGTATATGTCATGCAATAGCTATTTCATAACGATGTCGCGTGATCCTGAGCATGCGCGGTGAAGCATACACCCAAAATGTAACCAGGGCAGCCGGTCGGAATCGAACCGCGAACCTGTGCAGCAAGCGGCGGGGAGCCCCGCCCCGGGCGCGAACGTTTCTGGCGCCTCGCCGTAAGCGGGTCGTGACGGGGACTTTGCCCGAACGTAATTAATGAGTGCGAGAGTACACACGCGTACACGAGGCGGCGTTGCGTAAGACGCGACTCGCAGACTCAGCTCACCGCTGCAGATTGCTGTACCGGATTTATTAGTAAGTAAAGGTGCAGCCCTGCAACTGCTCTTTCACCCGCTGTTCATGGTCATCGAAGACAAGACGACCACAATGCAGTTCTTCAGGAACTGATGATGGTTTTTGCATCATGCACATAGGCGGTTTGCTTTTGACGCGGTGTCTGTGTCTTTGATATTTGCTCCACGTCAACGGCAGCAGTCTGTGTTCGCCTCTAGGCATGCCACACCGCATTCCCATTTCGTTTAAATCAGTGAATGTGCCCATGTTTACTGGTTGAGGTTTCCTAATACAGGCAGTCCGCGGGTTACGAACGCCCGACTTACGAACGCCCGACTTACGAACGCCCGTACTTACGTACCGACCTCCGTAAAGCCTATTATTTCAAAAAAATCGAGTTACATACAATGGTTCGCACTCACGAACGGGCGGACTAATTTACGCGACGCTCAAAACACCGCGCGTTTTGAGCGGTTCGTCGGCCCGAAGGAGAACAACGCCACGCCGTCGTCGCCAAGAGACAAACATTCTGACTAATTGCCGCTAGATGTGAAACGTCCGTAACTGTTCCGACTTACGTTCAAATTCGACTTACAGACAGACTTGAAAACGGAACTCGTTTGTAACCCGGGGACTGCCTGTAGCTAACGACCCTCCACCCCGCGCTCAGAATCCCCGGCGGGAGGTGTCTCGGGTCGCCGACTTCCTGGAGCAGCGGCTGTCGGAGCAGCAGCTGCAGGAGGTGGTGCGGCTCACCTCGTTCTCCGTCATGAAGAACAACCCGATGAGCAACTACAGCAACCTGCAGGGCGAGCTCATGGACATGAGCCTGTCGCCGTTCATGCGCAAGGGTGGGTCGCTTCCTGCTGGCGGCGGGCGGGGCCAGGGCCGCCGACCAGCCAAGTGTGATGGGGTTGTCACGGACCCCACCGTGCTTTGCCGTAACCCGTACATGGGACTCAAGCCAAAAGTTAAATATTTGAATAATACAGTACTCTTCAATTTTTAAAGCCTATTTCGTACGCGTTGAAGTGTCTGTAGAGACGCATGAGATTATATAATTCGTGTATTTGCTTTCACGCCAGAGACCGGACCTTGTTGGCTGTGGCATGCAATGGGAGTGATAAACAATCCATGGAATCGGTTCATGCCAAGCCGCACCTATCCAATGCTAATTACAATGAGTACACATGTATCCCTAATCCATTTTATGGGTTGGGCCTCTCATTGGTTGACCGGCCCGGAGCTGATCGCATCATGGCCACCTAGCGGTCAGCACAGATCTCGCAGCTGGTCTCCCTCATGGACAGTCAGTTTAAAGCCTCATTGCCAGCAGGCACGGTGGCGCGGTGCGTCGCGCTGCCGCCTCACAGCAAGAAGGTTCCCAGGATCGAATCCCGGGCTCGAGTGCCTTTCTGTGTGGAGTTTGCATGTTCTCCCCGTGTCCGCGTGGGTTTCACCGGGTACTCCGGTTTCCTCCCACAGTCCAAAGACATGCTGCATAGGTTAATTGGCCTGCTGACTAAATTGCTCCCAGTGCCCTGTGATGGACTGGCTTCCCATCCTGGGTATGGTGCTGCATTGCGCCCTGTGTCTGCCGGGATGGGTTCCGTCTCGCCACGACCTTGTAGAGGATAAAAGCGCTCTATAAATGCTGCTATTATTATTATAAAGCGGTTTCTGACAATGAATGAATGAATGACAGCAGACATTCCGTTTCGAGTGTGTCTTATTTTCGTGAGCGTAACGCTTGTTCTCGCCACCTCGTCCTCCACCTGCCTCCCTCCCCTGGCTAGGGGAAGTTGGAGACTGGAGAAACCACTTCTCCTCGTCCCAGCTGGAGGCGTTTGCGCAGCACTACAACAAGAAGATGTCCGCTGCTGCGCCCAGCTTTCGGGACACCCTGGCCTAAGCAACTCAGCGCCTCCTCCTCCTCCCGCGCTCATTCGAATTTGTTTTGAATTTACTCTGAATTTATTCTGTGTTTTCCAACCCCACGTGTTTACCTTGACCGGGAAACACTTATAACTTACATCCATTCCTTGAGTGTTAAAGACTGACATTTTCGTAGAAAAATAACGTTGATTGTTTATTCAAAGATGTAAATTCAGTGAATGCAAAATATATAAATCTGTCAACTAGATATAGATTACTATGAATACACTCGATTTGCACGTTTGTCACAATAGCACGTTAAATTGGTCTGTATAATTGAATAGTTGAAGACTACACTGTGTGATTAAAAAGACAATAATCATGGTCATAGAATGTTTACATTACGAATCGTACAGTAATAGGGAGCCCTGCTGAGCGTGAACTTGCGTGTAACATCACGTGCGTCACCACGACGGTTGCCATTGAGCGTAATCGGGTTCGATGGAGAGTTACAACCAACTCAAGGCGCTGGCATCACCAGTGCCGACAGCTTGAAGATCATCCGGATCAGAGTAAATAGATACTCACCCACTCATCCACCCACTCACTCGCCCACCCAACAACTTACTCACCCACTCATCCACTCACCCACCCACTCACTCACCCACCTACCCAAACACCCACTTATCCACTAACGCTAAAACTCACCCACACACTCACCCAACCACCTACTCACCCACCCACTCACCCACCCATTAACCAGGGAGCAGAGTTTATATTTGAATTGCTTTCCATAGCTGTTCTTTCAGTATAGCCGTGTCGAGTTTTCCCCCTCTCTCTTTAGTGACGTTTCACCTCCCACGTTGGAGGCATCATCGGGCGTTTCTGGGTGGTTCGGGTGACACGTGTTGTGCTATTTCCATCTGCAGCGCGTGAGAATGCGCCCTGTAGCTCCCCCGATGTCTAAAGCAGTCCATTACATCAGGACACAGTTTGTATTTGTCTACAAGGACATTTGTCCTCGTACCCAACGCCCCACAGTTGCGAGGTGGAGGCCCGCTCGCTCTCCATGACCGGTGTTGTACACGTTTGTGGAGGGCCCAGCGACGGCCGATTGAACCCTGGTCCGGGCTGATATGGTGGTTTATTGGGAGCCTATGCTCCCCACGCTTTCTGTAATCATCGAGTTGATGAGGAGAGATCAAAGGATGCTGGGAGGGTGGCGCATATTGCGTATCTCAAAACGATGACCTTCAGCAGAAACTGAGCACTGAGACAGTTCTCCTTTCCTGTCAATGTCCCGGAGCCTGGAGTGGAAATGCCACGTTCCCATGACGGGCACGTCCATCCATATGAGATAACCGCTCCTGAGTTGCCTACAAAGTGGTCCTCCTTTTAATTAACCCTGGAGTGATGATTGGTTGAGTCAAACCCGCAAACAGCATTTGAACTCGCAAGCTGCCAATTGCAGCTGCTTGCTCTATCGCCTGAGCCACCGGGCCATGGTGATCGACACAGCTTGGTCAGTTTGGCCAGAGTGAGTCAGGAGAGGAGACATTGGGGCTGACTCTGCTGCCGTTGTTCGCCCATGGCCCGCACCTGCCTTCGTCTCTCGGAAAAATTAATTTCCTGCGTGTGGCGCAACGATTCTAGTCACTTAGCGTCAAGAGACACGATTGCTTCTGTCATTGTTAAGTTAATGTTACTCCTAACAAAACCAAACACGTCCGCTGTTGACAGTGTGTTTCTTTTACTCGTTATTATTATCATTGTTACTACAGACCAAATGTTATACGTTACTGCTTACCCGGCTTCCAAATCACTCAGTCAGTTTTTATTTAAGCTGGAAGGAACCGTTGAGCTATATAGCTATTTTTAAACAGTTGTCCAGCTGGGAGGGGTAAACAAGTTAATAGATAACTTGGGCTAGACCCGTGGGCAATTTAGTCCGCAGGCCGATTAACCTAGGCAGCATGTCTTTGGACTGTGGGAAGAAACCGGAGTAACGGGCAAAAACCCACGCGGACACGGGGAGAACATACAAACTCTACACAGAACGGCACCCGATCCGGGATATACTAAATTATATTCACATCAATTTGCTTGGTTTTTTTGTCCTATGTTAAAATACACTCGCATAGCCTACTGTAAATGTGCTGTGCGCCTGCGAGAGGAGGGAGTGAGGAAAGGGAGCGGGGGTCGTGACCATGTTTGTGGCTCTTTGCTTATTTCATTTGAAACTGGCCCTCGTGAAAATTAAATTGCGTACCCCTGGCGGAAAGGAATATTGGTCGAAAAAAGTAATACGAATTTTGAGATAGCTAACAGTAGTTTCCAGGGCCTCGTGGGAATCGAGATCACCGGGTTCCGCTCCGAGCTGGAAGCATCGCGCATCAGATGACTGGTGTGAGCGACCCCGCGGCGGGAATCTGAATGCGAGCGCGTGAAGAACGACGCAGCGGTGGCTGTGTTGTCCTCGCCGCCACACAGTGCAAGACGAGGGGCATGCGAGGCAGGATCTGTCCATATTACTGAGTGGATCAGGGAGCTCGACCCTAGCTAAGCGACTTGAAGAGAAGCTGTTGCCTGTGGGTGTCTGTGGTGGATCCTGGGAACGTTGTGGTAAGCCAGGAGAAGCAACGCGGAGGGGAGAGATCGTGGCCGGTGTGCGTTGTGGACAGGATGACGCTCGAGCCGTCACGCTGGGTGGGACGCGTGTACAGGACGGGGAGCAGCCAGTTGGCAAGCGAGACAGTGGAGCGGATAGCACGAGTCTGGAGAAAAAGGGGAAGAGAAGGCCTAAGGCCATACGGTGGGAGACTATCGGGACAGATGTGTGGGGGTTGCGCGTCTACTCAGCACAGGGTGCCAGCAAAGTTGCGGTGGCATCAGCCGCGATGACCTGTTGGTGGTTTGCAACCTACGCAGACATTGAGAGGTGTGTTGGGCCCGAGAGGAGTGCTGGAGCCGTGCACCTGCACGTGTTGAGCACGAGGAAATAAATGGTGGCGTCTGTTGTGGGGGCCTCGCATCTGGATCGGAGAGACACAGCTCCTGTCCTTCTCCACTGTGTTGCCCGGCGGGGGTTCTAGTGGAAGGAGAGCTTCAAGTAGATGACCCAGTAGAACGTGTTGAAGACCATGAAGGCGGCTGGGAAGATGACGCGGGAGACGTAGTCGATCTGACGAGCGCGCAGCAAGGATTGGTAGCGCCAGTTTTCCTCGCTCACCTAGACGAGGGATGGACGCACCGCGCCTGACGCACTTCGCCGTACACTCGCGCCATCGCTTTCATTTCCACGTGTCAACAACAACGGACTCGCCCTGCGCCTTGCGCCCTGTGTCTCTCGGGATAGGCTCCGGATCACCGCGACCCTGTACAGGATTAAGCGGTTTCTGATAATGGATGGATGGATGGACTCGCCCTGCGACGGACAATTCCTATGTGGCGGATTGCGTCGAGATGGGGAGCGGTGGCTCAGCGGTTAGCGCGCTGGGCTTACAAACCTGGCCACCCGAGTTCGAATGCCGCGGTCAACACCAGTGACGATTTTCTGAACCGGTCCTGAGCCTCCCCTAGGTCGACTCAGCTTCAAATGAGGATCTAGTGCGCTGTGTAAACATTGCCTCTGTACGGGATTAAGCGGTTTATGACAATGGATGGATGGCATCCTACAGAGGCGTCTAGCCTCGTCACCAGCCTCCTCCGCACCTGCGCCTTGGTGCAGTGTCCGTCGTGGTCGTCGTGTTGGAACGCGCTGGGGCCGATCCCGTGGCGTCTCGTCGCCATGTTCACGGCGGCGAACTCTAGCAGCGCGGAAAACACGAACACCTGGCAGGCTCCCATCCACACGTCGATGGCCTTGATGTAGGACACCTGAGAGAACAGGTCACACAGTTCGTGTTGCGTAAACCAGGGATTCTCAACCTTTTTTTGCGCCTCGAGGCCCACTCGGGACTGGTCTCTACGGACCGCTAGGTGGCGCTCGCGGCCCGCTGGTGGGTCGCGGCACACCGGTTGCAGAATGGCGGCTGTTAACAACGCACCGCTTATGGCGGTCTTTTCTGTATCTGACTTATAGCCTCGTCTGCTTACGCACCGGCGGAATAATCACCCACATTTTATTTTAGTGATTCTATAACTCTTTGAGCTGTGTTTCGCTACGGGAAATGTATATCATTCGTTGTTGATTTATGTTTGTGTACTGCTTCCATTTCCTCCGTCATGCGTCTGTTTTGACTCCGTTTTCGTGGAGGTCACGTGGCCACCAAGGGTCGAGAGCGCTGGTGCCGCGGTCACATCTTCATCTCGTCGTGGTCTGCGTTTCCACACGGGAAGAGCTCAGCTTCACTAGCATGGGACACTGTGCTCACAGTGAATCTCGACATCCTCGGTTTTCTAGACAATCAAACTAATCACCGACACCCTGAGCAGACGCGTCTTAAGGCGCTATATAAATTGAAATTATTATTATCTTCTTCTTTGCGATTCTTCGAAGCACGATGGTCAGCTTCTGGACATCGTTGTTTTTCAGCTCGGCTTCGAAGTGTTTGGTAGAATTCGCAGGCAACACCAAGTATTTATTACCTGACAGGGATCGCGACGTGAACGCTTCTACCCGGACCCCCAATTATTATTATTATTAACCAGGACCCCGTGGCTCCGGAGGCCCGGGCAGCGTGGCGCGTAAGGCTTTCTACTGCCGCCATCCACATGCCTGTTGTGGGACCCTCTTCAGTGCGAGGTCAGCGACAAACGTCCTGTCTTGCTTCTGCAGCTCCGCCCGCCATCCCTCGGGGTGGCCCCAATCTTAACACGGCCACGTATCGTAAACAAATAGCACCTTGGGCAGGGCGGCACTGGCTGAGGTCATCTGCGTGGTGACGGTGAGGATGGTGGTGATGCCCAGACCCACGCGAGCCGGCGCCGCCTCCACGTTGAGCCAGAACGAGAGCCACGAGATGATGACCAGGAGGCAGCTCGGGATGTACACCTGGATGAGGTAGTAGCCCATGTCACGGTCCAGGAAAAAGGTGGCCTTGATGCACGAGAATGTACCTGCAAGAAGCCAGTTGCATCATCATCATCGTTAGCATGATCTCACCGTAGATAATGTATAATGACAAGAGAGAGTAAACATTCACAGTTTATTTCTTGCTCAAACGAGTAATGTAGAGGCCAGAATCCCGTCTTTAAAGCCATCGAGCCGTGGGGGAAATGTCGACTGTGCCCGGAGACGTCAGCGCCACGTTGTCGCAACGAACACCACAAATACACAACATGAAACACCGTTTATCTTGGGCTTAGGCCGCGTAATGATCTGACCAAATGTGTGTAAGGCCCTACACCACCCGACACGGCCAGCCAATTCTCAAAACCAAATTAATCATAAAGTTTCGTTTAAAACTACGTCAAATATCAGGAAGTCAAACTCCCTTGATCATGTCCCACAACTCCTTATGTCTC
This sequence comes from Geotria australis, assembly GCA_036362915.1. Taxonomy (NCBI): domain Eukaryota; kingdom Metazoa; phylum Chordata; class Hyperoartia; order Petromyzontiformes; family Geotriidae; genus Geotria; species Geotria australis. The sequence continues at coordinate 12,141,529 of JAZEWU010000002.1, read as the reverse complement.
TGTCGGTGAACGGAAATATGTAAAGAATAGAACATAAAAACAATCTCTGACAAATATTCCGTGAAAACAAAATTAAATACGGCTCAGTATCACCAGTGAAAACAGACAAGTTGACTGACGCAAGACAAAGCGAATTCGTCACTGACACTGCGGTGACTAGAGGCGTGGACATGTTATCTCCGTGTATGTGGGGGTTTTAACCTGGGTGGCCGCGTCGCGTGGAGCCGGACTCACCGTACACATAGTCCTTCGTGCAGTCCCCGAGGAATGTTTCGTTGGAGAGCGTGAATTTGGGGGTTGAGACGCCATCTCCGATGACCACCGCCTCCGTCTCGTTCCACTGGAAGATCAGGTCATTCGTCGTGTAGCCATCTGAAAACACCCAGTGGAAATCACGTTTTTTTTTAAACCGGACTTCATTCGTGTTACGTGTAACTCCTGTTTATCCAGGAAAGCCTCACTCGATCTCACGATTCTATCTCTCAGCAGGGTCCCAACGGGTTAAATATATATATAATAGACATGGACATATTATTGGGAGCTTTGCAGCTAGCATTGCATCATGCTGTGCTTCACAGCAAGTGCCTGGAAGCGACTCCACAAAACAACGTTGAAGCCCCTGCGCGAGACACTTGCATCCACACCCGGGACACGTGGCCCGCAACGAGTATTTGTTTCGAGCTGGAATAGAGAACAAACCAAAGGTGAAGTTCTGGTGTGTTTTGTGCGCTGGGGCAGCACTATGAACTTTGTGGCTGGGGCAGGAATAGGAACTCGCTACACAATGTAATAATGCACGATCTCAGCAGGTCCAGCTCACTGCCTTGGGCCACCCAGCCACGTCCAATTCGTTATATATATATTTTTTATCCCAAAAACGTTTGCAATGTTTACCCAATGTGACAGTAACGTTCATCACATGACAGTCAACCTCATGTATAATTTTCAGAGCTAGAATATATCCCAATTAGTTGGGGATTTAAAATCTGATGGGGTTTTGTTTTGTGCAGTCATTGGTGACCGGACCGAGACCGTGAACTCGTTAGACTTGCGAACCCAGTTTAGAACCTGGCTGGGCGGCTGAGACCTGCATTTGAACCCAGGATGTCAGCGATGACAGCTCTACGCTCCGACTTCAGAGCCAACTGGAATACCTCCCGCGTCACGATAGTTCTTAAAACTCGCTTCTCACTCACAGCTCTCAAGGTTGATGCTGCAGAATTGTGCATCCATTGGATACACCTCGAGAGTCATGGGGCACGCCAGCACGAGAGACAGTCTGCAACACAAACACACGGCATACACGTGACGAACGTGCATTCTTGTCGAAGCAACAAACGCACAAGCGGACAGCCCTCCGCTTAGCATAACGTAACAACCGTCTTTCGCCACACACCCGTGCCAATGAACAGAGTTTGTTTCCGGGACGCAACTATTACCACACCTGCGCGGTGGTGCCGAGGCTGGACGGTTAATAACTCTTGTGTCACGTGTGAGCATGGCCACATTAGCGACGTCTCAGCGATATGGTGAGCGGGTTCATGAACCGATCACAGAGTCGAACCTAACCACACACCAGTACCGAAGACTGCTACTTTGAAAGTAAAACGGGATCTAATTGGTCGGCTAATCGCGCCGCCGTCGCACGAGTCGGCGCCTTTGCGACGCTGGCTTAGCGGTTGGGCGAGCGGCTCTCCATCGTACGCGTGCGAGCTCGAATCCTGGTCACAGGGGTTTGACTCAGCCCATCGTCTCTCGACCAGGCTTTGAACTCAAGCCTCCGATAGCGTGTTGCTCGCTCTGCCGCTGAGCCACTCGGCCGGTTAGCAGCCGTAGCAGTCCACCGATAGTTGGCATACATCCCCCACTCTTATCTGTCAAAAACCTCGGGGTGTGTCTCTGCCAGAGGGCTGACCTCACGGAGTAGAACACGTCTCCGTTGTTGAACACTCGCAGCATCGCATTGTTCGTGGTGACGGTGTGGAAAGCGGCACTCTTCTCGTTTTCAAAGAAGAGGTCCGGCTTCCAAATGGAATCGACAAAACTGTTCCCGAGATCCAGGTAGTCTTTGGAGTCGTTGATGGCCAGCATGATGCTGAGGATGCGGGGGTCGTTCCAGGTCTGACGCAGGAAGATGTGGATGTTGTAATCCTAGGGAACAGGTCAACGTCACGTTTAACATCCCCACGGTCGCCGTCACCACACGCCGCTGGCAAAGGTGTACCCGGTCAACTGGCTCAGCAGTCGGAAGGCTGTGGGTTTAAAATTCTGGTTGAGGATCGCCTCGGTCCATTATCCCTCCACGGTCACTTTGTGGGGAATTCAACAGTTTTTGATCTAATGGAATGTGGCATTGTAACTACTGTTCTGGCTCAGTGCTGGGTATATGATATGCACACCGCCCGTGATGTGCTTTGGTTGAATAGATGTGTCCATGTGTCCATGATCTACGAGAGTGCGTCTCGCACACAGGACAACGCGTCCCGTCATGGTGCCGTGACGCCGGCCCGAGGGGAGGCTCGCACACAATCATTCAGCGATCATTGCGCGATGTACGTGATACGTGACGCGTAGCTACGTCTCCAGACTCACCATGGTGGCCTCTTCGACAGGCCCAAAGCCCTTTACGAACATACTGCAGTTGACAACAACAGGAGGTCCTACAGGGCAAACAGAAACACCATCACAAACACGTCGCCGGGCACACACGCGGCGCACACTCCTGTACGGCCACAGTGATGTGCTCCTCACGGGAGCATTGAGGCGACACCCAGCGCGCACACGCACACACCCCAGCCCAGCTGGTGGAGGAACCCGCGCGGTGTTCTTGTGTGCTCCCTCCCAGCGCGCTCACCGTCCACGGCGGGCCGCATGCGGCTGTCGTAGCCCGTGTCGTGGATCACGTTGTCCACGGACAGGAAGGGCGAGGGTTTGTTGCCACCCGGGTTTCCAGCGCCCTGCGCCGAGACGCTACGCGCTCGGAAGAGACGCGTGCGCACGGTTACACCACAGGCTTTCAACCGCACAATAGCCACACGCTACGCACGCTATGCATACGCTACGCACGCGTTTGAACCAGTGGTTCCCAACATTACCGCGGACCACCGTCGACACTCACACGGTGACCCTCACTGGGGGAGCAGCCTGCACGCTCCGATAACGTGTTTCACAACGAACACTATATGGTTTCCAAAGGCGCTGTAACCACGTTCGTGAAAAAGCAATTTTTCATGTATATTGTCTCTTTATCTGAGACTTGAATAAAAACAACCTTTCCTTGTCAAATGAGCATTAAAAACAATGTCTACAATGTATTCACAGTCTTGAATCGGTGCTCAAAATTCCACGTTCATATTGCGGGGGCAAGTCGATCCATAGGACAACCCGTAGAGACCTGACATTCATCTCCCATTACGAGAGCATCTGTGTAGTGTGGTCGTGACAATAGGAACGAGAAGAGGGAGTGCGCGCTCTGTCGCTGTCGCTCCGTTACCTAGAGAGGGAGATGATCCACGCAGAGACACACAGCGCCGCCACAGGAGCCATCCTCCTCCTCCTTGTCGTCTGCCGCACCTCCCGTGAGCGCCGCGCGACCCGCGCCACGTGTTAATATACCCGCCACGTGAACCACCCATCTCCACTTGTCGCCGGTGGCAGAGGCTCGCGGTTCGAAAGCTACGGCCGCCCTGGTTAATACTGCCGGTGTTTGAACCAGCACTGCAGTTCCAATCGCCGTCTGCGTCACAGTTGACATTACGAATCCAGTGCCATCCATCCATCCATTTTCAGAAACCGCTTAATCCTATACAGGGTCGCGGTGAGCCGGAGCCTATCCCGGCAGACACAGGGCGCAAGGCAGGGGAACACCAAGGATGGGACGCCAATCCATCGCACGGCGCCTGGGGAAATTTAGTCCAGTGTGGCCGTCACGGTCCAGATTTGTCAAATTTGAAAATGTACCAAACTTTACTGCGTTTTAAATAGCACACTGTACCATCACCACATACACCTCCTTGTTTCCTGGTAATGTCCCTGCGCTGTGTGCACGAGTTTGATTGCGGCTCGTGGCGTCAGCGAGACATGGGCCGACTGGGTCTCAGCTGGAAGAGTCCAGAGCGGTCCAGAGCGCTTTCCCAGACATTGCATTGGTACGAAACATCCATCTGCAAGTCTTCTGTCCTCATGCTACTTACAAACTTGCTCGATCATTTTGATAATATGACTGTATAATATCTACTGTTAAGAAATAAAATCCATGAATTGATAAATATACATTCTGGCAACTACAAGCCATAAAATGTCTGTATATAACAGAGGAACATGGTTCGTATTGATTGGCACATTGCACTCCAGTTGTAGTGCCTTACGTTAATAATCTTCAGTCTGGTGCAGATCAGCAGCGTTCCGGAATATATGGAGGGAAATATCATTGATCGCCTGTAACGCCCAGAGTTCTGCAAAGTGGCCGCGCCGCGAGGATTCACGAAACGCGGGGAGACACAAACACACTGGGTGCCCCTAACATGTATAATACAGCTGATGCGTTGGGGTATGATGGTCTTCATAGCACACACCAACTGTAAATACTTCAGTTCAAATCGACACTGCAATAACCTATGGATGCGAGCATATGCGAAATGCGCATTGTGATCAAATATAACAAATAATCGCGCGCTCAGCACAAACTTGGGAAGAGAAGCGCACGTTGGAAAGCGTTACACAATCCACGCAGGCAAGAGATATTTTGGGTTGATTTTAATCTTGCATTAATTGCCCCGCGTATCCTGTTTTCCACGTGTGACATTGGATCGGTGAATATTTTGCAGATTGTCTTTCAGCGTGGATTGTTGGTGTATCAATGCAGACTATTTGCACTTGCTAAGTGCGACCTCCAACATCTGCCCATGGGTAATTGAGCCAACTTGAGCGGTGACAAGGACAGCTGCTTCAGAACAAACGGGAGACGCGCGTGGCGCGGGGCTGCGAGCACCGGGCACCTGCAGGCCCGTCGTGTTATTGTCCGCTCAGAATGCTCTCCCTGACCCGAGGCAGTTATTGAAAATGTGCAATTAAACATCCGTGTCCACTAGCTAGAGGCATAATGCAGCTTTTCCCTGAGAGCACACACACGCGACGGCGTGATCGCCTCCCTCTGGATATCCGATACGTTTGGATATTACATTTGTAAAAAGACGGAGCAGAGGACATTTGCAGCAACGTGTGTTTTTAAATACACATTGTAATGAAACACGCCGCGCTGTGTGTCGACCACTCAATATTCGCAGTCTGTTTGACGGTGGACGGTCACGGAACCGGCGACACTATTCTAAAATAAAAGGGGCATTCTGTGCCGGCGTCACGGTCACAAGTTATTTTGTTTACAAATCACCTGCTATGAAAACTCGACAGGACCTTATTGAACGAGCCTTGAGACTCGGTGAGGTTTTTGCTGCATAAAAAAGTGTCGTGCGGCAGGGTGGCGCAGTGATAACATTTGCGCCTTACAGAAAGAGAGTCCTGCGCGAGGCAGTTCAATTCCTGCCTCGGGTGCCTTTCTGTGCGGAGTTCGGCCGCCTCTCTGCGCACCCACGTGCTCGGTTTGCTGCACCAGGCCCTGCAAGTATATTAGGTTCCATCTGTGTTCCATCTGTACG
>JAZEWU010000002.1:12115066-12135830 GCA_036362915.1 Geotria australis | reverse complement strand
GCGCACGTGGGTTTTCTTCGCATACTGCACTTTCGTTTCACATGTAGAAATACTGATGGATAGAGTTGGTTAAACACCACAATATAGGACAACAGAGTTGGGGCAATTGTTGGCATCCGTCCTGGCTTCCGTCCCGCTCGTGCGTGGTTACCCCGGCCTCCATGCGTCACACATTCTGCAGGGATGTGGAGTGCGACCTGCATGGATGACGCTCTGTAAACCACCGCATTTAATATTACTGAAAGTGATTTTCTTTTTTAAATTGGGGATGATAGAACCATAACACGGCAGGTGGCTTTTAAATGTGAAGCGAGCCATCTCTTGTTTGGGGACAGCAAACTCGGGAGAGTGAGTACGCGGCTCCTCCCGTCACCCGATACACGCAGCTCACCACGCCTCGGTAAACCACGGTGACAGCGGCCGCAGCAATGTGAGGGGCGACTAAATGTTACGGTGTTTCCGATCTCGCGGTAATTAGTCCCCCTCATATTTGTTGAAAAACATGTCAGAAAATCCTGCTCGAGGCGGTTTGATTCCCGCCTAGCGCGCCTTTCTGTGTGGAGTATGTGTGTTCTCTCCCTCTGTTCTGTGTGGGGTTCTTTCGGGTTCTCCAGTTTCCTCCCACAACAAAAAAAAAACAGACTCATGAATTAACGAATTAATTGGCCGATAACATCAAAATATAAAGGAAAGCAGTGTCTGGCGGGTTGGCGCCGGCTGACCGCCTGAGTAACACCTCCCCTCTGTGCGGTTTCCTCGCTACGCCTCCGTATCTGTGTCTCGTTCATGACCAGGCGTGGAGTTTGCGCGCGTTATAAATTGTAATGTTATTATTTTACAAATAGAGGCGATGCGTCTCCTACCCAGAGGCCTCTTCACAATTACTTTTCTACTTGTATACCCATCGGGCGACACAGCCTGCTGGCAGTGAATTTTGTGCGAATATAATAATTAATCAGCACACGATTCTGAAACGCACACAGCGTCCGCTCGCCCTCGAACGCAGAAAACGACTCATCGGCGCGAGGAGGAATCACAGACACAAGGGAAGGCAGCCAGGCGATGAGCCGGTGACAACAATTGTCCGAGCTCTGGAGCCCTCTATATGTAAAGATGTGAGGGGAAACCCGGAGAGAGGCCACGTCCGTGAGAGAGCAACAAATTATATCAGTCCTCATGTGCTGTACCACCTTCTCCTGCAACACTCCCAGAACACAGTGTGGTCTGTGTAACGAACACTTTGTGTGCTTGATGTGGAGACACGGCGGTGGCGAGACGCCGCGTGGCCTGCGTGTCCACGCTCTTCTCGCCTCTCGAGACTAGCGGTTGTCTCGTGTGAGGCGCGTCACGTTTTGACAGCGTGGCTTCACACACCACGGGCTTCCTTGTGTTTTGCGGAATGGAGTGTTGCGCTCTAAAACGAGTGTTGCTCTTTCCCAGGCACAAGCCTCGCCACACTTTGAAACCCAGATCGCACTCATTGAAGGAGGACAACACGCGCGCGGCTGCCGCGGCCGTCCCTCCCAGCGATCACCCTCAACCCGTCAATCACTCTATGCCCTCCGCACACGCATGCGTTCACCCAGGAGTCTCGGGACTCTTTCTCACGAGAGTCCTGCCAAGTTCTCCCATTATTTAGGGAGGGGGCGACCACCGTATTTCAAAATGAAGTGACTTGTGCGTAACGATTGAAACGTGGGTCGACATGGCCCACTCTTATTCAAATAACGTCACGGGAACTTGAACGTCCACTGAAGCAGACTGCGCATGTTTTATGGTTACAAAACAGCAGTGTTAACCAGGGTGGCCTTAGGATTCGAACCGTAAATCTCAAGCGACGAACGTACCATCGCTGAGCTCGTAAGAAGTTGATTTGCAGAAGCCATGAACTGGACACATTAAGAGTCAGGCTTGCTTGGATCAATGCTGAGTAACTGTCAGATGTTTAGATTCGAGTCCTAGTTCGCTGGCCCAACCGACACCGCGCTGGGAGCTGTGTGTGGCCTGCAGCAAGACACTCTTCCACGTTCACCAAACGTGTTGGAAGAGGTGAAAGTACCCACATTTTACTCCACCTCTCACGACCGACCTGCCGATCGACTCGCTGCGGTGAGTGGGGGTAGAGCGATTTGAAACACTTTTAATGTTCTTAGATCCTTTCATTTGAAACCACGCGAAGTGGAGATGAGTGTTTTAGTAAAGCACAGCCACAAAGCACATTATAATTCTCGTTCTCGTTTAATGCAATCCTGGTTTATAAACGTGGACTATTTACTAAGAGGGAGTGGGATAATCCGAGACTGTGTACGGTGGTTGTATTTAAAGCAGTAGCGGCCGTGAGTCGCAAATGCAAACTGCTGGAGATCGAGTGCAGCACGCACAGATCGTCTGCAGCACACGTGTTACAATAAGAATATGTGAGTGTTATGCATAGCGTACATTTTGGGGGTTTGGGAAAAGTAGAATTGTAAGGGTAGACCTTGTTTTACATTTAGATTCTAAAAGTGATCTTGCATTTAAAAATATTGGAGACTATTAATTTACATAATTATTGCAAGACACGTTTGAGACGTACATTGTTAAAATATCATACAACTCATTACGGTTCATAACGCAACCCACGATAAAATAAGCATTGCTATGCGTGACCACGCGTGTGTAAGCACACACGTGTGACTGTACAGGGGCGATCAGCAGGTGTGACCTGGGGACCGCTGTGGCTCAGTCGATTGCTGCGGTTGCACGCACGCAAGCCACCGTCTGCCGAACGACATAATTTCATTTTAAAATGTATCGTGGCAAAACATTACTTAAACATGGGAGGGCAATGTGTGTCTTGGAAGACGTACAATGTGTGTAGGGCGGCACCGTGGCACGGTGAGTAGCGCTGCCGCCTCACAGCAAGAAGGTCCCGGGTTCGAATTACGGCTCGGGTGCCTTTCTGTGTGGAGTTTGCATTTTCTCCCCGTGTCCGCGTGGGGTTTCGCCGGGTACTCCGGTTTCCTCCCACAGTCCAAAGGTATGCTGCTGCATAGGTTAATTGGCCTGCGGACGAAATGACTCCTGGTGGCCTGTGATGGACTGGCGTCCAATCCTGGGTATAGCCCTGCCTTGCGTTCTGTGTCTGCCGGAATAGGCTCCGGCAGCCCGCGACACCTGTACAGGATTAAGCGATTTCTGAGACTGGATGGATAGACAATGTGTGTATTGGAAGAGCTACAATGACGCGTAGGGTGGAGAAATGTACAGGGCCCAGTGCAGCGCTAGTAATAGGACGGCGCGTTCTTGTAGATGAACCAGTACGCCACGAAGAAAATGAGGAAGGCGAGCGGGAAGAGGACGCGGGAAATGTAGTCGATCTGACGGGAGCGCATCAGCGCCTTCTCCCGGACCTGCGTGGACACGGTCACAACACGGTCAGCGAGCAACTTCACTCACAACTTCACTCACAGAGCGGTTATCATACGTCGAGCTGTGACACATAAGTACACAACGATTGACTGTATTTGCACGATAAAAAATACTCAAAAGTGTTACGCAAAAATTGAGACAGTTTTTTCCGCGTAAGAAAACTACGCGGCCTTTTAACACAACGAATCACACAAAATATAGAAAAATAAACACAAACATGCCCCCTGGGAGGCTCCCCCGGGAAGTCTATCAGGCACGGCCCACTGGGTAGACACCTAGAGGCCGACCCAGAACACACTGGATGGATTATATCCTTCGGCTGGTCTGGGAACGCCTAGGAATCCCCCATGAAGAGCTGGAATCTGTTGCTGAGGAAAGGGATGTCTGGTCCACCCTCCTTGGACTGCTGCCGCCGCGACCCTCACCAGGACAAGCGGTTTAGAAAATAGATGGATGGACATACATTGGATACAGAATCTAGTGAGAAAAAACCCTCGCCAAACGCGTTGCGCAATAATTCACGGAGAGAATGGAGAGGGAATCGCGTGGATGTTGAAGACGGCGGCGTGAGAGGCGGCACCTGGTCCTGGGTCTCGGCGAGGCCCCCGAGGCCGCGCTGCTTGGTCACGCTCACCACCGTGGACTCGAGCAGAGCCGCGAACACAAACACCTGGCACGCCGCCATCCACACGTCCATCGCCTTGATGTACGACATCTACACGGGGACACGTGATGGGGTATGCAGGCAGGGCTGACGCCAGACTATTTTGCGCCATAGACGTGGCCAGCTACTTGCACCCCCCACCCACAAAACAAATTGCCAACTGCTTATGAACTAACAATGAACTATGCAGCGTGTGGCAATATGGCGCCGGCAAAACCGCCTGGATGCCTCCTCCGCCTCTCTGCGCTTTCCTCGCGCCTCTGAGTCGTTCTCTCGTCGTATGAGTACCTTCGACAGTGAATTAATGTGTGCGCGTTATAAATGTAAAATTATTATTAGGAACAATTAACTATTCTATTTTAATTTTATTGTGTTTTTCTTAAAACAATCATTTGTATAAAACTGTGACCCTTAAAGGTCATTAATGCGCCCCTCTGAGGTCTGCGCCCTAGGCTGCCTGGTTGGCCTAATGGTAGCGCCGACCCTGGATGTAGGACATCTACATCACGAGTGTGTGCGTGCGTACACACGACGCGCCACGTGTTGGTGAAAAGCCAAGACAGCCGAAGGTGTGCAACGGCTTGGAGAGTGAGGAACGCACCTTGGGCAGGGCGGCATTGGCCGAGGTCATCTGCGTGGTGACGGTGAGGATGGTGGTGATGCCCAGGCTCACGCGGGCCGGCGTGGACTCCACGCTGAGCCAGAACGAGAGCCACGAGATGATGACCAGGAGGCAGCTGGGAAAGTAGACCTGGATGAGGTAGTAGCCCATGTCACGGTGCAGAAAGAAGGTCGCGTTGATGCAAGAATGTACACCTGCACACAAGCCAGTTGGCATCCACAGCATCATCATCATCATGACCACCAACATCATCATCATTTAGTCATTGTCCATCCACAGCTGGTTGAAAAACGCGTCACACCGTCGCCACCGCCTCGTGGTCGTGCGATGCCATAAATCGTCTCACTCCTGCACCACTTGCCGTCTGCTGCACGAAGTCATCATCTGAATAAAAATAATAGAATAAATACGGGGGCAATATATGCCGGTGAGTTTCCACATACAACTAGAACGTCTGATGATGCTTCCAACGTGGGAGGCGAAACGTCACGAGGGAGAGGGCTCAACACGGCTATCCTGAAAGAACAGCTCTGCAGAGCAACCATCAATAATATATGCTTTCTTTCTAATTACCACAAGGCCTTGTTTTCACGTATACAAGCGTTCCTCTTGATGCTGCTATTCCAACGCCAGTCTCCACCCATGGCCATCACCCCTTCTAGCGGTGCGTCCTGCACCGACCCACTCAGTTTTGCTTTGTTTTGGTGACAAGCTATCTGCTACAAGCGTCTGCTGGGGGCAAGTTAAAACTGTTGTCTTTCTGGTGACGCCAGCCGTCTCGTCCTGGTGACCGAGACACGTCGGATAAAAGGACCAACGTATCATGGGCCAGGGTCAATCCACTGCTGGATAAATGCCTCCCGAAAAGCCGCGGCCACCTTGCACGTTCCTGCGATGCATGAGCCGCCCATCAGCTGCACGCGAGCTGATGTCACCGCTCCGTTTCGGTGCTGAACGTCATACAAGAAAATAACCTGAAAGCGTGAAACCCCACCACGGCCGCACTCACTCGAGAGGCAGCCGAGAGGGGCGTGCAGAGTTCACATCGACACAGAGGCCGTGAAGGGCAGCATCACCAGCGTCTGACTGAGTCCTTAAAGTGCTTACCGGTCGTGTACTCTTTGGAGCAGTCGCCCAGTTCCGTGTGATTTGACAGCTTGAACTTGGACGTGTAGAGGTTTGCGTCCACGATCAGAGGCTGAGTTGCACTCCACTGGAAGATCAAGTCTTCATTCGTGTATCCAACTGGAAGAGCCGCAGGAGAAACGCGCAAGCGTGACTCTCGGAACACGGTTGACGTCATAAGACGCCTGATGATGCCTCCAACGTGGGAGAGGCGAAACGTCGCGAGGGAGAGACGGAGAGTGCCCAGCAACACGGCTATCCCAAAGAACAGCTTTGAAAAGCAAGCATCATAATAACATTCATCCGAATAGACAATGATAATAAATGTAGAACCACAGAGCTGGGGAAATTGTTATTAGTGTCCGGATCTGGCTGCCTCTCCGCTTGTCTGCGGTTTCCCGCACCTCTGAATCATCTTCTCTCAGAACGAGGACAAACTGCGTGCGTGTCAAACTCTACAACGTTACCTTTGATAATATTCAGACTACGTTGTGTCACTCACAGCTCTCCAGGCTTATTCTGCACTCCTGGGTGTCCAAGGGGTAGTATTCCAGGTTCATAGGGCAGGCGAGGATCAGCGACAACCTAGGAAAGAGCAGAGTGCGAGCAGTGGGTTCCCACGGAGCAAACGGCGCTGAGAACAGCAATCCCCAACCTCTCCAGACGGACCAACGGATCATCGTCATCGAGAGGTCTCAAGGACCACAACGTGCGTAGGCCGATTCACTTATGTGTTTACATAGCCTATGGCTGAAGGGAATCAAACTAATATATAAACGGGTATTGAATCGCAGATATTTCTAATAATCTATTGTGAGAAATAGCCTTTGTTTGCGGAGTTTGTGTGTTCTCCCCACTGTTCTGCATTCGTTTCCTCCGGGTTCTCCGGTTTCCTCCCACAGTTATAAAAAAAAAACTAATTAATTAATTAATTGGCGTATAACATCATAATATAAACGAAAGCAGTGCCTGGCAGGTTGGCGCCGGCTGACCGCCCGGCTGACTCTCCCTCCCCAATCTTCGGTTTCCTCGCTACCCCTCCGTATCCTTCTCTCGTCCATGACCAGGCATAGAATTTGCGCGCGTTATAAATTGTACATTTATATATTTCGTACATTATAATTATTATTGTTATTTTATATTATTACTTTGTTTAAATGTGCACGGACCCCCTCCAAAAGCCGCACGAAGTGGCATGTGCGACACACGGACGGACGCACACGACACTCGTTCACAGTCGTCTGACCTGGCGGAGTAGAACACGTCTCCGTTGCTGAACACTCGCAGCATCTTGTTGTCCGCGGAGACGTTATGGAAGGCGGCGCTCTTCTCGTTTTCAAAGTAGAGGTCCGGCTTCCACACCGTGGTGATGTAGTTGTTCGCCAGGTCCAAGAAGTCCTTGTGATAGTTGCCGGCAATATATATACTCTGAATGCGAGGGTCGTTCCAGGTCTGCTGTAGGTAAATCAACACCGTGTAGTCCTGCACACACACACACACACAACATTTGCATGGATGCAGAGTGTGGGTTGTCAGCGTCGTTAGAGACACACTCTTCAAGCCGACAGTTTATAAGTCTCTCAGAGGCCAGAGAGTGAAAACTGCGGAAGCAGTGCTAGTACGAACACCAACAAGAATCCTCTGCTAAATCCTAACTCTCTCCAGATTCTCTTTCAGGAGGTGGTGGAAGGTGGGGGGGAACGCAGCACACGGAGGGAACCCTGTGCATGGCGAGATAACACTCTCAGCTTCACACAGACCGAGTCAATAATGCACGTGCTGGGTTGTGATCTCCTGACTAACTTGTACGAGTCAACAACTGTCTACGCGACCCACCAACCTTTCTTTACACAGTGCTAGACTACAGGTGTGTGTCAATATTATATAGACTCAAGGTTATTTCGGATGAATCATAGTCATCACATTATGCGTAATACTTGTTACTGTCACCTGCAATTTGAGTGCAAACATTGATTGACAATTAGTGGTTAATTATCCGAAACAGCATTTTATTCATATGGTTAGGATTACAGATTGTGTGGATGGAAGGTCATTCAACAACCGTGCCGCTGGACCAGGTTGCGGCCCCATGAGCGATGGTTGCACTCTCACCATCGTGCTCTCCTCTATGGGCCCAAAACTCTTGACTAGAATGCTGCAGTTGACAAGAACCGGGGATCCTGAACGTGGCAGAGAGAGGTTGGGGAGGTGGAGGGAAACATAGAATTAAATACGTTCCTTTATAAAAAAAACGAAACTTATCACGCAGTCTTCCAACTGTGGCACACTTTAAGTTATCACTTACATTTTAAATAGTTCAATGAATTGTACTTGTGTAGGTTTTCACGGCTCGATTCATGATGGTTATTCTTCAGAGCGGTTTTTTCGGGATAGCCGTGTCGAGCGTTCGGATGGTTTATCGGAAACGTGTTGTGTTACATATTATATACGTGTTATATTATACATCAGTGGTTCCCCTGCGATGGACTGGCGTCCCGTCCTCGGTGTGCCCCTGCCTTGCGCCCTGTGTCTGCCAGGATGGGCTCCGGCTCACCGCGACCCTGTACAGGATAAAGTGGTTTCTGAAAATGGATGGATCAGTGGTTCCCAAGCTTCTTCGGTTCACGGCGGCCTTAGTGTATCAGGATTTTTTCCACGGCGCCAAAAGTCAGAAAATATCTGGCATATATCGAAAATTTGGAATATTCCGCGGCGCCCCTGTGAGTTAGCTGCGGCGCACTTTGGGGACCACTGTTATACATAACACAACACGTTTCAGCTAAACCTTCGAAACGCCCGATGATGCCTCTTACGTGGGAGGCGAAACATCGCGAAGGAGAGAGAAGGAACACGCAACACGGCTATCCCGAACGAGCAGCTGCGGAGATCAATCTGCAATGTTGTGATGTCGCAACCGCGGAGTTTGCTCACTCACCATTCAAGTCGGGCCGGAGTCTCCCATCATAGTCGGACTGTTTAAACAGCTGATCCAGTGATGCCATGCTTGACCGCTTGACGATATTCCTCCTCTCTTCAGACTCCTGGGAAAGAGCAATGCTGTACGCACACAGCACATGCATAGCGTACAAACGCTGTGAAAAAGACAGTACTACCTCTCGTAAACACATCTGAATAAATTCTCAGCTCTGGTGCCATTTCCTTTAATCGCCGTTTCCCGAGCCGCAAACATTCAAACTGGCAGCGATCGCCGCTCAAGCAGAGGCGTCCGTCGTTTACCAGATACGCAGCGCGATCCACAGCAGGCTGCAAGCGCGTCTCGCGGGAAGAGCCATGGCTCCTCATCCAGGGCTCGCGCCTCTGGCCGGACCTTTATAAGCGGCGGCGGGGGCCGTGACGCGGCGGGACCACCCCGGGCGCCCCCCACACGCCCCGCACCAAGGGACCGAGTCGAGAGAAGCTGCTATCCTGAACACGGGGAGAGAATGCGTGCCAGTGCACGGTTACGCATTCAGATTTACCTGGAGACTCACGAGTCGTCATTGCGGTTTTCACCAAGTCACAAGAGTGTGCGGGGCGCAGATGCACTATCGGTCTTAACCATGGTGGGGGGGGGGAAGGGGGGCCCAGGCAATTGTCAGAAAACGCTTAATTCTGACCAGGGTTGCGGTGAGCCAGAGCCTATCCCGACAGACACAGGGCACAACCGAGGGCTATTCCTAGAACGGGACTCCAGTCCGTCACAGGGCACAGGAGGAAATGTAGTCGGCAGGCCAATTAACCTTTGCAACAGCATGTCTTTGGACTGTGGGAGGAAACCGGAGTGCCCGGCGAACACCCACGCGGACAAGGGGGAGAACATGCAAACGCCACACAGAAAGGTACCCGAGCCGGGATTCGAACTCGGGCCCTTCTTGCTGTGAGGCGGCAGCGCTACTCACCGCGCAACCGTGCCGCCCCAGCTGAATAACTCGTAAGCAAATATCATTCATGCGCGGAAAAAATAAATCGTAGAAGAACAAACATAGATTGATATATGGCGAAAAGATTATGGTAAACTGATAGCGTGATTGTGACCGTCAATACGGGCTTGGTGTCGTATCGCCGCCTCGCCTCGAGCGGCACCGTGGTGTCCCTGGAACCCGAGCGCGGGGTCGGGTAGGAACACGGTCTCGGCAGCTCCCGCATGGCTGGACTCACAACCCTCGCCGACCACCACGCATTCATAACACAAGTTAGTTGTTCTATTTATTCTAAAAGGACTGTAAAATGTAAGTTAAAAATCCATAACAATTATTAACGTGCTCTTAAATACACGAGTTCTACTTGTTTTTTTAAATACAGCGAAGGGTTGCGTAATGGCTATCTAGGACTGGCCCCGAAGGGCAACCATCATACATCGAGCCGTGAAAACCTACATCAGTACACATTATATTATAGCCACACAGTCCAACTCTAAAGGAAATAACTGTGAACGGTGACTTGCATTGCTCCTGGCTGTCCGCGCAGTGCGCTTGACCTCGCCGTCCTGCTGCGGGTAAACACGGGGCCGTGTACGTGCCGTATCCGCCGCGGTGCGCACTGATCGGTTACAGCCCTCGGGATCGGTGCCTCTAGCTGACGTCTCTCCTGCTTGTCAGATTCCAGCCACTTTGCAAAGCAACACGTAATCCTATAATCCTTAAAGTCAAACACAAAGGCAGAACTCAACGCGACCGCTTTCACCACTTAACCGGGGCTGCATGCCGGTTTGCATCGCTGATGTAACTAGCTCTATAGGCGCAGTTTAGATATTGTGAAGATGTTACTCCAGATTCATGATGACCCCTCTGACAATACTTTGTATCATAGTGTCATTTGTTTTTTTCCTCCATTGTATTTGATAGTTTGTGCCCTCTGATGTTGCCTCTATCCCGGTCTCTACCACATCCCTCATACAAACTGAATCTAGTTCATTCCCCCGGGAAGTTGGCCCCACCTGACTTGGGAGCGTGAGCTCGAAGTCGTTTAGGTTGGTCTGTCAGGTCCACACCTCCAGGGCTGTTCCCTGGCACCCGAGACGCCACACATATATATGCATATATATGTATATAACAGAGTGCCCTTTCATAGAGGGGAGGGTTGGGATCGTGGTATCGGCCGTGAAACATCCATATTGGTCGACTTATAATATCAACAACGTTCAATTGTGTGCTGTGTTATTGTTTGAGTACTGTCATTATCGCTAACATGAACACTGAACACTGCCAAACAGAGTAACCCATAACTGCTACGCTGCTGTGCATGTCACTTACACTCGTTGTCTATGCATATGTTATTAGTATTTACTGTCATATCATAGTATTCTTGACTTTTTATTATTTTGAATACTTATGTGTATGTCATCAATACGCTTGAGTGGCTGGAGAGAGAGAGGTCCCTCTCGGGGGACGTGGTTTTCCGGAGTTTACGCAACTGAGCCCCGTCTCTCGCCCGTCTCTCGCCCGTCTCACGCCCGGCTCTAATTGGCGCCGAGTGGCGGCTCGAGGCGTGTGTCGCGTGTCGCGGGTAGAGGCGCCCTTCTCAGGGGTTTGCTCGTATTTTAAGCGGACATCGTCTCCACCGACCACAACCTGTTACCCGACAGCAATTCCACGAAGACTTTCACAGTTATCTCACTAATTTTGTTTTTCATAACATAGTTGTTATAGTGCAAGCGTGCATTTAAGCTGAGGTGCTTGTTTGATTTTATTTACAGTTTACGTTTACTTTTTCAAATAAAGTGTCTTGTGTGACCAGTTATGCTCACTATATTGCTCATTATCAATGCACGGTGACACTAATATCATCCGCAGATCTACTTGAGACGTCTGGGATTCTTATAGTTTCATAATTCGTCTCCATAATTCATCTCATTCACCAAGAATCTGCTCTTTCTTTGCTAGGGAACTCGTGACGACGAGGAAGAGCACAGAAACAACTCCAATTGAACTTCATGATCCGTGGCGCCTTGACCGCTTGCTGCAGTTATGGTTTGGCAGCAGAAGGCCGCCCTGGTTAATGCTGCGGGTGCAATGAGCGTAACCTATGAGCAGGCTGATTTATAGTGTACGTTAACGATGGCGTCAAATCATTCTATGAAGAGTTGGCCATTATGCGCCTTCTTGCGTAGAACTAATTGTAGCTTCCTACGAAGCGTTTTCATTGACTCTGCAATCATATTCCCTGAAATGTAGCATTGTAACATGCTTGTAATGGAAAACAGACCAAATGCTTCTTAGTCGAAGCAAGAAATTATTCAAAGAAGCGACCGTCCAAAATGTCAGCTGATGGTGTGTTGCGCGTATCTTCTCTGGAGCTGTCTCCACGCGCTCCTGCGGGCATCCTCCAGACGTGAGTAGGACGCAAGTAAGAGACATCGGCCCAGCTGAAATATCAACCGATCTCTAGTAAGTACACAACTAAAGAGTCCCGCAGTCGTGCGTGGCGAATGCCTGAGAGCAGAAATGTTCAACACACAGCCCAACCATGAAACCCACACTTGCACAACACGCAGTGATGGGATTCGGTGCAGTCAACTCGCATCACTCACCAACTTCCCGCACGTTATTCACGGACGGCAACATCCCTCTTCCCAACTCCGAATCTCGGCGTCGCCAGGCTGGGTGTGTGTGACAAGACCACCCGCGAGTCCCCGGCGCCGCCGAGAACAAGCGTGCATCACGGAATGCACCGCGCCACTCGTGAGACTGCAGAGAGACAGCGCTAAGCGGCATCTCTGCCTCCCTGAGCGCGTAGTAATAATGAGGCTGCGTCTGGAGTGCGCAGGACCGACTGTTAATTGGCGCGCCTCCTCGCACCCGGCTCGCCCGGGCCCCCCGTGGGTGGCGAGCGAGGGGGCAAGTCCGACGGACCCCGGCCGGCGACTCGCCCTACTTAAGGGGGCTGCTGCGGGGTTCGCAGAGCAGCTCCAACGGCGCGCGACGCGCACGCGAACCTTGTGCGTATTTGTGATGAGAGTGGCGCTTCGGCACAGAAAACGAACACACGCTCAGAACATTCGTCAATAACACTACCCTTAAAGGAAACATATGCATATATACAACTGGCGAGGTTTCGGGCGGTGGCCCTTCTTTATAAAATGAACGTCGCCTAGTATACAGGGTGCAGCATAAGTGGAGTAGCTTTGTGAGGAATAATTCGAAGCCAAGCTGAAAGACAACGATGTCCAGAAGCTAGCCATCGTGCTTCGAAGAATCGCAAAGAAGAAGAAGTCATTACAGAACATTTTCAAAGTGTTCTTCGACATGTTGTATCTTTGGATCACTGAACAATACATAACATGGCGGGAGCACAGTTCTTTGTCATTGTTCAGCTTCTCAAACTCTTGGCGCATCGCGTTATTATTATCGGTAAAGCGTCGTATGTCGCACGCCGTATCTATGTTTTATGGAAGTATTATTGACGACTGGCGCTGACTGTACAGCATGACCCGTGAAATAAACTCAACGAGAGGACCACCACCGTGCAGATGCGCATGACATTCGTGTGTATATGTGTGTGTGTGTGTGTGGATGTGACTTATAAAAGACCCGGCGCTTCGTCTGGAGCAACGAGCCGGGCACCTTCCCCACAGCCTTACGCAGCTGATGAAAAGAAAAGACTGCTCGGCTGATTCGGAGTGAGACCTCTACTGCCAAACCGGAACCGGTCATAAGCACACTGCCCAGGTACGGAAACCTCTCCACTCTCTCCAGTCCTGTCCCATCACTCATGGGGAGCTAATGGGGTTGAGTGGTTGATGGCACAGAATATACAGGCAGGTACTTCTTTTTGGTGGGGCTGATGGTCCATTTTAAGTTCAGCAACAGGGTATCCAACTCCACCTCAGAGTAAGCAGCAATCACCAGATCATTAGCATACGTAACATGGTTGACCAATAGGGAGCCATCCCTTGACCGCAACCGGGCATCGATCAGCCTCCCATAGTACCTGTACCAGATGGAGATTTCGACAGTGTTGTCGACCTTGCTGGCAAGGAGCTAAATGTGTTGTCACGGATCTCCGCTGCTGCCGTCAATCATCTTACGATTCGCTTTCCCCGCAGCGTATGGCTTGTCAGCTCGGTACATGCTGTATGTTCGTTTCCCCTTGAACAGAGGCTTCAGGGAATGTTTTCTCTGACATACGACATTCTTTCTTGAAGGAGCTGGTCAGTGCGGGTGCCCTGACTCTTCCCACTGTCTCTCACACCCGCAGCAGTGGGAAATCTGGACGTGAGATTGGCTGGATCAGGATTCTTTATTTCTCTAATTTATCTCCCCGCCTCTACTCCTGCCACTGCATTTCCCGCGCCTTGCTGGGTCACTTCCTCCTCGGGTAGCTGCTCTCTCGCGTTCTCTCGCGAGTTCTCTCTTGAGTTCTCTCTCGAGTTCTCTCCCAATCCCCGTGTCATCTGTGCTCAGTGTTCTCGCTCAACTCTCGATCGTCTTGAGATCTCTCGTTCTCTTCTCTTCCTAAAGAGCCTCTATATTACACAAGCTTATCTCCTCCGTTGCTGTTGAGCGCCTGGTATAATTTGGCGCATTTTAGAATGTACGACTTCCTACTTGCGAGTTTTCCTTGCTGCGTCACATCGCTGAAGGTCTGCATTGCAACGTAATTTGGAAACCGTGCAGTAGCTACCACACCTACAGGGGCCTTTCTACTCGTGACAACGGGCCTGCCATTGCAATTGTCTTCTGTGTGAGTGTTAGTACTGTGTCATTGTTGGATAGATGCTTAGATGTTATATACATGTTTATTCTTACAGCAGAACATACCCGGTGAGCTTGCAAACTTTGGAAGTGGGAAATTACTAAAATGAACAATGTATACAATCAGAGGGTGATAGAACGAATTCAAAGATTGTACAGAATTACATCGTTCAGGGATCAAACAGTATCCATAATGATAAGGTAAAGAGTAACACGAAGTATTGCACAAGACAACAAAATAAAATACGCTGTCATTGTTAGCAGCGTCATTGTTAGTACTGCAGTAACCCCTCTTCACTGTCGCGATAATTATAATAAAACAAAAACATCGATTTGGGGCGGCACGGTGGCGCGGTGAGTAGCGCTTCCGCCTTACAGCAAGAAGGACCCGGGTTCGAATCCCGGCTCGGGTGCCTTTCTGTGTGGAGTGTGCATGTTCTCCCCGTGTCCACGTGGGTTTTCGCTGGGGATTCCGGTTTCCTCCCACAGTCCAAAGACATGCTGCTGCATAGGTTAATTGGCTGAATAAATTGCCCCTGGTGCCCTGTGATGGACTGGCGTCCCGTCCTGGGTATAGTCCTGCCTTGCGCCCTTTGTCAGGATAGGCTCCGGCTTTCCGCAACAATATACAGGATTAAGCGGTTTCTGACAATGAATGAATGAATGAAAAATGTCGATTCGTTCACACACCTTCCCCTCCATGCTTTGATAGCACCGCGTGTCACGATGCCGTCCGCGTACAAGCCGCACTCGTTGGGATGGATTTGTTTTGCAGGCATTGCTATCTCTAAAGCGCCTCGTTTGTTTCGCAGGTTCACAAGCAGAAGCCACGTGGTTACATTTCAGTAAAGTCAATATCAATCGCGAAGCCATAGCGCCACTAATAATAAACGGGTGCATAGAAGGTTTTCTGAAGCCATAAGCACGGACATTGCTCTTTATAATATGAAAATACAGATTCGAGTATCTATCCTGTATCCGGTAGCACGCGTTGCCAATCAACTCTCGTTGTTTTCTTAGAAATGACAAACCTGTCCAACTCATGTGTGTTAAACGAATACCACCTGTACTGCTCAGGGCGTCTGCTCTCGCACACTGAAGGGGTGGCATTGCAAGTCCTGTTCTACGTGCTGATCGTGGTCACCTTGATTGGCAACACCTTGGTCTTTTGCTCTATCGTCTACTTCCAACAGTTACAGACCCTCACCAACGCCTTCATACTGTCACTGGCGCTGACGGACTTTCTCGTGGGTCTGCTCATCATGCCCCTGAACATGGTGAACTTTGTCTACAACTGCTGGTTTTTCAGCCGATGGTATTGCGAGGTGCACAGCTGCCTCGACTATATCCTCTGCTCCATATCGATTGCGCACCTCTGTTGCATCGCCTACGACCGCTACATCGCCATCTGCCACCCTCTGTTCAACAGTCGGAAGTTCCACCACGGCACCGCGGGGTTCATGCTGGCCGTCTGCTGGGTGGGGCCGGTCATCTTCGCTTTCCCCATCATGCTAGGATGGAACAAGGAAGGCATCGAGGGTCTCGCCACGTGTCCAGACAACTGCGGGTTGGTCTTCAACACGTTCTACACGTTCCTGTACACGGTGTTCGGCTACTTCGTCCCCTGTTCCGCAATGGTCTTGGCTTACGCGAAAATCTACCAGGTGGCCCGGCGGCAGGCGAGGAGAGTTCAGGCCGTCAGAGCCGCTGACGGCAGACGCCTTCAGCGAGAACACAACGCCACCAGGACCCTGGGGATCATCATGGGGTTGTTCATGTGCCTGTGGGTGCCATCGTTTTGTATCATCTTGATGTCGGGCATTGCTGGCGTGGTGGACGTAAACCCATTCACTTGGTGCTTGCTGCTCTTTCTCGGGTATAGTAATTCGGCCCTCAATCCCGTGCTCTACGCCGTGCTCAATCAACCCTTCCGTAAAGCCTTCATCATCATTATTTCTGGAAAAATAATTCAACGAAACATGAGAGGCACAAACCTCTTCATGGATTGACTGAATTCAAGTGAAAACAACCACAATAAACAAAGCAGCCAATCTGGTTTTTTTTGTATCTGCTTCGGTTTAGTTTTGCTCACGACGTTTTACAAATGCACTAAAAGCGTCATATCGTGAGAAGAGGCAACCCCAATGTTTTTACCCTCGCAGTGAGCATTGGATACTAGTGTACTGATGTAAGTTTTCACGGCTCGATTCATGATGGTTGCTGTTCAGACCTGTTCTTTCGGGATAGCCGTGTCGAGAGCTCTCCCTTGCGTCGTTTCGCCTCCAACGTTGGACGCATCCAAAGCCTGATGATGCTTCCAACGTGGGAGGCGAAACGTCGCGACGGAGAGAAGGAGAGCGCTCGACACGGTCATCCCGAAAGAACACCTCTGAAGAGCGGTTCCAGGGTCGATACAAAATGGTTCAGAGTACAAGCCGCTCTACCACTGAGCCAGTGAGAGACGGTGCATTTACTCAAATTACCGCGTAGATGTTTCTTCCAATAGTTGTCAACTGAAAGGTTACATTCTCACAGCGTTGTCTGCGCTCTACTACCCAACCTCTGCAGCTCAAAAGACCTTGCAGAGTTCAATAAAAATACAAAGAACCGTGTAAAGAATTGGGAAACTGTAATGTAACCATCGCGCTTCGAAGAATCGCAAAGAAGAAGCCAATCAATTTCCAGCTGAGGTTGCAAACTAGATTCAATATGTGGCTTATTGTAGATTAGATTTTCAGAATTGTAATTGTCCATCTGATGCAATTTAATATTCTGTGGCGTGGATTGTAACGCATAGTGGAGTTTCTCCTAGAAAAAACCCTAAATATTCGAAAGTGTGTATTAGCTTGGATTGCAGTCACGTGATGGGGTATACATGTATCTGGTCTTTGCTTTCTACTGGTCTACACTGGTGTCACAGACTGTGGTGGATCAACAGCAATAGGCGGCAGGGTGGCACAGCGGTAAGACCTGCGCCTCACAGAAAGAATGGTCTTGCCCGAGGCGGTTTGATTCCAGCCTTGGGCGCAGGCGCTATATAAATTGAAATTATTATTATTATTATTATTTTCTGTGTGGAGTTTGTGTGTTCTCCCCATGTTCTGCGTGCGATTTCTCCGGGTTCTCCGGTTTCCTCCCATAACTAAAAAAACCCGTATTAATTAAATGGCCGATAACATAATAATATATAGGAAATAGGAAACAGTGTGTGGCAATATGTTGGCGCCGGCAAACCGCCTGGCTGCCTCCTCTGCCTCTCTGCGCTTTCCTCGCGCCTCCGAGTAATTCTCTCGTCGAATGAATACCTTCGACATTAAATGAATATGTGCGCGTTATAAATTTAAAATTCTAATAGCTAGTTGTTTAATTTAATATGGACACCATGCATTGAGTAAATAGTTTTAGTGTGGTCTGAAAACTAAAACTGGTCCGTGAAAAATCGTGTTTCCTTTATCCACATGTACAGTTGTTATGGCGATACAAAAGCAACCATTTAAATGCTGGTAAGTTATTTTAAAATGTGTTGAGGTGCACGCGTGTGTCATGGTAATATTGGATCGCTCAACATGTAAAGTTGATTAATAAACTTTTGATGTTATTGACACAATAACATATAATATATTTCTCGTGTCTCGGCATTTTATTCACAGACCTTGCGGAGTTCAATGAAAATGCAAGGGGCTGTGTAAGAAAATGGGAAACTGTAATTTAACATCGCGCTTCGAAGAATCGCAAAGAAGATTCACAGCCTGAGTAGACAGCATTTTATTGTTCAGATCCAACGTTCGTGCTAAAGCCGCAAAGCTCGTCCCTTACGGAGTGTGCTCGCTAAAGAACTGGCGCTGAGGCCCTGGGAGTGGGGCCTTTGGCAGCGGACTCGCTGGTGTCGGGGTTGACGCAATATGATAGTAGCTCCAGCAACAAGTGCCCGTGAAGCGCTTCACGGGGACTGTGCAGAAACAAACACACGTGGCCATGAAGCCAGTATGCTGAATGACCATCGTCCCAAAAGCAGTGGCATTTACGTCCTCTTTGCTCTGGCTGACCTTAGGAGTTACAGCTCTGGTTTCATGTACGACGTTCATTGGCTTATTTGGATTGTGTAGCTAAGTGGCTACGAGGCGCCCTGAGAGAGAGAGAGATGTGTGGTCAGTCATGCTAGGAATTCCCCGTAAGGTCATGATCAGGCGTCCAATGCACCGCCCCCCCACATTGTATGTTTTATTTATTTATTTTTCTTTGGTCACATGGGAAACCTAATTTCTACCGCTTGTATCCGCGATCTCGGTAATGACCGAAAGGAGATCGCGGATACAAGCGGCAGAAATGAGGTTTCTCCGCAGGGTTGCTGGGCTCACTCTCCGTGATAAAGTGAGGAGCACAGAAATCCGGGACAACCTCGGAGTAGAGTCGCTGCTTCTTCGGATTGAAAGGAGCCAGTTGAGGTGGTTCGGGCATATGGTAAGGATGCCCCCCGGAAGGCTCCCTCGGGAGGTATTCCAGGCGCGGCCCACCGGGCGGAGACCGAGAGGCCGACCTAGGACACGTTGGAGGGATTATATCCTTCGGCTTGCCTGGGAACGGCTGGGAATCCCCCGGGAAGAGCTGGAGTCTGTTGCTGAGGAAAGGGATGTCTGGTCCACTCTCCTTGGACTGCTGTCACCGCGACCCTCACCAGGACAAGCGGTTTAGAAAATGGATGGATGGATGGAAATTCTGGGTAAATGGTTATTTTTTGTTTTCCCTGGTTAATGTCATTTTTTATGTTTTTATTTGTGAAAAATCGCGTGTTTTGTCAATGCAGGAATTCTGTAAAGAGCTTGCAAGCTCAGTGGGTCTTTTTCTGCCGATCTCCGCGCCACGCGGATCCGCTCAGCGACGTCAGGGCGTGGAGTCACGCTGAGACGTCACGATCCTCCCTCGAAGCGACCCTGACCCGTTACTTAGTAAAAAAAAACATTTTTGTCAAATACTCGCCGTTGCGTAGTGCTTGATTGTGTAGTGCAGATTGAGTTGATGATTTGAACATTATCGGATTATAGCAACATTTATCAATCATTAAAACGCAAATGTGAACATCCGTGCGAGCGTGCCAGCTTTATGTCACATCTTTGTGACGGTGACGCAACGTTGTGGAAACGTTCCGTGATGACGCCGCTTGCCAGTCCCATGAGACTGTGCGCCGCGCGGGGCATGCCGGGCGGCCGAGCGGCGCCTCGTTCGCACTGCTGAGATGAAGTTTCGCTGTGATTAGCATGACACAGCGGGCAGCCCAGTCCACTGGTGAGTTGTAACGTCGCTAACCGAACGTGTAAGGTTGTAACGCGACGTGTGGGTAGCGAGCGGGCCTTCCCACAGCGAGCCGAGCGTCACACGCTAGACTAGGCCGCAACTAGTCCCGCATTAAGTCACACATTTAGACAATCGTCGGTTCATTCGCTCATTCGTGAACTCACATCGTTACACATGTAACCTATTCGTATATTCACTCATTCACCTAGTTAACAATACGTTGATAATGGTTATGTCAGCCAGTGTACTGCCATCACTGTATTGATGTGGGGTTGTGACGGCTCGAAGTATGATAATTGCTCTAAAGAGCCGCTCTTTCGGGATAGCCCTCGCGAGCGTTCCTCCTCTCTCATCTCTTCCCAACTATGCTTTCATCCGTTCGTACTGCCTCCCAAACACACACGCTCATTCCCGACCTGTCCGTGTGTGCAGGCATTTTTAAAATTTCAGGCCAACCCAGAAATCCATACTTAGAGCTACGCGCACCACCAGGCTATAGGTCGCCGCGCCAAGAGGGCGCACAGCAGGGAGTGCTCCGGGTGTGGCAAGTTATTAGTCCTCGCCTGGTGCCTCACGCATCACCGCCGGCGCCTGCGGGATGCGGCCCACTCCCACGCAGCAGCAGCGCCCGTCCGGCCCTGGGGAGTGCGATGAGGCGTCTGCCGGCGCGTGTGGGCTGGCGTGCCATCGCGCCACCAGCTCCCAAACCCGGCCGCACGAATGCGCCGAGTGTGGGAGACGTTTCAAGACGTCGGAAACGCTGGCCGGGCACGTGGCGCGCATACACGGCGCGCAGAGCCGCCCGTGCCTGTGCGAGGCGTGCGGAAAGGGCTTCCTGAAAGTCGCGCAGTTGAAAGCCCACGAACGCACGCACACGGGCGAGCGGCCGTACGCGTGCGCGGCGTGCGGGAAGGCCTTCGCGCAGAGAAGCACCCTCGCCAGCCACGCGGCGACGCA
>JAZEWU010000002.1:12064055-12079230 GCA_036362915.1 Geotria australis | reverse complement strand
CGGCGCTCGATGGAGGTGATGGAGCTCTTCATGTAGCTGCCGGACATCGCCTTGGAGAAGTAGAGCAGCGACAGGCACAGCAGGAAGACCTGCGGGGTGTAGGGAAGGAGAGATCGACGGAGATTATAGATGAAGCGAGGGAAGTGAGTGCATGTGTGTGTGAGAGCGCAAGATAGCAAGAGAGTGGCACGGTAGCGCATTGAGTAGCGCTGCCGCCTCACAGCAAGAAGATCCCGGGTTCGAATTAGCCGGGCACGCCGGTTTCCTCCCACACTCCAAATACATGCTGCTGCATAGGTTAATTGACCTTCGGACAAAATTGCCCCTGGTGCCCTGTGATGGACTGGTGTCTCATCCTGGGTTTAGCCGTGCCTTGTGCCCTGTGTCTGCCGGGATAGCCTCTGGCTCACCGCAACCCTGCACAGGATCATTCGGTTTCTGACAATTAATGAATTAAATAGAGTGGGAATGAGTGGCAGCGATAGAAAGGTGCCGATGGGGAGACATTCAAGACAGTACAACCAAATCTTGGTCTCCTGCCACAAGAACACAGATGCCAATTACCAGAGTGATGATTGCTCTTCAAAGCTGTTCTTTCGGGATACTGCTGTCCCGAAAGAACAGCTCTGAAGAGCAACCATCGTGAATCGAGCCGTGAAAACCGACATTAGTACAATTCCCAGAGTGACCGTGTCAATTTGGAGAGGTGGCGACCCTAGGTTAAACTCACACCTTGATGTTGGCCCACCGAGGTCGCTTGAGCTCGGGAGGGAAGGGCTGGCCTTTCTGTGACTTCATCTTCTGATTTCAACACAACGTGCGTGGACCCTGCTGAGGACCGGGAAACACGAACACATTCATAAGAGACCGACCTTACAACTGATTTTATTGGTCCACAGAATTACAGCACCGCGGATCTTTTGGGGGTCGTATAGAAACTCGATGCTTTGACACAGCCGCGTGTCGCAATACTTACATTTCCATAAATGCCTGCATTGGTCTCGTAATTCCGTCACCATAAACTTGGCCAAATATTTTATTACTTTCTGTAATTGTTTTCATAGTGTAGGCTGCTATATTTCAAGGCGATGCCTCTCACATATGTTAATTGCGTATACCCTATTAAGTGCGAAGAGAGGAATTAATTGCCCATCGGTGAAAATGGGGTGAGAGAGAGAGGCAAAGGTGGTCCTCTGTGCTACTGGCCATGCCACCCCATTGTGCCCCATGCCAGCCTAAGAAGGCATTCACGAACAGCGCTCGAGCATCATTTACCAAAGACAAAGATCCCCCGTATAGCCTTAACAGACTGTAAAGGCAAGTGCCGTTAGCGAGCACCTATGAAGGTCGTCACGACACACGAGGAGATGGGTAACCAGCACCACGCCCGGCCGCCTTTGTCTCCCTAGCGGCAATGTTTACACAACGCACTAGGTACTCATTTGAGACTGAGTCGACCGAGGGGAGGCCCAAGACCGGTTCAGAAAATCGTCAGTGGTGTTGGTTGTGAGCGGGATTCGAACTCGGGTCGCCAGGTTTCTAGCCAGCACGCTAACCACTGAGCTACCGTTCCGCACAGACAGGTATATTCACTGTCACCTCACCTCAATAATCAGAAGCTCTTCATGCCTCTGTTGCTGGTGTGGGCGTGAATAGCCGTCTTGCTATAAAGTCAAAGTATCGCTCAGCTCAAAGTGAGCCGTGCGCCAGCATCTGTCTGCGTGTGCAGAAGGAATTGTGTAAATCACGCGCTGCCTCGGAACGTGTCTCCATAGGGCATCGACTGCCGCCTTTATTTCAACACGGTTGCCAAGCACTGGCCCAAAGGCTCAAACGGTCAGCAACAAGTTCAAGTTTATTTGTGAAACCAGTTGAGACTTCAAGAGACCGGGATGAGTCTCAGTTCCAAGAGTGAGTGACCCAAGTCACCACAATAACTAAAGCAAAACAAAAGCAATTAAGTACAAAAATGCAACACATGGAAATTAGTAAAATAAAAAACTGCGACAAATGAGACATAAAAGTATTATATGCATATAAAGCAATGCTGCGAGTAAAACCAGACGATGGGAGTACATTCCAAAGCCTTGCCGTACAGTAGCACCCATGCTAGAACATTCTCACTCCCTCTGTTGATCTTGTTTGTTTGAAATGTACTTGTTCGCTCTCAATGTGCAAAACGCTACCTATCATTTTTCCCATCGCAACGTTTAACCGTTTCAAATGTTTAACTATTTTAACAACCTTGTTTATATTGTATTATTTTGTCACTTATGTGCAATGCTGTGTGTAAATTTAGATTTTGTTTAGTTTGGTTATTTTTGTTGTAAATTTGCATGTTTGTTGTGTCAATGCAGGAATCCTGTAAAGAGCTTGCACGCTCACTGGGTATTTTTCTGTTGTAATAATAAACATGTATCTATCAATCTTTATAGCGATGGTTCTTAACCTTTACTGCAGGTCTGCACCCGTTTTTGTTATCGAAATATGTTCTCGCACCCGTTAGCAATAAACACATGTAATAAAATTACCCCGTGTGGATTTTCGCCGGATACTCCGGTTTCCTTCCACAATCCAAAGACATACTACTGCATAGGTTAATTGGTCTGCTGAATAAATTGCCCCCGGTTCCCTGTGATGGACTGGCGTCCCATCATGGGTATAGCCCTGTCTGCCGGGATAGGCTCTGGCTCACCGCAACCCTGTACAGGATTAAGCGGTTGCTGACGATGATGATGATAATGCAATTAACACAAGAATCTGGCATGTCTCGCATCCCCAACAAGGGCATCTCCCACCCCCAGGGTGTCCGAGCATCCCAGGTTAAGAGCCACTGCTCTAAAGGAACGGTGCATAACAATCTGCCCTCGGGCCAGATCCGCCCCGGAAACATATATTATAATAAGAAATGAAATGTATAACACGTGGCACATATTCATTCAATTTTACAGGTATTAATTCGAAGAGAGAACGACTCAGAGGCGCGAGAGGCGGAGGAGGCAGCCAGGCGGTTTGCCGTCACCAACATATTGGCACACACTGCATCCTATATATTATGATGTTATCGGCCAATTAATTAATTAGTGTTTTTTTAAGTTGTGGGAAGACACCGGAGAACCCGGAGGAAACCCACGCAGAACAGGGGGAGAAGATACAAACTCCACACAGAAAGGTGCCCGAAGCTGGAATCGAACCGCCTCCGGCAAGAACATTCTTTCTGTGAGGCGCAGATGGTACCATTGAACACAGTTTGGTTGATTTTTGCCCTGTGTTAAAGTACACTCGTATTATGGCATAGGCCTATACCGCTTTAGCCTACTGTGAATGTTGTGTGTGCCTGCAGGGGGAGGGGACAGGAAGCGGCGGTCGGGAGCAGTCTGTGGCACTTTGTCTGGTTACTTTATCTGGCACTGAACCTCACGAAAAATAACGTGCGCAGCTCTAGAGTAAAGAAGGGGTGACTGTGTGAGAGAACGAGATACCACGGTCGCAAATCCAACAGAATGCACACCTCACAGGGCTCTCTTTACCTGTACTGGTGACCTGGTTCTTAACAAACGCCGGACCATCGTGACTGGGTGTGTGTAGCCGCTAACGAGGGAACCGTTCTTCTTCTTCTTTGCAATTCTTCGAAGCACGATGGTCAGCCTCTGGACATCGTTGTCCACACACGCAAACAAGCACCAGCTCGCGTCCTGAAACCAACAAATTCCAGCACTGGCTTGTGTGTTGAGAAGCCAGCGATGACTCGCGCACTGCTCGTGCAGCAGTAAGAGGTCGGAAGCTCGCCTGCCGGGGTGAACGCAGTGGTGCCTTCTCGGTGACACGGGCCACAGGGACGGGCACAGCCTGCTAGCTGCCCGAGGGCGTCCTCAGCGCGTGCGGCCAGAGTCAATATTAGGAGAAAGCCCTCTCCCGTCAAGGGCGCGCTACTGAATGAAAATGTACGCGACAGGAATTCACGCGTTTCCTCCCTCAGTCATACGTAGCTCTCTCTCCGCTTCACCTCCACGAGATTCAGACAAGCGACTGCACCACGTTCGCCTGGTGTACGAGGCTTGGAATCAAACCCCGATGATCGCTGGGATTTGTAGTGCAGTTCACGATCCGCCACGATAAGGCTGCCGAAATACCAGCAACGTTTCAAGCCGTAATACTATTGTTGAAAATGGACCGCCAGGGTCGTAGTGCTGTGAGTGTGGTAATATTTCACCACTCCCCATACGTACTCACTAATACAAACATAAATCATATATCCGTAACCGATGTTTGTGGTAAGTACCGTTAGCAAGTACCTATGAAGGCAATGTTTACACACCGCACTAAGTACTCAGTACTCATTTGAGGCTGGGTCGACCTAGGGGAGGCCCAGGACGGGTTCAGAAATTCGTCACTGGTGTTGGCCGTGAGCGGGATTTGAACTAGGGTCATAGCCAGGTTTGTAGCCCAGCGCGCTCACCACTGGGCTACCGCTCCCCACATACGTACGCACACACACACACACACGTACGCACACACACACATACATACGCACCTGCACACACATACACGCGCTATCAGCAGAACCCCGCGGCCTGGGCCACGTTTGACTAACCCAACGTGCAGTGACACACGCCGATGTTTGTGCTTCAGTCGATGTCATGGCCTCTGCGGGTCACTGCTGGAGGCAGATTAAACAATGTCCCGCGCGCAGGTGAACCTCGACACTCTACACTCGGCATGACCCCGGCTGCGGTAGACCTGCCGCTTGGCATCACAGAGGCTCTCCCACAGCCCTCCCACAGGCGGGGGAGCGGTGGCTCAGTGGTTAGCGCGCTGGGCTATAATGCGCGTTTGAGCAGTAAATCAGTTGACATTCTCACTTAGTCCGTTGGACGTTTGACTTTCCGGACCAGAATTATCAAGCAGCAAATATTTAAGCGAGCAGACTTTGAACTGATTTCGATGGTTCTGGATCTAGAAGACAGTCAGGCTTGTTAACTAAACACTACTGAATCACTAGATTATTATTATTAGATGACAGTGATAAGAGCATTGCATGTTACATGTAGAGGCAGACCATCGTGCTTCGAAGAATCGCCAAGAAGAAGATGTTACATGTAATAAGAATACGTTCTATTTATAACGCGCACATATTCATTCAATTTCGAAGGTAAATAATTCGAAGAGAGAACAGCAACTCAGGCGCGAGGAAACCGCAGGGAGGCGGTGGAGGCAGCCAGGCGGGTTGCTGGCGCCAACATTTTGCCAAGCACTGCGTCCTATATGCTACGGTGTTATGGACCAATTAATTCATAAGCATTTTTTTTAGTTCTAGGAGGAAACCGGAGAACCCGGAGGAAACCCACGCAGAACAGGGGGGAAAACACACAGACTCCATACAGAAAGGCGCTCGAGGCAAGGATCGAACCGCCTCGGGAAAGACCTTCTTTCTGTGAGTCGCAGATGTTGACACTGCACAGCCACCCTGCCGCCCGACTATAACGCAAGACGCAACGCTGTCGCATGATGGCGATGATGTTGACGGGAGTCCCAACACGGGCTCAGTGCCGAGTCACCATGCAGTCGCTGCGTAGAGTTAACGTAACAATAGCTGCCGCAAATACACCGGTTCGGTTCCGTTTAATGGAAGTTGAAACATCGCGGTAAGTTGTGCTGTTAGCAAGCACGGCACACCAAAGAGAAAGATCCCTCGCATAGCCTTAACAGAGTGTAGGGTCAAGTGCTGTTAGCGAGCACCTGTGAAGGTCGACACGGCACACGAGGAGGTGGGTGACAGCACCACGCCAAACCGCCTTTGTCTCCCGAGTGGATATGTTTACACTCCGTACTAGGTACTAATTTGAAGCTGAGTCGACCTCGAGGAGGTTCCAGGACTGGTTCAGAAAATCGCCACTGGTGTTGGATTCGAACTCGGGTCGCCAGATTTGTAGCCCAGCGCGCTACCCACTGAGCCACCGCTCGGCACACCAAAGACAACGAATCAAAGATCCCCCGGTATTGCCTTAACAGACCGTCGCGTCAAGTGCTGTTAGCGAGCACCCATGAAGGTCAACACGGCACACGAGCGGGTGGATGAGCAGCGAACGGGAGACACACCTTCTGAAGCGCGGCTGTGTCCCGGGCGCTTCGCACGAGCAGGCGAGCGAGCTCCTAAGCACCACGTACAGGAGGCGCATAACTCCGGGCATCAGAATGCAGCATTCATTAAAAGTAGGTCACGCGTCGATACAATTAAAACACACAATAGCGAGGAGCTCCCGTGGCGACACGGCTAGCACGGTGGGATTGCACTGCAACGCTCCCCAGATGGAATCAATGTCCCGGCATTAATGGTATTAATGGGTTCACCACAGTGCCTCGGTCAACAGCAGGTCGTGCGTGGTGGGGTAAAGTGTGGGTAGACCCGCCGTTTTCAAGGCGTCTTGACCGCGTCGACAAGTTGACTATATTTTTTCCCTTTTTATTGCTTGGGTCATGAACAAAAATTAGGTGTTGTAAATTATCCTCCACCCGACACAGCCAATTAGTAATCTTCCTCGCGAGAACAAAACGTGCCAATTCCTTACTGCTTCAGCAAACCGATATGTTGGAGAGCGAACTCACAAAAGTTACAATGAAATACGACGTTTCGTGTTTCACTAGGTGTGTGTGTGCTCACTAGGTGTGTGTGTCTACTCCTAGGTGTGTGGGGAGCGGTGGCTCAGTGGTTAGCGCGCTGGGCTACAAATCTGGCGACCCGAGTTCGAATCCAACACCAGTGACGATTTTCTGAACCGGTCCTGGGCCTCCCCTAGGTCGACTCAGCCTCAAATGAGTACCTAGTGCGGTGTGTAAACATTGCCACTAGGGAGACCAAGGCGGCCGGGCGTGGCGCTGGTCACCCACCCCCTCGTATGCCGTGTCGACCTTCATAGGTCCTGGCTAACGGCACTTGTCCCTACAGTCTGTTAAGGCTATACGGGGATCGTTGTCTTTGTCTTTGGTGTGTGTGTGTACTGACCAGGTGTGTGTGTGTGTACTGACCAGGTGTGTGTGTGTACTGACCAGGTGTGTGTGTACTGACCAGGTGTGTGTGTGTGTGTACTCACTCAGTGGCTCCGCTGTGTCGTGTGGAGGAGCTGTCCGTCTCGTTATCTCCGCTTTTGTACCGTCCCGCGGTCACGTGATCCGAGCGAGACGCGCGGAGGGAGGAGACCGTTAGTGGCCCAGTGGTTCGTGCATTGCGATACTATACAACGCATGGTTGCTGGGATGAGGGGCACAGAAACCTCAAAGTAGAGTCGCTGCTCCTTCGGATTGAGAGGAGCCAGTGGAGGTGGTTCGGGCATCTGGTAAGGATGCCCCCAGGGAGGCTCCTCCGGGAAGTCTACCAGGCGCGGCCCACCTAGAAGCCGACCCAGGACACGTTGGACGGATTATATCGTTCGATTGGCCTGGGAACGCCTGTGAATACCCCAGGAAAAGCTGGAATCTGTTTCTGAGGAAAGGGATGTCTGGTCCACCCTCCTTGTACTGCTGCCGCCGCGATCCTCACCAGAACAAGCGGTTAAAAAAATTTACACGACGGTTAGCGCACTGTCATACAATACAATGGGATAGACCACGCAGTGCTTAACCACGGATAACACAGGTGGAGAAGATCAGAGACTTTGTGTGTCAATTTGCTCCGTGTGTTGATGTAGGTGTTCACGGCTCCAAACGAGAATTGCTCTCAAGAGCCACTCTTTCGCAATAGCTGTGCAAAGGAGAGTGGAGGAACGCTCGACACGGCTATCCCCGAAAGCGCAGCTTTTGAGAGCAATTCTCAATTCCCTCTATAGCTGTAGTAGTTTGGCGTGAGAAGAAACGGTGATACCCGGAGAGTCCTCGGCACCCTGAGTTCAGAACTCTTCGTGAACACGAAGGCCGGCAAACGCACATGCGTGGTGTCACTCTGGTAAGTTCTCACCCAACATCACTGCAATATAACGTCAGTGGTTTTAATAATAATAATACATAAATTCACGCTTGTAGCACTTCATTCCATGGGCCAGTGGTGGAAACCATTGAATGATACGAGTTTCCCGGCTCGGGGGCCTTTCTGTGTGGAGTTTGCACGTTCACCCCGTGTCCGTGTGGGTTTTCGCCGGGCACTCCGGTTTCTTTCCACAGTCCAAAGACATGCTGCTGCATAGGGTAATTGGCTTGCGGGTTAAATTGCCCCCGGTGCCCTGCGATGGACTGACGTCCCATCCTGGGTATAGCCCTGCATTGAGCCCTGTGTCTGCCGGGATAGGCTCCGGCTCACCGCAACCCTGTACAGGATTAAGCGGTTTCTGAAAATGAATTAATGAATATATCGGAATGGGCGGGAAGGACGCCGATAGGACCGCTGGCTTTAATAGGTTCTCCTGGCGCTCCCTCTAGTGTCTATAAAGCTAATCACAATCTGTTACTGAGATACATAGACTCATAGAGCTAATCTATTAAAAACACATACATAGAGACTCATGGAGATCATCACAATCTGTTACAAACACAGAGATACATATAGACTCATAGATAGATCTGAGCACAATCTATTCCCATTGTCATTTGCTATAAAAACGTAACTTTATATCTCTCATGTTCCAGATATGATCATTGTGGCTTAGAAAGATATAATGTAGATATTAATGACTGGGGTCCCATCCTGGGTATAGCCCTGCTGTGCGCCCTGTGTCTGCCCGGATAGGCCCTGGCCCGCTACGACCTTGTACAGTATTGAGCGGTTTCTGATAATAGATGGGTGCGGAACGGTGGCGCGGTGAGCAGTGCTGCCGCCTCACAGCAAGACGGAACCGAGTTCGAATCCCGGCTCGGGTGCCTTTCTGTGTGGAGTTTGCATGTTCTCCCCGTGTCGGCGTGGGTTTTTGCCGGGCATTCCGGTTTCCTCCCACAGTCCAAAGACATGCATGACATGCATGCTGCTGCAGCATAGGTTAATGGGACTGCTGGGTGTCTATGCAGTGGTAACATCTGCGCCTCACAGAAAGAAGGTCCTGCCCGAGGGGATTTGATGCCCTCCTCGGGCGCCTTTCTGTGTGAAATGTGTGTTCTCCCCCTGTTTTGCGTTGTTTCCATGCCTTGGACTGTTGCCACCGCGACCCTCACCAGGACAGGCGGTTTTAAGATGTGGTTTCCTCCCACAACTTAAACAAATCCACTCATTAATTAATTGGCCGATAACATCATAAAATACAGGACGCAGTGTGTGGCAATATGTTAGCCCCGGCAAACCGCCTGGCTGCCTCCTCCGCCTATCTGCAGTTTTCCTCGCGCCTCTTGAGTCGTTCTCTCTTCGAATGAATACCTTTGAAATTGAATGAATTTGTGCCACGCGTTATAAATATCATTTATTATTAATATAATTATATCATTATTATTCTGGGGGGCGGCACGGTGGCGTAGTGGGTAGCGCTTCCGCCTCACAGCAAGAAGGTCCCCGGTTCGAATCTCGGCTCGGGGTGCCTTTCTGTGCGGAGTTTGCATGTTCTCCCCGTGTCCGCGTGGGTTTTCGCCGGGCACTCCGGTTTCCTCCCACCGTCCAAAGACAAGGCTGCCAGGTTAATTGGCGTACTGACTAAATTTCCCCAGGCGCCCTGCGATGGACTGGCGTCCCATCCTTGGTGTTCCCCTGCCTTGCGCCCTGTGTCTGCCGGGATAGGCTCTGGCTCACCGCGACCCTGTATAGGATTAAGCGGTTTCTGAAAATGAATGAATGAATTATTATTCTGATGACGCGGCGCGGTGCCTGGCTGGGAACCCTCTCCCCGCAAACCCCGCGGAACACCGCTCGCGGGTCCCTGTCGGGTCGCGGCTCCCCGCGGGTACACTGGCCTGGCTCTTTCGCCGGCTGTCGTTTCCATTCGCTCAGCGGATCTTGCCACGCGACACATTCGGCGAGGAAGTCCCACCCACCCCCACCAACCCATTGTGAGAAACCGCTTAATCCTGTGAACCGGAGCCTATCCCGGCAGACACAGGGCGCAAGGCAGGGCTATACCCAGGATAGGACACCAGTCCATCATCACAGGGCGCCAGGGGCAATTTAGTCCGCAGGCCAATTAACTTATGGAGCAGCAGCATGTCTTTGGACTGTGGGAGGAAACCGGAGTGCCCGGAGAAAACCCACGTGGATACGTGAAGAACATGCAAACACCATACAGAAATGCAGCCGAGCCGTCATTAGAACCCGGGTCCTTCTTGCCGTGCAACTCAACGCGCCACCGTGCGAGGAAGTCGCGGGTTATTATTGCGTGAGGAGGTGAGGACGTGAGGTGGTGTGTGGTGGTCAGGAGGTGTGGAAGGTGAGGAGGTGAGGGGTGGTGGTGTGGAGTTGAGGAGGTGTGGGGCGTGGAGTTGTGGAGGTGAGGCGGGGCCACGCCCGGCGCTCCCCGCCATCACCACGCTGTCGCAAGGAGCTCCGCTTCCCTCGCCTCGCAGGTTACACGGATTACACGGATCGTGTTACGTTGCCAAGGCTAGCTGTCGCTGGCGATGAACATCTATTTAGGGGAACAACAATAACCGTGCGCTCTACCACGGGCGGCACGGTGGCGCGGATAGTAGCGCTGTCGCCGCACAGCAAGACTAAATTGCCCCCGGTGCCCTGTGGTGGACTGGCGTCACGTCCTGGGTATATGCCTGCCTTGCGCCCTGTGTCTGCCGGGAAAAGCTCCGGCTCACCGCGACCCTCTATACAGTCCGATTTAGCGGTTTCTGACACTGGATGGATGGAACAATAACCATGCGCTGTACCAATCAAGTAATGCTACCTATCTGCTCCAATCAGCGTCGAGGCAGTGATCATTGTTAACAGCTCTGAGACAATAGTGGAAAGTCCCCATTGCTTTGGCCGAGGTGAGTGAACACGTTTTGATTTCCCCGCAAAGTGCTGAACATTTTATCGTCCCCGCGCCGGATGCAGATATGGACTGAGTCCACAAGAAAGCGGGATTTGCAGTCACAACGTTTCGCTTTGCGAGTCACCCGCTGTAACCGCTGAGGGGGCGCTCAACGAACCCCCTCGCGTGGTGGTTGTACCTCTCCAATGGATGGAAACATCACAAACCCATCTGGACCCTTTTTGTAACACGATTTGATGGGTAATTATTAACCGGCAGGTTTTACTCTCGCCGTGTAATGTGTGGTTAATCCATCAGCCGCAGTGGGCTTGTCAACCAATGCGGCCGCCTGTGTTTTGGCTGCTCGGCTGACGAGGACAGGATCGTGAGATGGCGACGGCTTGGGGGAGGAGATCATCCAGCAGCAGTAGATCGTGGAGCGCCGACAAGGTACAGGTTATGCACGCCGTGTGTTGCTAGGGGTTGTGTGGGCACGCAGGACACCCACCTACTGAGATCTCCCCTCAACGCATTAGACGCGTCAATACTTCAACGAATAAACACTGGCT
The DNA here is from genome assembly GCA_036362915.1 of Geotria australis. NCBI lineage: Eukaryota > Metazoa > Chordata > Hyperoartia > Petromyzontiformes > Geotriidae > Geotria > Geotria australis. The sequence goes on along the minus strand of JAZEWU010000002.1, from coordinate 12,067,793 downwards.
GCTGTCGATGATGCTTCGCGTAATACAAATGGTGGCTTTTCGATCCCCATCCATTCATTTTCAGAAACCGCGTAATTCCTGTACCGGAGCCTCTGCCCGGAGCCTGCCCGGGCAGACACAGGGCCATACCCTGGATAGGACGCCAGTCCATCACAGGGGCTTTTCTCTCTTCAGGGTTAATCATCAGGGAGCGCTCGTAACCCGAGATTGAGGCGGCATCGCATCTCAGCCGCAGCTCCTCCCTGCTCCGCAATCACAGTTGCACTCCTCCTCCTCCTCACTGTTCCGCAGTCACAGTTGCTGTCGTTACCGGGTGTGCGAGAATAAAAATAGCAGAGGTGTGTGTTGTGTTTCCCCCCGGGGGGCCCAGCTCTCCGCCCCGAGTAACGCCCGCGAGTCTGGTTTCACTCGCGACAGGCGCGGCCGCGGCACGCAGGTAAAGGTGAGCGATGGAGACGTGGGCACCGAGACGACGTGATACACAGATCGCACCGGACACAGACTAGAGACGTGAATACAGAGCACGCGTAACGGCCGTGAGACACGGGGGACTCGGCAACGTGCAGACACACGGCAGCGACGTGGGCATGCCGATGCGGGCAGAGACGTGTGGGCAGAGACGGGGGACACAGGAGACACGGACGTGGATGGGGGCACGGACCTGGGCACAGACGTGGATAGAGGCGTTAACACGGAGGATGGGACAGAGACTTGGGCACACATGTGTGTACAGAGATGTGGACACAGAGATGTCGGCGCAGCGACGGGACCATTGCTGCTGAGACGTCACCGTGCATGGCGCAGGGAGATGAGAAGTCGGGATCGCCAGAGGACAGTCGTGAGATTATTACAATTTTATTGCATTTTGGTTTTAAGGATACTTTTACCCAGAGGTCCCAAAGCGCTGCAGGGAACTGCAGAGAGGTGGGGGGAGGCAACCACGCTGTGAGCCGGCGACAACCCGCCGCACAGTGCGTCCTGTATGTTACGATGTTATTGTGTCTGTGAGGTATTGGCGTCCTATCATGAGTATAGCCCAGTCTTGCAAACTGTGTCTGCCGAGATAGGCTCTGGCTCACCGCAACCCTATGTAGGATTAAGCGGTTTCTGATAATGGAAGGATGGATGGGTTATTGGTCAATTAATTAATTAATGAGTTACTTTAACTTGTGGGAGAAAACCAGAGAACCCTGAGGAAACTCACGCAGAACAGGGGAGAGAACACACAAACTCCACACAGAAAGGTTCCCGAGGTGGAAGCCCAACTGTGTTGGGCACTGTTTGTCACACTTTGACAAACACATGGCGCGGGTCCGTTTATCTATCGGACAACCACTGTGGACTCCCCCTCTAAATGGTACTTATTTATCGACCCCAGAGGGGTGATGGGTTGATTCAACCCCCAAAAAGGATTTAAACTCGCAACCTTCTGAGCCTGAGTGCTCGCCCTCCTGCTGAGCTGCCTGGTTGGTCATTGCAAAGGGCTTCTCTGTTGTTTGAGTAAAGTACACATGCTGTGACAATACGTGACCAGTATCAATTGATTTTTTTTTTATTGCAGAAAACCAAGATGGATGAGACCCTTCCTGCTGCTGTGGTCAAGCGTCCTCGGTTCGCCAACATCAAGGTGTGTGGCATCAACACTATAGCCTCACTCCCAATCATGTCTGAAGGATACCACCACAGCTCGTATTGTACAGGAATGTGTACCGCCCGAGGTGGTTCAATTCTTGCCCTGGGTGCCTCTCTTTGTGGAGTTAGCATGTTGTCCTCGTGTCCGCGTGGGTTTTTTCCGGGCACTCCGGTTTCCTCCCACAGTCCAAAGACATGCTGTTGCATAGGTTAATTGGCCTGCGGACTAAATTGCCCCTGGTGCCCTGTGATGGACTGGCGTTCCATCCTGGGTATGGCCCTGCCATGCGCCATGTGTCTGCCGGGATAGGCTCCGGCTCACCGCGACCCTGTACATGATTAAGCGGTTTCTAACGATGGGTGTATGGACTAACAAGCCAGTGTAGTGGTCACGCAATCAAAGCTACAGACGGGATGTTAACTCACTGCAGTCTGCACTCCGTCCGTGGAGAAAATGTAAAACTATACAAATTTTCTCTCAAAGCCCTTTTGTGGATAGCAGATCTTGACATTTAGTTCCTGAATATGTTTTGTTAAACAAACATAGAACAGTGAATCTCCAATTACAGACGTGACCGGTCAAGTTACTCTACAGCAGGCGTTACCCTGGAGAGTGGAGGCACCTCATGTTGCCTCTAGGTGGCCATGTTATATTTTGAATGCTGGGTGGCCGCGACAATCCTGATTTAACTAACATTGTATCAAGCACCAAGTATTGTGTCAGACAGGAGTTTTTTGTCGGACCAGACCATCGGTATTCATTCATTGTCAAAAACGGCTTAATTCTGTACAGGGTCGCGGTGAGCCGGAGCCTATCCCGGCAGACACAGGGCGCAAGGCAGGGCTATACCCATGATGGGACACCAGCCCATCACAGGGCATCGGGGGCAATTTAGTTTGCAGGCCAATTAACCTATGCCGCAGCATGTCTTTGGACTGTGGGAGGAAACCTAAGTGCTCGGCGGAAACCCACGCGGATACGGGGAGAACATGCAAACTCCACACAGAAAGTCACCCGAGCCGTGATTTGAACCTGGGACCTTCTTGCTTGTGGGGCATGCATTCTATATTCAGTTGATACATTTTTAAGGCTTGGTCTTATACTTTAAATGGAGCGGTCTGCAAAAGGGCTGTGTCTGGCATTGCTATTCGACCGGTTTAATAACAGTTTGTGTTTAGCAAACTTGGCAAGTGAACTTCACAAAAGCTGTCATCACCCACTGAACAACCACGTTAACTTGTGTCAATACATTACAGTCACGATCCAGTGTCGCCGCCAAGTCCTTGTCAACCTCTGATTGTGTCGTTTGGCCCCAATGTTATCCTTATCGTGCTATAGGCATTGCGAAACGAAGCGTCCCTGTGACTATCTCATAGCAGTGCAACCCTCGTCTTAGAGAACGGTCCCCAGACGTGGGTTCCACTGAGCTACAGCTTGAGGACCTTCCAGTGACCTCTGGTCTGTACCAGGTTGAGGGAAGCACTCCCCCCTCGCTCTGCATGAGGAAAATGTCTGTCCACTGACAGTCAAGCTGATTATTACCACTGCTGGAATTTAGCCAAATTAAGTCCTGGCTCGGGTGCCTTTATGTGTGGAGTTTGCATGTTCTCCCCGTGTCTGCGTCGATTTTTGCTGGCTACTCCGGTTTTCTCCCACAGTCCAAGAACATACTGCCTAGGTTAATTGGCCTACTGACTAAATTGTTCCCAGTGCCCCGCAAGTGACTAGCATCCCATTTTGGGTATTAACCTGCCTTGTGCAATGTGTCTGCCAGGATACGCTCCAGCTCACCACCACCCTGTACAGGATTAAGTGGGGACAGAGAATGAATAGTGTCATGTGAAGGTTTTGTTGCGCAGTCATTGGCGCCCAAGCTGTTGTGTCAATGTAAGAATCACGTAACGAGCTTGCAAGCTCGCTGGGTATTTTTCTGCTGTAATAATGAACAGTTGTATCTCCATCAAGTCGCCGCACAGGGGAGTGCCTCGATGCAGAGCCTTGTCAATCGCATCGTAACTTCTCAACCACATTCACGCAAACCCCGTAGGTCTTCCTGCTGTGCCTGTCGCTGCTCTACTTCTCCAAGGCGATGTCCGGCAGCTACA
>JAZEWU010000002.1:12021729-12042681 GCA_036362915.1 Geotria australis | reverse complement strand
CACCGTGCCGCCCTATCAAGTTATTAACCATACTATATTTCAATGAGTTCACTAAAAGTATTGCTTTCGTCTTACCTTCATATTGGATATTGAATGTTGAATCGTAGTAGCTATAAGGGCTATTATAAGAGAGGTACAGGTAATTTCCTGTCGACAGAATGGGAGGTGGGACGATGTATCCACTGAATCGGCCCAGGTAGGGAGCGTCAGGAGACGACCCGTCGTAAATGTCGATTTTGTACTGGTAGGACATGCTGCAAACAGAAAACAAGAGTCAACGGAGGGTAACTCTGCTTTGTATATATCAGGCACAGTTAAACAATCTTCTCTTCACGCATCCCGCATCCAGACCTTGTAAGCTCACCAGGTATTTCTTGCTGTAATAATACACATCTAATCTAACTATGAAAGATCTTCACCTACAGGGCTGTCAGGGATGCTGTTCCATAGTGTTGACAGGACCTCCTTCATCCATATTTACTCCCATGTTGGCATCCCTCCTCTTACGTCCAGTAAAATAGAGAATTGAGTTTAAGATTTTCACTCTTACTTATAAAGCTTTTAGATCGAATGGCTCCAGACTATTTGATAGAGAGGCTGTCTCTCTAATAGCCTCAGTGCTAGTTGTGCTCTTCTTCTCTGTGTTCCTAGGGTGAGGCTTCTTCTTCTTTGCGGTCTTGTAGCCCCATCTGAGGGTGAGGCTTAAGAAGAAGGGAGAAACAGCCTGTTGTGCTGTGGAGCTCTCTGCCTGAGTTGGTCACAAGCGCTCCCTCTCTTCAGATCATTAAGTCAAAGCGTAATGCTTATATTTATAACTTAACATTTTAACTGTATTGTTGAATGTTTGAACTGGAGCGTATGAAAGTGCTTTAGATTTTTGATTAACAGGAAGGCTTTCGTGACCAATGTTATATATATAAAAAAAATCGTAAGCCCTATTACAATTCCCAGTTCGGATACGCGGCCCTGTTGCGGTTTTACGGGACCTTCGCAAATCGACGCCACTGGGTCCCACACGAGTCTCTGCCACCTTACCGCGCGCCGAGAGACCAACCCCGCCGTCCAAGACTACTTTGTCTCCGTCCCCTCACACCATACGGGGCGCCGCCATGATTATCACGGCCGCAGCTATTACAAAGCGCAGTTCGGATAAGCATTGCCGCCGCTATTACAATCCCCAGTTCAGATAAGCGGCGCCGCCATTACAATACCCACTTAGGATAAGTGGCACCTCTATTACTATCCCCAGTTACGATCAAATTTACCCGGGCAACGCCGGGTCGCCCCACCTAGTTCATAATATATCCCTTTCATAATATATACTGTATCCATAACATATCCATAAAATGGATATATTATAGGCGGCACGGTGGCGTTGTGGGTAGCGCTTCCGCCTCACAGCAAGAAGGTCCCGGGTTCGAATCTCGGCTCGGGGTGCCTTTCTGTGTGGAGTTTGCATGTTCTCCCTGTATCCGCGTGGGTTTCCGCTGGGCACTCCGGTTTCCTCCCACCGTCCAAAGACATGCTGCCAGGTTAATTGGCATACTGACTAAATTTCCCCAGACGCCCTGCGATGGACTGGCGTCCCATCCTTGGTGTCCCCCTGCCTTGCGCCCTGTGTCTGCCGGGATAGGCTCCGGCTCACCGCGACCCTGTATAGGATTAAGCGGTTTCTGAAAATGGATGGATGGATGGATATATTATATACTATATCATATTTTCAACAGATTATTATTCCTGCAATAATACTTTTGTCTTCTGAGTCTCGCCTACTGTGTCTGCCAATGTCACATCTCTGTACGAGTTAATGGGCATTTTCTTGTGTGGCCCCAGGCTGTGAAATTCACATCCACTAAACATTCGCTCTGCTAACCATCTAGGCCTAATCAAATCCCGCCTTAAGACACAATGATTTAAGGGAGGGTTCTATCTCTTGAAAAATGTATGCTGGGGTTGGATTTGATTGGCGTCAGCCTTGTAACAACAGGGTGAAAGGTGCTTTAGAAGTGTCCATTGTTACTATTACTTAATTCACTGATGTAGGTTTTAACGGCTAGATGCATGAGAAGTGCTCTCTAAGAGCAATTTACACGTGAATACTCCAGAGGAAACAATGGCGCTGTCAGTACTGTATATTGAAATGTTCTACTTTCAACATCACAAAAATACAAACGTGCACTGCAGATATATAATACAACATTTGATGGTAGCTCTTCAGAGCTGTTCTTTCGGTATAGCCGTGTCGAGCGATCTCCCTCTCTCCCTCGCGACGTTTCACCTCCCACGTTGGAAGCATTATCAGGAGTTATGGTTGCCGGGAGAGAGGGAGATCACCCAGTAACACGGCTATCCCGAAACAACAGCTTTGAAGAGCAACCATCATGAATCGAGCCGTGAAATTGTTTTTCAGCTAAATCATTCAGAAGCCTGACAATGCCTTCAACATGGGAGGTGAAATGTTGCAAAGGAGAGGGGAGGCGCGTTCGACACAGCTGTAATGACCCACATGTGATCAGAAGTTGGTGGGCGCGCGTCAATCCCCCGCCCTACGGAAAATGATGTAATGAGGAAACCAGTTCAAGCCTGGGCAGGCCCACGGTCTAGTCGAAAAGGGAGGGGGCCGAGGGAGGAAGGGGGAACTAATTCCCTCCCACCCTCATTGTGTTCGGGAACATTGAGGGTGACCTAATGTTTACTCGTAGAATCCCCGCTGCTTTCTCTATTGTGTAAGGGATTATAGTGGCTAAACTTAGAATGGAGGCCACGAATCATTTACAGCAGGGGAGGGGTGATGTCAGAGCTGACGTCAGAGCATTTCAGCATAAAAGGCGGACGCCCAGATACGGCGAGGGAAGCGTTGGATAGGAGAGGTCCTGATAGAGGTTCTGTGAGAGGTTCAGAGAACAGGGCACGCTCCGGGCGTGTCCTGGGGCGTGCCTGGCACAGCCCGGCCAGTGTGTGTGTGAGCTGGGGAGTTGGCGTGGACTGCGCGCCGCTGCGCTCCACTGCTAATTTGTAACTAAACGGCAAGCCTGTGAGCTAGGAGCTCGGTGATAGCAAGCTTGAGCGGTCGTAGTGACGGACTGCTGTTCATGTGAGAAGTCTTGCTGGTGAATTAATTAAACGACACTCTGCTTTGGAAGTCCGCGCTTCGACCTTCATCTGTGTGGGAGGGGGGTGCGTCGGCGGCTCCTGAGTCACGCCAACCAATGTGTGCTCTCGTGTCCGTGGCGTTCGACTTGACGCCCTGGAACGTGGTAAAAGACCCGACAGCTCATCCTGACAAGAGAGTCGACGTCGGTCCTTACACAGCTATCCCAAAAGAACAGGTCTTAAGAGCAATTACCTAATTCACCCATAACAGTTTAAAGTCCCAACAAAGCGTTGTGATAATCTTCCAACACACTCGAAACGTTTGCTAGGTAAAATATAAAATTGTTACCTTAATTGTAGGAAGGAAAGCTGGATGATGGTGTTGGGTGGCGTATCTATGGTCCACACACAGTTCTGGTTGTCCCCACCATTATATGGGGACGAAATCGAACCCCGCCACCCAGACAGGGTTCCCCCACATGGTGTCAAAACTGATGATGAGAAGAACAAACATAATTAGATCAGACAATCAATCTACTTCGGTATTTTCTATAGCTGAGATAAGGTCTTTGCTTATTTGAAATACAATTGATGTTTGTGGCCATCAGCATTCCTGACCATGTGTATGCAAAAACGTAATACGCATGCACATTAGTAACAATGCCGTAGGAGTCATCAGCCTATGCCGCAGTCAAGGTAGAAGCGTTCACGTCGCGATCCCTGTCAGGTAATACTTGGTATTGCCTGCGAATTCTACCAAACACTTCGAGGCCGAGCTGAAAGACAACGATGTCCAGAAGCTGACCATCGTGCTTCGAAGAATCGCAATGGAGCACTGCCTTGTCTGCTCTGTACTACCGAACCTCTGCAGCTCAGAAGACCTTGCAGAGTTCAATCAAAATGCAAAGAACTGTGTAAAGAAATGGGAAACTGTCATATAACCATCACGCTCCGAAGAATCGAAAAGAAGATTACATTGGATAATCTGGTTTCACAACAGATTTGAAGGAATACAGTTGAGTCAGCTCCCTGCAGAAAAGATGTATGAACACCTGGGCCAACTGACCACCTCTTGAGATGGTTCATCTACACGGTGGTCAAGATGTCTTGTGACCCCCATTTAAATGACCCATAACATTTCTTAAATTAACCCTTACTTATATATATAAGACTAATACAGTTTATGTGTCATTTTTATATTGGTTACATTACACACCCATTGGTATGCACAAATATTACGTTTTGGAAAATTAAATGGGGGGGTTACAAGACATATGGACCACCCTGTACTTAAGCCAATTTGAACATCCAGCCACTTTCTCTCCCTCTGATTAATAGCAGCAACACTTCAAACGTGTCATCATGGGCAGACTTGTTTTGTTTTATAATGCTGAGGCCAGCACGTTATACTTACGAAACCGCCATTATTATGTTATTTAGGATGCACCTACACTCTTCATACAGATGCATCGACCTCGAGTGGACTTCCTGAGGACAAGGCCCGCACTGTAACAGGCGCTAACTGTTCCTGGGGGCCCACGCGTAAAAACGCACACACAAATTGGCTAAACTAATTAGGGGCACCTCGGGTCAAGTGGGGAGAGGTTCTTCAGCCAATAGGAATGGAGCATGGAGACGCTAACCCCAGACTTTGAGGCGCCTGGGAAATGCAAACTCGCGACGCCAAGTAGGCTCCACGTGGTGGTGCATACGTGTAAGCCATCCCATTGGCCGAGAGGCCACGGGAGGCTGAGTGACAGGTTTGGGAGGCAGGTTTGGGAGGCGGGCCCGGGGAGAGACCCTACTTAAGGCGAGGGTGGAGCTTGCTCGGAGCTGAAGCCGAAAGTCAGGAGAGTTTGGTGCCTAGGGAGTATTGTTGGTGCATGAAAATGTCCACTCTAGCAATAGACCTAAGCCCTGCACATACGTTCTTAGTTTAGTTATGCATTGCAAATAAATGTTGCTGAATTCCATGCCTCGTCTCGGATCTCTATACACATAACAACAACAACCGCCATTCGCCACTAAGTGGCGGTGACGCCACCACGGTGCCTGTGCCAGGCTATAAACCTAACAAATAGCGCACACATAACACGTAATCTTCATAACGCATAAAGCCATGCATATTCCACTATGTCATGATTAACACACGTGAACTTGCATCATACCTCTGTAGGAAATTTCAAACCCACGCCCTTCGTTTTGCCCATCAGATGTGAACAGAAAAGTCACTGGTGAAGTCAGTGTTGCACTCCTGTATACATCGACTCCACATAGGATGTCCGTCACTGTGGTGTTTCCACTGTAAACCTGGAGGCTGTCTGCGGTGCATCCATCGGATTTCTCAATACTGTGGGTGAAACAGCGTAATCAGCATAAACACATATATCGCCCATCTGAACACAATTTCTCCAAGCGCTTTAAAGAACTGTCTTGAAATATTATTTGAGTGGATGGCCAGTAAGTATTTCTTCAAAAACAGCCCCAATATGCAAACTGGGTTTAAGTCATTGCATGCCTCGTAGCCCCAGCACTATCAAGCCTGTATGCTCTTGTACACAGTCCTACTCAGGGAGCGCGAGGCCAGCCCCAGGAGAAGGCTAATTTCTGCCACTTGTATCCGCGATTTCGTTCTTTCGGTCATTACCCAAAGCTCATGACCATAGGTGAGGATAGTGACGTAGTTTGAACTGTAAACCAAGAGCCTCGTCCTGGGACCAAGCTCCCCCTTCACTACCACGGACCGGTACAGTGCCCGCATCACTGCAGACGCTGCTCCAATCTGCTGGTCAACCTCGCGTTTCCCCCTTCCGTCACTCGTGAACAAGACCCTAAGATAATGAAACTAATCCACTTCGAAGCACGATGGTCAGCCTGGACATTGTTGTCTTTCAGCTCGGCCTCGAAGTGTTTGGTAGAATTCGCAGGCAATACCAAGTATTAACTGACAGGGATCGCGACGTGAACGCTTCTACCTTGACCCCCTTATACCAACTGCTTCACACTCAGTCGCAAAACGCTCAAGTGCTCGGGTGAGGTCAAGAAGAACAACATCATCTGCAAACATCAGTGACTCGCTGAAAGACAACGATGTCCAGAGGCTGACCATCGTGCTTCGAAGAATCGCAAAGAAGAAGAAGAAGCAGTGACTCGCAAGCATTTCACGGAAGGCCTCCTTCTTCAACTTGACGACTTCACTCAGCGATGGTGTCCACCATCAGGTCCTATGGTTGCCGCCATGACAGGCACCCACCGCCTTCAGGCTGCAGCTTTTCGCAGTTGCCTCGGCAACTGAGGTCCTGAACATGAGCCACTCGGACTCAATGTTCTTGACCTCTCCCAAGATGCAGGAGATGTTCTTTTGGAGGCGTGAGTTGAAATCCTTCCACACCTGGCACTCTACCAAACGTTCTTATGGAACCCTCACTGCTCATTTAGGGCTCCCAGGTCTATCAGGCAGGCACCCTGTGCCTCGGATCCAACTCACTACCAAAGTGGTGATCAGTTAACAGCTCTGCCCCTCTCTTCAGCCGAGTGTCCAGACCATACGGCCTTAGTTCTGCTGAGACAACGATAAAGCCGATCATCGACCTATGACCCAAGCAGCTCTGGTACGAGGTACACTTATAAGCCTTCAAGCCCTCCGGCTGGGACTACTGGTGCGGCTCAATGCTGTCGTGCCAGGATGTTGGCTCTCTTCCTACCTGCGCCTTCATAGGAACATGTATTCCTTCCTCTGGCTTGGATTGTTGGTGCGGGTCAGTGGTGCTGTGCCGAGATGTTCGCTCTCTCTCTCCCGATCTGTGTCTGCTCGGGTACATCTGTTCCCTCCTTGCTTGTTGTAGAATTATTATTATTATTTTCCTGTTGTTTTTATGTGGTTTGTCTTACAATTTCTCGCTATTGCTTGATTCTCAGTTATTCTGTCTCCCCGTTGTTGACATGCCGTTCTCTCCACACCTCGGAATAAAAAAAAAACCCAAAAAAAATAATTGTTGCTGATTTTCCGTTCTCTGTCGTTGATGACATGTCGTTCTCTCCACAGCCCTGTGCAGTGCTTTGTGACCCTCGGGTGAAAAGCGCTCTATAAATGCTATTATTATTATTATCGCACCCGACCTTCATTTTCACCTTGCGGGTGGTGGGCCCGCAAGGCTGCTCCATGCAGCCATTTCGGGCTAAGCCCAACCGGGTTGCGTGGGTTACCCAGCCACCAGACGCCTGCCGAAGGAAAGCCACCCCCAGGCCTGGCTCCATGGGTGAGTCCCGGTAATCCGAGTCCAGGGAGGGTTCTAGTGTTCTAATTTTGAACCATCATGAGGGTCTTTGGGTGGACCGTACTTAATGTGGAAGCTCGCCTCAGACCTGTTCGCCATCGGTGACCCTACCAGTAGTACTGGACTCCAGACGACATAACTCTGAGGTTCATTGGAACACACAGGCCCCCCCCCACCACGACAAGGTCCCGATCCATGGGAGGGCTCAGCAGAAGTAAACAACAATTTAGCAATTCATTTAGTTTTGACTGTACTTGATGTAATCATGTGTACCCTCGTTGCCTTATTGTGGCAATTAGATTTTCCATCTCGGGTTATTTTTCAAGGTGTAATATATTTTACTTCATGAAATAATAATAACGTTACTTGCAATGCACACACTTGCATTTCTCGAAAGGATGTAACCGGGGTCCGCCAGTACTTACTCCATTATGTAGTAAAATATGTTAATGGTTGCGTTAAGTGGTGCCTCGATTTGCCACTCGCAGTGCAGATTGTAGCTGTAGTCGTTTGGGTAGTTTGGGGAATATATCCATCCACTGGTATTGTTTAAAATCCCTCCACATCCGAACATTTCCTCTGATGATAAAACAAATATATGATTTAGTGAGGGATATAGACAAATTCCCATGAACAGAGTGGCAAGTCGATGATGTCAAACAATAGCCATATACTTGCTTATGAAGGTAAGCTGTGTTAGTTGTCTGGATGATCGCTTTGAAAAGCACAAGATAGGGGAGTAGTCTCATGTTTTTGTACAAATAAAATAGAACTCAACATACGTTACTTTAACACTGCCATACAAACAAGTGGGAGAGCAGAGGGCAGATCTTGCTATGTGTGGCCCCAGTGTGCACTCGCATTTATCCTGCTTACCATGTTTTTTTCTTTTAAAAAATATTTTCATTTTATATTTAGTTGCAGCTCATAGCTGGACTTTGGATGCCTGTATTATATACCTTCACGTTTCTCAGTTCCAGGGAACACATGGAGGTGGTTTTATTGAATAGTTGAATGTATGTTCATACAGTTGCTTCATAACAAAAGGGTGCATGCAAACTAGGATGTGGAAGTTTGTCACCTGTCTCGGATTGACCTGGCCATGAATTGGCATCTATGTACGGATGGCAGGAGTTTATTCGCAACGAGATCACGTGGTATTCTGTTTAAATGTATTATACTATAGTGCACATTTTTGATAGAGCTAAGTTGATAGAGAACTATGTCTTGGTTTGCGTAAAAGGTCGGCAATCAGACCTTAGTCTGGTGATCGCTCATAATTGGCATTCCGACCGGATTACAATTATAAACTGTCACTTAAACCAGTTCCATGTCAAGTTTGTTGCCTCTGATTTCCCCTTAACACCTCATAGCCACACCTTTTGCCGTTTTTGCTATTGGTACCTGAGGGCCTTAATATTGAGCAGCCCTCGTCCTGCACTGTGGGGACATTCTGGCACAGCCTATTAGTAAAAAAAACCCTAATTCAAGAAATACCACAATCTCAGCTCTTTTAAACTGCTGGGGCATATTTCTGAGTCAGTTTTACTCGATTAAAACTGTGCCATACATTGTAGTAAAATTTCACACAATACCAGTACCAGGTCTCAGTACAATTTCTGCCAATTGTCCGGACTGTCCAAGTCAAATTGGACAGGTGGAAACCCTATTTGAGCCAACTTAACATGTAAGACATTCTGGAATTTTGTCTTCCACTGAAGACATATTTTCATGTACATTGCATACTCTATCAGCAAACCCCTGACACTATCCAGCACTTACTTGGGTTTATAGCAGTAAAGTTCCCAATGAAATAATTTGGGTCATTGCCGCACTGATTTTTTAATCTGATGATGAGCTGGTTTTCTGCAGAGTAATATGGATATGACCAATACATTCGGCTAAATGAGCCATTTTCCACGTTGTAAAAATATAAGCAGTAATAATTCCTGCAAGAAAAACAATGTTAACATACAACAGTACATGTGGAATATACGAGGTTTTACCCTTTCTGGCAATGAAAAAAGTGTTAAGATCTTATAACACTAAGTGGACACCTTTTTGTAAAGGTTCCAGTTTGCAAGCAGCCACACGTGCTTGTGGCAAAACATGCAAATGAATGCTATAATAATGCATTATCCTTCAAATGTATTGGCCCAACATCAGAGAAGGCTTTTATGGGAGCTCAATCTCAGTCTTTAGCCAATTACTGCCAAAAGGTGCTCGTAATATACAACAGTATAATGCATTGTCCGTACAATAATAATAATAATAGCATTTATATAGCGCCTTTCACCCGAGGGTCACAAAGCGCTGCACAAGGCTGTGGAGAGAACGACATGTCAACAACGACAGAGAACGGAAAATCAGCAACAATGATGGCCCATGCATTTAGCAGTCTTTTAATTATATAATAATTAGTCACCATAATAGAGCCACATTTAAATATACAGGACCACATATTTAAGCAAGATTATATGTTTATTAGTGTTGCATAAATATACTTCTGCAGTGACCTACATATGATGACAAACTGGTGGACGAAATAAACGCGGGGGGAGAGAGACAACCAGGTTGAGTGCCCGCTGTAGTGGTGGACAGTGTGATGAGGTAATCTTAAAGACATGTTCAGACAGGCCCGTCGAAGGGAGGGGGCTCAGGGGGAAAAGTGGGCAATTCGACACCCACCCTCATTGTCTCGGCTTCACACTTATTGTATTAAAGATCACACGTTTCAGGGAACCGAGACAGGGAGGCGGGTGACGTGAGTAGGAATCTGGATAAAGGGGAGAGATCTTCTTCTTTGCGATTCTTCGAAGCGCGATGTTAAATTACAGTTTCCCATTTTCTTACACAGCCCCTTGCATTTTCATTGAACTCCGCAAGGTCTTTTGAGCTGCAGAGGTTGGGTAGTAGAGCACAGACAAGGCAGTGTTCCATAGTATGGTCTGCTTCTCCACATTCACAGGTGGTTGGGCCGGTCTTGTAGCCCCATCTGCCAGGGGCTTTGTGCGGGAAGCGAGCTGCGGAGAGAGTGGTTTTCCAAGTGTTGGGGTCTACGGGAGACAGAATCCACTGCTGGCCTAGACCCGAGACAGTGCGCCGGTACAGCGTCAACCCGGGAGAAGTCACAGACCGAGCTGCGGATTTACTCGCCGGATATCGCCGTACAACTGCTGTATGGATCGGTGCCCTGTGGATTATTAAACTACAAGTTGCTTCAGTGAGAGGTGAAAGCCGTCTCTGTAAGAATGCCTCTGACGCGGAGCACAACACGGGAAGGGGAAAGCAGCGAACACTCCCCCATGCACGGCGTCCCCGAGGACGATGGGGCAAGTGCGGACGGCCCCCGTTGTTGTGGAAGAGGGACCTGAAAGGGTCCTTCACACTTCTACCATACATTGAGTTTTTAACATTTAGGCCTATACTGTATACAGACAAGACTAAACGCTTAGTGAAGTTCTGTGTAGATGCGGCAAAATGAGACCTAGAGACCAACACACATGCACGGACAGTTACGGACAGAGATACATGAAGATCCAGACAATTGCAAAAACAGAGACACGCACAATTACATACACAGAAACAGACTTAGAAACAAAAAAAAAGAACTGCAAACACCGAGACAGAGACTGAGGGTCACAGTTACAAACACTGAGACAGAGACAAACAAATTACAAGCACAGAGACAGGTAATGGCGATTGTAAAACATAATTCCTGATGGCAGTGCGTGTGCTGTCTCACAAGTACATGTTTACACGTGTAGCCATGTCTACGTTTTCATGTTGGTGTTCGTCTACGTCTTTATCAAGACTGCACTATATTAGTTCTATTTGCACTATATTTGTTATAATTATAGTTTTTGTTCTAGATCTGTGCCTTGTTATTGTCCCCCCGACCCCCAGCTTAGCTTAACTTTTAAATATCAAAAAAATTGTTAGTATTCTGTTATTTTTATCCTAGTATTTGTAAACCCTTGTTGTTGTGTTCCAGTCCACGAATATGCCAACACCGGGATTTGAGAGAAATGGCATTTCGATCCTCTATATGTCCTGTACATATTGCTTGTTTAGTCGACAACAACGCAAAGCGTTATTTTGTGCTATGTGTAATTATGTTGTGCTATTGTAATAGGGTTAGATGTGTTGAGTGAGAAAACTAGAGAGAATAGAGCTTTTGTGGGAGCTGCTGTTTGTTGATAACTCAGTGTTTGAACCCAGCATTCTACAAGTATTCTGACGGTAAAGATAAACACATCTGAGAGACACTTGGACATAAATATTAGTTTATGACTTGAACAAAGGATCTAGACGTTTTGCCTCGGGTTTAATAAATGGCTATTATGAGTTCCTTGAGAGAGACAGAGATTCGATGCCGACGAGGGGCCCTTCTGTGTTGCACGGTTCACTTACAGGTTTGGGTTCGGTGTGAACTTAATTATTTTTCCCGTGGAAGCCGTTATTTCCCAGAAGCACGATGAGGTCATATTTCCATTGACAGTATCGTACAAGATGACACCACTGTCAGCCTCGACAGTCGTGTAGCACACAACTTATGTGGAGACAGGGGAGAACAGACAGTGAGGATTCGAACATTCAACACCACAGCTTACTTCAGCCTCACGTGTGAAGTATGACTCGCTGTGTATAGTTCCATGAGACAAAGCCAACATCATCGTCATCATAAATACAACGGATATTTGGTGCTCGGATAGTATTCTACATTAAGCATTCAGGTTGATGGATGACCCAGAGGTTACTAATTCACTCCAGTCACTCGCTGTCCAGTGGCCACTCCCCCCCTTATTACTCTTATATCACTATTACGCTTCTAGACATCATTGTCTTTCAGCTCCTTGGCGTAATTTAACATCGCGCTTCGAAGAATCGCAAAGAAGAAGACTATTACGCTCTCTCGCTGTGATTTCGTCACTTCTGTGTTTCCATTTTATTAATACCACGGTTCTGTGTTCCCATGAACTTCACGCTTTGATTCACTGAAGCTGCAAAATTATTATGTTTAAGCAATAACGACGATTTAGGCAATCACGATGATTTACCGGGGCTTGGGCAGGCTCCTGGATTCAACTCCACATTGTCGATTTCTGTCGTTGCGCTATGGACAGTGCTGGTTGTCTCAAACAGCACCTGCAGGCACAAAGGGCAACACGCACACACCCTGCATTTACCACAACCAAGCGGTGAATATTCCAATGTGATTCACACACTTCACTTTGAACCTAGATATCCGAATTTGATTCCCCAACACGGCCAACATCAGCAAAGATTGATGTTTGAATAAACACACGAAGGGAATGCCCTATTAACACCGCGTTGACTCGGGGCATGGACAGGAGACCTGTGTATTGTGGACGTGGTAGTCTGGGCGTGAGAGGCGCAGGGGCTGTTGAAGGACCAGTTAGTTGTCTTATTTACCAAGGAGGTTGAGAATCACTATTTTGGCGTGGTAGAGACCACAATCCCATTTATAGACTATACATGTCTAAATTTACTAAATTATAAACCTTGCCCCGACCTGTGTTCATACGTGGTTAAAATAATATTACAATGTATAACGCACGGCACAGTATTCGTTCAATGTCAAATATATTTGTTCGAAGAGTGAACGACTCAGAGGCGTGAGGAAACCGTAGAAAGCCGGGGGGAAGGCAGCCACGCGGTTAGCCGGTGCTAAAATTTGACAGACACTGCATCCTATATGTTATGATGTTATTGGTCAATTAATGACCAATAACATCCTAACCTACATGAGATCCCGGAGGAAACCAATGCAGAGCACGGGGAGAACACACACATTTTGTACGGAAAGGTGCCAGAGGCGGGAATCAAACCGCGTCATGCAGGACCTTCTTTCTGTGAGATGCAAATAATAATAATACGATTTTATAGAGCGTCTTTCACCCGAGGGTCACAAAGCGCTGCACAACGACAGAGAAAAAATAATAATATAAACCAAAGCAACAACATTTTTTAATGATTAAGACTGCTTCAAATACACTGAAAGGTCGTGAAACTGGCAATCTTAAGAGCGGCAACAATCTGCCAGCGTCCCCTAAGATGGGCGTCACTTCCTTAAAGACAAACATGGAGGGAGGGAGGGAGGGTGAGCGACACGGGAGATATCGGGACACAGAGACAGGAAGACAGAGACAGACACGAGGGGGAAACAACGCCAATCTAAATTAAACAATTAACATTGACGCACAAGAACATAGACAAAGACACACGCAACAGTAAAGAAAAAAAACGCAGCTATTTATAAACAACATCAAAACCATAACTTTTACACGCGACACCTGGGCCACACCACGAGGCGAGTCTCGTGGGTGATTGAGTGAGAGGGTTGGTGAGATGGAGGGTGAGAGGGTTGGTGAGGTGGGTGGGTGATAGGGTGAGAGATATGACCAATCACCTCACTTTCGTCCATATAAATGTTCCACCACAGCTAGAATGGATGGCTTGCAATGTTTTGCCATGATTACTCATTTTTCAACAATATGCATAATTCATATATTAACTTGGCACAGCGAGTAGCGCTGCCGCCTCACAGCAAGAAGGCCCCGGGTCCGAATCCCGACTCAGGGGCCTTTCTGTGTGGAGTTTTCATGTTCTCCCCGTGTCCACGTGGGTTTTCACCAGGCACTCTAGTTTCCCCCCACAGTCCAAATACATGCTGCTGCATAAGTTAATTGGCCCTCGGCCTAAGTTTCCCTGCGGACTAAATTGCCCGTGGTGCCCTGAGATGGACTGGCGTCTCATCCTTGGTATAGCCCTGCCTTGCGCCCTGTGTCTGCCGGGATAAGCTCTGGCTCATCGTGACCCTGTACAGGATTAAGCGGTTTCTGATAATGGATGGATGGAACTTTAATGCCAGTAAAAAAGCACATATGGTAATCATCGATTAAAAGGTGCTGATAATAAAACATCATTGAGCATTGATTGTGTTTTGATGGGGAAAAACAAAAATGCAAATCTGTTTTCCGAGATTTTTTTATGGCCTACTTCAAAGAAAATAATCTCCAATATCCATCGCCACAATATTTGTGCCAGGTTAGGTGTACTTTTAGGCCGTCATGCGAAGTGTGAAAGGCTTGCTACCAAGATGTCACGAGACAAACTTCAAACACGGTACCTGAGTCACGTCCTTTGAGATGTTCACGGATACTTGTGCCCACCCCCACGGGTAATCGACTACGTCTATGACGTTTGCGATACTGTGATTCCAAAGCAGGGGGAGGGCTCCGTCCACTGCCACGTCCCCGCTGCCTGACGCATCGCGGAGTGTAAGGCCCGCACTGCTCCAAAGGCCATAATTAAAGCGAAAGCATCGGGTGTCATTGAAAGGTGTCAAGATGGGGCTTAGCAGATGACTTTTCAGTTGCGTGTCGTTGCTGGGTAGCCGTTGCATGTGCACTCCAGTGCAGGGACTCCCATCTGTGCACAAACACAATGGAGACTGCAGATGAACAGGGAATCTATGAAAATGAGCATGTATGTTTGTTGAAAAGTAATAGGTTTGTTTGCAAACATTGTCACTTATGGAGAGTAAAGTAATAGACCAACAGCTACTATCTCTTAAAATATACATTGTTACTTAGTGGATCCTTATATAGATAGATGTTTATTATTACAGCATAAAAATACTCAGTGAGCTTGCAAGCTCTTTACGGGACTACTGCCACACAACAAGCATGCAAATTGCTGACAATAATTAAAATGTATACAATATTAATAAATAACCAAATTTAAATCAATCATCAACAAAAACAGTTACACATAGCATTGCACACATTTTCAAATAAAATAGTCCAAAATACATAGCATTGCACAATTTTTCAAGTAACCAGGTAAGATTAAGGTTGTGCATTGCGATAGTGAAAAAAACTAAAGCATATTAAGGGTAACATATTAAATTTTAAGAGGGAAGAGTGCAAAAAATGGAATCTTTAGAAAACGAATCAAGATTAGCAATCACAACTATGCAGACATTTCAATTCTAACTGGGATCTAAGTTTAGTAATGGACGGTAGTGACTGTAGCTTGAAGCTCATGGCTATATTGCTCCAGAAGGGTGGCGTAGCTGCCACAATAGCTTTTTCTCCATATAATAATAATCTACTTTTGTAACGCGCGCATTTTCTCCGGGCGCGTTGCACCCGTTGATTCAGAGGCGCGGAACCCTGCTCAGTCGGTTTGTTGTGAGTTGGTGAAGAGGTGACTTTTTCAGAGTTTTTTTTAAGGCTGTGGGGGACTGTGTTTGACGCAATAGGTGTGGCAGGCTGTTCCAGGTTGTGGGTGCCGCGACCGAGAAACGTCGTTTCGCGAAGGTTGTACGTGAGCGAGGTGTATGGAGTCGGTGCTGTGCTGAGCTGCGGAGAGGACGGGATTGTGTTGATGCGAGTGGCCGGAGTAGTGATGCGAGGTATTTAGGGTGTCCTGTATGGATAGAGCGGTGGCATATTATTGCAGTTTTGTAAGTGATGCGTTTGTGGATGGGTAGCCAGTGTGAAGTCTTCATGCATATCTTGTAGTGAACCTAGGAAAATTGAGCAGAAAGTACTTTGAGCTTCTGAGGCCTACTTTGTTGATCTGTATGGTTAACAAATCCTTAAAATATTTAGCTGACTTGTTTAGTAAGACCTTAAGTTTAAAAATGGCCGAATTAAAACTTCTGCGATGGTTTCGGGAACTTAGTTTTGACTGAATATACAATTCACAATGGTGGGTTTTATAGGGTGCATCCAAAGCAAATCTAAGAGCCGAATTAAATAGAGAGTTGAGTTTATTTAATGCGGTGTTGAATGCTGATTGATAGATAACGTCGCAATAATGAAACAAAAGAAGAATAGTAGCCTTTACCAAGTGTAAGGGAAACCTAGTTGGGAAACAGTGTTTATGTCCATAAAAAAAGCCAATTTTTATTTTAATATAATTGGTTACAGATGTCACTTCCATGAGTTTTCTGCGTATGTTATTATTTTTTTTGTAACTCACGTGCTCGGAGCACCTGAGCTACAGCTCCCTGTGTTAAGCGTATTTATTTAACTTTGATTTGTTATACATTTATCTCTTTTCAGCTGTTCCTTTTCTCTTTAGTTAATAGTTTGTTTTTATGTAACTTTGGTGTTTGTTTTTGTTGTCTGTCAGGCTTTTATTGTTGCTTGTTTTTTGTCTGCTTTACGCGCCTGACTCCTGGCCCAGTTTATGTAAGGCCTGCCTTGCCTAGACTCGCCTCGTGGTGTTGCCTAGGTGTCGAGTGTATGTTTTGTTGTTGTTATAAAATAGCTGCGTTTTTTCTCTACTGTTGTGTGTGTCTAGGTGTGGAGGCACGGGATTTGACTGACAGGTGACACTTGTCAAAGACAGGAAGTGGGAGTGGCGTAGGTGACGAAGGGCGGATGGGTGGGTCAGGATCCAGGAGGCTTCGAAAAGTTTGGATTAGTGCTCTCGGGGACCTCGTGGTGAGCGACACGGGTCCGGACCCAGTGCGAGAGATAGACAGCCCTACAACGACTAGTCGAGTGAAAGTACCGCAGCCGAGAGATAAAAGTGAGCTACGTTTAGCGTGCAGCAGAATAGGACAGTCCGTGGTCAGGAGTGCAGTCGTGTTCAATAAAGAGTTGTTAAGGAACGACCCGACTGGTAGCTTTGTGTGAGGATGGAAGATGATAGTCAGGATGATAGTGAGATCGTGGTGTGTCCTGCCATGCGCGCGGCTCGGAAAGAATATCTACGGGAGATGGGCGTACTGGAAGAAGCCAGAGCTGGCCCGTCAACCGTGAAGGAGTCGACTCCGATCCATTTGAGGACAGCGCCAGAGTACAACAGATCCGCCTCGGTTATTGGGCGGCACGACACAACTGAAGGAGAAGGCCGCCGGGCCGTCTCGGACTCATCAAATACACGAACCAGAGGTGAGGCGCACCGGCCAGGAGACGCTCGGACCAGCGCCGGCCCGAACGGGATTAGTAGACTATCAAGTGCATCACATATGTATTTGTTCTTGTGCTTCAAGGTTAATTGTTTAATTTAGATTGGCGTTGTTTCCCCCTCATGTCTGTCTCTCTGCCTTCCTGTCTCTGTGTCCCTATGTCTCCCCCTGTTGCACACCCTCCCTGTGTCCCTCTGTGTTTGTCTTTAAGGAAGTGACGGCCATATTAGGGGACGCTGGCAGATTTTTGCCGCTCTTAAGATTTCTAGTTTCACGACCTTTCAGTGTATTTGAAGCAGCCTTAATCATTTAATTTGTGTTTATTTGGTTTTTATTAGCTTTTTTGTGTCGTTGTCGACATGCCGTTCTCTCTGCCGCCCTTGTGCAGCGCTTTGTGATCGTCGGGTGGAAGGCGCTCTATAAAATGCTATTATTATTATTATGTCTGAAGCTGAACTCGGAAATGTACAGAAAAGAGATGGGATAAAAAAAAAGATGCATATTTCAACATTTACAATAATCACTGCTCAGCAATGGCTACACAAAAACAAAGATCCAACTCGCAACACAGACAAAACTACAACAACAAAACCAAGAAAATGAGGATGAGGACACCAAGACCCGCACCTTCCTACCATATGTCAATGGCACCACGGACAAAATCAATACATTTCTCTAAAAATACAACGTAAAAAACATCTTGACAGCCCATCAGAAGATACAGGACGTGATCAAATCATCCAAAGACTGACTGCCACGACGGACATGTGGGGTGTACTGCATTCCATGCAGCAACTTTGAACAGGTTTATATCCGCCAAACGAGCAGGACGATCCAGCGGCGGCTGTGGGAGAGGGGCGCATGGCGGAGGGGCTACATTTTCCACCACAATATGTTGTGATCGAAAATGTAGAGTTAATTAGATTATGTGAGGTGTTATTGAGAGCAAGTTCCGGAAGCAACATCCGGAGGTACTTCCGAAGTAGGGGAGGGTAACAGAGGCTGTTGATTAGGTTAGGTAACGGGGGTTATTGGGCAGGGTATATAAGGGGGTGAAAGCGCAGAGAGCAGTGTATGTCTGCTGAAGTCAAGAGGAGAGTGAGGAGTAAAGCTGCCGAGTCAGGGAGAGCCGAGCTGGGGACAGCAGCGGGAGAGCCAAGCTGGAGTCTGGGGCATCGAATACCCGGTTCGAGTTAGCCAGTGGGAGTAATCAGCTAAGCTGACAGAGTCGAGCTGGGAAGACCAAGCATCCGGGGAGATTCAGGCTGGGGAGAGCCGAGTTTGGGAGCTGCAGGCTCGAGCAACGCAGGAAGTTGGGACGCCGGGAGATCGAAGAGCTGCAGGCTCGGGCGACACGGGTGGTTCTGTTAGACAGGTCGTGAGGAGTCGGCTGACAGCGCGACGGTGAAACGACTGTTGAACACCTGTTGGGTTCGGAATAAATACCCCTGCTCTGTCTAACTGGTGAACTGCTTACGGATCCTAAACGAGTGAGGTGTGTGTGCTGCGTACCCTGGTGGAAGACGCTGATACATGGTATATTCTACATTACATGGAGACCCGTTCACATCGACGGGCTCACGGCCTAGAAGACAGCTTCGTGGTCGACGTGGAGTCCTGCCCCCACACTACTAATAGCCATTTAATAAAACAATATTGCAGTATTAGCTGTAAACATTATAACCAATAGTTACCATATGTTCCATAGGAATATCCATTCATTATTTGCCAGTGAAATACATCTCCAGACCAGGATCTCCAGCCACAGAAGCCTCCATTGAAATCACAGTCAAATGACTGATCTACAGCTGTTGGAAATAAAAAGGTAAATAAGTAAACAAAATTAGCGACAAGATTACTCCATCTCACGACAGAACTCCCTGTAGCACGACTCACGACCTCCTCTGTACCCTGAGGAGCAGCACCATGGTCACAGCGTCATCGATAGATGTTAATTATTAACAGAACTAACCCAGTGAGCTTGCAAGCTATGGATGCGGGATGCCTGCACCTTCACAGTAGTAGTGGCCAATCTACGCCAACTTTAAAAAGATACTTAAAAGCCGTGCGTCTTACTTTTGAGCTTCCCCAAAAACGTTTTAATCAAGCTAAAATAGGGAGCGGTTAGCCAAGCAAATTATCAGCCGCAGTGGAAGATGCTGTTTACAATAAAGTGAATTCCCCTACAGTGGTCGCTCATGGTGTTTCTGTACCCAGTGATGTTCACACTGTAGCATGAACTGACAGAAATAGTGCCCATACCAGATAGACACCAATCGCTACTGGCATTATGCAATTAAACCAAGGGGGCCGGGGTCAGAGAGAAATGCAGAGACATCTACATACCGCGTCACTCCTACGAACACATATTCTCCTCCAATTCGGCGGATAGGTGTGAGTATTAACAACACTGTGCAATATACATACCTACTGCTGTGTAGACAGCTGTTATTTGGGTCCCATAGAAGCGGATGAAGACACTGTTCCCTGTTGACTTTACGGATAATGGTGAACACGACGAGGAATAATAAAAGTATGTTTCAGTGAGAATAGGTGCAAACGTGGAGTCACCATCATATACTCCCAGCGAATGGTAATTTGAAACGTCCGATCTGACGAAAAAATATAAATAAGTCTTAGTCTGGCATCAACCCATTTACAAAACACTTTGTGATACAGGCAACCATAACCCAAGATGATAATAATAATAGCATTTATAGAGCGCCTTTCACCCGAGGGTCACAAAGCGCTGCACAAGGCTGCTGTTTAATAATAAGAATAATAGCATTTATAGAGCGCCTTTCACCCGAGGGTCACAAAGCGCTGCACAGGGCTGTGGAGAGAACGACAAATCAACAACAGAGAACGGTAATCAGCAACAAATTATTATATATTTTTGGGGTTTTTTTCATCCGAGCTGTGGAGAGAACGACATGTTAACAACGGGGAAACCAAATAACCAAGAGTGAAGCAATAACGATAAACCATGAGACACAGGACAAAAAAACAACAGAAAAATAATAATAATAATTCTACAACAAGCAAGGAGGGAACAGATGCACCCGAGCAGACGCAGATCGGAACATCTCCGCACGGCACCACTGACCCGCACCAACAATTCAAGCCAGACGAAGGAACAAAGGCTCCCATAAAGGCGCAGGTGGGAGGAGAGCCAACATCCTGGCACGACAGCACTGAGCCGCATAAGTGGCCCTAGCATGACGGCTTGAAGGCTTTACGGAACAAGTAAGTCTTGAGACGAGATTTGAAGATGTTCAAGGACTCCGCTGAACGAATTTCCAATGGAAGAGCATTCCAGAGTCTTGGAACAACGCACGAGAAGGCTCTGTCTCCCATCATCGAATGGAGGTGCGACCTGGGAACATACAGCAAGCGAGTATTGGAGGATCGTAGTTGTCGTGTTGAGGAGGGTGCCTGAAGAAGGTCACGGATGTATGTCGGAGCTGCGTCAGTGAGAGCCTTGTAAGTGAGCAGGAGGATCTGGAATTCAATTCTGTATTTAACAGATAACCAATGGGGAGACATCAGTACTGGGGATATGTGGTCATGGATGGGTGTGCCAGTCGGGACTCTGGCAGCCGCATTTTGCACACATTGGAGACGATTGAT
>JAZEWU010000002.1:12011259-12021629 GCA_036362915.1 Geotria australis | reverse complement strand
CCTGCGGTTTCCCCGCTACGCCTCCATATCCGTGTCTCGTCCCTGACCAGGCGTGAATTTACATGCAATATAAGTTGTGTTATTTTTATAATCCGTTTACGTGTTACTGTACGTACTTTTGTGGAGGTGATCAGCAAATGCTGAATCAGTAAATTATAGATGCTGCGACAGTTTGTGGATCGACCTCGTGACTTGATGTCTTCTCATATATACAGATACATATATGTTTTTGTATTAAATTAAGGTAAATATATGCCATTAAAGAATGTTCTATGTGAAATGTTTTTTTTATAAATAAAATATTTTACATTTAGGCATTCATAATTGAGTTTTGGGCCAGATTGGGCAAGTGCAATGACAATGTGTGTTGTATGCCCTCCTCCACCTGACATCTAAATACAGTTATCACCTGGACAAACACGCCAATTCAACTATGGCAATCGCCTAATGATGCTGGATGTAATTAGCAGTGAAATGTCAGCCATAAGTGTTACATGTTATGGATTGCTCTTAGGATACTGGTGTGCTGAAGCAATAAACCAGGCTTGTTAATTTGACAATATTATGATACACGTTAGCATTGTACTCACGCAATCTGACCCCCCAAAAACAATTAGGGCTTAATTAAATCGGAGTCACAAGAAATCTGGACCAAACTGTAGATAAGAAACACTGCTGCAAGTGTAACAGACAGAGCCACACTGGGTTAATCATAGTACGATACGAATTATTTTATGGCTCTGCTGTCCCGGATTTTTGGCAACCCTGCCCATATTCAGAGAGCCAAACATCCACAAGCACAATCCCTGCTCATAATTTTCATAATAGTAATTCCACCGCACTTTACTTTAATACAGGAGATGTTTGGCGCTCTTAATTGGGTTTGATCGGAACAATGAGGGGCCCCATTGTTCTGCCTACTGCTACCCACTTTGCATGTGCTTGTCTGTCACTTTACTTAAAGCATCTGAGACACACACCGCCTCTGTGTCCCCCCTCCCGACTCTACCCCTCCTCCACAATCTGCAAAGCGCAAAGTTGAACAAGGTAGTGATCTTTACCCGCACATCGATGCATTGATGTGGATGGCGTTTCCTTCGGGGACCTTGATATGCCATATGCAGGAGTAAGAATTGTTGCTGCTGGTGCCAAATGTGCCATTAGTACCTCCCAGTGTCCCTCCACAGCCGTCCTGGGCTTTTGTGGGAAACAAAATGCATCGGATAGAATGAAAAAATTAAACAACAAATTAGTTATTTTATAAGCATAGCCCTTTCCTTGGGATATTTGATCAAGGTAGCATCACAGGCACTCACATGCACTCCAGTCCTTCACCTCACTGTCACTCTGCTTAACATGCTTACTGGTCTCGTGAACATCTCCAACGCTTCCACTCAGTCAGTCACCAGTGCTACCGTGATCCCCCCGAGCTTCACTCACAGATACCACATCCACGGTGCGGACGCGGTCTAGCAGACTGACTTGAATCTCAACTCGTGTCATGTTAGACCACGACACTGCAGCTCACAACATTTCTCTTCATTATTTTTTTCTTCACATTGCTCAACTTTGAAATTCCCTCCTGTGGTCCCATTTCCCAAATTCGTGTAACCGTTTTCAGTTCTATCTCGCTTATCTAATATTTCTTCAACAGTGCTAGGTTCTTACTATCCACTAGGTGTTTTCGGTTTTAGGGCCTGTGCTCAAGAGTTGTGAAAAAAAGAGTTAGCCATAGTCCCAATAAAAAAAAAATCCTCAACTATCCATTTACATAGTCTTTTCCAAGATTGTAACCACAGTGTAAATAAAGGGCAGACTGTACATTTCAGTTATGTATGCCAGCTGAAACCTGCAACGAATCTGCATATGTGTAGTGATTTAAAATAATTATAAATTGAGTCACTACTTTTAAGCGACTAAGGAAACTCAAAATCCATCCATCCATCCATTTTCAGAAACCGCTTAATCCTATACAGGGTCGCGGTGAGCCGGAGCCTATCCCGGCAGACACAGGGCGCAAGGCAGGGGAACACCAAGGATGGGACGCCAGTCCATCGCAGGGCGTCTGGGGAAATTTAATCAGTACGCCAATTAACCTGGCAGCATGTCTTTGGACGGTGGGAGGAAACCGGAGTGCCCGGCGAAAACCCACGCGGACACGGGGAGAACATGCAAACTCCACACAGAAAGGCACCCCGAGCCGAGATTCGAACCCGGGACCTTCTTGCTGTGAGGCGGAAGCGCTACCCACTACGCCACCGTGCCGCCCCTGGAAACTCAAAATGTAAGTCAAATTGTGCATCAACTGAAACATTACACGCAATTCTCGGCCTGCGAGAACAATCCACGCACACGATGGCCAACATCAAAGCACTTCTACATCCACAACCTAGCTACCACCACCATAATCCAGCCTACAACCAGAACCTCATGGATAGCTTCAGAAACCACACCATATGAAAACTCGACATCTCAGCCACAAACATCACACCATCAACATACGCCGAAACCACCCTACCACACACTAACCCCAGTCCCATCTCAATCCTCGCACCGGTCACAACCCAGAAAACACTCGCACTCATTGAAGCCACAACCAAGGCCTCACCTTTCGACTCCGCTCCTAACATCGCACTAAAGCACTGCTCTGCCCAGTTCGCCGACATTATCACCAAACTAGCTAACGCAGCCTTCGTCACTGGAATTTTCCCATCTCAATTAAAACTTGGCCAAATCACACCACTACTCAAGTCACCAACACTAGACCCCGACGACCCCGCAAACTACCGCCCCATCACCAACCTTTCCACATTCTCCATAATCATAGAGCGCCTCATCCTAAAGCGCATACAAAACCACATCACATCCTCGCCCAATTTCAACACATTTCAATCTACATACCAGATAGCACTCTCAACCGAAACCGCACTCATCAAAATACTAGACGACCTCCTTACCATGATAGACTCCGGCTCCACGGTAGCACTCATCTCCCTCGACCTTTCCTCCGCCTTCGACAACATCAACCACGAGATGCTCCTAGAGCGTCTCTCCACCAACTTCGGCATCACAGGCACTGCACTCAACTTTATCGCCTCCTTTCTCGCTGCCAGACCAACTTTCATCAAAATGGGCACCTCAACAACACCGATCACCACATCCACATGCGGGGGTCCCTCAAGGCTCTACTATCACCATTACTCTTCACCGCCTACATTTCACCACTCAGCCGCCTCATCGACAGTCACGGCATATACGGCACCACACCTACGCCGACTACATCCAACTCTACACCACCCTTACCTCACCCGACAACACAAGCAACCTCAGCACTAGCAAGAGCCTCGCCAACACTCAACTCCCCCAACATCTCTGCATCGCCGGCTCTCACATTGCACCCTCAGCTCAACTAAAAATTACGGGAACAACACTAGACCCACAATCACTTTCAGCACCCACATAAACATCACCAGATCCTGCAACTACCACCTACGAGAACTGTGGCAAATCCGTCCACTAATCTCTACCCAAACAGCACAGACCATCGCCTGCACCCTCATCGCCAGCCGCTTTCACTACTGCAACGCAATACTCACAGGAATCGCGAAACAACAGAGCACCAAACTGCAACGTCTGCAAAACAACCTATCACGTGCAGTCCTCAACATCAAAGCGAACGACCAACCAACCACAAAATGCTTGGAGACTCTACACTGGCTACCCATCCACCAACGCTTCACATACAAACCTGCAAAAATATGCCACTGCGCTATCCACACAGGACACCCAAAATACCTCGCATCACTTCTCCGGCCACTTGCCCCAACACAATCCCGTACTCTACGCAGCTCATCACAGCAACTACTCCACACACCGCGCTCACGCACAACCTTCGCACAACGCCGAATCTCGGTCGCGGCACCCACAACCTGGAACAACCTGCCACACCTATTGCGCCTAACACAGTCCCCCACAACCTTCAAAAAACTTTTAAAAAGTCACCTCTCCACCGACTCACAACAAACCGACTGAGCAGGGCTCCGCGCCTCCGAATCAACGGGTGCAACGTGCCCGGAGAATATGTGCGCGTTACAAAATTAGATTATTATTATTATTATGTCGTGGAGCCCAATTGTGTTGATGAGAAATGCAACCCTTGCCAATCACACGGTGAATTTCAAACATGAGTATTTTAGTAAAGGCCAATCAACCCAAATCTGCATACTCCCCTCCTTACTAAATACATGGGCCCATCAAGCTCACCGAGACCAAGTACGATATTGTGGTGTGCTTATGCCTCTAAGCACGAGCCTACATTTCAAAGATTACTCCCACTTTATACAACCACTTACCGTAAGTGTAGAGTTGAATTCTGAACCCCCGTCCGTTTCCCGAGCCATCCGAGATGAACTGCAGGGTGATGTTGCCAGTTGTGATTATGTAGTTATTTGGCAGGAACCCGCAAAGACGTGTCACTACCGAGGTGCCCGCTTGGTCCTCCTCCAGGATGGTGAGGCTGTCGTGGTCGCACTGACGGTTGTGACTGCGAGTTTTAGCAGCCGCAGGTTCATCCAGGACCCTGGGTGACAGGAACTTGATTAAGACATCGTTTTGAAGAGTACCTTAGAACAGGGGTTCTCAACATCTTGCACCTCAAGATACAATCGGCCCACTTGTGTCTGGTCTCCACGGACCACAAGGTGGCGCTCGCGACCCCATGATGGGCCGTGACCCACCAGTTGGGAATGGCGGCCTTAAAAAACGATGAGAAGCTGAGTTTATAAAAGCGAGTGATAGAACCCAAAACAACAGGAAGCTGACAGTAATGTATGCGTCCTTTCCAAAAATAGATTCTTCCTTTTTGGTCAATTGTGTACGTCAGGGGTGTCCAAACTATGGCCCACGGGCCAACTGCGGCCCGCCATCCATTTTTAATTGGCACGTATCAAAGTCTAAAAATATAATGGTCTATGGCCCACACATAATATTTGCGCTTAACTGTCTAGTGAGTGGCCCAGTCCTTCGTACATTTTTCTGTATGTGGCCCTCAGGAAAAAAAGTTTGGACACCCCTGGTGTACATGATTTTGTTTCAATGTGATAGGTACTGGTGGAGTTTCGGTAGAAGGAAAGTGTGCAGACAGAAGAAAGTGTGCAGACTGAACAATGGGGCAAATCCCCTGATATGTGACCAACATAGAATACCAAGCATTTGATTAGAATCATGGACATGGCTAAAATGCTCGTGAGTTATGTAGCACTAAAACCCAAAATACTAAAAGATTTGAATTGAAATTAACTCGAAGGCTTTCATGACCAGGTTATCCATAGTGAAGCTCTGTTTATGAGTTTAGGTCATGTGAAAAAGTGTGTAAGTGTTGTGCACCCGTCTGTTCCTTCGAGGAACAGTCTGCCTTTCCAAACCCTGATGAAGCTGAGTGGAAGTCTCAGCGAAACGTCGGTACCATCTTTGAAGGTAAGTACTGTGTGTGCTCGCTCGTTTTCTCCAACATATCGATGGGTGCACAACATTTACACACTTTTCACATGACCTAAACTCATAAACAGAGCTTCACTATAAATTTTGAGTTGGCTAAAAGTAATATGACCAAGCTTAAATATCTAAATATGGATGATTTATAAACCGAGTGAAATGTATTTAAGAATGTAAGCGACTCTAGCCATATAAGTAGGCATACACGTCTCCTCCACACCTCCCCTGAAAATGTGATCAATTGTGACAATTTAGAGTGAAATCTGAAGCAAACTAGCCAGTTTCAATAGACGAGGTGTTTCAACAAAAGGGGATCGTATTCTTAATCATTTTAAAATTTCCCACACCGTGCAGGGTTGTTTTTAGCACAAGTTATTATGTTACGATGTCTGTATGATTATTGTTATCATGGCAGACTCAATTACTCACTGAAAATCATTGATATATAGCTCAATCCCGTATCCAGATGGAACGTAGACTTCCCAAGTGCAATTGTCGTTGTCATCATAGTTGTGTGGGTAGTTTGGAGATGTTAGAATCCCACTTCTCACGTCCAGTCTCCCCCCACACCTCGAGGAAGCTAAAAAACAAAGCACACCGTCAGCAGCAATACGTATTATATCAAAATACAGTTATTTGAAAAGTGTATCTAGAACGTTCTTACACTCATTCATTCTTTGCCAGAAACCGCTTAATCCTGTACAGGGTTGCGGTGAGCCGGAGCCTATCCCGGTAGACACAGCGTGCAAGGCAACGCTATACCCAGGATAGGACGCCAGTCCGTCACAGGGCACTGGGGGCAATTTAGTCCGCAGGCCAATTAACCTATGCAGTATTATTTCTTTGGACTGTGGGAAGAAACGGGAGTGTCCGGCGAAAACCCAAACGGACACGGGGAGAACAAGCAAACTCGACACAGAAAGGCACCCGAGCCGTGATTCGAACCCGGGATTTCTTGTTGTGAGGCGGCAGCGGTGCTTACCGCACCACCGTGCCGCCCCAAAATCTTACATGTGAGTTTTAAAATGTGTAAGGTAAACCTGAATGATTCAGTGTTTCCACGTGTTTTTTTCTTGTTGCTTGCCAGAATATCAGTGTGTCTAGAGCTAAACCTATCTCTTTCTATGCTTAAAACGTGAAATGTTCAACTATGGAGACAATCTGTGTACATCTTTGCGTATGAGGATTAACATATGTGCTGCATAAACAATAATAACTCCACGTGATTAGCCAGTACGTGCCTTGCCTCCAAGCACAACACGCAAAGTTCTATCTAAGTTCGAATAAGTTTGATTCCCGTGGCCTAACGGTAGCATGATCACCACTTGTTGCAGATTAATGGTTTGAATCCAGTGGCCACCCTGGTTATTACTGTAATCATTAAACTTAAGAATTAGATCAACACTGACCTTTTCACCCACTCTCCCTCAAACACATGTACAGTATATAACATACACATACGCACACATATATACAATCACAGTGCATATAATAATCATCTAATAATAATCTAATTTTGTTAACGCGCGCATTTTCTCCAGGCGCCTTGCACCCGTTAATTTGAAGGCGCGAAGCCCTGCTCAGTCGCTTTGTTGTGAGTCGGTGAAGAGGTGACTTTTAAAAAGTTTTTTGAAGGTTGTGGAGGACTGTGTTTGGCGCAATAGGTGTGGCAGGCTGTTCCAGGTTGTGGGTGCCGCGACCGAGTTATGTCAATACCGTGTATGCTCGCGTTTGTAACAGATTTTATGGATATTATTTTCACGAAGTTGCGAGAACTTCAGTGCGTTTCTACCACCGTAAAATATTTCAAATGTTATTTGAATGGGCTTTGATCTGACTCAAACTTAGAGTATGAATAACATTATCGGTGCGTATGAGTATGGTACCAACCAGCTTGGGAGTGGTGGCGCTGGGCTACAAACCTGGTGACCCGAGTTCGAATCCCGCTCACGGCCAACACCAGTGACGATATTATGAACCGGTCCTTGGCCTCCTTTAGGTCGACTCAGCCTCAAATGAGTACCTAGTGCGGTGTGCAAACATTGCCACTAGGGAGACAAAGGCGACCGGGCGTGGTGCTGGTCACCCACCTCGTGCCGTGTCGACCTTCATAGGTGCTCGCTAACAGCACTTGACCCTACAGTCTGTTAAGACTATACGGGGGATCTTTGATACCAACCAGGTGACGCGAAGAATGAGATGTACACGTATGGGCTGCTGTAGCTGTTGTTATTGAGGAAGAAGTACAAGGTGAGCGTTGAGTTTGTTGACACGAAGCTCGCAGTATTAACGCCGCAGGAGAACGTGGACAGCACGGGTGCCAGATTGTCAGGCCCGTCATGGACGCTCACTGCACTGCGGGTGTTATTGTCCGAGCAGGACGGGCCACTGTGGACAACAAAATATAAACATAGACCAGTGGGTCAGCAGATGGTAGTACAGCAGGTGGGGTTGTCAACCCATCCTCCCTCCCTCCTCACAGTATTCCGTATCTCACGCACCAGCCGTAACTGACAGTTAATAAGAGTGAGAATTTCTTTCCAAAGCACGGTGGCGCGGTGAGAAGCGCAGCCGCCTCACAGCAAGTAGGGCCTGGGTTCGAATTGCGGCTCTGGTGCCTTTCTGTGTTGAGTTTGCATCTCCCCGTGTTCGCGTGGGTTTTCGCCGGGCACTCCGGTTTCCTACCACAGTCTAAAGATATGCTGCTGCATAGGTTTGTCGAGAAAACACAAAAAGGAGGGGGGTTCGGTGGTTTTGTGAAGTGAGGGGGAAGGCATAGGTGGCCTAGCAACCCTGGGAATCAAGAGGGGTTGTTTGTGAGATGGTTAATGATTAGCCAGTGTCGTGATCAAGAGAGAGAGCAGGGGACCTCTGGCTTCTGTAGTCACATGACTGACTGGGTTGGGGGATTTTGGATATATAAGGAGTGGGTCAGATGTGGCTTCTGAAGAGTGGTTGTGGCTGTGCTGGCGAGCGGTCTCGATAAGTGAGTGCTGATGTTGCCTGTGGATCGGAATGTGCGCAGCAGAAGTGTTTATTCATTAAAATTATTTGTTTAAGAAGTCTGGGTCGGCTCCTCCTTCAGAATGCCTCGCAAGCGCCGTAACCGGTTGTGGCTGGATCAGATGCTGGTCGTGGCACAACAGGTTAATTGGCATGCTGACTAAATTGCCCCCGGTGCCCTGTGATGGACTGTATAGCCCTGCCTTGCGTCCTGTGTCTGCCGGGATAGGCTTCGGTTCACTGCAACCCTGTAGAGCAGTGGTTCCCAAAATTTCTCGGTTCACGGCGCCCTTAGTGTATCAGGATTTTTTCCACGGGGCCCAAAGTCAGAAAATATAATATGGCATATACGGAAAATGTGGAATATCCCGCGTCGCCCCTGTGAGTTAGCTGCGGCGCCCCGGAGTGCCTCGGTGCACACTTTGGGAACCACTGCAATGTAGAGCATTAAGCGGGTTCTGAAAATTAATTAATGCTTTCCAAAGTTGTTCTTTCGGGATAGCCGTGTCGAGCGCTCCATCGCGATGTTTCGCCCCCCACGTTGTAGGCATCCTCAGGCGTTCTGGCTTGTGGCAGGTTCCGGGATAGCAGTCTGAAAACGCCTGAGGATGCCTCCAACGTGGGAGGCGAAACGTCGCGAACGACAGAGGGGAGTTCTCAGTGACACGGCTATCCCAAAAAAACAGCATAGAAAAGTAATTCTCATGCATCGATCCGTGAAAACCCACATCAGTACAGTTAATAATAATGTTACGGGCGATTATTTGCCCATAACATGATATTGTTAAGTCGGACGTGACTGCAGCGATGCAGTGTTTAATCTGCTCGACACAACAATACGTGGATTGTCTGCATAACAAAAACATGTTGATGCTGTTTCTGATGCTCACTTTATATCGTTTAATCTCTTCCGCTCTGTATAGTATGCATCCATCTATTGTCAGTAACCGCTTAATCCTGTACAGGGTTGCGGTGAGCCGGAGCCTATCCCGGCAGACACAGGTCGCAAGGCAGGGCTATACCCAGGATGGGACACCAGTTTATCACAGAGTGCCGGGTGCAATTTAGTGCACAGGCCAATTAACCTTTGCAGCAGCATGTCTTTGGACTGTGGGAGGAACCCGGAGTGCCCGGCAAAACCCACGCAGATACGGGGAGAACATGCAAACACCACACAGAAAGGCATCCGAGCTAGGATACAATGCCTGCATTGTATAGCGTACCTATCTAAGTATCTTCGTCTGCCTGTCTTATAAACAGAAATTATATTTAGTTAGGTTTTCACGGCTCGATATATTAGAACTGCTCTCAAGAGTAGCTCTTGAGAGCAATTCTCAACCCGAGATTAAATGATGTAACAATGCTTACTAGAATTGCAGGTAGAGGCTGACCACTTCATCCGCCCCAACGCTCATCGTGTAGAGGCAGGTCTCGTAGGTGTATAAGCCCAAGTAGCCCGAGCCATTGAACTGTTTGTGGCAGGCGCCAGGATAGCTGAAGAGCCATTGCAGTTGACCCTGTCCGTCGCCCTTCACATAACCAACTGAAAAATCACATCAACTTTTAACACACATTCATTATTGTTCATCATTACCAGACACGTGTGTAACATCTCCCAATAAACAAACAGGTGATAAATGCAGGGGACTTGCCTAGGAGGAGGCAGGAGAAAATGCAGGAAACGACCTGCATCGTGACGCCCGGTGTCTATGCCAGAGTTGTGCAGGCGCTGTGGTCTGCTCTCCGCGAGCCACCGGTGAACTCTCTCATACCAGCGCAAACCCAACAAACCACATTTCTCACCCTCGGAGACGCCACACCCACTTAATCTTAGCTACCATTGCTATGCTGATGACATCCAAATCTATATCCAT
>JAZEWU010000002.1:11957388-11971631 GCA_036362915.1 Geotria australis | reverse complement strand
GTTAAGGCTATACGGGGGGATCTTTGTATATGTGTGTATCAGTGTGGTGAGTGGCAATTGGCGTGGTAATCAACTCACCTTGTTAAACAGATGCACCGTGACATCATCGAAAAACCTCACGCGCTTGACGTCGGTGACCTTGGCGTTGACCTCCGTGACCTCCCTCGGTCGTTTGAGCAGCCCCTTCACGAGGTGACCCGTGTCATCCATCACCACCTCTGGCACCTCGTCCACCTCATCGCTGTCCCACTCATCATCATCGTCTTCATCATCGTCATCATCATCATCATCGTCGTTGTGTTGATAATACTGGACGGCGCTGTTCATCGGCTTGTCATCACGGTCATCATCATCATCATCGTCGTCGTCATCATCATCATCAATGAACGGGATGTCGAAGGGGTTTGGGGTTGTGACCGCGTGTTTCCCCGTGTCTCCGTCTCGCCTCTTGTCTCTGTCAGTCTCCGTGTCTCTCTCAGTCTCCGCGTCTTTCTCCACATCTGTGTCTCTCCCCTTGTCCGTGTCTCTCTCCACGTCCGTGTTTCTCTCAGTCTCCGTGTCTCTCCTCTTGTCTCTCCAAATGTCCGTGTCTCTCTCCGTGTCCCCTTCTCTCTCCACATCCGTGTCTCTCCGCTTGTCACTCTTCAGCTCTGTGTCTCTCTCTTCATCCGTGTCTCTCCTCTTGTCTCTGTCTCTCTCCACATCCGTGTCTCTCTCTACCGGAGACACGAACTCGCCAGCGAAAGGGTTGGCGTCATCATCATCGTCGTCGTCGTGAGACTCCGTGCCACCCGTTAGGATCTCTTCCAGCGACGAGGCGCTTGATAGCGCATCATCGTTGTCACCATCACCACCACCACCACCGTCACCACCACCACTATGCTTGTCCAACTCCAAGTCAGAAAAATACGCCGAGTCTCTGTACAGACACTCGCGTATACCGGTGCCAACGGAGGATGGCATTACCATCATCGGCTGCTCACCCGCCTTGCCACCCATCGCATCAGCCTTGCCAGCCTGCTCATCCGCCTTGCCAGCCAGCTCACCGAGAGTGGGCGAGGGTGATGGTGCCAGATTTAGAAGTTGGTGTCGCTTGATGTTGTTGGTTGGTGGTGTTGATGGTGCCATGGTGCCATCATCACCATCACCACCATCATCACCAAGCCGCGTGCTGTTTGGTTGTGCCAATAGCGCCATGCTGTAACCATCATCACCATCAACACCACCATCACCATCAGCACCATAACCAAACCACTTGTTGTTGTTGTTGGTGTTAAGCTTACCTATGGTGGTGTGGTGACTGGCTGGGTAACTGATTGAGGGTGGTTGTTTGGTTAAGTCAGATTGACTGGTTAAGTCAGGTTGACTGGCTAAGTCAGATTGACTGGCTAAGTCAGATTGACTGGCTAAGTCAGATTTTCTGGCCAAGTCAGATTGACTGGTTAAGTCAGGTTGACTGGCTAAGTCAGATTGACTGGCAAAGTCAGATTTTCTGGCCAAGTCAGATTGACTGGTTAAGTCAGATAGACTGGCTGAGTCAAGTTGACTGGCTGAGTCAGATTGACTGGTTGAGTCAGATTGACTGCGTGAGTCAGGTTGACCGGCTGAGTCAGGTTGACTCGCTAAGTTAGATTGACTGGTTGAGTCAGATTGACTGGGTGAGTCAGGTTGACTGGGTGAGTCAGGTTGACCGGTTGCGTCAGATTGACCGGGTGAGTCAGGTTGACCGGTTGCGTCAGGTTGACCGGGTGAGTCAGGTTGACTGGCTAAGTTAGATTGACTGGTTGATTCATATTGACTGGTTAAGTCAGGTTGACTGGCCAAGTCAGATTGACTAGTTGAGTCAGGTTGACTGGTTAAGTCAGGTTGACTGGCTAAGTTAGATTGACTGGATGAGTCAGATTGACTGGTTGAGTCGGATTGACAGGGTGAGTCAGAATTACTGGCTAAGTCAGATTTACCGGCTAAGTCAGATTTACCGGCTAAGTCAGATTGACTGGCTAAGTTAAATTTCCTGGCTGAGTCGGATTGACTGGTTGAGTCGGATTGACTGGTTGAGTCAGGTTGACTAGCCAAGTCTGATTGACTGGTCAAGTAGATTTGACTTGTTGACTCTACCAAACATAAGTCACCCTTGGCGATCGACCCAACTGCCAGATCAGCACTGGATCCTGTCTCTACTGGCACAGGCTGCTTGACTAACACCGTGTTCCTTAGGTAATAGTAATTATCAGTGGTGATGTAACCTAGCAATGGGTCTCGAGCCGTGGTAACTGGGTTAACCACGGTATCGGGTTTAACCGGGGTAACAGTGTTTATGGGGGTAACCGGGGTAACTATGGGAACCGGGGTAACCGCACCAATCTTCTCTAGCAGAGGGAAAGCACACAACATTTCCACAACACCACCACCGGTTGTTGTTGTTTTGCCGGTTGTTGGTGGTGTTGTTGCTGGTATGACGGTTGTTGGCTTGACAGTTGGTGCGACGGTCGTTGTTGTTGGTGTGACGGTTGGTTTGACAGTTGTTACGTCGGTTGGTCTGACGGTTGACATGACGCCGGCTGTTGTTGTGCCGGTTGTTGGCGAGAGTGGGTAGTAGGCGGTGAGACTGGCCAGGTCTGTGTGCTGTGCCAGCCTTACTGATGGCGCCGGTGGCACAGGTGGCACCACTGGTGCCAATGCATCCCATCGCTCATCAAAGCTGCGTTGATGATGATCATGCTGATCATGCTGGTGCTGATGAACATGATCCTGCTGATGATGATTCTGCTGATGATGATGCTGATGCGATTCAACCGGTGTTAGCGCCAGGAGCTGGTGGATGGCGCTGGCCGTGGGGCGATGCTCCATATCAAGCCAGCAGTAGAGAAGGACTTTGTGCCTGGTGGATGGGGGGGAACCGGCGTTAGCGCAAGGAGCTAGGATGTGATGTTGAATCTGACCGATCGCCAATTGGACCGTACCAACTCCAAATCGGACCGTACCAACCCACTCAGACCGTAGCAACCCCGAATCGGACTATACCAACACCAAATCTGACCATACAAACCACAAATCGGACCGTACCAAGCCACTCTGCCCATATCAACACCAAACTAGACCGTACCACTGCTCGGCGGCGGGGCTGCTCAGTGCGGGGAGTGGGAGGCGAGGAAGGGAGTTGCGAGCGAGGGATGACAAGAGGTCCACGTCAGAGATGGAGTCGTGGGGGCGAGCGCCGCTCTCCATGATCTCCCACACAGTCACCCCCAGCGCCCTGCACACAGACAACAATAATAATAATTATTATTTTTTTATTATAAAAAATAATAATCCGTAATAATAATTACAATGTATAACATGTGGCACATATTCATTCAATGTCGAAGGTATTGGGACACTTTGACATTGGAGTCTATGGGACACGAACATTGGAGTCTATGAGAGACGTTAACATTGGAGTCTATGGGACACTTTAACATTGGAGTCTATGGGACGGTTTAACATTGGCGTCTATGGGATGATTTAACGTTGGAGTCTATGGAACACTACCATTGGAATTTATGAGACCCTTTAACATTGGAGTCTATGGGAGAGTGGTGTGGTGAGCATCTCACCACATGTTCCCTGGACGTGTCTGTGCAGCTGCGTATGGGTGAGTGTGTGGGTGAGCCTGTGCGTGAGTGTGAGGGGTGAGCAGGAGTTCAGGGGCGAGCCATCGCACAGCCACCGGCCCCCCCAGATCTACATAGTCCTCCTGCGGGTCACACATAAAAGACAAAGATCCCCCGTGTAGCCTTAACAAACTGTAGGGTCAAGTGCCGTTAGCGAGTAGCACCTACACAATCACTCATAAGTATATACACTCAACCACACACCCATACACTCAACCATGCACTCACCCACTCAAGCACTTAATCACTCAACCACGCACTCACCCACTCACTCACCCACTCAAGCACTTAATCACTCAACCATACACTCACCCAACCAAAGACAAAGATCCCCCATGTAGCCTTAACAGACTGTAGGGTCAAGTGCCGTTAGCGAGTAGCACCTATGAAGGTCGACACGGCACACGAGGAGGTGGGTGGCCAGCACCACACACAGACACACACAGATATACACAGACATAAATTATTATTGTATGATTGATTATTGTATTGTTGTATGATTACTGGATGATTATTGTATGATTATCGGATGAATGATTATTATTGTGTGATTATTGTAAGATGATTATTGTATGATTATTATATGACTATTGCATGATTATTGCATGGTTATTGTATGGTTATATTATGGTCATCGTAAACGAACCGGGTATTTGCTGGGTCCCGTTCCATCGTCGCCGATCTTGACGGTGAGGTCGGCGGTCAGCAGGCAGTTCCTGAGCGCCAGGTCACTGTGTGCGGCACACATAGACAAAGGTCCCCCGTGTAGCCTCAACAGACTGTAGGGTCAAGTGCCATTAGCGAGTAGCACCTATGAAGGTCGACATGGCACAAGAGGGGGTGGGTGACCAGCACCACGCCCGGCCGCCTTTTAGATTGGAGTCTATTGAAGGATTTAGCATTGGAGTCTATAAGCAGGTTTAACATTGTAGTCTATGGGAGGATTTAACATTTGAGTCGATGTTTACACACCGCACTAGGTATTCATTTGAGGTTGAGTCGATGCCCCCTTCATTCTTTTGTTCAGAAGAAGAGCCACTCCCTATTGTCTGGCAGTTTCCTGTCCCAAGTGGAGGACTGTCCACCCCTCATGATGGCTGGAGCCAGAACCAGTCCACCAGACCTCCTGTAATCCACAGAGGTCCAGGAGGTACCGGTCTAGCTCCCGGCAGAGGAGTGGCAACCTCTCCTCCGTGGTGAGCGTTCGCACATTCAACGTGGCCACACGCAGTGGCTTTTTGCTGTTTCTAGAGGGACCCCGAAGATGGGTATTCAGTCTCCTTGTTTTGCGAAGTGCAGTTCGGCCAGGAGACGTCACAAGCGCCTGTCTCTTCGGGGCCTGCGGTACAAGCTTAGATGTTTCAACTTTCCGTGGTTTAGTGGTAATCATTTGAAGGTGGAGGGGTTACCAGCCCCTCGCACCCGTCCAGAGCCCCCTTGGCCGCTGCGATGGCTGTTGCGGCAGCCACCACAGCGTTTCCGGCCGGCACCAACTGGGCCGTGGGGGTTGTATTGCCGACCACACTGACGCGCACACACACAGACCCACGTGGATGCGGGGATAGAACATGCAAACTCCAAACAGACAGGCACCCGAGCCAGTATTCGAACCCGGGTCCTTCTTGCTGGGAGGCGGCAGCGCTACTCACCGCTACACACACAGCGTGCCGCCCTTGTTATAAACAGCGTTTATTATTATTATTAATCTGGAGTTTGCGTGTTCTCTCCCCATGTCCACGTGGATTTCGCCGGGCACTCCGGTTTCCTCCCACAGTCCAAAGACATGCTGCTGCAATTTGGTGTTTTTAAGATCTTAACACTTGTCTCATTGCCAGAAAAGGTAAAATCTTGTTTATTGTTTACATTATCTGTACACTGGCAAAAAGGTGCCCACAGTCTTAACAGCAAGACCGGATGGCACAACGGTTGGTGGTGGGGTTGACACACGGCGCCGTGGGCGTTTGCCGACACACCTGTGTAGGTAACCTTGCTCGTGCAGGTGTGCCAGCCCAGCCACCACCTGCCTGGCCATGAGACACCTCTCGGTCTCTCCGGCCACACCGGTCCCATCCCGGGACCTCAGGTAGGCCTTGAGATCCCCCTGTAAGCGAGCCAGTGTTACAGACGGGAGCCAGTGTTAGAGACGGGAACTAGTGTTGTGTAAATGCAGGAATCCCACAAATACCCAGTGAGCTTGCAAGCTCACTGCGTATTTTTATGCTGTAATAATAAACATCTATCTATCAGTGTTATGATGGTGACGGTGATGATGACGACGGTGACAGTAATGGTAATGATGATGGTGATTTTGATGGTATTGGTCTCTTACCACGGGACAAAATACCACGCTGGCCAGTCGAGATGACGGTAACGATGACAGTGATGGTGATAGTGATGATGATGGTGATGGTATCGGTCTCTCACCATGGGACAGAATTCCATGATGGCCAGCAGAGGGATGGCGTCCGTACACACGCTCACACACCGCTGGATGTTCTCATGCACCACCACCCTGGACGGACACAGGGAGGGAGAGTCAGTCGGTCAGTCGTCACCAACACCATTACCATCACCACCACCATCATCACCATCGTCACTAACACCAGGGGCGTGGGGGGGGCGTAAGTGGAAGTGAGTGGTGGGTGGGTGGTGGATGAGTACTGTACGTATGAGTGTATGATCGAATGAGTGTGAGTGAGTGTGTGTATTATCGAGTGAGTATATGAGTGAGCGTATGAATGAGTGTGTGTGTGGGCAAGCCCGGGCGAGTGTGTGCGAGCGTGGGGGAGTGTTGTCCACCTGTAGGGTTCCACCTCCCGCAGAAACCGCCTCTGCTCACTCAGGCGAGCCGACGGTTCCAATTGTCGAACGGCGACTGATTCAACCCCGTCCAGGGAGCTAACCTCGCCCAGCAATACCTACACAAGGTCAGGGGCACGGTGTGTGTGTAGTGGTGAATAGTGCTGCCACCTCACAGCAAGAAGGGCCCGGGTTAGAATCCCGGCTCGGGTGCCTTTCTGTTTGGAGTTTGCATGTTCTATCCCCGCATCCGCGTGGGTTTTCGCCGGGCACTCCAGTTTCATCACGCAGGGCAAGGACATGCTGCTGCCACTCACCCACACACTCATCAACTCACCCACCCACCCATTCACTCACTCACCCACCCATTCATTCACTCACCCACTCACCCACTCCGGTTTCATCCCACAGTCCAAAGCAATGCTGCTGCATAGGATAATCGGCCTGCGGACTAAATTGCTCACGGTGCCCTGTGATGGACTGGCGTCACATCCTGGGTATAGCCTTACCTTGCGCCCTGTGTCTGCCGGGATAGGCTCTGGCTCTGTACAGGATTAAGTGGTTTCTGACAATGGATGGATGTATAGATGTGTTTGAAATGTTCCATCCATCCATTGTCATTCATTCATTGGCAATCAAAAATTCGTTTATCCATCCATTGTCAGAAACCGCTTAATCCTGTACAGGGTCGCGGTGAGCCGGAGCCTATCCCGGCATACACAGGGCACAAGGCAGGGCTATACCCAGAATGTGACGCCAGTCCATCACAGGACACGGTGGCACACCACACCCACACCCACCACACACACACCTGTCCGAACCACCCTCTCCCCAGCTCCTGCAGATAGCTGATGTTCTGTCGCTTGATGGAGGTTGTCGTGAGACAATCTGTGTGGCACACAAAGACACAGGTCACCCGTGTAGCCTTCACAGACTGTCGGGTCAAGTGCCGTTAGCAAGTAGCAACTATACACACACACACTCATAAGTACACAGACATCACCATGGTTATGGGGGTCAAGGTAGAAGCGTTCACGTCGCGATCCCTGTCAAGTAATACTTGGTATTACCTGCGAATTCTACCAAACACTTCGAAGCCGAGCTGAAAGACAACCATGTCCAGAAGCTGACCATCGCGCTTCGAAGAATCGCAAAGAAGAAGACCAAGGTTATGCTGACCATCGTCTCATCACCATGGTTAACGTCTCATCACCATGGTTACCGTTACTGTCGTCTCATCACCCTGGTTACCGTCTCATCACCACTACGGTTACCACCATCGTTACCACGGTTACTGCCATCATCATCACCGTGGTTACCGTCTCGTTACCACGGTTACCCTCTCGTCGCCATGGTTACCGTGCCGAGGCAGTGTGTAGACATCAGCCACCGTGGCCTGATGCAGGAGGCCAGGCGGTAGGACGGGCACTGGGTGGGATACCAGCGTGTCTTCGCCCGGCGGGAGAAACTCATCGGCTCCAAACTCATCATCCAGCGGATCTTCGAACGCCTACAACAGACAAAGGTCCCCCGTGTAGCCTCCACAGACTGTAGGGTCAAGTGCTGTCAGACAAAGATTCCCCGTGTAGCCTTGACAGACTGTAGGGTCAAGTGCTGTTAGCAAATAGCACCTATGAAGGTCGATACCCATTCAC
Source organism: Geotria australis (assembly GCA_036362915.1). Taxonomy (NCBI): domain Eukaryota; kingdom Metazoa; phylum Chordata; class Hyperoartia; order Petromyzontiformes; family Geotriidae; genus Geotria; species Geotria australis. The sequence goes on along the minus strand of JAZEWU010000002.1, from coordinate 11,963,524 downwards.
TCACTCACCCACTCATGCATCAACTCACTCACCCACCTACCCACTCATTCACTCACCCACCCATTCACTCACCCACCCATCACCTAACCCACTCACCCACTCATTTACTCACTCACCCGCTCACCCACCCACTCACTCGTTTCCTCCCACAGTCCAAACACTCGCTTCTGCTGCGCAGCTTAATTGGACTGCGGACTAAATCGCCCCCGGTGCCCTGTGATAGACTGGCGTCCCACCGTGGGCATAGCCCTTCTGTCACCCACCTTGAAGGGTATGGTTTTGGGCAGACACCATGAGCAGGTGACCAGGAGGGAGACCAGGCAGCACACAGACAGGAAGACTCCCAGTTCAACTCCTGGCGACCAGCCCAGGACATGCACCGAGCCTGGGACTGAGGACAGACACAGAGACAACGATCCCCAGTGTAGCCTTGACAGACTGTAGGGTCAAGTGCTGTAAGACAAAGGTCCCCCGTGTAGGCTTGTCAGACTGTAGGGTCAAGTACTGTAGCGAGTAGCACCTATACACACACACACAGGCACTCGTACAACAATAACCACCATTCGCCACTAGGTGTGGTGACGTCACGACGGCGCCTGTACCAGGCCATATGCACCTTGAGGCCACGTGAAGTGTCGAAGGCATTAAAATCACCTAGTATGATGACTCCATCCAGATGGGCCACTTTAGCCAGCACCTGGGATGGGAGGTCATAGAAGGCATCTGACTCATCGGCCTTGCCTGCATCCCTTGACTGATGTTCATCTTCGTTGGGGGCGTAAGCCACCACCACCATTCCTCGCCTCCCGTTTATGGGGAGGCAAAGCCCACAGTAGCCTGGGACTCACAGGTTCGCACACCTCACTGCCACGCTCCCTTTATTTTGTATTCGGAAGAATAGCCCTGTTTGGCAGTTTCCTGTCTCGAGTGGAGGACTGTCCAGCCCCTCATTATGGCTGGAGCCAGAACCAGTCCACCAGACCTCCTGGATTCCTCAGAGGTCCAGGCGGGAACGGTCTATCTCCCGAAATAGGAGTGGCAGCCTCTCCTCTGTGGCAAGCGTTCGCACATTCCTTGTGGCTACACGCAGTGTCTTTTTGCTGTTTCTGGAGGAACCCCGAGGGTGGGGATTCAGTTTCTTGGCTTCCCGAAGTGCGGTTTCGCCAGTACACGTCAAAAGCGCCTGTCCCGTCGCGGCCTCTGGTACAAGCTTAGATATTTAAACTTTTAGTGATAATTGTTTGAAGGTGGAGGGGTTACCAGCCCCTCGCACCCATCCAGAGCCCCCTTGGCCGCTGTGGAGGCTGTGATGGCAGCCACCACAGCGTTACCAGCCGCCACCAACTAGGAGGTGGGGGTTGTCTTACTAAGACAAAGATACCCCGTATAGCCTTAATAGACTGTGGGGTAAAGTCCCGTTAATGAGCACCTACGAAGGCCGATAGGCACACGAGGGGGTGGGTGGCAAGCACCACGCCCGGCCGCTTTGGTCTCTCTAGTGGCAATATTTACATACCGCACTAAGTACTCATTTGAGGCTGAGTCGACCTAGGCGAGGCCAAGGACCGGTTCAGAAAATCGTCACTGGTTTTGGCCGTGAGCGGGATTCGAACTCGGGTCGCCAGGTTTGTAGCCCAGCGCGCTAACCACTGAGCCACCACTCCCCACATGCAAAGACAGACACACACCACACACAGACACATACACACACTAACACATAGATAGAGACATACACACACACACTGTACCAGGCGCTCGTTTGAGGGTCAGAGGACCGAAGAGGTGTACGGTGCAGCAATGTCGCCAAGCCAGTCAGACCGCAATCAAAACCACAACTATGCTATGGTAGACAGCGCCCTGATCACCTAGCGTTCGACGGGAGCCAGCGTTAGAGACAGGAGCCAGTGTTAGACAGAAGCCAGTGTTAGAGACAGAGCCAGTGTTAGAGACAGGAGCCAGTGTTCTATGGCAGGAATCCTGTACAGAGCTTGCAGGCTCACTGGGTATTTTCTGTGGTTGAGTGGGAGTGAGTGCATGCGTGTATGTGTGTGTATGGGTGTGTGAGTGGGTGAGTGTGTGTATGGGTGAATGTGTAGCTAGCAACACTTGACCATACAATCTGGTAAGGGTTACACGGGGGATCTTTGTGTTTGCTGGGAACCCGAGTTTGAATTCCGTTCATGGGCAATAACCAGTGACTATTTTCTGAACCGGTCCTAGGCCTCCCCCAGGTCGGATCAGCCTCAAATGGGTACCTCGTGCGGTGTGTAAACATTGCCACTAGGGAGACAAAGGTGGCCGGGCGTGGTGCTGGTCACCCACCTCCTCGTGTGCCGTGTCGAACTTCTTAGGTGCTCGCTAACGGCACTTGATCCTCCAGTCACTTAAGGCTATATGGGGGTGTTTTGTCTGTGAGTATAAGGTGCTACTCGCTAACATCACTTGACTACAGTCTGTCAAAAGCTGCACGAGGGAGCTTTGACCGTGTGTTTTCTGGTTAGCACATGACACATTCTCATGACAGCTGAGTGTCTAAATCACGCGGTGTTTAAAACCCCGACTATGTACAGTCACTACCTTTGAAGACCGACCTTAGAACCCAGTTTGAATTAAACTTTCTGCCTAGCTTCAATTGCAAAACTTCATTTGAGTTTAAAATGTTGCAAATGTTCCAATCTCTCAATGTTGAATGAGCTACCTATAATTTGTTTTGTTTTTTTTTATCCCATCGACAATGTATATAACTGTATTTTTGCGTGTTTATTTGATCAATTATGTGCAATGCTGCAGTGTGTTAATGTGTTTTTGTTTTTTGGTTAATTTGTTATATTTTTTGTATTGTTATTTAATTCTTTATGGTCAATTTCGCTCGTTTGTTGTATCAATGCAGGAACCCTACAAACAGCTTGCAAGTTCACTGGTTATTTGTCTGCTGTAATAATAAACATCTATCTATTTTGGAAGCTGGCTCCTATCTCTAAGGCTGGCTCCTATTTTTGGACACTAGCTCCTATCTCTATTTTGGAGACTGACTCCTATCTCTAACGCTGGCTCCTGTCTCTAACCCTGGCTCCTGTCTCACATAGACTCCAATGTTAAAGGGTCCATAGACTCCAATGTTAAAGTCTCCCATAGACTCCAATGTCAAATCCTCCCGTAGACTCCAATGTTAAAGTCACAGTGTCTCACCGGGACTAGGCAGTGGCGCCGCGTTGACGCTGCAGGCGAGAATGAGCGCGACCCGCCACATTCTTCCACCTCCTCCTCCTCCTCCCCTCTCTCCCACTTCCTCTCCTCCACCTCCTCGCCGTCGTAGTTTTCTCGTCGTGTAATCCCCAGCGCCGCGCCAGGAGCCGGAGTCTTTCCGACTCAGGTCGCCATGGCCAGGTCTAGGTCGCCTTCCTCTTCCTCCCTCAGTCTCCTCCTCCTCCTCTCTCTCCCCTCCCACCAACTCAAAAGACAAAGATCCCCCGTGTAGCCTTAACAGACTGTAGGGTCAAGTGCCGTGAGCGATTCCCCCACCACTGTCCCTCCCTCCGTCCCTCCCTCTCTCGCTCTCTCCCTCCCTCAGCCTCCTCCTACTCCGCCTACCGGAGGAGCTCGCAATTGGGACTCTGTCCGGATCTTTTGGAGTCAGGGACTCGGAAAGCACGAAGAACGACCCACAGCCCTCCCTGGCCTACTGATGGTTTCGTAGGCCTTGACCAGGTCAATGAAGCAAAGATGCAGGTCCTGTAGGAATGCCCTTCACCTATGCTGTAGCAGGCAGACAGAATAATGGCATCTGTGGCAGTACCGCCCTGGTCTGAAACCACATTGGGGTTCCGCAAGCCTCTCCTCAGCGTGCCTGGCAAGGCGTACAAGACAAAGATCCCCGTTATAACCTTAACAGACTGTTGGGGCAAGTGCCGTTAGCGAGCACCTACGAAGGCCGACACGGCACCAAAGGGGATGGGTGGCCAGCACCACGCCCGGCCACCTCTGTCTCCCTAGTGGCAATGTTTACACACCGGCACTAGTTACTCATTTGAGGCCCAGGACCGTGTCACCACGTCTTCCCGCCACTTCCTGGCCACATGACCAGGAAGTGGCGAGAACACGTGGTGACACGGGGAGACACACTATGTAGATGGTACCCATTATACACGGACTGGGAGATCTTTCCCATTTTCCGTCCCCCTCTTCCCCGGAGTGTGGCCGAGGCGAGCGCCGCTAACGAGAGACACGGGGAGACACAGGAACACAGAGAGTGGCATGAGAGAGCCTGCGATAGGGAGAGAGGGCGATCGAGAGGAGGGGAGATGAGAGAGGGGCAAGCGAGAGTGTGATAGGCAGGGGAGCGAAGAGGGAGGAGAGAGGGCAGTAGAAAGAAGGCGGAAGAGAGAGTGGCACGACAGGGAGGAGAGTGCAAGAGAGGGGCGGAGGAGAGAGCAAGCGAGAGTGTGATAGGAGGAGGGAGGGGAGAGACGGCTGAGGAGAGAGGGGTTCAGGGGAGGACACGGCGCCGCCCCGTCGCCGCCGTTTCCCTTTTGGGTTGGACGCCTCTCCACGTCGCCTCCTCTCCGCGTCTCCTCCTCCCCGTCTCTTGGCGTTATTGGCGGTGGCCGCCGGCCTTCTCCACCACTCTGCTCACGACCATCATCAGCAGCAGCAGCCTCCTCCGACACTCGCTCATCATCAGCCTCTTCCTCACTTTCAGTGGCACTCAGTAGCGGTGGTGAGGTAGTGAGTGAGTGGGTGAGGTAGTGCGTGAGTGAGTGAGTGGGTAAGGTAGTGAGTGAGTGAGTGAGGTAGTGAGTGAGTGAGTCGGTGAGAGTGGTGGTGAGAGAGTGGGTGATACGGTGTTGGCGAGTTAGTGTGTGAGGTGCTGAAAGTAGCCATCATCACCATCATCAGCTGCATGCGAGATGGAGGGGGAGCGCGTGTCTCGATGGTATTTTGGGGGGGTGGCGTCGGCGGGGGCCGCCTGCTGCACGCACCCTCTCGACCTTATAAAGGTGAGGTTCATACTCCGACTGGGGGTCTACATACATGTACATACAATGATGACCGCTCACCCACACTCACCCAGACTCACGCACACAAAGATACACAGATCCCCCGTGTAGCCTTAACAGACTGTTGGGTCAAGTGCAGTTAGCAATTAGCACCTATGTAGGTCGACACGGCACATGAGGAGGTGGGTGACCAGCACCACGCGCGGCCGCCTTTGTCTCCCTAGTGGCGACGTTTACACACCGCACTCGGTACTCATTTGAGGCTGAGTCGACCTAGGGGAGGCCCGGGACCGGTTCATAAAATCGTCACTGGTGTTGGTGGCCGTGAGCGGGATTCGAACTCGGGTCAGAGCCAGGTTTGTAGCCCAGCGCGCTAACCACTGAGCCACCGCTCCCCACACACACACAGGAATACAAACAGCTACAGTGCGAAAGCGCCTTATAATTTATCCCCATTGCAATGTTTAACTGCTTTAACTGCTTTCTTTGTATTTTATTTATTTATTTATTTTGGGTCACTTACAATTGCATCATCATTTGTATCATCATCATTGTCAGAACCCGCTTAATCCTGTCCAGGGCACTGGCGGTGATTTAGTCAGCAGGCCAATTAAGCTATGCAGCAGCATGTCTTTAAACTGTTTGAATTACTTTGAATTTATTTGTATTTGGTCACTTATTGTAATTGTTCACTTTATGTGTTGTGGCTCGTTGTGTTAACTTGTGATTTTTTACATTTGTGTTATTTATTTTTGTCAATTCGCGCGTTCGTTGTGTCAATGCAGGAATCCCGTAAATAGCTTGCAAGCTCACTGGGTATGTTATGCTGTAATAAACATCTATCAATCAGTGTTAGAGGTAGGGGCCAGTGTTAGGGACGGGAGCCAGTGTCAAAGAAAGGAGCCGGTGTTAGAGGCAGGTAACGGACAGACCCAGGTGCCATGGGCTGACTGCTGGTCACCCACCCCCTCGGGTGCCGTGTCGACCTTCATAGGTACTGCTTGCTAACAGCACTTGACCCTACAGTGTTAAGGCTACACAGGGATCTTTCGTCTTTTGAGCAGACATAACTGCCCATCACATAGAGATAGTGACATTGCATAACAAAGATAACACATTGTCAGAAACAGGACATCCAG
>JAZEWU010000002.1:11925955-11941728 GCA_036362915.1 Geotria australis | reverse complement strand
GCTCTTAATGGTGCCCCGGTAGAAGGTGCACATGATGGATGCCGGGGATCTTGTTCTCTTTAGCTTCCGGAGGAAGTAAAAACACTGCTGGGATTTCTTAACCAGGGATGCGGCGTTAATTGATGGCCCACGCACGTACACCATCAATTATCCTATGCTCGAGTCTACGGCGGCCATCTTGGCTGGGGAGGAATTTGTTTAATAGGTGCTGTCACGCATTAATTATCCCATACGTGACACTTGACGCGCGTCTCATTGCCAGAAAAGGGCAAACCTTGTATCTTGTTTACAGCTCGTACGATTGGCGAGATGTGTGGGCTCAGCCCAGGACAACAATGGTGAGACGGGGTAATCTGGTAAAAAAAATAAAAAGAGACGGGACATTTGCGCATGATTTAGTTGTCCGCGACTTGCCAGCGCAAACGGCCCGGAGCTGCTGATCGAGGATGAAATTTCCATCTCGTCCGGCTGCCTGCTAAGGTCACAGTGGGGTTAAATTAGGTTAATGAACCCCGTGCACGGAGCGTTCTGAGGCCATGACTGGGCCAGAGTACACTTGGTTTTTTGCCCAGTGCGCAACAACCTGTGAGCAAACTTTGTTATCCCAGAGGGATGGCGTGTCCATGTCGTGATTCTGACCAATGGCACACTTTTTATTTCGTTCAGCTTACCAGTGTGCGTAGAAACATGTGGCCATACTTCAACATGCTCATCCGACACGCAAAGAAACGGACTTTGTACATATGGCGCCACACTTGGAAAGTTACTCACAGTGACATTACAAGATTAATTCATCTATTCATTATTATTCATCCATTCATGGTCAGAAACCACTTAATCCTGTACAAGGTCGCGGTGAGCCGCAGCCTATCCCGGCAGACACAGGGCGCAAGACAGGGATTTATCTAGGATGGGACGCCAGTCCATCAACAGGGCACCGGGGCCATTTAGTCTGCAGGCCAATTAACATATGCAGCAGCATGTATTTGGACTGTGGGAGGAAACCGGAGTCCCCGGCGGAAACCCACACGGACACGGGGAGAACATGCAAACTCCACACAGAAAGTCACCCGAGCCGGGATACGAACCCGAAACCTTGCTGTGAGGCGACAGTGCTACTCACCGTGCGTGCCACCGTTCCGCCCCCCAAACATTGTGCACGTTGAATGGCATCGCGTGGAGTCGCGTGTTGGGAAGATGTTCCACCCAGGACAGACGCAGGCCACGGGCACACACTGCTGCGGCTTGTGTTCACCGCGTGCGAGTGGTGTGTTTGCTTGGCACGGTGACCTCGCGAGAGAGTCGGAGCGACTGTGACGGGGAGAAAGAAAGTACCAAGGATATCTGCGCGCCGTTGCACAACCGCCGTCACCATAAACAACATTGGGTTGTATTAGAGGACGGCACGGCGGCGTAGCGGTGAGTAGTGCTGCCGCCTCACAGCCAAAATTCCCAGGTTCGAATCCCCGCTCGGGTTCCTTTCTGTGTGGAGTTTGCATGTTCTCCCCGTGTCCGCGTGGCTTTTCGCTGGTACTCCGGTTTTCTCCCACAGTCCAAAGACATGCTGCTACATAGGTTAATTGGCCTGCTGACTACATTGCCCTTGGTGCCCTGGCGTCCCATCTGGTTTCTGTCGCCAGGCATCAGGTTCCTGTTTAGGGGTAAATGTAATGGGGTCGCCAGACATGTTGACCACCCTTTACATAACTCATTTTCAATCCACAGATGGTAGGTCACGACAGGATTGTACGTCTAAGGCAGATTACATCTAGGAGACGGATGACCTTTCACCCAGGAATCAAGTGGCTGTCGGAGCGCATCAAGTGCGGGCCAGCTCTTTGGAACAGAATGTGTTGAGAGTTCCCTTCACGTGACCACACCGCACGTGTCTGGTTTATGCCGCCAGACATCAGGTTTCGTCTATGTGTGTCTCCACTGAGGTTACCGGGTTCGAATTCTTCTTTACCGGGTTCGAATTCTTCGAATTCTTCGTTAAGCGCAATTGTTAGCTGCACAACGCCAGGGCTTTGATGTCTTATTTCCGCTTTGCTTCCCCCTCATGATGACTCTTCCCAAACTCCAGAGGGTCGGCAGCAATATTCCCAAAAGGACATCAGGAATAAATCGAGGTCAAACAGTCATGTCAGCAGAAAGCGCCATCAGCAAGAAATGCCAGAAGAACTTGTTACACGCTTGGATCAAGATCGCCTGTAGGGCGGGTACTCTGCTATCCATCCATCGATCCATTTTCAGAGCCACTTAATGCTATACAGGGTCAGAGCCTATCCCGGCAGACACATTGCGGAAGGCAGGGCTATACTCAGGACGGCACGCGAGTCCATCACAGGGCACCGGGAGCAATTTAGTCAGCAGGCCAATTAACCTATGCAGCAGCATGTCATTGTACTGTGCGAGGAAATCTGAGTGCCCGGCGAAAACCCATGCGAACACGGGAAGAACATGCAAACTCCGCACAGAAAGGCACCCGAGCGGGGATTCGAACCCAGGCCCGTCTTGCTGTGAGGCGGCAGTGCTACTCACCGCGCCACCGTGCCGCCCTTTCATCTTGATACACGCCACGATATTAATCTTTAATACCAACACACAGGGTTATGCATTCACAAGACAGGGCCTTACATTTAAATATCAGTGCTACTTTGAACTATTGCTACAAAAAAAAACAGTTGTCTTGTAATAAAATAACAAACATTACCACTTCATAGAGGGTAATAAAATACGTTTTGAAAATTCTGTAGGCAAAAATTCTCAGCAAATATAGTTTCGGAAAACATGTAATTTCTGAAGAACCTAAATATCGAGGACATTCGGTGGTTTAACGGTATCCGATAAATTACCGAACGCTGTCTCGTCGCGCTGAGGGTCACTGACCACTCCTTCACCGCGTCTGCAACACTTATTTTCTGTCGCTAAAACTCCTCGCTTAGGTTATTGCCGATGTAGTGGATGAAATGCGCAATTCATATTTAATGGGTGAAATGCCCTGTTCAAAATGTACGTCAAATTACATTACATAACGATTGAGAGGTTACGTGTGGGAAACCTGCTTATGACTGTCCGGCTCTGGGTGTGATGAGGTTTTGAAGGCACATACTTGTTACATTTTTACACGCTGTGCACTCCCACTATGTTACGTAAGCGATGCTCAATTGGATAACAGCTATACTGTAGAGGCTGTTGGTTCAACATATGCTGGTAGTTGAACGGCGGGATATATCCGTACATTCGAGAAATGGATGAATGATCTATCTGTGCATAGCCTTCAGTGTTATCCTCTTGTGTGTGTGTGCCTTTCTTCAGACACTCTGGTTTCCTCCCACGTGCTAGACACGCATTCATGGGATTCGCTAAACATCTCAATGCAGGTTCATAGAAACAAAAATGGTGTTGAGACTCAGTGAGGCTTTTTTAGTTAAATTGGTAATGATAATGGAAATGTATAGCAACAACTAGGCCCGCGTGTGTGAACTCACAGTCGGTGTAATTGTTCACAAGAATCTGTCTCTTGATGTCGATCGGCAAATTATACATGGTTGCTATTTTCTCCAATTACGGTAATCCCTTTATTTATCTGACCCAATGATCAGAAAGTACTGTTTCATGCCACGGTGAATTATTTTGGACAAAGTATGTCCCCATGTCTGACTCCCCTTCAATCATCGTATAAAGAATATGCAGTATTACTTATTAAAAGCAATCTCAGTGTAGTTCGTCCAACTTTAGTATTTTTACGTCTATATTATTTACACCCTGTTTGTGAGAGCTTGGAGAATTGCATCAATATCCATTGAGGCAAATGCATTTTCCTAGTACATATAGGAAGGCTAGGCATAATCATGTTTGACATTAATTAGCTTGTTCCAAAATCTGATTGATAGTTTGTATTTGGTCAATGTTGTATACAGTCACAATGTAAATCATCGAGCCTCACACGCATGAGATTTAGTACGGTGGCATGGTGCTGAGCTCACGGAGTTTCAACCACGATGATTTCACCAGGGTTCGACTCCCAGTAGTGATACCAGAACCAGTCCTTCACTCACCGTAACTGAACAACGTGGTGAAGTAGGTCTGCCATCACCTATCACCCATACCCAGCAGTGATTTGAAACAATGGCAGTTAATGATTACTCTTTTTATTGTGAGTTGAAATTGTGGAATCCATGCACCGTCACTGCCATAATATGCATCATTTAGTGATAAGAAAAAGTTGAAAGCAAGCAATGTTTGGACGTGATATAAAGGTTATTTCAGTGTAGTGAACCGCTGGTTAAAGGCTCGTCTTTCTGCACAATCCATACAATAGTAATGCGCTCGTGAGTTACACGCTGGTCACCGATGTCTTTATGGAGTTTTATAGACAGGCTTCGTAAAATATATTTTACGCGTTAACAGTATTATTCCATGCGCCCATTGCGCTTATCTCATTTTCCGACAGTAATCCCTTCCCTTTTAAAGTCTATTTTAAGATACAAATATATATTATAAAGAAGTGCTGTTGATTTTAAAACACTTATTAGCCAAAGCACTTATTGGGTGGTGTAATCCTCCGTGCCGACAACGTAGAAACATTGTCCCGTGTTGAGTGTTTATTGATCCTAAAATCAGATTTCATTTCACACGCTGCGGCACATATCACCTGCACATTAGGGGTTTACGATTGATTCACGGGACGGTCGGGTGGTTTAGAGGTCATAGTGCTGAGCTGGCCTACCCGCTGAGTAACCTGGGTTCAAATCAGTGCCACTGCCTGTGATGCAACCGTGTTCTCCAGTGTAGCGACATGATTCTCAGACGGGTCACTAATTGTCGGTCAAATGTTGGCGCCGACTAACTGCGTGGCTGTCTTCCCCCTGCCTCTCTTCGGTTGCTTTGCACCTCTAAATTGTTCTCTCTTCGAATACTTTTGACATTGAACGAATATGCGCGCGTTATAAATTGTGTGTATTATTATTTTACACAAAACCTCCCATGTATTAATCCGTTGTAAGAAACACTGCAGGTCGTGACGCGGCTCCGATAGTGCAATGAGGAGACAACTATGGGGGGAAACACATCACATCATATCTTTTAAAAATGGCAATTCATAATATTTACAATTAAGCTCAAAATGCATGCACGCATGCAAAATCAATTGTCTTCAACCCCGTGTACATTGTATAATGAATTCACGTGATGTGATCCCGACAGCCACTAGAGGCCGTTCGTTACTTTCATCTGGCAATGTTGTACTTTAAACTTAAAGCGATTTTTGTTCGTTTAATCGATAGACTCAATTCTCAGTTCCGTAACGCCTGGGGAGATGGGGTGTGAATCGCTTCCCTCTGGTCATCTGAAGTCTCACGAACACGTGTTTGCGGCGAACACGGTGGCGCAGTGAGCTGCCACCTCACTACAAAAAGCCTCCTGGTTCGATTCCCGGCTCGGGTGCCTTTCAGGGCAGAGCTGGCTTGTTCTCCTCGTGTCCGCGTGGGGGTTTTCTGGTACTCTGATTTCCTCCCACAGTCAAAAATAACACGCTTCTGTCTAGATAAATTGGCCTGCTGATTAAATTGCCCTGCGGATGGACTGGTGTCCTATCCTGGGTATAGCCTTGCCTTGGGCCCTGTGTCTGCCGAGATAGGCTCCGACTCACGGCGCCCCTCTGCAGGCTCAAGCGGGTACTGCCAATTAATGAATGGGCGGTGTGGGGAGAGCCACACCCGCCCGGGAACGCGAAGGCAGCGGCAGCGACACAAGACGCGGGTACGAGACGCAGCATTGCTCCACTATGTCGAACGAGACCAAACGCGCCGACGGTGGGTGTGCACCAAGGTAATTTTCATTGCACCGACAGCATAAAAACCCGCCCATATTGAAACGCGGATTCTTAATCTCAAGTAAGAATTATTAAATATAACAACTAGCATAAAGCGATGAATTGTTTGAGTAGGTGTGTGTCAACTTTGATATTGCATGACACGTTGGTACGCATAGCCCCTCCCCATGATGAGTGAATGGTATCTCCCACAAGTATATATTTAAGGTGCAGAGGGCGCGTCTTCCTGTCATTCGAGGGAGGATTTGATGATTTGTGACGCGTGGCGGCGCTTCCGAGACACAGTATTCGGCTGCGTTCTGTCCCTTCCCGCTTCTGTGCCTAAGTCTGTCTTTCATTGAACACTTTCCAAGCAGTATTTATGTAAATTCTGGAACTCGCTGTCTCGCCGTCCGCTCCCCCTTCCTTGCCTCTTGTTAATTTCCCACACACGTGGCATTGCTAAGAGAAGTGTAATTGTGGTGCGCTGTGTACTGGGTTGAAAACATATCTGTCCGTCTCTCTGGGTTGAGTCCGGTCACGAATTCCCCGCCCGGCGTTACGATGTCAGTCATTTCTCTACAAGAATACGAGTTCGAGCGAGTCTTCAACGAAGCGGAGGCGCTTGAATGGATGCGGGATAACTGGTAGGGCTGCTTCCTCTGCCGAGCACCTACCACGCGGTCGCCTACACTGTATACAGCCTCTCCGCTCCACACATCTCTCATTGAGTATACGCTGCTCAGTACTTGCACGTTGTATCAACGCACATTGTATGAACGCGGTGTGTGTGAGCCGTACATTGTATGCGGTGTGACTGTAACCCGCCCCGGTTCTGTACATTGTAACAATTTGATGCATTATACCTACCGCGTCGATACGTTGTTTTCTGCTTTACGCTCGAAACGTGTTCGTGTACTCGATATATCGCACCAATTTATTTGCTAGCTAGAATGTAGTCGATGTAATGCCTCGTATCGACTCGATACAGTGTACATACAGTTCGAAATATTGTAATAATTTGCGACATTGTGGCCATTGTCTTGACCGTTGTGGCGTCTCTCCGGCGCTGCATTGTGAGGCGGTGTGTCGGGGCTCCGGACGCCGTGGCCATGGGGTCGGAACGTGCACACTTAACACTAGCGCGCTAACACGTGTGTGTGTGTACGATAACCTACAGTCATCGTTAACACGTGTGTCGGTCGGTGTGTCTTTAAGCTGGAATGAACCGTTGAGCCGTGTAGCTCTTTAGCAGTTGTGCAGCGGGGTGGGGTAAGCTAGTTACAAAATCTAAGGGCACCGGAGGCAATTTAGTCGGCAGGAACTATTCACCTATGCAGCAAGGAAACCGGTAGAACCCGGTGAAAAGCCACGCGGACAAGGGGGGAGAACATGCAAAACGCCTCACAGAAAGGCACCCGGGACCTTTTTCGCTGTGAGGCGGCAGCGTTGCTCGCCGCTACGCCACCCCCTGTGGGTATACGCGTATCGAGTGCATTGTTTCCGGTGCAAGGGTACACGTATCCACACAGACTACTGATTCTGTATATATATAAGCTGTTGTGCTGGAGGCTCAGGATGTGTGACGCTCCCGTGTGTATCCCAACGATGAGTTGACACCCGTGTTGCGTGTCTGTGGAGCACACGCCGCATTCAACATGAGTAGCGAGGTGAATGTGAACTGATCCAGGCCAATAGCGCCTTTCACCGACCCCGCACTGACCGACAGTATGGTGAAACAGTACTCGTGACCCACGCGGCGTGGGGAGATCTGCAGACCAGCAGTGGCGTTATACAGGGCCGTGAATTATCACACTCGCAGTAAGTGTAATTATTGTATAGAAATATCATCCGCATGGATATGTACAGTACCGTATCATAGCTGATATCTCACTGTGCTATAGCTGCTATAGTACAGTACATGGCAGAGCATCAGGCATGACTAAGGATTAATGACGTTATATATCCACAACGACTACGATACAGTATTGTGTATTGCAGTTGATGGCCAATTTGGCACGGTAGGGAGCAGAGGTGGTGCCCCAGCCAGTCATCTCAGTCGGGCAGTCGGTGACCTGTCAGCGAGCCTTCGACACTCCACGTGATAGCCTGAAGGTACACCTGGCCTGGCACAGGCGCCGTGGTGACGCCACCGCCACTTAGTGGCGAACGGCGGTTGACGTTACATGGGCTACAATATAAACATGCCCCTAACCCAAATATCTGCAAATCGTCGGTCTCGTCACATCTCGGATACTCGGCAGGCTTTGAGCACTGGTGGCGAGTGGATGTCATTCATTCATTCATTGTCAAAAACCGTCTAATCCTGTACAAGGTTGCGGTGGGCCGGAGCCTATCCCGGCAGACACAGGGCGCAAGGTAGGGCTATAAGCAAGTCTCGGACGCCAGTCCATCACAGGGCACCGGGGGCAATTTGGTCAGCGGGTCAATGTGGCCGGATTCTCCTGCGCGCGCTCGCAGTGCTAAGTGGCGGGCGGCAGAGGGCAGTGCGGAGAAATCCATTGTTGTATTACACCTCCACCGAAACGCTCCCAAGCCTATGCGGCCCCCCCCTTTCACCCACACTTGATTTATCAGCGGGTTAAGTGTCGCTGCTGCCTCACAGCAAGCATGTCCCGGGTTCTCCCAGTGTCCGCGTCGGTTTTCGCCGGGCACTCCGGTTTCCTCCCACAGTTCAAAGCCATGCTGCTGCATAGGTTAAATTGGCCTGCGGACTAAACTGCCCCCGGTGCCCTGTGATGGACTGACGTCCCATCCTGGGTATAGTCCTGCCTTGCGCCCTGTGTCTGCCGGGATATCCTTCGGCTCACCGCGACCCTGTACAGAATTAAGCGGTTTCTGACAACAAGATGATGAGATGAGATGGATTGAATTTAGTAGATAGACGCTCGCTGTAAGACCCTCTACAAATGGCTATCGATGGCCTTAGGCGACATTATATTATTATTATCATCATGGTTGGGGAATAATGACCACATGTCTGACTTGAGAAGGTGATGAGAAATTGGTTACGTCAATGAACAGTCACCGCAGGAAAGACACGAAATGTATGTTGCTGTGTACTGCTGACACATTTGAAGGCCGCCACAGCGTCATGTCTATTGTTGCGGTGGTTGTTTGACTAGACATTTCCACGCGGCTCCATGCCAGTTAGTGAGGTGGTGGGTGGTACTGTGTTCTCACGGCTTACATTAGGGGCGAGTGATGTTGTATTGGTCCTGGAACCACTCGCTGCCACTTCACCAACCAGCACTGGCCAGTCTGGTGATGTATGGTCAAGCAATTTCTGCTATCGACATGGTGGTGTGAGATCTTCATCCAGCAGTGGATTGAGAAAGAGCAGACAATCATTATTTATGTTTATACGTATACTGTACACAACGCATGAATGTATAATTCATGATGGTGGCGGTATACACCGTACGCGGTGTCCAGCACACGTTCATTCACAATGTATACTGCATCTCAATGAGCACTTCCTTGCACAGAGGTCATTGGGGTTATCGATGTCACACACGTGTGATTCATTGCTGTGTGTGCGTGTAAAATGAAATTATTAATTTAGAACGCTTAACATTAAATGAACACATGTTATGTGTACATATACTGGATATACATTTACATACATTCAGGCTCGTTCAGACGGATTGGGGTCCCCTACATATACAGTCATGCTTCGCTTAACGTCCACGATGGGTTCTGTGAAATAGGACGTTACGTGATTTGGACGTTCTGCGAATACCATATTATATACTTAGCAAAGCTATATGGGTAACTGTAGTGTACCTGTGTTTACTAAATAGCCACGATACTTTACACATACAGGCCTGTATTTCAGCTAATGTATCTGGCAAGGTAATATATGGGTTTTATAGGTTAATACTGTACAATACTGTATACATAATATAATCATACATTGTAAATATACACTACTGTATACATAGGCTAATATGTAATCTGTACTTACCACAATTGGAGCTTGCAGGGCTAACGTCGTGTTGCGTGAGTCTGGATGCTGTTGCTGGTACAGTTTTGTATTGTACAAGATACTCAACTTACACTAAATTACTGTATGTACACTATAATACACTGCACAGCTGTACGTACAATAAATACTTTTCTTATTTTATTTCTATAAACTAACCTTAGGCTACTTTGTAAACTATTTTATTTTTAAACTTTCTAAAATTTGTTTTTCATTTTAAACTTTTTAATTTGTTTTGGGGCTACGGACGTATATGTGGTCGGACATTGCCTGAACGGACGTTATGCGGCGCATGACTATAATAATCTACATTTCAAAGCACCTTTCACCCAAGATTGCAAAGTCCATCCATTGTCAGAAACCACTTAATCCTGTACAGGGTTGCGGTGAGCCGGAGCCTATCCCGGCAGACACAGGGCACAAGGCATGGCTATACCCTGGATGAGACGCCAGAGTCCATCAAAAGGCACAGGGGAAAATTTAGTCAGTAGGCCAATGATCCTCTGCAGCAGCATGTCTTTGGCCTGTGGGAGGAAACCGGAGTGCCCGGCGGAAACCCACGCGGACACGAGGAGAACATGCAAACTCTACACAGGGACGGACCTTCTTGCTGTGAGGCGAGAGCGCTACTCACCGTGCCACCGTGCCGCTCCCCAAGCTTGCAAAGTGCTGTACAAAACTCAAATTTGGAGAGAGAAAAACAACACGCAGGATGATAATCACTGCAAACTAGGAAACTCCGTAACTTGTGAATAATTAAAATTAAATTCCAACTCGTAAAGTCCATAGGCTTTAGAACTTTCTAATGTTCGCTCGGGTTTCCGCCATTCCAGTGTTGTGTAAATAATATTGTATTTTTTTGGGGACGAGGGTTTCCGTTGGATGGAATACCAGAGTACAGTTAAACCCCCCCATCCACCCGTCATATCAGGCCTGCTGTGTAAATTGTCGCGCAATTCTCGCCATAGTCTAAGCGTTCACTGGGTACCATAGCTACCTTGTATAAACACCCGTGCTCAACTGCAAAATGCTGTACCGACTGTTCTTATGTAACTGCTCACAACCGGTCTCCGTCGCACGAGATTCTAAATCAGTACGGAGTGTCTTGTGACTATCCTGAATCAGAAGCAATTGTCTTCACACCCAGGTTTCCATTAATACACTACTGTACTGCTTCTCAGCCACATCATAGATGAGGCCGATACTGTATGCGTAAAATAATCAGTTAGACAGTTAAAGGCATTGTTTTTTTTTACTGTCACGACGTTTTGGTCCACAGTTCTCAGGCAGGAAAAAACATTACTGGCCATCCTTGGTGCGGGAAAGCAGTTGGTTGGCTGATGTGTCAATGTTCATCTGTGTATGGTAATGTACGCAGGGGCTGCACGGTGGCGCGGTGAGTAGTGTTCCACCCGGGTGCCTTTCTGTTTGGAGTTTGCATGTTCTCCCCGTGTCTGCGTGGGTTTTCACCGGGCACCCCGGTTTCCTCCCACAGTCCAAAGACATGCGCTGCAGAGGTTAATTGGCATACTGACTCAATTACCCCCTGTGCCTTGTGAGGGACTGGCGTCCTATACTGGGTATAGCCCTGCCTTGCGCCCTGTGTCTGCCGGGATAGGCCCCGCCTCACCGCCACTCTGTCTAGAATCGCGGTGAGCTCTGCAGCAAGCCAACGTGGAATTGCAGAGCTGTGTTGCCCTAATTGGTTGGCCAGAGCTGTGATTATCTCTCCGCGTGCAGCGTCGAGATGCAATGTGCATTGGTTTGGGTCATTTCTCCGTTATGCACGCCGGAGAGAATCCCGAGGGACGGAGATGCACGCTTAGCATCCCTGCCCTCCCACTCGGACGCGCTGCTCGCCTGTGCCGTATTGGCTACTGCTGCGCTCCCGGGCCATCGTCTATCGCGCTACATCCCTCCTCCTCCGGCGCCTCCCTCTTCCCTTACCGGTTTAGCGTGTGTGTGTGGCTCGGTGGTTAGCGCGCTGGGCTACAAACAGCAATCTGATTCAACATTGAGACTTTGTTTGCACTGATGCGTACGCACAAGAATGTACCAGCTTCATCACAAACGTCAACTTGTAAGAGCAGAACAAAATGTGTAACTTTCAGTATCCAGCGCTTGCCACATGTGGCGGGGGTTAATGTGAATGTTACGTGTCCTTGAAAAATATGCTTATGTACGAATACTAGACAGTGTGTTTAAACAGTCCACTGCTGTACGGCGTGTTTGACATGCGTTTCGTATAAATGTAGCATGCAGAGATGTGCAAACGCGTCTTTGTTTTGGAGTGCGGTATGTAAATTGAAAGGTGCAAATGGTTTCGGATGCTCGCACGTGCCGCGTGCCACTTGTGCCGTGTGCGGGCGAGCGTCGCAGGGTACACGTCGGTATGCAAGGGCCGTCGGTATGCCGCCTGCCAGTGGGCATGTGCCGTGGCTGTGTTGCAACACTGGGTGTGCACGCCAACGTTCACCGCTCGCAGGCAGGTTGAGCTGTCCCCTCCCACACTCGCTGGGCCTCTACTGAATCTGGGCCCTGCAATTTCGCACACTGCTGGCACGGGTGGGGTTCTGCATTGGCAGGTTCATAATAACACATAAAAATAATAATGGATTAGAGCCCCATTGCGAAAACTGACCGCTGGATGAAGAGCCTGACCACACCGTAGGCGTAGTTTGACCGAGCTAAGCCACACCCGTCAGTGGGGTTCATGAGGTTGGCTGTGTCCACAGATAAAATCAGTGGCGAGCGATATCCAGTCGGTCCTTGATCCAATTCCCTCTTCAAGATGAATGTTAGAGGAGTAACAATGCATGGAGTCTGGGGAGTAGGCTCACGATAGCGTTAATAGTTACTAACAGCTTTTGGCTAATACACTGATGGATGGATGAAGCACCTCTGAACACCGTGTCGGTCATGCGAGTTGTTTGACCGTACGAGAGCGGCGGTTGCGTAGTTACCCAGGGACTGATTCTCGTATCACTCGTCGCTCACGTTGGCCGCCGGTGGGAATCGAACTCTGGTCGCCGGTTTCGCAGAGTGGCGCGCTAACCACTGCTCCACTGTTGCTCTACGCCACTATCGGATTATTTCTGGTTATTTAATCGGCTCGGGGGGTGGGGGGGGTGCAGTTAACCAGCGTCTATCTGTGGGGAGTGTTTCCCCTCCTAAGCCTCGGGTTAAGCCGCTGTTCGCCCGCGGACATGGCATTTGCGTGCTGGTCACAGCGAGCGCTATGTTCTTGTTGCCCAACCAGCACACACCTACACCCGCCCACACACAGCCTCAACAGACTGTAGTGTCTAGTGCTGCAAGTGAGCACCTAATGAAGGCCAGATTGGCACCCGAGTGGGTCAGGTGGCCACCACCACGCCCGGCCGCCTGTCTCCCGAGTGGCGATGTTTATACACCGCACCATGTACTCCTTTCAGGCTAAGTCGACATGGGGGAGGACCAGGAACTTTTTAGAAAGTCGTGACTGGTGTTGGCCGTGAGCGGGAATCTAACTCTGGAAGCCGGGTTCACAGCGCAGTGCGGCCAACCGCTACACTTCCTGCGTGGTAATTACAGGAGAGAGGAGGTGGCGGCGGCGGCGGCAATGACCGTGGCTTCGAACCTGTTGGAGAAAGGATGGACCTAAAACTCGCTCCTTACACTCGCATTTACTCGCCGCCAAATTACCAGCGCGCTGCTTAGCGGTAGCTAAAGATATTCTTAAGAGGGAAGATCGTCTTATCAGCTGCTGCTCTTTTAGAACAGGTGTCTGCAGTCCAGATTGGTGATTTCTGTTTGTTTTTAGTCTGTTAAATTTACGCTATATAAATGCTATTATTATTATTATATTGCACAGTCCATCTATCCATCCATTTTCTAAACCGCTTGTCCTGGTGAGGGTCGCGGTGGCAGCAGTCCAACTTTTAATCAAAATATAATAACCATGTAATAATGTACACAGCGCCACTCGTCGCATCGGTCAATCAGAGCGTGCTGGCCCAACGATAAGAATGCCCATTAAAACATCTCTGCACTTCGCGAGCAATGTCCGGCGGTGACTTGACGTGGATGGCAGCTGCTTTCGCCGTAAGTTAGGACGCGGCAGAATCCTGGCACTCATCACCGAGAACACGAGTCCACGTGGAGTTGTCCTGGCCCAGCGCGCTAGCAGCTTTGAGCCAAACTGGTCAGACCTGAAATGGTAGTCCTGTACAGTGTGTTGCCATACCGAGGAAGGATTCTTTTCAAGTAAGATAAAGTGATACATTCCTGAGCTTTCTTGGAATTAAGGGGGGGGGGTGAATGAGATGGTTATGGGTGTGGCAGAGGTGAAGCCAGCCACCAAAGTTTGATTCCTGGTAACAGATGACCTGTGAACCGGAATCAAGTGACCTCTGAACTGGACCTGGGTTTCATTCGCCAACACACGCTGACCAGCGGTGTAAAGTGTGGCCAAACAACCCTCATAGCTGACGGTGTGGTAAAGGCGGTCTTGATCCAGCAGTTGGTTGGCAGAGTGCTGCAAATCATGATGTATTTTAAATGGTCGAGAAAGCAATATTGATATTATCCATCCATTCATTGGTAGAAACCGTGGAATCCTGTACTGGGTTGCGGTGAGCCGGAGCCTGTTCAAGCAGACAGGGGGCAAGGCAGGGCTATACCTAGGATAGGACGCCAGTCCATCACAGGGCACCGGGGGCAATTTTAGTCAGCAGGCCAATTAACCTATAAGGATTATTTTCCAACTCCCTTTTGTCACGGTTTTTTAGTGTTGTGGTGTGACCAAGAGTATTCTGTGTTGTCTAAATGTTATTGCCTTGTCTGCATTGTTTCGCATTGATTTGTATTTTGCATGTGGTTGTGTTGCCTATTTTAGCCCAAGTGTACATTTCAAATTAAATTTGAATGCAATTTCTTTTCTCAATGATCGTTTTTCACAGGCATAATTGACAACATGTACCATGTGCAAGAGTTGGTTTGAATCAATTACGAGTTTCTACGCCTATTTCCAGGACAGTTTTTCGTTACGAATGATGTTGTTGCAGTGAGGATGACTTGGTTTGAAGCCTCTGAAATCAAATCGGTGAAATAATCACTCCAAGAAATCGCTCCTGGATAGATTTCCTGAAAATAAGTGTTACTGTATTATGTACGTCTATTAAACACCCAGAGCTTGACGACAGCTTCCTGACATCATTCAATCAATCAATCATCCATCCATCCATTTTCAGAAACTGCTTAACCCTGTACAGGGGGGTGGTGAGCCGGAGCCGCATTCAACCACGGTTTTAGTTTTTTTCTACCATAATTCACCGCACTGGTCATTGTGAGTTGGGGACGGTGTGGGATCCAGGACTGGTTCAGACTATCATTTCACCAGCGATATCATCAGAGGCCAGGAATCGATCTCAAATAGCCGGGTCAGTGCAATGTGCTAATCAACACTCTATTCTTTATAAATAGCTTCATAATCTCAGCAGCGCTTCTAAACCACGTGTGGTTTTCTACCCATTCAGCCCCATCGAAGCTCTTGGATGTCAAACAAGGGGTTTACAGCCACACTTGTTCGCGCAGGTCTGGAGTGCCGATTCTGAAGTTGTCACTTAGACCATGTTTGTGGTTATTTTTAAACGATTCCAACACAACCCTTATACATATCGTCCCCCTCGTGAATCACGCGGCAGTCGACACTTTAAAACCGCCCGATCGCAGGATGTGCCCAGACCATTCTCACTCTTATCGCCCAGTACAATTATTATTAGCGGTGTTTACCAAGCGGCGCAAAGCTGGCCATCGGGATTTCACTTCAGTTTCACTTGTCAGCGCACAAGCATTTGTTAGTCATCTGTCCCCCGCAATATTTTAAGTATGTACGTCACCGTCTTGCGATGGCGCAACTATTTAAGCGTTTGTATTTCCCGGTGTGTGCACACGTGCGTGCGTGCGTGTGTG
>JAZEWU010000002.1:11898810-11909306 GCA_036362915.1 Geotria australis | reverse complement strand
CCAACTCACCCTCGCTCCCTCCCTCTCTCTTTCCCCCTCTCTCTACCCCCGCTCCTCTTCTCCTCCCCACTCCCGTCACAGGCGACACCATCTTCATCGTGTTGCGCAAGCAGAAGCTGATCTTCCTGCACTGGTACCACCACGTGACGGTGCTGCTCTACTCGTGGTACTCGTACAAGGACATGGTGGCGGGCGGCGGCTGGTTCATGACGGTCAACTACGGCGTGCACGCCGTCATGTACTCCTACTACGCCATGCGCGCCGCCGGCATGCGCGTGCCACGCCTGCTCGCCATGCTCATCACGACGACGCAGATCGGCCAGATGGTGCTCGGCTGCTTCGTCAACGTGCTGGTGTACCGCTGGATGCGCCAGGGCCAGTGCTCCTCCTACATGGAGAACATCGTGTGGTCGTCGCTCATGTACTTCAGCTACTTGCTGCTCTTCTGCCACTTCTTCTACGACGCCTACCTTAGGCCGCAGAGGAGAACCCTCAAGATTGAGTGAGAGGGGTCGCACCGAGGGGAGAGACGAAGGCAGGGCGGGAGGGATGGATGCAAGGGGGGTTGGGTTGAGTCGGTCGCGTGGGTCGTTGGACGTCGGCCACGAGAGGCGCCGGCCTCCCCCCACCATCCCTGGCTGGTCGTGATCCTGACCACTCGCCGATCTGGCCACTCGCCCACCGCCACGTCCGCTCTTCTTCTCGATGCTGTGCGTTAGAAAGTGTCAAGCTCCTGCACACCTGCCTTGCCCGCCCCAACCTCGGCTGCCCGCTTGTTCTCCCTCCCTCCCTCCGTCCGTCCGTACGCCCCACTCCCCACCCCCCCTCTCATCCTCCCAGATTGGCATTTTCCCCGAAATATCCTGCGGCAACTGGGACGACCGAGCGCGCCCATCTGAGATTATAAACGGACAATAAGTGGAGCAAATTCTTCTTCATATCTCACCAGACGGTTTACCCACACACGGCACTTGTAGGCGTATAATGTACTGTGATAAGCAATGTTTGTTATGATTTGTGGTCTTTTGGCGTGTGTTACCGATTCCTCGTGATTTTCTCTTTCCGTTTTGTTTATTTAATCGGATAATCAAAACATTCCGATCGTTTCCGATTATACGTCACCAAAACCGCCGCCTGCTCCGTTAAACGAGACCGGCTCGCTCATCCTAGCATGACGAAACGGCGTACCGATCTGTTCGTCGCACCCCGTCCCCTGATCTGGTGGCGGCGGTGCAGCGGCGCCACCCGACACGGTGCCCACAACCCCCACCCCCCCTCAATTCACAAGAGCCCTTCGCGCCTGTTCTCACAATCCCCGGCGAGCTCGTCCCTAACGTGCAGTTTGTGCTCGGTGTGAAAAGATAGTTGTTGTAAACTACCTTTGCCAGGCCGCGTGGCCGGCACGGAGAGCGGGAGGGTGTCCGTGCTTGGTGCCGCGTGCGTGTGGGGCGGTCAGAACGTGTTGACGACGTGCGAACCCGACGCTTGACTTATTGTCGAATCCTCCCGGTTTGCGCGTGCCGTGCGGTGGATTCGACGCGACGATGTTGGGCGCGTCCGTGCCAAGCGCTCGGCTCCGTCGGCCTTCCTTTCCAAACCGTTTTGACCGCTCCGAGCGTGCGCGTTCACGCAGAGGCGAAGCCTGCTTCGCCTGCAGTAACGTGGCTTTTGTGAACCCCGGTCTAGACCTCCCATAGGTTGGCTCGGCCTAAAACGAATACACCCGCTCTAGTGATTCGGTCGTGAACATCGCCGCCGTGCGGCACTGACCACGCCACCCGGCCACCCTGCCATCGTGTGACGCGCCGGCCTTGACGGGTTTGCGCTCACAGCACGTGCCTACCAATACACACGCAAGACGTCGACACTCGCACGCGCGTATACGTACAACATTTACTCGGAAAAAGAAGCAAGCAAACAAACAAGTTGAAGAGGGTTACGGCTCGTCCGAGATTTGAGAAGCGGTAGTCGGGCGGGTCGCAGTTGCAGCGGAACACGTCGCGCGGCTGTGATGTCGCTGAAGCGGCCCGCTCGCCACACGCCTCTCCCCACGCCTCTCCCAGACGAGTTCGCGGCCTCTCGCGGCCTCTCGCGGCCTCGCTCCCCAATGAACTCGCTCCCCCTCCGCTCCGGTCGTGACGGTGTCGCGGATCGCCAGGGCCGCTGATGTCTGATGCGCGCCGGCGATGGTTCCCGCGGTCTCAGCTCCCCTCTTCCTCGTCTCGACGCTTTAATATACCAAATGTTGATTTGTTCAAATGTGTCATGGGGTCGGTTTGTTATTGAAATGGAAGTCAAATTTGCTACGTGTTTATTTGTCTTTCTGGAACCATGAAGATTACGCTTTCACGGTCTTAACTGTCGAATTGCACTCGCTTCTAGGTGCGTCGCCCCGTCTCGCAGCTCCTCCTCCTCCCATCGAGGGTTTTTTCATCCGTGGTTTTTTTTAAATAAACCTGTTAAAAGAAAAAATAATGTTAATAAAATACACTTTCTGGTTACCCCAAATATTTTTATTTTCCTCGTGCTCACGCTGACGTATTTAAATGTCGGGGCTGACGGGTGATTGGTCATCCACCTTGTGGCGAGCTGCGAGCTCCGCCAAGCCAGTCCAGCAGTTGAGTTTACTCCGAGAAGTCGATGATGCAAACCGTGCCGTACAGCCGGCGATGGTGCTCCGTGCGTTTCCGTCGCTTACTTGGCTAGAGCCGGGCCCTGTTGCAATAATCTCCCTCTCCGTGTGTCATCAGGGGTGGGTGGCCAGGTGAAGGGGAGAGAAGGAAATGCCAATCATCTGTTTGCAGATGCAGCTCTGTTGATCTCGGTTGCCTTTTGAATGTTTGGTTTACGTTGTGAGCAGTACCTCCTGTTGTTACAAGGGCTACATTACGCACATTCACGTGTGAATACTGCCACGGTGCGGTTAGGATTTGTTTTTTTTGCCGTTGCCTGTATCCACACATCTGTGTACGCGTGTACCATGGCTCAGTGTCAAGCACAGAAACATGCTTGGTTCCCCGTCTGGCGTGCGGTTCCCATTGTGTAAATGACTAAGGACAAATCAACCGCTTGATGTCGGTTTCCACGGCTCGACGTATGAGAATTTCTCTAAAGAGCCGTTCTTTCTGGATAGCAGCGGTGCATTCCTCCTCGCGACGTTTGGCCTGTCACGTGTGGGGTTTTCAGAAGCCTGATGCCTCTAACGGGGATGGCGGAAAGTCAGGAAGGCAATGTGGATTGCTCGACACGGCTATCCCGAACGGTCATAGCTCGGGAGCAATTCTCAAATGACTTCCCACCCCCCCCTCAGTCACCCACCCCACCTCTGATCCCAGAAACAATGCAATTCTCTGCGTAGAATAGCCAACAGTTGTGGCCTCGTAAGATGCCAATGCGAGTTTTTGGGATTACCTTTGAATATTACATTTTATTTGAATGTGGAAGGGTGGGTTAGCAATTCTGATGATTACAATGCATTTTTTTACAACCTATATGATCGTTTTATTAATCCCACTCTAATGCTGTGGGATTATGGATCTGCTGTAGCCTTTGAAGTCATTCATTATGATGAGTACCACTTAATCCTGCAGAGCGTTGTGGTGGCTGGAGCCTATCCCAGCAGACAAAGGCTGCCAGGGATGGCTTTCCCCAAAATGGGATGCCAGTCTAACGCAGAGCACAGGGGAACATTTTGTCAGGCCAATTAACATGGGCAGCAGCAGAATAGCTTTGGACTCTTGGAGGAAATCGGAGTACCTGAAGAAAACCCATGCGGGCACGGGGAGAGCATGTAAACGCCACACAGGCACCCCCCAAGCTGGGAATCGAACTCGGGCCATTCTTGCTATTAGAACATGTGTGTGACGGATATAATGTGTGCTAATATCTAGTGACGATTTTCTGAACCGGTCATGGGCCTCCCCTAAGTCGACTCGCCCTCAAATGAGTACCTCGTGCGGTGGGTAAAAATTGGCACTAAGGAGACAAAGGTGGCCGGGCGTGGTGCTGGTCACCCACCTCCGCATGTGCCGTATCGACCTTCATAGGTGCGCTCTAAGGGCACTTGACCCTACAGTCTGTTAAGGCTATATGGGGTATCTTTGTCTTTGTGTTTTAAAATCCGGAATGCACCGCACCTTCGCTCTCAAGCCGCAGCGCTCATTCTCGGTGGCTGCTGCTTACGACGCTAATTTAAAATTTGAAGAACACTTTCCTCTTAATGTATTCTTTACACAATTATTTTGCTTCGACCCTGGCATCTTGTAATTTCCACTCGTGGTTTTCTTTATGTTAAATATAAATGTTCTCTATTTTTTTTCCACGTATCGGCAAAGGTAAAACAAACATTGTTCAAAGTAAGAATGTGTAATTTATATTGCGTGCTTCAGAATGAGGTGAACATTATTGGTAGGCAGATGGAGGCCAGACTTGTATCAATCGTTGACGTTTCCCATATACATGGTTACATATTTGAAATTTCCGCAGAATAACCAGGTCTTGCTGTTGGTTGTGGGGCGGACTGGGAGCTACTGGTTTGAAACCTGGGTCGAGAACTCCAGGCGTAAGACTTCTTGATATATAAACAACAAATGATTGTAAAGCTGAGATTACCAACACTCGCCTGGCTCAGCCGAGGAAATTCCAGAATTAATCGGACACCTGTCCCATCGGGTTGAAAAAAACCCTGTACACATTTGATTAAATAATTGTTAGGCATGTAACGATTCGTCTTCCTTTGAGATGCAATACATTATCACGCTTTGGAGTCGCGTTTCAAGTAAAGATGTATTAAAACAGTTTTACCTTGCGTTAAATGTGCCTCTGGTGGCTGGAGGAAGCCTCTGACTCATTAACACAAATCTGGCATAACGGTAATTGGTTCTTATGTGTAGGTTTTCACGGCTTGATGTATGAGATGGACACTGCATAGGTGTTATTTTGGGATAGCCGTGTCAAATGTTTCGTCTCCTTTGCGACTTTTCGCCTCAAACATCGCGAAGGAACACTCGACATGGTTATCCCGAAAGGACATCTTTTAAAAGCAAATTTTTTTTCCGAACGATTCGATGCATTGCATATATCATCGGCATTAGGAGTTGATGTTGATAAATCTGCGTATCGTTACATGCCTAATGTTTGTAATGGCACCTCGCAGGTGCTTGAAAATGTACTACGTTTTAGTTCGTGATTCTAGAACAATACATACAGTACATCGACCCGTTATTATCGGGGGCAGTATGTGACGTTTGCTTGTGACGCTTTTTGCGTGAATCCGTCCGGTTGAGTGGCTGCCAAGGGACTGTGAGCGCCACTAAGAGTTCCCGTATCCCTTCGTGTGCAAAATTGTATTTTATTGTCGAGCAACAAATAAGGCAGTGGTTCCCAACGTGTGAGCCGCCGCGCTCCGGTGCGCCGCAGCTAACTCACAGCGGCGCCGCGGGATATTCCAAATTTTCGATATATGCTGAATATTTTCTGACTTTGGGCGCCGTGTAAAAAATCCTGATACACTAAGGACGCCGTGAACCGAGAAAGTTTGGGAACCACTGAAATAAGTTATGAAAACACATTTTAGAGAATCGTCAACCCTCGCGGACATAAGCCGCGGCCGCCGCATTGGTGTCGATTGAGGTGGTGAGGCGCGGAGCGCGGTCTCATCGCCTCTCGTCGGCCACGGAATGGGTCACAACGCCGCCCCCGCGTTGGGACCCATTCCGTCCTTACGCAGGGACGCGGGCGGCCTGGTTGCGGTCCTCATTCCCCGGCCTGGCTGCGACCCTCATTCCCCGGCCTGGCTCCGACCGTGATGCCCTGGCCTGACTCCGGCTCACACCCCGGCCTGGCTCCCACACTCATACCCAGGACTGGCTCAGGCCCTCATACCCCGGTTCTCGTGTTGGACGTTGCTTCTCGTCCGTCGCTCACGTGTGTAACATTTTTGACGACCAACGCATTCGTCTGTAAAGTGTGGTTTTGTATTTAATCTCAGTCATCCATCCGTAACTGAGTGAATTAATACCATGAAGCACGTTTAGGCCCGTAACTACGATTCCCGACCAAAGACCTAAGCGTGACTGACTGTACGTCTGAATGAACGCCGGGACTAAGATACGTGAGTGGGGTTATGAGAGATACGTGAGTGGAGCTATGAGAGAGACTGCAGCCCTCCGAGGCAGGCCGATAACAATGCTAATTAATCCCCATAAACAGCAGAATTTACGGCTTTGCCGATACAACAACAATACGGAGAGGGGGATGCAATGAAGTGCCCCCTCCCCCCCTCCTTCGCTGGACGACTGGACTAAAATCCAACGGGTTACCGTCGACCTTACTTAAGATTATGGCCAACATTGAAACGAGGCAACTCTGTAAACACTGCTGCTGTGTGGGTGATGGCGGCGTCTCGGAAGAAGGTCGTCCTCTGCGCGTGGCCGCGTCCCAGCACGACTCCGCAAATGCGTCTTGGCTGACTTTAGTGTAATGTAGCGTGTGCCTGATGAGTAGAGTGTAGATAGTAGGGTGTAGAAGTATGAAGCCATTATACGTGACGAATATAAATAAGCGTAATTAACTTAAGTAAAACCGTTTTATTCAATACCAAAACTCGCAAGCATGCAATGACGCAGGATGTACTGTTCTAAATACATGCTATAAATAGGGATATATATGGACATGTATAAACCCAGAATATCCCTATCGGCAGTGGCGTGTTGAAGGTTCGTAGTTCACCGCGCATCGATCGCTGGGAAAATGCGGCCACAATTCGGCAACTCATCACCGTCCTCTCCCAAGATCCACTTTAAGTAATTCCTTTGAACCAATTTTCGCAATGTCCGCTTGTGTTCTGCAACAAGAGTACAAATTATAGGAAGTGCGATGGCCCCGGTGGGCTGCGTGGGGTACGTGTGGCGAGAGGAACCTATTAATCCCGTGTTAATTCGCTAATGTGGCCCGAGCAGAAGCGGGGGTTTCAGGGTCCGGGGGTTGTTTAAGCCGCGCTCCCTGTTAGCTTCCGAGGGTCGCTCGTCACGCACACCGTGTGAGAATTGCCCACAAGAGTTGCCCATTCCGTGTAATTGGTTATCCCGATAGAGCGGCTCTTGACAGAAATGTTGAGAGCAGTATACACGGTAGGGGCTGGATGAGCTAACCGTGCGGAGCTACGTGCTCATTTGGGCCGTGACGGGACACTGCCCGACTGGCGCCTGTGCCACTGGGTGGGTGGTGGCACGGCTCGACAGTGGAGAAAACGGCACGATCCCAACCTAAAGTTGCCACCATGGAGCCACTAAAGACCGGGACATATTGTTGGGCAGACAGCATGTGAGACAGAGCGAGAGAGGACTCTACGTGTAGCTGGCAAAACCCCAGACTGTGAATGACGTCCGTGAAAACTTACAGATTTTCCAGAACGGCTGCCTCAAAAAGGAGGACGAGCCTCTGAAAAACAGGACAGGTGGCAACCCTACCCCAGTCACGATTCCTGGTTCGCGCCGTTCCAAGGACAAATGCAGTGCGGAGGATTGCGCCGTTGCTGTGCGCACTTCGCGCACAAGTAACGAACGCAGCGTGTCATTTCCCTTGCCGCAAACCACGCGTCCCTCGGGAGCGCGCCGAGCCCCGGGCGTGGAACCGTGCCCATCTTCTCCGAGTCACATCGCGTCGTATGCATTGAATCGTACGTTGAATAGTACCGCGCAGATACATTGTATCATTGCGTTGGCTGCAATATTGCATTTAGGCTCCTGGGACGAACAGAACCGTGCCAACAGGACGGAACGAATCAAACGATGCGTTATGCGATGGAAAAACAATGAGATGGAAATAATTGATTCTTGAATCAAATCGTGACCCCTTGTGGTGACATCAAATCCCTCTGTGGGGTGGCGGGGGGTAGCAGGGTCCTGCGGTGCTGGCCGTTTACACGTTACTGTCGGCCTACTGCTGCGCTCGTTGGCGGAAATCCCCGAGACTGGCCTCAAGAGGAGACTGCGGCCTCCTCTTGTCGTGTCGTGAATGACGGCCTCTGGCTCCTTGTGACACAATGCGTTGCCCCTTTGCTGCCTCGGTGTATGGGTGTGTATGGGTGTGGTTGCCCCGACACCATTGGTTCCCTTGCTGCAGTTGCGTCGGTGCCGTTGGGGGGGTGGTTGGTGTGGGTCCTGGTGCAAGGAATGACGTCCCCCGTCTAGTTTCTCCCCTCCACAGCCTCGCTCCGGAGCCCCGTCCTGCCAGTGGGCCTCTGCGCAGTTGCACGGCCTGCACACCCGATAGCTCCACGGCTATCGAGTGTGCAGGCCGTGCACGCAGAACAGGGGGGAGAACGCACAAACTCCGCGCGGAAAGACGGGAATCGAACCTCCCTGGCAGGACTTTCTGTGAGCCACAGACGTTACCACCCTGTCTCTCTCTGTTTTAAAGGAGATGTGATTCAATAGATGGGCAAGACAGTTTTACAGAGATTTTCTTAATTGGGCCGCGGTCCGTTTCTACAGCTGTGATGTGAGCCATGAGCTTCCTTCGCAACTGTCACAAGACGTGAAATGCTGGCGCGTTAAAGTGGACACAGGACTCTGGCGTCGCTTCGACAGCCACTGCCGTTAATGCAGCTGCACCGTGCAAACCGCTACAACCCCTCGGCCTCGTAAGCAGTTATGGTTTCGGACATACGTGTAAAAAAAAACATGTTTTTTTCCGCAACAAAAGTGTACGATCATCCTAGCTGCTACATAACACCCTGTAAGGCAGTGCACGTACATAACACACTGTAAGGGAGTACACGGACGTTACGTTCTGGTTGTAATATCACTCGGCAGTCGGATTCAAACGACACGCGCTCCGATTAAGATTCAGAGTACGGCATGACGTTCACATTAATGTCCTGACCGTTACTCGCTCTTGCCAAGTTGAGATTTTTATTTAATCAACGGCGCTCCTCCTCGCTGATTAAAGGTCCCGTCGTTGCGGGATAGCGGTGCCGTTGGCTAAATTGTTTTTTTTTTATAAAACCACTGGCGTTAGAACATTCGCCATCGGGACGTCGTGGTTTCTGGCGGCGGGAGGGGGAGCGTCATCGCGCGTGTGCCCGAGCGGACGTGGGGAGCGGTGGCTCAGTGGTTAGCGCGCTGGGCTACAAACCTGGCCACCCGAGTTCGAATCCTGCTCACGGCCAACATCAGTGACGATTTTCTGAACCGGTCATGGGCGTCGCCTATGTCGACTCAGCCTCAAATGAGTACCTAGTGCGGTGTGTAAACATTGCCACTAGGGAGACAAAGGCGGCCGGGCGTTGTGCTGGTCACCCACCTCCCCGTGTGTCGTGTCGACCTTCACAGGTGCTCGCTAACGGAACTTGACCAGACAGTCTGTTAAGGTTATGCGGGGGATCTTTATCTTTGCTCGAGGCGGTGAGGGGCGGTGGGAGTCATTCGCGCCACCGCCTTCACAGCCGCGTTAATGTCACTTGCTTTGATTATTTGCCCCCAGGACCGCCCCGACGCCTCTATCGCATTGTTATGCAACGACCTTCCTGGCGGTGTGCGTGTACGTGCATACACACCGGGAGTAATTATGCGGAACGTGTAATTTATTTCTGTCTCCCTCCCCTCCTGTTTGGTGGCGAGCCCGGTGGTTGATCGTGTTACAACTCGCTCATGTGGCTTCCTCGGCCTCTTGTGGCACGACTCGCGTGCCCCTCACCTGCCCCTCACCTGCCCCTCACCTGCCCGCGTTCAGCTCGGCTCACCTTTAGTGCTGTTCGCTAGGATTTTACTTCTACAAGGCCTCGCTGAATTAACACTGCTTATTGGGTTCACCATCAATTGACGTACAATCACTGAGACTCTGGCGTTCAACAATATATACATATCACATAAAACTAAACGATGTATGTGGTCTTCTTCTTTGCGATTCTTCGAAGCACGATGGTCAGCCTCTGGACATGTATGTGGTGGTGGACTATAACACGCAATAGTGGCATATACAAATAAACAGGTCAACGTGTTTAAAGCTGTCATTTTCAGAGATGTGAAAAAGGTATTAGACATGGACCCAGATGTTTCACAAGCGTCTAGATTGACAAGTGGGCGTATTCAGTGTCAGCCTTGACAGTTTGTAATGTCCTGAAGCAACTCAATTCTGAGACTGGCAGTCTGCTTCTGCAGCCATGCAGGACCGTTAAATATGTACAGTATCCATTGTATACAGCATTACCTTGTATACAGTATACATTTGTACGCGAAAACAAAAGTACGTCTGATATTACTTTTTCGAAAGCTGCTGAAGCGTAAGCAGAGGGTAATAAAAATTAGTTTTTGCCGTTCCTAAAATTAGCAGCCCAGCGTTCAGGAAGGGCAATTCCCGAAAGCATCGACACCACATCTAGACGTGCACTCTGGTAATTTAATAAATTCTGGGCCTTCGCCTTGAGAAATAAATAACAAATCCCTGTAAGGTTATCAGCGCTCTCTCAATTTCGATTCGAGTGTTTGTAACAT
>JAZEWU010000002.1:11842474-11898690 GCA_036362915.1 Geotria australis | reverse complement strand
CTGGCTATGGAGAGGGCCTCTGCGCCTCCATAGCTACCGCTGCCACCGCTGCCGCCGCTGTGTCATGGCCCTAATTAGCACGTCTGCCAGATTGGGCCCTGCACGGGAATAATTGGCCGCCGCCTCCGTCCGTCACCGGAATAAATGTCGCGCGAAACGCCACAAATATCTGCCGCACCTGCGGCGCTCCGAGAGCCGCGTGCGCGAGGAGCCGTCTCCCCGTGAGTTGCTGTTTATCACCGGCGCTACGAGTTACACGTGACAATGCGGGAGGAGGCGGGGTGGCATACAGGCCGCACTGTGTCTCCGGACCAATCTTGCACAACTCGATGCAGCGTGTTGTGACTCGCGCCGTTTACCCAAAGTTTACACTGCCGCACCGCTCTCCGGGGCTTTCTGGGGTCGCGCCGCGTGCCGTTCCGTCACGTCTCACTGGGCGCTCTGGAGCGGTGCCCGGCGCGCGCACCGGAACGCGACACCGCGAACATCGCGGTGCGACCGGCAGACCCGCCGGGGAGCCGCGCCGCACACAACCGCGAAAACCGACGCAGTTGATTTCCGCTGCAGTGGTTTTGTATTTTTGTTTTTTTAAGAGTTGGTTTCCTCGATGGCAAGATGATTGATGTGGTGGTGCGTGCTGAGTGTTCGGTGCTGTGTGGGTGCTCGTGCTCGCGAGGATTTGCAGGCTTGGTCGCGGCATGAGTGACACGCTGATGAGTTGCCGTCAGTGCGTCAGTTGTTACCAGCGCGATGAACGTGTGCGGTGTGTGGGTTCGTGATCATGAGAAATAAGCCAAGTGTAAGGTCACCTTAACGAAAATATATATAGAATTACTACAATTCTCACGTTTTTCATGTTTACGATTCTGTTTGAAATATAAAGACAGAATCTGTGGCGTCTTTGAAAAAGGGAAGCTAAAAATATATACCTATAAAATGTGTTAAAATGACAATCGCAAAACGAGATGAGCTGTGATTCGATGTAACACGCGTCCTGACTGTCTGGCGTCTAAACCAAACGCGGAATCCTTCCCCGAGTCGCCGTCCGCGCCTCTGTTGGGAGCAATGGCGCTGTACATTTCATACCAATTATGTAAATACGTGAAAATGGATCCAAATATAATTTATGAGGCACTAAATGACCTCCCAACAAGGTCTGTGGCAACACGGATGGGGCTCGATTTAACGTTGAGGAATGTGGCGACGGCCGAGGTGGACTTGAGAGAAAAAAAAACAACCCCAACAAAGCACTGATTCGAGTTGATACAAAAAACACAGACCGTTGGGCGCGGGACGGACTGATTGTCAGTTGTGTCCTATAGCGTTTAACGAATTATTGATGCGGGAGCAGTTCTGGGTGGGACCCATCTTACATCCAAGGCAGAACAGTGCACTTGTTGTTCTTTGAGCGGAGATAGGCCGCTGGCTTGTGTTGTTCATCAGCGGAGAGAGAGACCGCAGACGACAACTGTGTGATTGGTGGAGGCGATTCTCACTCTGGTATCTGTCACCCGGGAGCCGCCGATGAGCCGAGTCCGGACAAATATGGGGCCGAGACTCGCATCTCGCCGAAACGTTTATCGGCGATGGGAGACATCGGCGCGTCTTCGCGAAACATCAAAACAAATGCGAACTTTCGCCGCCTCTGGCGAATGGATCTATATTAGGTTGATTCACCATCTCCTCTATCGATTCTCGGGCGAGCGTGCGACAGTTCAACCCGCGGTGCTGCATTGGCTGCCTGAGCCAGGCTTAGTGCGGGTGGAGCTGGGATGGCTTCCGGTGCCGTGTGTCGCCATTGTCGCGTTATGGGGGACGGTGTCATCATGACGAGGCAACGTCGTGGGTTCGTCTCACACCACCGCTGTTGGCCCCACGGTGTCCTTGGTCGCTTGCCGTCGTTCCCACCTCTGCTGGGGTTGCAGGATTTAAACCGCCCGGCTCCTCCAGCCGGCGGTGGCGTCGGGCAGTCAACTTGTTTGTCAAAAAGGTGTGTACAGAATTTTTTTTTTTCAATAAAATGTCCTTTTCAAGCCGATGTGATGTGGGGTCCTGTAGTTTGTAATTTGTATTTGTCCTGTGCTTCTGAGAGTGCTATAGTCTAGGTTGCAAGAGCAGAATATATATGGCATTGTGCTCAATGTTGTGTATTAGTGGTATAACGATTCCTCCACACCGTCTTGTGTTCAGTCTCCGTGGTTCCCCCTCATCGTTCTTCGTGTCGTTTGGGCAGTACAGTCGTTGAAAGCGCTCCATCAGCGACAATGGACACCCTGGAAAACGAGATTGTTCCATCTCGACGGGATTATGCAGCTCAAATATGTCAACATGAGACTGTAACCTTACTTTGTCAGCATTGCTGTCGAGAGCTGTTCTGTCGAGATAGCTGTGTCGAGCGTTCCTCCTCCCTCCTTTGCAGCGTATCGTCTCCCACGTTGAAAACCTGTATCATTACCCTGGGCATATCATTTGAATATTATTTTGAAAAGGTGGCGCAGTGAGTAGCTCAGCTGCCTCAAAGCAAGAAGGTTCCTGGGTTCGTTTCCCGGCGTGGGTATTTTTCTGTGTGGAGTTTGCATGTTCTCCCCATGTCTGCGTGGGTTTTCGCCGGGCACTCCGGTTTCCTCCCACAGTCCAAAGACATGCTGCTGCATAGGTTAATTGGCCTGCGGAATAAATTGCCCGAGGTGCACTGCGATCGACTGGCTTCTCATTCTGGGTATAGCCCTGCCTTGCGCCCCGTATCTGCCGGGATAGGCTCCGGGTCACCGCGACCCTGTATAGGATTAAGCGCTTTCTGATAATGGATGGACGGATGGACTTGACAATTTACTGGATTCTGGGTACGGGTGACTTCGCTTTGTCGGAAGAAAGAAAAACCACGTGTGACGCCAGGAAACATTGTCGCGGACGAGTGAGGATCTTGGTGCCTGGAGCCGCCCGGACGGTGCGGCTCCCGCTCCCGTCAGCGCGGCGTGAGACCGGCACACGGGGCGGCGTGTGAAGGGGAGGACGCTCGCGGGTGAGGGCCTTAAGCGGGGAAAGGAAAGTCACTGGTTGACACTGAGCTAAAGATAGCGGCAGCCGCCCCCCCCCACCACCGCTTCTCGCTCAGAGCCACCGAGCCGCCCTCGCAATGCGCGCATCCTCTCCGCAGCCGGAGATAAGGCGTCTCATCCGAGCGTTTGCTCCGTCGACGCATTAAAAACGGTCACTTTTGTTTTGCTTCACGCTGACAGCACATTATCCCGCAGGGTCGCGAGAGACGGCGGCGGCGGCTTGGGGCGGCTATCAGTCAGCAGTGGATTGATTGTGACTTCTGATGATTTATTATGATGATGGTGGTGACATTGCTAGCCACCTGGGTTCAGTGTGCAGGGCCCTTGCTGGTTTCCAGTGGAAACAACGTGCCCTGGCTTCTCAATGCTAATGTGGTGGCATTACGTGTCCGAAGCAATCCAGTCTGAGCAGGGCTGCCCGTGCATTTCCTGGAAAACAAGGCAAAGCCCCGACGGGAAATGTAATTTTCTCAAACAGCTGGGATTTCACGCGTGGACAAATGAAACCATTTCCACTCAAGTGTCGCGTCGGCCCTGATACGGAGCTCAATGGAAGGCTGCGAGTTGCTGGCGTGTTCATTTCCTTTTTGCCAATAACGCTGCTCTAAATAGGAAACATCATAGAGTGGGAGACGATTCGAGCATGTTTCCTTCTGTATGGCCACAGCCCGAAACGTCACCTATTATTTATGTTCCTCTTTAAAGCAATCTCAATCCCAAACGTGTCGAGCGTTTAACGGAGGTGCTTGTGCAATACTGGCAATGCAGCATATCTTGGTCTTATTTTTACTGCGCGGTTCACAGATAGCTTGTCAGTGCACTGGCAGAACAGAACGTGCATGTGTCCGAGATAATTTTGAAAGTCTACTTCTGATAGGGGCCATCGTCTGAACCATTACGTGATTGTATATGGGTTTGTTTTATTAAGTTATCAGCCAATATTACATGGGAATTGAGGCAAAGCGTATTGAGCCTGTGTATCTATGGACGCTGCAAACACCACCCCCGATATGTAATGTAAAACTTGACGCGGCCTCTGTGCGGAGTGTTGTCTGGAGTCGCCATGGCAGACGCACAGGATGCCTTGTGTGGCTGTCACCACACGGCACCCTGAGACTCGTGCACGCTTCAAGGTCACACTTAGACAGATGTGATTAGTTGTTTTTTTCTGTCGTTGACATGCCGTTCTCTCCGCGGCCCTTGTGCAGCGCTTTGTGACCCTCGGGTGAAAGACGCTCTATAAAATACCGTTATTATTATTATTATTATTCAAATGGAGATTGGCTTATAATAATCATAAGCGTAAACAACATAAAGCAAATATCAAGACTTGTTTTAAAAGGGCTCTGCATTTGCATGTTTGGTCATTTCCACGAGTGTTTTTGGGAGAGAGAGAAAAACCCCCGCACATATCCAGTGATGACACTCAAAGCTACACGCGGGTGGACTCTACCCACAGATGTATCCAGTCCATTGAATCATCTGCGACCTGAGCGTATTTCTGTACAGTGCTGCTCATCTCCTGGCCACTTAGCACCACAACACCAACAGCACGAGGCACCACGCGTGGTCTCCCCACACATCCCACGTGCGAATTCACCTCTTGCCACAAAAGAACCTTGTTGACCTCACCCACGCCCGGTGCCATGGGTTGAGATGCCACCCACCTGGGAAACTATTTCAACGCTCGTTGCCTTGCCTCACTTCTGATGGTTTTATTGCGCGTAACGCACGCATGTGACACACGCATATGACGCACGCATGCAAACAAGAACGGGAAGCGATAACGACGCTGGGGGAAACATGCCCGGATCGGGGAGGTGGTGGGATTTTAAAGGTCACACCCGGCCACCGATTGCACCACGAACGGCGCTGATATGGCTCAGCAGCAGGTGACGTTTCCACCGCTTGCCTCACGCACCGTGGACGTTTAAGATTCCGTGACGTGATTCGAAAGCGTCGGTCAGTGTGTGCCGGCGTCCAAATGTAGCTAATGTGAAATTGACCCGCTAATAACACAGTCGGGATATACATTACTAAACCCCCACCCCATGCTGTCAGGCTAAATCAGAGTAAATAAGACAATGCTGAACAACCTCAGTGGAAATACTCATGTTTTGATGTCAATACCTGTTGGTAGGATTCCTCCCATGAAACCCTTAAACATTTAGATATTCCATCTCAACAGATTCTCCTGGTAATATATATTTTATTAAATTCTACAGTATTTACAACAGCCGGTGGCATTTCCTCAAATCCACAGGGGTGGGTGAAGCTCGATCTAAACACGCGACAGACGCCGTGTTTCTCTACGCCGTGTAACGATGACCGCGTCATGGCCTCCAAGGGGTGGAAAGTTACCCGTCTTACCGCGACGATCGGATCGCAAACCCCCTGTACCGCACTGAATGCTTCGACCACTTTCTGACCGGGACATTGTACCGCGGCGTACCGGTTTACTTTCACCTCTGCCCCCATCTGCTCACCCTCCTTTAAACCAGGTCACGTTACAGGCAGCTGTGGGTAAGATGAAGCGGTCAAGGAGAGTCGCCATCGGGTGCGGTTCCTAAACGGATGGCGGCCCACGCGCCTCAATGCGTTA
The DNA here is from genome assembly GCA_036362915.1 of Geotria australis. Lineage (NCBI taxonomy): Eukaryota > Metazoa > Chordata > Hyperoartia > Petromyzontiformes > Geotriidae > Geotria > Geotria australis. The sequence continues at coordinate 11,893,029 of JAZEWU010000002.1, read as the reverse complement.
TCGCTTGCACGACTTATCGCGAACATTCATTATCGCTTGGAACTCGTCGCGGAAGTAAAATGGGTACATATTACGCAATTGCGGGCGGCAACGGTGGCGCGGTGAGTAGTGCTGCCGCCTCACGGCAAGAAGGATCCCGGGTTCGAATCCCGGCTCGGGGGCCTTTCTGTGTGGCGTTTGCATGTTCTCCCCATGTCCGTGTGGGTTTTCGCCGGGCACTCCGGTTTCCTCCCACAGTCCAAAGACATGCTGCTGCATAGGTTAATTTGGTGTGCGGACGAAATTGCCCCCCGGTGCCTGGCGTCCCATCCTTGGTATAACCCTGCCTTGCGCCCTGTGTCTGCCGGGAGAGGCTCCGGCTCACCGCGACCCTGTACAGGATTAAACGGTTTCTGAAAATGGATGGATGGTAATGGATGGATTACGTAAATGCGATGTGCTTCGTTCCGGTGCCCGTGTCAATCATGACCCGTCTGGATTCATCAAACGTCATCGTGTCGATATGAAGCGGCTATTTATAAGAGATGCCGATATCGCAGCGAGTGCCGGAGACGCGGTTAGCGATGCGCTATGAACCACGCGACATGACATTTGTTCTTTTTATTAGTGGCCCACGGCTAACGTCAGTGTCGAGTGATATCTAAACCGCTCCTGAGCAAAAAACAAAACTAAGATCCCCCATATAGCCTCAACAGACTGTAGGGTCAAGTGCCGTTGGCGAGCACCAATGAAGGTCGACACGGAACACGAGGAGGTGGATGACCAGCACCAACCCCGGCCGCCTTTGTCTCCCTACTGGCAATGTTTACACACCGCACTAGGTACTCAATTGAGGCCGAGACGACCTAGGGGAGACCCAGGACCGGTTCAGAAAATCGTCACTGGTGTTGGCCGTAAGCGGGATTCAAACTCGGGTCGCCAGGTTTGTCGCCCAGCGCGCTACCCACTAAACCAGCCTGGTGGAGTGTGGCCAAACAAACCCACATGACCATCGATGCAGCGCGTGGACAGGCCTTCGTTCGGCAGAGAAATTGTCAACTGACTGTAGATCATAAGATATGTATTGTTACACATTAAATTTTGTAATTATGCATTCGAACAGGTGGCCACAGGAAAAAAGTAAAAAAAAAATCAATATTTAATCAGTGCGCTTGGCCTTTGGAGTGCTCGTTGAGAATGGATGTTTATCCACAGTTTGCAACACAGTGTGCATGTAGAGCAGGGGGGCACAACTTATTTTTCGCGAGGGCCAGTTCCATATCAAAAAGCCAGACACAGGGCTACAAAATAAAAAATATTATACTTTACAGGCCGGATAAAATCTATTGCTGGGCCGTATGTTGTGCAGCCTTGATGTAGAACAAGCTGATGGCTGAGAGCGTCCATCCATTGTCAGAAACCGCTTAATCCTGTACAGGGTCGCGGTGAGCTGGAGCCTATCCCGGCAGACACAGAGCGCAAGGCAGGGCTATACCCATGATGGGGCGCCAGTCCATCACAGGGCATCGGGGGCAATTTAGTCAGCAGGACAATTATATGCAGCAGCATGTCTTTGTCTTGTGGGAGGAAACCGGAGTGCCCGGCTAAAAACCCACGCGGACGCGGGGAGAACATGCAAACTCCACACAGAAAGGCGTATTTTAAAAATATGTGCAACAAATGTATTTTTTTTAATTATTCAAAATTATTTCACACGTTGATAATTACGGACATATTAAAAAAGTTATTGATTCTCTTGTAATAAATAGAAAGGTATGTAAGGGATTAAACATGGCAATAAATATCGTGCCAAAGCTGCCACCCGCACTGTGGATGTTGTAGACTGTGCCACCGGCACTGCCACAGCCATGCTTGTGCCGTCACGTAGCGATGCGTACCTCTCGTCACCCGAGTTCAATTCCAGGCCATGGCTAACATCATTGGTAATCGATATCAGAACCAGTTCTGGGCCTGCCCTATGTCGACTAGCGTGTAAATATCATCAGTAGGGTGATGGCCACATACCACCTCTTCATGTGCTGTGCTGGCCTTCATATGTGTTAACAGCACTTTGCCCCAGCAGTCTGTGTAGACTACACGGAGGATCTTTGTGGGGCATTAGCAGCTGATGTACATCTGAAAGGAGGGAATGTTTAAACAGAAAAGACTACCTTGGCAGGCTGCTGTGCGTGTATTTTCAGAGGCCAAGTGTTGTTTCACAATCGGACTGTTGTCCTTTGGGATCAATGAATGACGCATGTGGTCAGAAAATCATCAACGGTACTGGCTGTGTGCGCCATCCCACGTGTATTCTTTACACCTTTTGAAATCAGACTTCCTAAATAACAATCCTCACGCAATTTTATACCTAAGCTGTCACGACAAATATTATCATTCGTACAGTTAACTAGATTATTTTGGGTTAGATCACTGCATACGGGTCATTTTATTGGCTGTATCGGGCGGTTAAAGACCTGGGTCTGTCACATGACCTCCTGTCAGCCAGCCTTCGACACTCCACGTGGCCTCAGGGTGCACCTGGCCTGGCACAGGCGCCGTGGTGACTTCACCGCCACTTAGTGGCGAACGGCGGTTGTCGTTGTTGTTGCGGTTCGAGGGTTATAGTTAAAATTGACATTGTACCTACACGGTCTAATCCAAAAGAAGAGTGATTGTTATTCAGTCGGCATGCGTCTCCACATTATGAACTCGTCTCAAGGCCCCGCTATCCGCATTTTCACAGCTTGTTTAACTTTTCCTCAGACATATTTATGGAACGCTTATTATTATTATTACTGTAGTGATTGACGATTAAAGCACGATAACTAATTCTATCTTAATTATTCCGTTCATCTTGATGTGGAATATAAAATGTGTTAGTTTTCCAAATTGAGCAATGTCATAATAAATTAAACCTGTTCATTTTTGTTAATTGAGGAACTAACACATTTGCATTTTATGAAACTAATGAATGATCGTAAGCTTGTCTAGTGTTCCTAGGATGCCGGTGTGACGATCATACCAATGAAAATAGAGCCACGATCCACAACTGAACTTGTGCACGCTTAGTCAAAAATACTTCTTTTTTTATTCCAGTGAAAAGACTATAACATTAACAAGAATAATTTACAGCCGTGTCAATCCACTGCTGGATGTCACTACTATTGGCAATGAAAGAAAAAACGATGTTACCAATGTACCGATGTAGGTTTTCACAGCTCGATTCGTGACGGTTGCTCTTCAGAGCTGTTATTTCGGGATAGCCGTGTCACTGAGCAATAACGATTACCAACCACGGCAATAACAAGTAGGAAGAGACCTCCATTCCGAGCGTTCACATCTTGTCCATCACCCTCCTGGCTTTCCAGACCAATATCACGCGGCAGCATTTGTTTCGGCAAACGAGCGGTGTTTTGCTTGTTTAAACAGTACTCTGGTTTGCAAACTCGACAGCGGTTTGCTTGCTTCAGCAAATCCTGCTGCTGGATATGCACTAGAGTCTTTTGACAGTCCAAATACATGCTGCTGCATAAGTTGATTGGCCTGCGGAATAAATTTCCCCCTGTTCCCAGTGATGGACTGGCGTCCCATCGAAGGTATAGCCCTGCCTTTCCCCCTGTGTCTGCCGGGATATGCTCCGGCTCACCGCGATCCTATACAGGATTAAGCGGTTTCTGACAATGGATGGATGGATATGCAATATAGTGATGTTGGTCTGGGAAGCCAATAGCCCGTAAAAACAACATTATTATTGGTGTGTGGAGACACAGAAGTCCGTTTATGTTTATTTCACATTGTTCGGCGGCACTTCTTGAACTCTTTGCACGTGTGATAGCCGCGACTGCATTTGCACGTTACGTCCTGCTCTAACGAGGCGGCTGTGTGTCTGGAGACGCGTGTTGTTGAGTTTTGGTGGAGCGCCCATTGCCCAGCAACAGCTGCCATGGGTTCCAGTTGCAGCTTTATTGCGCCTTTCAATCCATATGATCTCTCAACAGAAGCCAGCCTGTTGTGTCGTTGTACACGTGTTAGCTGTGTCAGCTTTAAGTTGATAGGAACACGGTGCGTTTAAAAAAAAATTAAACACCTAGCCTTAGAAATTTCCACCACTAAATTAATTAATTCATTTCATTGTCAGAAATTGCTATGTCCTGTACAGGCTTGCGGCGAGCCGGAGCCTATCCCGGCAGACATGGGGCGCAAGGCAGGGCTATACCCAGGATTAAACGCCAATCCATTACAGGGCCACACTAAATTGACGCCGAACCTAAACAATATAACACGTTTACTACCGTACAAGTGTTGATGAAGACGAGACGGTTAAGTGCATTACGTACAAATACCCGCGCGTAGTGTCTCATCTTCCCAGTGTCTGGTGTCTATAATAACGGATTTACGGTTTGTATGACCTTGCAAGTATTGCATTGTCACATCCACGAGGTAAAGGATTTGTCACGAATTTGCAAGACGAACCCTGCCAAAGCATGAGCTAATGATACCCGATGGGAAATGAACTGATCCAAAATCATCACGATGCCCCTGAGTTACCCCCATTAAACCCCACACGGTAGGCTTGGGAACATACCACTCTTTGTAAGGGCGGGGGTTCCATTTAGGAATGTGCATCTTTCCTTGGATTCTCCCCTTGTAGACATGCTGTGCTACGTGAGACTGTACGATCCCATCATGTGCAGTACACATACATGCATTTTCCCAGAAGCGGGTGCCTCTGTATAACGCCTTGCTATTCTCGTAAAAATTCCAGCTCCTGGTTCCTCCATGATTCATCGAGCAGACTCCACGATGACTCGCCTTCTGAACGCGGCTAAGTCTGTCAAAAGAGTGAACATTCAGCTTGGATGCAAAAAAAGCATTTCAAAACAACTGAAAAAAAAGCTCGTGCTGCATTTTAAAAATAGTATGATATACACAAGGGCAAAATACGTTTTAGTGGCTGTTAGAATCCAGCGTGCGTTTCACTCACCAAGTGGTAGATTTATAATGGCCCATACCCTTTTCCCATCAACTGCAAATCACTTCAGCTCCTTTCAAACTCAATTCGGCAGCGGCCGGAGAGGGCTGTGAAGAGTGACATTTTAAAAATGTGAAGGTTTAACGGTTTACAGTAAAGGCTGATCACAACAGCGCCATTGCAGGAAGCGGTGCAGAATTTTAATATGTTCCGTTTTATTCAGTGGCAGTAACCCTCGCACTCGATTAGAGAATGAGCATCGATGTAAATATCTCTCCGCCGCCTATGCTCTGTTATCGCCATAAAAACACACGCACTCCGTGACATTTGTAAGCCGATACTATTGACGGTTTCACTAAAAGGCCACCTCCCACGCTGAAGAGTGAGGTGCTTCATTCATGAAAAGTAATATGACTATAATAATAATAGCATTTATATAGCGCCTTTCACCCGAGGGTCACAAAGCGCTGCACAAAGCTGCAGAGAGAACGACATGTCAACAACGACAGAGCACGGAAAATCAGCAACAATTTTTTTTTTGAATAATAATAATAACATTCAGCTCTGTTGGTTACGGGACTTAATTGACCATACTTCACCACGCCGGTCAAAGTGAAGTGACAGGTTTGCTGATAGTTGCACACCAGATGCTTTGTTCCTCATGAAGATGATTGCAACGATCAGCAAAACGTTGCACCTAAGTTATAAATGTTGTGGGTTCTCTCTCCAACATACCGGTAACGAAATGGCACGTTTTGTTCACGTGACGAAGAGTACCAATTGGTAGAAATGCCGAATGGCTGAATTGTTTTCTTATTATTTTAAGCGTGCTTGTTTACTAAGCTTTAAAAACAAAACTATCTATGAAATACACACGGTCAATGGCACTTCTGAAGGTACCTGTTACCCTGCAGCATAACTCGGTGGTATACAAAAACTCAGGCCGCGGGGCCCGGATGCAGCCAATAAAGTGACTTGAAAATTTTAGGAGGGCACCCTGTTCTCCCGCGAGGTGCCAGATGCTACGGGCTGAGAAGGTGTGTGTGTTTTTTTATTAGATAATCGACTCACCGTCGTATCGGTTGTGGCAGGCTTGCCATCTGCCTTGCCAAGAAGCTGTTTAATATTCCACAGGGCCAAGTGTCCTGTCCTCTCCCTCCATCTCCTTAAACACACACATTTTGGGGACATTTCACGACATTTTAAAGGCAAGGCTTGAAGGTTCCGGTGGCTTAGTTTCTATCAAGAGAGCCCAGCGTCCATCGTTGCTCCATTTCATGGATAAATAAGGTTTTGCATAAGGTTTTAAAACGTAAAATCACGGCTTGTTTTCACAATTAAAAAATTATAATTGTGAGTTCAAGTGGAAATATGTTCGTGCTGTTTCATCAAAAGATGTATCATTTGGTAGTGAAAGTAAATGTGTCTCAAACACAACATTAATCAGTCAGTACTATAGAGTGCGGTACTCAACCCGCCTGACTCAACCCAAGATCGATTCCCGCTCACGGCCAACACCAGTGACGACTTTATAAATCGATCCCTGGCCTCCCCAAGGTCGACTCAGCCTCAAATAAGTACCTGGTGTGGTGTGTAAATATCAGCACTCAGGAGACATAGGCGGCCGGGCGTGGTGCTGGCCACCCACACCCTCATGTGCCGTGCTGACCTTTACAGGTGCTCGCTAACAGCACTTGACCCTCCAGTCGGTTAGGGCTATACGGGGGATCTTTGTATTTTTTATGGGTATGTGTATAAGTGGTATTCTGAAAAACACGTAATAGCTCATAAAACACAATTGCCCACAAAGTAGGGTGTTATTGAAAGTGGGAGGATTAATTGGATGGAATGGAGTGAGTGATTTTTATTGCGTTCATTGTGCGGCCATTTGTGGAGAGACGATACAAAAACCCTCAAACAAAAGTGTTTCGGAATTTCAGTAAAATCAGCAACAGCTTCCTTCATATGTGTGCATGCATGTATGCATGAACATATGTGTGTATGTATAACTGAATGTGTGTGTATGTGAGTGCATGTGTGTGTGTGCGTGTAAGTTTGCGGGGGACAAAAACATGCTTTGGCAGAGGGGGGAGACTTTAACCTGTCAAATTTTACTGGCATTTTCAAGCTCTGACATGTCTACTCATGTAGGTTTTCCGGGTCGATTCATAATGGTTGCTCTTCAGAGCTGTTCTTTCGGGACAGCCGTGTCACTGGTCGATCTCCCTCTCTCCCTCGCGACGTTTCACCTCCCACGTTGGCACTATAGGCCTGATGATGCTTCCAACGCGGGAGGCGAAAGAACAGCTCTGAAGAGCAACCAAATGATACTTCTGATATGTCTGTCAATTCTGTAGGTATGTGTCTATCGGCATGTGTGTAGGCAATGCCGGATTTAGACTTGGTGAGGCCCTAAGCTATATAAAGCGTTGAGGCCCCTTGTTAAAAAATTACACCAGATGGTCTCACAAAACTTGAAAACATATATGCCTTTTAATTATTTAATAACAAGGTGAAAAATACAAATTATTTAAAAATGAATGCATTTACTGATTACATCTTTATTATTTGTTTGGCTTGACCTCTCTTAAATGTGGGCTTCAACTCTTCGTTGGTTTGTAATTCAACCAATTCTTCTTGTTATTGGATTTCTGTTTCTTCAGCACTTAAAAATGGGTATAAAACCCAATCTGGAATCTTCTCGAGGCCCCCGCGGATTGTGAGGCCTTAAGCTATAGCTTGTTTAGCAGATGCCTAAATCGGGCACTGTTTGTAGGCATGCTGTGTCGGCATGTGATTGAGTGATTGAGCGGGCGCCTAAGTGAAATCAGACGGAGCGGTGGCGCGTCAGGCCACGTGCCGCGTGAGGCTCACCGGCAGATGCACAGGCCACAGGCGGCCACCGCGGCGGCCAGCAGCGCCAGGCCGCCCACGGCCAGAGAGGTGGCGAGCAGCCGCCGCTCTTCGGCGCCCTGCGCGCTGTGACTCTCGATCTCGGAGTACGAGCAGCGCTCGCCCGCGAACCCCGACACGCACCTGCACGCGCACGGCGGCGGCGGCGGTGGGAGGCACGGGCAATCGTTTCGTCCGTCCATCCTTTTTGTAAACCGCTTGTCCTGGTGAGGGTCGCGGGGCGGCCGGAACATCGCGCTCACCTGCACATGGGCTTGTCGAGCCGCACCACCAGGAAGCACTCGCCGTCGTTGAGGCAGAAGTGTCGCAGGCGCTCGGGGCAATCGGCGAAGTGTCCCCGCGGGTTCCTCTCGCAGTCCGGGCAGCCGGCCCCCGCCGTGCGGTTCCAGGCGTCCGACCCCGTCTCCGTTCCGTTTTCTGTCCCGCCGCCCGTTGCGTTGTTTGTGGCGTTTTCCGATCGCTCCGCGGATGATGGGAAAGCCGAAGTGTCCTCGCCGCGGTCGGCCATGGTGGTGGCTGCTCGCACGCACGTCACAGCGAACGCCTGCGTCAGCGAACAGTGGCGCCCGGAGGTGGCCTCGTGTGTGAGCGAGAGAGGTACGTAAAGGACGCTCCTGGGCAGTTGGAGGCAGTCGCCCTCCAACAACAACAGAGGGCAGAGGACGGACGCTCACAACAGCGAGCCGATCGGCTAAAACTCAGCAATCTGGCATGGTAGGGAATACAGGTGGCGCCCCAGCCAGTCATCTCAGTCGGGCAGCCAATGGCACCTGGCTCTGTCCCATGACCTCCTGTCAGCGAGCCTTCGACACTCTGCATGGCCTCAAGGTGCACATGGCCTGGCACGGGGTGCCGTGGTGACATCACTGCCACTTAGTGGCAAACGGCGGTTGTTGTTGTGAGAGAGAGAGAGCTGAGTTGGCATCGCTGAGAGGCAGCACACACCCGTAAGCAGGCACTGTTGAAGGTTTGGTGGATCAGATGTTTAAGACTACAAAACCTGCTGGGCTGACAGGTGGCCAGGAGATGGCAGCACAGCACGTGAGTCTGTGACCTCCCTTGTCTAGAGCTTTGAGAGTTATCCCCACAGTGTGCACAACACTGGTGTCGCGTTCCTCCCACGGCCCCCCGTGCCTGACGGAGAGAACGGGTCGCAGCTGCATCCGCACAGAATCGCGCCGCCGGCCGCGGCACCATCTGGCCAGGAGAGTTCAGTTGTTGTTTTATTACAAACGCACCGCCGGCCCGTCATGTTCATGCTTTACGCGCGTTTTCCGACGCTCCGCGCCCCGCGATTCGCTCCCGGTGACGGCCGCGGAGCCCGCGTCTCACCGCCAGTTAACGGCGACGCTGTTGATCCGTTGGCGGCTCGAGGGGAAGTGTCGCCGCCACCTCCACCGCAGACCGTCTGTGCAGCAGAGAGCTCCAAGAAGCGCTTCACCGTCCCTTTGGGCGCAGAAACACAGCAGACATGGAAAGACAAATACAAAGGTCTCCCGTAGAGCCTCAACAGACTGTAGGGTCAAGTGCTGGTGGCGAGCACCTATGGCACGAACATAAATTTAGCAAATATGTAACTCGGACGGCACGGTGGCGTGGTGAGTGGCACTGCCGCCTCACACAGCAAGAAGGCCCCGGGTTCGAATCTCGGCCCGAGTGCCTTTCTGCGTGGCGTTTGCATTGTTCTCCCCGTGTCCGCGTGGGGTTTTCGCCGGGCACTCCGGTTTTCTCCCACAGTCCACAGACACGCTGCTGCATAAGTTAATTAGCCTGCGGACTAAATTGCTCCCGGTTCCCTGTGGTGAACTGACGTCCCATCACGTGTATAAGCCCCTGTCTTTCGCCCTGTGTCTGGCGGAATAAGGCTCACCGCAACCCCGTACAGGATTAAGCGGTTTCTGACGATAAACACACGGGGCCGCGCGCCGACCTCACCTGACTTGGGGACGGGCGGCACGGCGACGATGGCCGCGGGTCGCAGCGAGTCGCCCTGCATGTGCACGAGGCGCCGGCCCGAGCGCTTGTCGAGCCGCACCACGGTGCGCCGCGCCAGCGTCGTGAACCACAGGCTCTCCCGGTAGACCGCCAGCTGGTCCACGGCTGCTCCGCGCAACACGGCAACACATGCACGGAGAAACACGTTATCCATCAATTTTCGAAACCGCCTGTCCTGGTAAGGGTCGCGGAGACGGCTCTTTAAGGAGGGTGGACCGGACGTCCCTTTCCTCAGCAACAGATTCCAGCTCTTTCTGAGAGATTCCCAGATATTGCCAGGACAGCCGAAGGATATAATCCCTCCAGCGCGTCCTGGGTCGGCCTCTAGGTCTCCGCCCAGTGGGCCGTGCCTGGTAGACCTACCGGGGGAGCCTCCCAGGGGGCATCCTTAACAGATTCCCGAACCAACTCAACTGGCTCCTCTCAATCCGAAGGAGCAGCGACTCTACTCTGAGGTTCTCCCGGATTTTTGTGCTCCTCACGAAAGACGTTAGATAAAAAAAAAAACATACGGTGATTGAATAATTTTCTCACTTGACACGAAGGCTTTCGTGACCAATGTTAATCCAGAGTATAGCCCTTTAATGAGTCAGGTCGTTTGCTCCACGATGAAGCTGATTGCAACTATCAGTGTAAACATCGCCGCTAGGGAGACAAAGGCGGCCGGGCGTGGTGCTGGCCACCCACCTTCTCGTGTGCCGTGTCGACCTTCATAGGCGCTACTCGCTAACGGCACCTGACCCTACAGTCTGTTAAGGCTACACAGAGGGGGGCCTCACCCTCGGAGCCGGTGTGCGCGAGCGTGCGGCGCCCGGCTCCGTCGAGGGCGGCCGCCTCGATGACGCGGCGCCGCGGGTCGCTCCAGAAGAGCGTGGAGGAGCAGCGGTCGACCGCCAGGCCGGTGGGCACCGCCAGCCCGCTCCGCGCCACCTCCCGCACCGCGCCGCCACCCAGCTCCCCGCTCGCCACGCGCGGACGCGCTCCCACCTCCGTCCAGAACACGCGTCTTCGGGAGAACAACACAAAGACAGACAAAGACAAAGATCGTCATGAACGTAACGTGAAGGCTCTCGTGACCAATATTATCCACAATGAAGCTGTGTCGGATGCAGGCCGATTTACAACACTCATTTTTGAAGTGACCAACGACACGTGGCTATAAGGGACGATGATGTCAATTCCGCAGCAGCTGAGTGAGGCCATGACGCCTGACAGTACGGCCTCCGTGGAGACGGAACATCGAGACGATCTCCGGCAGAAACTCACCCAGCCGCTGGGTGCACGACGATAGCCCGCGGTCTTGTGCCAGGCTCCGAAAAATATATCCTCTTCTCCGAGCCATCCAGGTTGCTCATGTCGATTCGGAAAACCCTGCGAGCAATACAACGATATTTCGTCACGCGGGCCACGAACAGCAACAATATTTATTTTACCAAATCCCTCAGGAAGAGCTGGAATCTGTTACTGAGGAAAGGGAGGTCTGGTCCACTCTCCTTGGACGGCTGCCGCCGCGACCCTCACCAGGACAAGCGGTTTAGAAAATGGATGGATGGATAATAAACATCTATCATCTATCTCATGATGTGACGCAGACGGGACAGCTGGAGTAAAGGTGACGGTGAATAAAAACGTTCCAAGGGCGACACCAGCCCGCAGGTGACGCGGTGGGGCCACGAGAGCACAGACTGATAGAGAAGCCAGCAGACGCACCTGGGCAAGGTCCAGTACATCTTCCTGTTGAGCCAGTCGACGGCGAGGCCGAGCGGCAGGCTCGGATTGGAGGCCACCACCACTTCCTTCCCACCGCCGTCGATGTCCATTCTCTCAATGCTGCGCGTGGCGGAGCTCACGAAATAGACCTGGACGCGAACAACGCGACATCGGCTACGACTGTTAACATTCGCGAGATAATAACGGTAATTATAATTTTAAATTCAGAACGCGTGGCACGTATTCATTCAACGTCGAAGGTATTTATTCGACGAGAGAACGACTTAGAGGCGCGAGTAAAGCGCAGAGATGAGGCGGCCAGGCTATCTATCTCTAAATAGGCGATTTGCCGGCGCCAACATATTGCCACAGACTGCTTCCTCTATATTATAGGAGTGCTTGGGAGGTGGGGGCATTATAATCTACAAAGATGAATTGTCACGATTTCCTAATACTCGTATAGCTTCCCCCGAGGTTGCCCTATGAGCCAACCATCCATTTTCTAAACCGCTTGTCCTGGTGAGGGTCGCGGCCGCAGCAGTCTAAGAAGAGTGGACCAGACAGTCCTTTCCTCGGCAACAGATTCAAGATCTTCCCGGGAGGATTCCTAGGCGTTCCCAGGCCAGCCTAAGGATGAGCCGCGGGATAAAGCAGCGAGCCAGGCATGGCTAGGGATGGGATCGCAGGTTGCGACTGGTACAGCAAGGCACATCGGGGATGGGATGGGACTTGCGGTGACTACCGCAGCGAGGGAGTGGTGGGGCGGGCGGCCGTCCCTCGCGGAGGGCAGAAGGGTTCAGCCAGGATGGCAAACATCCCCCTGGTAAACATCCCCCCGGGGGCCAAGATGTGTGGCTCCGCACGCGGCACCTTGCGGTCGACGGGGTCATAGTCCAGTGCCGCCACCTGGCCCACGCTGAGGCCCTCCCTGACGCTCTGGAACCCCGAACCGTCAAAGTTGATCCTCATCATGCGCACGCCGTTGGAGAACAGCAGGAACGGCTGCAGTTCTACAAAGAAACGGTCGTGACACCAACCGCGAAGACTTTAACTTTCATTATTATTATTTTTTAGATAGATAGATAGATGTTTATTATTACAGCAGGAAAATGCCAAGTGAGCTTGCAAGCTCTTTACGGGATTCCTGCGACAAGATAGATTGGCATATTTTAAGGATAACCGCATTATCATCGTAAATCCGTATTTGGTTTCTGAAACTAACACTCGGTGTGTCTAATGGTGTGTACTAAATAGGTTACATTTATAATTATTTTCACATTATGGTTTTTGTGCCACTGGTGACCGTGTAAACATCGGTTTGGCGCAAATGAAACTTCAAGTGCCCCACTTAGGATTAGCCGTAGCTTCAAGTGTCCACTCAGGATTAGCTTCGAGGCAACAATATATATTGTACTGGGGTAGGTTTGTCACGGCTCGATGTATGAGAATTGCTTTCTCAAGCAGTTCTTTCGGCATCTTAAATGTAGAGACAAATTTAATTTAGCATTTTGTGTGCGCGTTCATTGGATGGCTGGGTTGAGACCATCAACTCACAACACTGGGGAACCCGGGTTGATTGAAAAAGTGGATTTGAACACAGGGTCTCATTGGTGTCACCTCAGCACTGTGACATCGGAGCCATCTGCTCACCTCTCATGAGCAAAACATCCATCCATCCATTTTCTAAGCCGCTTGTCCTGGTGAGGATCTCAGCGACAACTCTTTAGGGAGGGTGGGCCAGACATCCCTTTCTTCAGCAACTGATTCCAGCTCTTCCTGGGGGATTCCCAGGTGTTGCCAGGCCAGCCGAAGGATATAATCCCTCCGTCCAGTGGGTCGTGCCTGGTAGACTTCCCGGCGGAGCCTCCCGGGGCGCATCCTTACCAGATGCCAGAACCACCTCAACTAGCTCCTCTCAATCAAAAAGGAGCAGTTGACTCTACGTTGAGGTTCTCTCGGATTGCTGTGCTCCTCACGTTAAGCGTTAACACCACGCAGATCGTCGTTCGCTGTGACCTCACGGTGACGGGATGGGAGCCGGGACCCTCCGACGCGGAACGCGGCCACACCTGGGTCTGCCGCGTGCGAGCGCGGGGCCTGCGGCACGAGGAGGATGCCCCCGAGGCGGAGGGACGGCGGCGCTGGAACCACGGACACGGTGTGGCCGCCCGTCCTCCGGTCCAGCCGCACGATGGTGGACGTCGCCGCGTCCGAGAAGTAGATGTCTCGGGCCCACACGGCCAACCCCGCGGGCCGGGAGCTGGCCACACGCACCATGCCACACCATCATTATAACCCACCTATCCATCCGTTGTCAGAAACCGCTTAATCGTGTAACAGGGTCGTGGTGAGCCCGAGCTTATTGTCAGCATCTCGCATGTTTGTTGTGTCGCAGGAGTCCCGTAAAGAGCTTGCAAGCTCACTGGGTATTTTTCTGCTGTAATAATACACATATATCTATCTAGCTATCCCGATAGACAGGGCGCAAGGCCGGATTATACCCAGGATGGGACGCCAGTCCATCACACTAATCAGTATTTTTTTAAAGTTTGTACAAATGCATCATTTAGCCCCGCCATTCTCAACCGGTAGGCCGCAACCCATTAGTGGGCCGCGAGCGCCACCTAGCGGTCCGTGGAGACCAGACCCAAGTGGGCCTGGGGGTGCAAAAGGGAGAACCCATGCTTAAGCCAGACAGTGCAAACAAGACAAAAATGAATGAATTCATAAACCGAATTGTAAACCACTACATTGTGACAAATCACGGAATTGTGGGGGTGAAGGATCCGGTGAGTTTCTCTCCGCTCACCGACTGAGCCTTTTGTCCAACGCGACAATGCTGTCTTGAGCCCAATGCTGTCTTGAGCCTGGCAGAGGATTATCTGAGAGATGGCCGGCAGATGGCAGTGCAGCAATGGGTGCGGTTCACTTCTTCTTCTTTGCGATTCTTCGAAGCACAATGGTCAGCCTCTGGACATCGTTGTCTTTCAGCTCGGCTTCGAGTTCACTGATGATGCAATTCACAGGTGCTGAATACTAACTCTATATGTAATGCGCCAGCTAGGGTGTCATGTGTTGGGTTTTCGCCGGGCACACCGGTTTCCTCTCACAGTCCAAAGACATGATCCTGCATCGGTAAATCGGCCTGCGGACTAAATTGCCCCCGGTGCCCTGTGATGGACTGACGTCCTATCATGGGTACAGCACTGCCCTGCGCCCTGTGTCTGCCGGGATAGCCACCGGCTCACCGCGAGCCTGTCCGGGATTAAGCGGTTTCTGACAGTGGATGGATGTGGATGGAGTCGGAGCACCATCAAAGGAGGCGGGCTGACGGATTGAGCGTCGCGAGGCGAGCGCCGTACCCGGCGGGCAGCTTGAAGGATTTCGCGTTCCTGCCGTCGTACTGGCACGAGCGGATGAGGCCGTGCGCGCTCGGAGCCTCCGTGACCTCCGCCCAGAAGAGGCGTCGAGAGCCGGGGTCGACGGCCAGGGCCGTGACCCGGCTGGCGGGACGCTGGACCCGCGCCGGAGAGAGGCCCTCCAGCGAGCTGCGCCAAATCTCGGGCGACGCCGCGTCCGACACCCAGAACAGGCGCCTGCGGGGCACGGGTCATAGTGATCACGCTCGGGTCACGGTAAGCCGGGAACCTTCTTGCTGTGAGGCGACAGCGCCACTCGCATCCCTGCTCGGGTGACTTTCTGTGTGGAGTTTGCGTGTTCTCCCCGTGGCCGCGTGGGGTTTTCGCCGGGCACTCCGGTTTTCTCACACAGTCCAAATACTTGCTGCTGCATAGGTTAATTGGCCTGCTGATTAATTTGTCCCCGGTGCCGTGTGATGGACTGGCGTCCCATTCTGGGTATAGCCCTGCCTTGCGCCCTGTGTCTGCCGGGATAGGCTCTGGTTCACCGCAATCCAGTACAGGATTAAGCGGTTTCTGACGATGGATGGACGAAGGGTCACGATGATCGCGCTCGGGCTGGGCGGGTGGGTCAGGGGTCACGGGGAGGGCACTGCTGAGATGCTGGGTTCAAATCTGGCCTAAAAAATGTCACGGGGTTAATGTCTCCTGCGCAAATAATAATAATAATTACTATTTAAAACGCGTAGCACATATTCATTCAATGTCAAAGTTGTGAGAGGAAACCGGAAAACCCGGAAAAACCCCACGCACAACCGGGGAGAACACACAAACTTCACACAGAAAGGTACCCGAGGCGGGAATCGAACCGTCTCAAGCAGGACTTTATTTTTGCGAGGGGCAGATTGTTACCACTGCGCCACCCTGCCGCGCAATGTATGGGGTGAGTGGGACACAGAATGGCGGAGACGTGATTGCACGTGCGGCACGTTAAGGACGCAGGGCCACGCTGCAGGCGGGGCAGCTTCCCATTGTCAGCGACGCGTCATTCAGCAACGCTGCCTGTACGTGGAGAGGCAATTACAGCGCGCCAGGTGTGGGCAATTGAATGTCTGGGTGTGTCTATAAATAGCTGTCGAGACCAGTTGAACCGGGATGAGCTACGGAGCAGAGATGCTTCGGAGAGACGACGGGAACGCACCATCGGCCACACCAAAAACATTTTGTAATAAACAAAATAAAGCACCAGCGGCA
This sequence comes from Geotria australis, assembly GCA_036362915.1. Classification (NCBI taxonomy): domain Eukaryota; kingdom Metazoa; phylum Chordata; class Hyperoartia; order Petromyzontiformes; family Geotriidae; genus Geotria; species Geotria australis. Next base: position 11,876,847 of record JAZEWU010000002.1, on the reverse strand, counting down.
AGCACCAGCTGGCGCTCCATGACAGACCGAGGTCAGCTGCTTCAACAACCAGTGGGGGCGACGGTGCTTCACCGACATCCAGTGTGCGAGACTGTGAGTACGTGGCCCACACGCAACCACACAGGGACTGGGCCTGGGGCCTGTGTGCGGTGATGCAAACTGGGGCCACATCACGTTCACATGGGGCCTGCTGGGAGAGCCTGGAGTGAGTGGTGGACGTTACAGAGGGAAGGCGGGGAGAGGCTGTGGAGGGTAAAGATGCGGCCCGGCGGCCTCGTGCCTTCGGGGATGCTCTGATACCCAGAGCGTAGTAAGCACCAAACGGCGTGTGCTACACGGCGTGGTCGGCACACGAGCGGGCGTGAGTGGCACGTATCGGAGAGTTGGTAGTGCCCACTCGGACACTGGGGGAAGAGGCCGCGCGTGGTGATGTGTGGGTTGTAACCATGTGATGGTGATGTCGGGACCGTGTGGTGGTGATCTGGGGAGCGGTGGCTCTGTGGTTAGCGCGCTGGGCTACAGACCTGGCGACCCGTGTTCGAATCCCGCTCATGGCCAACACCAGTGACGATTTTCTAAACCTGTCCTGGGCCTCCCCTAGGTCGACTCGGCCTCAAATGTACGCATGTTTCATGTAGGTGAATTTTTGAACTCTGCAGATAGCAGTGTTCCACCTTGTGTCTGAGAATGGGCCCCGAAAAGAACTACTCGTCCATATGCAAATAACTTGACGAGGGTAAACGTTGAGATTCATGGGAAAAATAATTCTATCGGGCATGGGAATTTTCTGTATTTTCAATAACGTGATAAATATTTACATGTTGACATTCTAATACGAGACTGTTGTTACAATAGAGCATCAGCAGTGTGTACTTGTTAACGGGGTCGAGTGCCAGCGTGGTCGGGAGCAGCGCGGCTTTATCCACGAGCCTCCTGCTGGCGCCGCTGCCCAGGTCGCGCTCCTCAATCGTCCCCTTCTCGCTGTCGCTCCAGACGATTTTATTCGTGAGCCAGTCAAGAGCCAGCCCTGAAATGCCTCCGTTCACCAGCAGAACGGTCTGGCGTGAGACGCAGACATATGAACGTGGTCAGTAAACACAACGGAGTGTCCACTCATGCATATTCAGTGAAGTGGGACGTTAATTAGGCTCGGTGGCATGTTTGGCTTGGCCTAGCTGCCCGGGTCTGTGTCTGCAGTTGTCGTGGGTTTGCTGCGATGGCTCAGTGGCGTGCGGTCCGCTGTATTAACTAGCTCTAGTTTGTGTTCACTACCGGTTGAGCAACTCACAGTTGACGTGGAGCCAATGGTCATAGCTTTAACCATTACATGGTTTTTGCCCCCTCTCCAGCTCGGTTCCCACAAGCTGAACATGCGCATTTGCATTTGTTAAAGGGATTCTAAATGCTGATATGTAAGGCGTTGCTCGTTCTGTATTTGGTTATCAAATTCTTTAGTGGAATGAAAAATAAGACATGGTTCAATAAATCAGCGGTGGTGATTGCCATCGCTATTAAATAATCTGTTTGTTCGTGTAACGCTACCTTGATTGATGGTCCGATATTTGCCGCCTGTAATTGAAGGCAGGGTTGAACGACCCCTAAAGCGGTTTTAAATTGATTTTTGCCAAATTCAATATGATTATGTGCGGGGAGTCAAGGATGTGTCTGCATGTGCTGTTCAAAGTGATCGATATCAGCCCATTGCTTCTCAAGGTATAGAGGTCGCGCATCTTCTGGTAACTGCTGTTCCCTATGGGGCTCTCACTCAATACAATTGGTGTGGCTCTGTTGCTGTCACTGCACGGAAACAGTCGTAAAATTATTCACAAGTGGCTCCTATGAAAAGCATCTATCAAGTCATCCATTGTCAGAAACCGCTTAATGCTGTACAGGGCTACGGTGAGCCGGAACCTATCCCGGCAGACACAGGGCGCAAGGCAGGGCTATGCCCAGTATAGGACGCCAGTCCATCGAAGGGCATCGGGGGCAATTTAGTCAGCAAGCCAATTAACCTATGCAGCATGTTTTTGAACTGTGGGAGGAAACCCGAGTGCCCGGAGAACTTGCAAACTTAACACAGAAAGGCACCCGAGCCTGGATTCGAACCCTGGAACTTCTTGCTTTAAGGCGGCAGCGCTACTCGCCGCGCCACCGTGCCCGCCCCCCATCCCTCAAGTGATTCGTGGGCAGGAGAGGCATGGCTCTGTCCATGGTGCTGAAAGAGCACCCAGCAGGAATGTGCGTGTGCTCATCTGAATCCACTTGCAAATAGTACATGTCCTCCTCGTTTGGGTTATATTTTCCATTTTCGTGTGCTTCTGATTCATAATTAGTTTATTTTGGGTTTGACCGTATAGGTATACAGGCAGTCCCCGGGTTACGAACGCCCGACTTTGAACGCCCGGACTTACGTACCGACCTCTGTAAAGCCTATTAAAAAAAAAATCGAGTTACATACAATGGTTCGTACTAACAAACGGGGCGGGCTACTTTGCGCGACGCTCAAAAACACCGCGCATTTTCAGCGGTTTATTATTCTTAGTGTATTATTAAATTTAAGATGTTTTATGTAAAATATATACTAACACAAACATCCGGGTCTCTTCAGTGGTTCTAACGCTGCTCGTGCTGTTTATGGTACTGGTTAGTAATGACGATGGTGCTGCTGGTGGTGATGATGATGGTAGTCTTGCTGCACCTGATGTTGCGTCCCGTCCGCGCGCACCGTGTGCACGGAGCGGGCTCCGGCGCACGCCCAGTAGAGGCGCTCCTCGGCCGGGTGCGACGCGAGCAGCAGGAGGCCGCGGCAGCCGGGATTCGCCGCCAGCTCCCGCTGCCCCGTCCCGTCCGCGCTCATCGCGAACACGGAGCCCCCCAGATCGTACACGAGCACGGGGGGGCGCGCCACTGTGGAGGGGAGGTGGCGGGGTGACGGGGTGGTGGTGGGGGATACAGTTAACGTTGATACGATGGACGGCACGGTGGCACGGTGGCGCGGTGAGTAGCGCTGCCACCTCACAGCAAGAAGGACCCGGGTTCGAATCCCGGCTCGGGTGCCTTTCTGTGTGGAGTTTGCATGTTCTCCCCGTGTCCGCGTGGGTTTTCGCCATGCACTCCGGTTTCCTCACACAGTCCAAAGACATGCGGCTGTATAGGTTAATTGGCCTGCGGACTAAATTGTCCCCAGTGCCCTGTAATGGACCCATCATAGGTATAGCCCTGCCTTACGCTCTGTATCTGCCGGAATGGGCACCGGCTCACCGTGACCCTGTATAGCATTAAGTGGCTTCTGATAATGGATTGATGTACATGATGCCAACATCATCGAACTAGAACTGGGGGGGGAATGATACAGATTTATTTAAAAAAAAATTGAACCCCGCATTGTCTATGCAGATGGGACATTCCACTCTACACTAGTCAAGAGTGGCATTATAACGTCCAATCCCTGTTTGTTCTTCCCACACCATCACGGGTGATTGAAGAACCTGCTCGAGACGTTCATAACAAATAACAATTGTCGCGAGTCGCCACCTGGCTCGGTGAGACACGCGGCACACGAGCAGAGTCGAGACGGCACGGTGCATGAGTCAGCCTCGCCTGACTGACTCACGGCGAACTGACTGATTCATGTGCCCGCCTGCGAGCCAGTGTGAAGTTTGACCGGACCCTGCAGCTATGACAGCGTGAAAATATTCCAGGAATGTCCTCATAACAACGGCTTGCTGCTTGCTGCAGCGGTGGCGTCGATCGTACCTGCGACTCCAGCCGGTATGATGATGCTTCACAACGGGGTTCAATGTAAGATCAGTCCCGCGTCTGCTCATACCATGCATCCTGGTCAAAGCTCCTATAGGCTGCTGGATTTGCGAACAGGTCATATGTGTTTAAAGATGCCTCTAAAATCTATCTTTTAAAGAATACACCACTACATCAATTCGTTCTCGACAATTCACAAACGTTGCTCATAGGCGGCTGAGACTAACTTAACGCAGCGCACGAATCGCAACATTGACAGACGAGGTGTCGGGCCGCACTCGCGTTGACCAGGATTGTTGCTGCTCATTGGTTGCTCTTATCACACTGCGGATCTGCGGGCAAGACAAAACCGCAGAGCAGTGTATGACTATTACCCACGTTGGTTTGGTGACAAATTAGAGGACATAAACTGCCGGCTCTGGGAACGCCGCTGTCAGACACAACACGTTTGGGGAAATGTGACTCATGCGCTGAACGCGAGCTACGATCCAGCCGCCACTGTGGCTGCTGCCGTCCTGTAACGTGACCCGGGAGCGAGTGACATCGGAGCACGGCGCGATGACGCGCCACGCCCGCATGCCGGCGTCAACGCGCCTTGTGATGGATTAATGCTGCGTGTTTTTGTAAGCTGGGGAAGCTCGCAAACTTAAGTGGTCTCTGCTATGAATGAGGGTTCGCAATGGGCTGGTTCCTCAATTTTCAATGTAATGTGGTCTCGAAGCAAGGGCTGATTACTGGAACGCAATCCAGTAAATAAAGAGCACTTTTTCAAACGAGTGGAAGCTACTGAGTTATGTTCGTGAATATAAAGTTCCCTTAATGCCCAATCGCCGGACACTCAATGGACGTTTTCAAACAGGCCAAGGCAAAGTTTTATGCGAGACTATCTTTATTTTATTTCCCTAGGTGAATAATTCCGATCGCCATGAGTGGGATATTCTAATAGCAAACGTCAGAGCTCCGGGGTTTACGGTTACATGATGACATTATGGCAGAAGAAGCCGTTGCGAGGAATGGTGACGTTCAACGGTATCGGCGCCATGACCTCGACTTGAACTTGAGTTTCTTTCCAGTCGCCACGAGGAGCCGCCTCCTGGATAGACGGACGCGGTCCTTGACGACAGTTTAATTCTCACTGAATATTTTCCAGGTCGCTGATGGATTGGAGTTGGTGCATGATTAGCAGCCGCAGCCAGTGCAAAAATTATATTGGATGTGGAGATTCCTTACAAAGACAATCCTAAGTCCGAAATGCAAATCGTGAAAGCATTACATCGCTGTGGGGTCGATGATGACACGTATACAAACATTGAGTCGCATTCAGAGTCTCGTGTAACCGCATCTCGACAAACGATATAATGTACAGGAGATGGAATCGTGGTACATTTTTGAATGAACGCGCGGTGAGTAGCGCTGCCGCCTCACAGCAAGAAGGTCCCTGGTTCGAATCCCAGCTCGGGTGCCTTTCTGTGTGGAGTTCAGATGTTAGCCCCGTGTGCGCGTGGGTTTTCGCCGGGTGCTCCGTTTTCCTCCCACACTCCAAAGACATGCTGCTGGATAGGTTAATTGGCCTGCGGACTAACTTGCCCCCGGTGCCCTGTGATAAACTGGCGTCCCATCATGGGCATATCCCTGCCTTGCGCCCTGTTTGTGCCGGGATGGGCTACGAATCACCGCAACCCTGTACAGGATTAAGCGTTTTCTGACGATGGATGGACGCATCACATCACCAAAGCAGCAGTAATAATCAGACTGTCTCAGCGATGGAATGCACCTGGCTTGGTTTCTGATTTGTGGGAGGTGGGGGGAGACCAGAGGTGGTTGGGGTTTGAACCATGGTCGATCTCTATTGATCGTGGTGCTAATGTGTTATCAGCTGAGTCACGCGGACACCTGGTGGGGTAGGTGAGCGTGCCAGGGAAGGGGGGGGAAGGTGACGTTAGGGTGAGTCAGGAGGGAGGCTGGCGTTTGAACGAGACAATTCCAAGCGGCATCAAGTCTCTAAATTGCCTTCTTTCTATTGTGCACTTTCTCACGCCATGAGCGCGCACGCGACATAGGGGCGCACACTCACCCGTCACTCACATCGTTACAAAACAAACTCCGCCCCTTGCCTCCAGCCAGACATACCGAGAAGAAAAACAATAAGTGCTTTCTGCACCGAACACGGAATACCTGCTCAGGATTGTGAAACCGATCCACCATAAACGTTGCAGTGGTTCCTAGTGAATGTAATGAAGGCTGTTTGGACACGTGGATGTGACCTTTGCCTAGGGATTCCCAGTTGTGCTGTCCGACCCTTCCATGTTCATGGGTTGTACCGCGTATTGTGCGGAACGATGTTTTCCTCGAGTTCACTATCAGTCACTGCTTACTGCTGTGCAGGGTCGTGGTGAGCCGGAGCCTAGCCTGCGAGACGCAGGGTGTAAGGCAGAACTATATACATGATGGGACGCCAGTCCATCGCAGGGCATTGGGAGCAGAACATGCAAACTCTACACAGGCACCCGAGCCGGGATCGAATCTACTCGCATGATGACTTATTGATCCCTTCACGCAACAGGATGTTAAACGTCTCTTAGAAGGTCAGGCGAGCGCCTGTAACGTGGAAACCAAAGACTTCAAGCGGTTTCTCCTTAATCCTGGGGCGGCACCCTCAGGCTAAGCTAATGGCACAAGCCGCAGCTGTAAGCCCCTTAGGCCGTGTTTACTTTATTAATGCCTTATTTTAATCCAGCACATACATTCGCCGTGCTATTGTTGCTTCCGTCCAGTTATAATCCCCATCCGTTGTGTAGAATCTGAACTTGTGGGCAAGACTAAGGAGCCCACGTTCCTATAGCGGGGACTTGTATGGTCGCACAACGATCACATCCTAATAATTGTTGTTTATTTGTATTTTTTTGTCAATTCGCGTATGTGTCGACGCAGGAATCCCGTAAATAGCTTGCAGGCTCACTCGGTATTGCCTGCTGTAATAAACATCATATATCTAAGCGAGGACTACTCATGTAATCTCCCATGGAGGGCTGGTTAGATGAGGGGTGGTGTTCACCAACTCGCACTGACCAGTATGGTGAAGTATAGTCACATAGCACAGCGTGGAGACAGGCCCGCATCCGGCTGTACATGTACACGAGATATCGTATCGTAGTATTCGTGACTTTTTTCTTTTTAATACTTAAGCTTGTATGTTATTGCAGCGTTCAGAGAGACAACGGCAACAAAGAATCTCGCTGCCATGTATCTTACGTGTATGAGATCAATACACTTGACTTGACACGGCTCGAAGGTCTATAGGAGAGCACAAACATTTTTACACGCGTACAAAGTAAACAATGAACGTCGGGGTAACGTCGGTCCGGCAGTTGCCGCCACACACTAACGTGATCAGTGTCGCGTGCCGACTGGCTGCTGGTGACTGCCACCCTCGAGGGTGAGACGTGCCTAGAAAGCGAATGGCCCCGTTACCCGGGCTCCGCCGAGCGTGGCGGGATTTCCCGGCGTTCAGGCCACTCATTGTGTGAGCGAGCAGCACACGCAGCAGCAGCGTTTGAATCGCCCGTCCACGGAGTCTATTCAACGCGGCCAAAGATCTGAAAGTCAATGCTCAGTCACCCGTGTGTCTGTGTGTGAGCGGCAACTGTCTGCAGTAGGGAGTGGTGGCTCAGTGGTTAGCGCGCTGGGCTACAAACGTGGCCACCCGAGTTCGAATCCCGCTCACGGCCAACACCAGTGACGATTTTCTGGAAACCGGTCCTGGGCCTCCCCTAGGTCGACTCGGCCTCAAATGAGTACCAAATTGGGGTGTGTAAGCATTGCGACTCGGGAGACAAAGGCGTCCGGGTGTGGTGCTGGTCATCCATCTCTTCGTGTGCCGTGTCGACCTTCACTTGACCATACAGTTTGTTAAGGCTATATGGGGAATCTTTTCCTGCTGAGGCGCTACTGAAAATGTGAAGACGGAGGGAGGGATGGTGGTGAGCACCCACATCGGCAGGATGACATCACGTTCTCAAGTGCTCATTATGAATGTGGGATGCAAGGGTGATTTGTCTGTGTGGAGTTTGCATGTTCTCCGGGTGTCCGCGTGGGTTTTCGCTGGACACTCCGGTTTCCTCGCGCAGTCCAAAGACGTGTTGCTGCTGCGGGGTAAATTTCCCCCTGTCCCCTCTGACGGACTGGCGTCCAATTCTGGGTATAGCCCTGTGTCTGCCGGGATAGACTCCGGCTCACCGCTACCTCGTACAAGATTAAGCGGTTTCTGACAACGGATGGATGCGTGAGCGACTGTGAATTGTGGACGACACGGGAGCGGCTGTCTGCAGGCGCCGTGTGATCGTGTCGCCCGGGAGACCTCATCGTGATGAATAGGGCGGAAACCGCGGCGCACTCCGTATTTCGCAACGATCATTTCTCGACATTTGCATTTCGAAATGGTCAAGTGAAGCAACGGGGAGAAGAAATAATTAAACAACGATAGCGCCGTGTGACGACGACGCCGGGCTGGATGTTGTCCCCATCGCGCACAAGCGCAGATTACACAAACTCAACGCAGTCCGTCAATAGCGCCGTGTGTGGTCTTTAAAATAAAGCTATAGGCGGTTTTTTTTTTACAGAGGCCAGACGTAGGTAGAGTCAGTTGGCTGAAGGAGAAATTTAACATCGTTGGTAAATTGAATTGAACGTCAAATCCGCAATCGCCCATGTCATTATAATGAAAGTCGGCTTTACGAGCAGATGGGTCCAATTGGTGTCTCCATCTCGACACGATGTAGGATTCTGTTCGACCATCATTACGCAGCAGGTGATGCCAGTGACGGCGTCTAAATATGCTGTTTTGGCATGGACTATATTGTACCACGTTTTTACGTTGAGATTGCCTGTGACCGTACCATTATATTTGCAAGAAGAAATGTCATTTTTAAACACAAACGCATCAAAGCACGGTGCGGATGACTCATTGCAAGCCATCACTGGCCGCCTATACCCACGCCTGATCAAAGTATAAAGATTACAAATAATGTAAAGATAACAAGTCACATGCAACAGGTGAAATGAAGCAGTGGCTGATTAATATCTATAATTGCATATGCATCTCTTATCGCTTCCGATTGCATTCCAAAAACGGCTCAAAATGCATCACCACCGATTTAATAATAATAGCATTTATATAGCGCCTTTCACCCGAGGGTCACAAAGCGCTACACAAAGCTGCAGAGAGAACGACATGTCAACGACAGAGCACGGAAAATCAGCAACAATTTTTTTTGGTCATACAGTCATACATAGACTGTATCTCATGTACAGTATATGTAAGCAACCGTTTCGGGTATCGAGCCTTTTTCAGAGCAAACAGAACCCTAATCTTCACACCATATGGTTCCATCACCATAATCCTATTCATTAATGGTCTCGTATATTTTCACTTTTAACAGCATTGCTCGCTAATTACTGCCGTGGTAGATTACATTTCGGTTGTCTAACCTACACGTCCCTATGATAACCTATCCGAGCACTCCATTCAGGCTCCATCATTATTTGTTTTAGAGTTATGACGAGACGCGTCGTAATAATTCTCATTTAACGCGCCTGTCACACAAAGGTCGCAAAGCGCTCAACAAATCTGTGCAAAACCTCTCCTCCGCTGAAACATGACGATTGTAATTCGTGTCTCGCTGGGATCTGTGTCATAAATAACTGCGTGCACCGCTCATCCACGCCGGGCGGGCCGCGTTTTACAATCGATTCGCAAAAAGCACAGATGTGGCCGTTTGTGTTGTCTGATCTTTATTCTGACTAATCTCCCCTTTTCAACTGGAAGCAGTGCACCCTGGTTGCTCGATGTAATTCTAACCCAGGTCTCCTTTTAAAAATAGACATTCGCTGTCTCGATGGCACAGTATTGTGTTGCGCACAGATAATACGCGATCAATTCGCACGCAGCACAATGCAGCAGCACACGCACCGCCCACGAAACGTGCCTTTTCTAAAGAGCATGTGGTGCATTGGTGAAGAAATTATTACAACGACAAAGATCGCCCGTATAGCTCCTAACGGGCCGTTAGGGAAAGGGCTATCAGCGAGCGCCTATTAAGGCTAGTCAGCACCACGCCCAGTCACCTCTGTATCCCCGTCACTGGTCTTTACACACCAGGTATTCCTCGTGTAACGCGGCCTCGACCTAGGGGGGTGTCGCGATGTCGCTCGCCACTGACGGTAGCCGTGCGGTACGGGAATCCGAACTCGGGCTTGCCGGGCATCGCGGCGCAGCGTGCTAACCGACCGCGCCACCGCTCTCCCCCCCCAAAGACAACGATCCCCCGTGTAGCCTTCACGGACCGTGGGGTCAAGTGCCGTGAGCGAGCACCGCCGTCCGACCCACGCGCTCTCACCTTGTGAGCTCGGTGGCTCCAGAGCGGTCACTTGCGCGAGGGAGCCGCAGAGCAGGCTCACGGCTGACATCCACATCGCGCGGAGCAGCAGCTGGAGCATGGTGTCGCTCGGCACGTCGCTCGGCTCGACACACGTGCAGAGAGAGGAGAGAGAGGAGCTGTCTTCCGCACACACGGGGCACGCAGCCTCATGTGCACCCAGCCCCCCGTGTGGCGCGCCTCGCGAGCGATGTGGTGTCCCCACGTCGCGCCATCCCTCCAGGCAGCCCAAGCGTGAGAGGCAGCAAATTTATTACCACTCTGGGGGTTTTTTTCCTCTTCACTCGTTAAATTCACTTTTTTTTTACGTCATTTATTATTTAGCTTCCTTAGGCTAAACCCCTCCCTACGTACGTGTGTCTGTGTGTGTGGGGGGAGTGGGAGGCGTGTGTGGGTGCGCTCTCGCTTGAGACATTTCAATGCCCGCGGTCGGGTTTACGCCGGGGTCATTGACCACCCCCCCCCCGCTCCTCCTTCCCGCTCTTCACCGCCCCTCCAGCCGGACATTCGAGGAATCGTCGCGTTTCAGGGTAACGCGTCTCGGTGATTGGATTCAAGATGCTACAGTACTAACTGGAATTGTTTGTGTTTCCATTAACATTTACCCTATTCTCAGGATTGTAAGACGCGCTGGAAAGTATGACACACCCCAAACGTGTGTCCGGTGTGGTAATACACATTATTTGGTGATGCTGCTTGTGCGTTGGTGCAATGGTGCACAATTACTGTACAATTTACAGACACAACCTCAACACACTGGTCCAGAACATCCATCCGTTGTCAGAAACCGCCTAATAATAATTATTATTATTTTCCATTTCTAACGCGCACATATTGGTTCAATATCGAAGGTATTAATTCGATGAGAGAACGACTCGGAGGCGCCTAATCCTGTACAGGCTCGCTTTGAGCCGGAGCCTATCCCGGCAGACATAGCCAGGATGGGACGCCAGTCCATCACAGGGCACTGGGGGCGATTTAGTCAGCAGGCCAATTATGCACTAAAATAAATAAATGATCGGCGGCGTTTGGGCGAATGGCCATTATTCATAACGCACACACTGGATTATAAGACGCGCCCATAACGTTTGCTTTTAAACTGACGTAGGAAATGTGCGCCTTTACAATCCCGAGTAAGCGGCGCTAGGCGTTGCCCAGCCGGATTTAGCTTCACTGGAGGATAATTACTCGGTTCACTGAAGGAGATATTATTTGTGTTCAGCACTTTGCATGTTCTCCCCGTGTCCACGTGGATTTTCGCCGGTCACTCGGGTTTCCTTCCACAGTCCAACGACATGCTGCTGCATAAGTTAATTGGCCTGCGGACTAAATTTCCCTCGGTGCCTTGTGTTGGACTGGCGTCCTAACCTGGGTATAGCCCTATCTTGCGCCGTGTCTGCTGGGATAGGCTCCAGCTCACCACGACCCTGTACAGAATTAAGCGGTTTCTGACAATGAATTAATGTTCGGCACGAGACTTGGAGCCATATATAATTTAAGGCCGACTTTGCCCTGCAAGTGAAAACAGTATTATAATTTCCCACAATTTTTGTAAGGATGCAAGTAAAATCTAATGTACTGGTCTTCGGATTCGCTCCGGTTATAAGCGTGGACTCGACAACGAGTGCCAAACTTCTCTGGCTGCTCCAAAGTGGCCTCAGAAGTGATTTCACTCAGCCGCGATCGTCTGTATTCCACTGATCTATTATTTATCCAGGAGAGCTTTGCTTCTCCAACGATCTCATCTCCGTGGTCGTTTTGGCGTGGGACACGCTCCGTACAGGTGGGTTCTCGTTTTTATTACCGTCTTGTTTGTATTGTCTGTCGTTTGTACTTCTCGTCACTCCCTAAGCTGAAAGGTAACATTGGCATCTAATTTGCTTACATATTGAAAACGTAGAGGGCGGCACGGTGGCGCGGTGAGTAGCGCTGGCGCCTCACAGCAAAAAGGTTCCGGATTCGAATCCCGGCTCCGGTGCCTTTCTGTCTGGAGTTTGCATGTTCTCCCCGTGTCCGCGTGGTTTTTTGCCGGGCACTCCGGTTTCCTCCCACAGTCCAAAGACATACTGCTGTATAGGTTAATTGGCCTTCTGAGTAAATTGTCCCCGATGCCCTGTGATGGTCTGGTGTCCCTTACTGGGTATACCCCTGCCTTGCGCCCTGTGTCTGCCGGGATAGGTACCGGCTCACCGTGACCATGTACAGGATTAGCACGTGAATGAGAACGCCGTTTGCAACCAAGTGGTGGTGACGTCCGCACGGCGCTTGTGCCAGCCCAGGTGTATCTTGAGGCCACGTGAACTGACGAAGGCTTGCTGACATAGAGGTCACGGGACAGACTCGGATATCATCATGGGCTGGAGGATTGAGATCGCGACCCGATTCACAAACTCGCTCTTCTCTTGTCGCTGTGTTAAACCGACCACAGACATATATTTGTCTGGGGTTGGTTTGGTAAATTGAGCTAAACCGAGATGCCCTTTGCATCCTCCTAATTGCCACTGTACCGCACAGTCCCGAGGTCCCTAGGCACACGTGTGAATAGTAAGTAACGTGGCGGCTCAAATCCTTAGAGAGGTGTGGGGGTGGCAGCAGTGGCGGGTGCGGGGGGTGAACACCCACGGGATATTGAGCGCGGACAAATAACCCTCACCCCGCACCTCAACCCCGCCGACATCTAAACATGTACGTTATCCATGGCCCGCACACGTTCATGTAAAACCTATTCGAGATATCGTTTGTCGAAGGGACACAGCTGTGGTGTGTGTCTTGATGGTTTGAGCGCTGAACTGTAAACCTTTCTCCTGTTTGCAAATGCAAGATGCTGTTTTCAAGACGTCAAACACAACAGCTCAATTCATGCTTTTATTATGTATTTGAAACGAAACCGCATGTATACCCCACGGTGCAGAGTACAGTGCACCCATGCCTTGCTTGTACACAGCTTGGCCAAGCACTTACGTAATACTCAACTTGTTTTAATGTGCTATTTGCATTTTCAGTGACTTCAAACCATCGAGAAAACAAAAAATAGTCAACTTTTTTACGTGCCTTACACATTTTTGGACTGCTGCTTCATATATAATCAGGCTTATCCAGATTATTAAGTACCTCATTATATATAGCTTATATTTCATGTGGGCATTTATGGTGTGGTCAGTTTGAATGGAAACTATTGCTTTCTGCCAATTGCTTTAGGTCATCCAAGAATGGAGTTTCAAGTAGCCCCTTCATTGGCCCTTTTTCAAGCATCAATATGGTACTGAGATTGAAGGATAATCACCTACAGTACAATACATCATCCACGATTTAGAATTGGTCCTCTTCAGATACGATCTTCACTGACTATCCAGCATGATCGGCTAATGAAAACCTAACGTGGGTTGATAGAGATCAATGTTGTGTGCTTAATTTAATAACTGTTTATATGAAGGAAAACAAGTCTGTGGTGAATATATAGATCACAATTGCTAACAATAGCGTAATTTCAGTTGTCATCTGGACAAGATAGGCACTGGCCTTCTCTTTTACATTGCGACAAAAGATATTTTTTACCAGCGATCAGCAGGCAACAAGGATGTAAAAGTAACCACATCATTATAATACATTGCAAATGAAGTGCATGACCCAAGTTTATAAAAAAAACGTAATTTGCTTTGCACAATTTAAATTAGGTAAACATCACACTGCAGTACTCCTCCGCTAAACGAATCGCATTCCAACATGCTGTCTTTGCCCACCAAAACAATTACAATATTATTACATAAATGTATCATGCAGCTATGGCATGCTGACCTTAATCAAGATGTTGCACTTTCAAAATGCTGCTCCATAAACTTTAAACAAGGAAAACTCGTCAAACAATGAATCAAACTGCACGTTTCAGAAACACACGCGACCTTCAAAAGGTGACGTGTTCAGCTCACCAACACTACTCTTGCATGACTTGGTGTCGTACTTATTAAGGCGCACCTAAGAAGCCGCTTTGCAGCAGACTGGCACCACAGCTATCTGTGGTGGTGGTGGTGGTAATCGGCATCTGCTGCTGACACTCGACCTCTCGCACGTTTAAACCTAGCGCTCGGAGAGGTCGGAACTCTACCGTGGCGTCTGCAGGGAAAGCAAGCCAACTGCACGAGCAAGGGGCGCTATTCTACAACACACGACGATACGACTTGGGGTGGGTGCGAGGAGGACCACGTCTACATCTGAGTGAGCGGCCCGAGGTTGAGCTCCACGTGGTGCGTGAGCCACACGGGCTCGCTGGCGCGCTCCATGTCGCCCTCCACCGGCTTGAGCAGCGTGGGCGCCGGGTTGCAGAAGTCGTGGCGCAGCTTGAAGGCGACGCGCACGTCTCCGCTCTCCCGCAGCGGCATGACGCGCACAAACAGCCCCAGCTTGTTGGCCTTGCGGAACACCACCACACTGTGGGTCGGGAGGAGAGGGTGGCCACACGGAGCACAATTAATGTGTGTGTATTTATATACGTGGGGGGTGCTGGCTCAGTGGTTAGCTGAGCCAGCTAACCACTGAGCCAGCAGTGGCAATGGTTAGCTGGTTCAGCTAACCATTGCCACTAGAGAGACAAAGGCGGCCGGGCATGGTGCTGGTGCCCACCTCCACGAACGGCACTTGCCCCTACAGTCTGTTAAGGCCATATGGGGGATCTTTGATATAGATGTAAGGTATTAGTGAAAATAGCAAGTCAACTGTTAAGGATGGCTTGGGACATTCCTCCTGATACAAGACAAAGACCCGCCCCACCCATATAGTCTTAACAGACTGTAGGGCAAGTGCCGTTAGCGAGCACCTATGAAGGTCGACACGGCACTACGCCTGGCCGCCTTTGTCTCCCTAGTGGCAATGTTTACACACTGCACTAGGTACTCATTTGAGGCTGAGTCGACCTAGGGGAGGCCCAGGACTGGTTCAGAAAATTGTCACTGGTGTTGGCCGTGCGTGGGATTTGAAATCGGGTGGCCAGATTAGGTGGGCCACGGCTCCCCACATACATATCCCCCAACATAAGCATATTTGAAAATAAAATGTAGAGTGCACAAAACACTTAAAACCATATGCTCAAAGATACATGCACATCTGCAAAAGTATGCACAAGGTGAAAAGATGGTGTTGTGGAGGAAATGGAGAGTTGAGATGGGAAGGCAAGGAAATGTATTGTCTCCCAATCAAGCCATGTCGTACTTGAACACAGAACACAATGATGCAACAAATGTACCAAAGTAGGTTTTCACGGCTCGATGCATGATGGTTACTTTTCAAAGCAGTTTATTTCGGGATAGCTGTGTCAAGTGTTCCCTCTCTCTCCTTCGTGATGATTCGCCTCCCAAGTTGAAGAACGCCTCAAGATGCATCCAACGTGGGGGGCGAATCGTCGCGAAGGACAGAGGGTGCATTTAACCTGGCTCCCCTGAACGAACATCTTTGAAAAAAAAACATCATGCAACAAATATCCAAATTACTGGTACAGAAACAATTAATATCACGTCCTTGAGCTATCATATACGTGATTCAATTAAAACCGAATGGGAGGAACACTTACTCGGGGTCATCTTTAAAATCCTGCGGATCGGCGAACTCATCATATTCTGCGGCAGCATCGCGAGGAGACAGCACCAGCTCCCCCTGGGGCAGCGTCACCTGCAAACAAACGGCATGGCTCCATGACTGACATCCCTTCCACGAGCCAGCAGGCTCGCACACTCAACGGTTGTGAAACACACACACCTATTCTGTATTTTTTCTCCAACCATTACAATGGATAATCGAGGGGTGAATAATCATATTTACCAAATAGGGTTGTTACTCTAACAAATATAAACGTATACCATCCATTGCCAGAAACTGCTTAATCCAGTACAGGCACGTGGTGAGCTGGAGCCTAGCCCGGCAGACACAGGGCACACGGCAGGGCTATAGCCAGGATGGGACGGAGTCCATCACAGGGCATGGGGCAAATTTAGTCAGCAGGCCAATCAACCTATGCAGCAGCATGCCTTTGGACTGTGGGAGGAAACCGGAGTACCCAGCGAAAACTCACGCAGACACGGGGAGAACGTGCAAACTCCACACAGAAAGGCCCCCATGCTGGGATACCAATTTGTTAAATGTAAACGAAAGGCTTCTGGATGTATCCAAATGTATAAGAAGCCAGTTGTATACATGACCTGTATATTAGGACACAGAAACAGCTTGTGTATATTGTTTTGTCTTCATACCCCCTGGGGACATATTTCGTCCCCTTAATAAATCCTGGCCATTAACAGATGTCAAGCCAAAAATGGTACGCACTGAGTCAATCTAGGCTCTCGAAAAAACCTGTGCCAGGGTTCATTTACAGTGACCCAGTACTGAATGTGCAATGGCACCATTGGCCCAAACTGACATGAATATAAAACACATTTTCCTACTAAGGCGGCAGGGTGGTGCAGTGGTAACATCTGTGCCTCACAGAAAGAATGGTCTTGCCCGAGGCTGCGTTATTAAGCAAGCACGAGTAACGCTAGTGAATACGGGATGTTGTGATGCGGCATACCTTGGCCGTGCTGTTGATGTCACTAGTGTCCCCCTCGGGGCAGGAGAGCAGAGTGACGTGAGTGATGTTCTCCACGGGGTTGGTGAGCGTCAGCAGCACCTGACTCTCCTGAAACGAAACAACTTAAGATTAGTAATGCACTGCACCATATAATTTGGGGAAATATCATTATCAGCCATGATCTATCCACTAGAGGATGAAGATCTCCCCAAGCCGGCGCCATCTCTCACTGTCTTGTGATGCAACATTCCATCTCGCTCTTGCACAACAGCCTATTTTATCATCACTATACCCATGGAGGAAGTCCTCTCAGGCATGTTGCTTCCTTTGGCTGCTCCTCCATCCTAGGTCTTGACTAGCAGCCACCGTCTATATATAATGGGTCTAGGCATGCATCAGGTCACCGAAAATGTCCTGATCCCATTGCGCAGTTGGCCCAGCTCTGGCCTAGGCAGCGACAGGCCAGCTAGAGGACAGTTCCATTTACTGATGTATCCTGCCGAAGCACACTGGTAAGCGATGAAACGCATTGTGCATGCCATTGCGCTGGTAATATTTTGAACGATTTATTTTACTTCATCGTGAAAACACATGCTACCCCTGACTCTCCGGATAATAATAATAATAATAAACATCTCTCTATAAAGTAGTATATGGCAAAGCTCAACATCATTACTGTGCGGTGTTATCTATGATGAGATGTAAAAATACCTTTTGAAAGCGCAGCTTGGGTAAGGACATGATGCGAACTTCTGGCACATAGAACCTGCAACAAATAAAGAAAACAACAATTAAATGGGCTACAGCCTAGCACATACTGCATCTATAAAACAAGACAAAATGCATTTTATTTGCCTATGAGCTGCACTCTTTACTCACATGGCCACCAGCTGGATTTTGAACTTGACGGAGGTGGGGTTGAACTCCGGCTTGCTCAGGTTGTGTTCACACACCTGCGGCGCAAACGTGAGAATGCCAAGCAGTTAATGTGCTCATTTGGCAAGGATACAATGTGTGGGCAGTAACCACATATTTGCAAAATGAGAAGTGTAAGACTATTTTGTGAAGCCTGAAGACATCTGTTATTGTCTTATATTTATGTCTGCGATAAGACGTGAATATAAGAGGCAATCGGGCGGCACGGTGACGCGGTGAGTAGCGCTGCCGCCTCACAGCAAGAAGTTCCCGGGTTCGAATCTCTGCTCGGGTGCCTTTCTGTGTGAAATTTGCATGTTCTCCCCGTGGCCACGTGGGTTTTCGCCAGGCACTCCGGTTTTCTCCCACAGTTCAAAGATATGCTGCATAGGTCTATTGGCCTGCTGACTAAATTGCTCCTGGCGCCCTGTGATGGACTGGCGTCCTATCCTGGGTAACAGTCATGTGTCTGTTGGGATAGGCTCCAGCTCACTGCGACCTTGTACAGGATTAAGCAGTTTCTGACAATGGATGGATATAAGAGGCAATCACCCGGCAGCGGAGGGAGCGCTTGATCAGCAGGTGCTTGTGCCGAGGGTGCAGCTGAGAGGTGCTGTCCTGCTGAAACTCCGGCTGCATCAGTCGCTGTGGCAGGGTTGTCACTGCAAGGAGAACGTTTCTTAAAATCGACAGGAATAAAAAATGCTGAACAAAAATCATTTTACAGCCAAAATCTTAAAAGCAAAACAAACAATTGTTTAATTAGTTCTGAAATTTCAAGTCATTCAGAAGAATAAGCAGCAAATGAGAAGGAAACATCTCAGCCATTCACCTGGAAATTCAGTCATAACGCTTCTTATGACCAACACCATCGCTCTTTACAGGATATGTAGCAGTCTAAGCACTCACCATCCACAAGGTTGAGGGGCGCCGTGTAGTAATCTTCTGACAAAGGTTCAATATCCTCCACAGTAGCAGCAGCTTCAATCTTTACATCCTTTTGGTCATCTCCTTCTTTGAGCCTAACCCAAAATATTTAGTTAGTAGATTCCTTAGAGAACATGCTAAATTGCAGAGAACTGGGAAAACATTATTGAGCGGCAGAAAAATGGCGACTTACATCAGGCCAGCGATTCCTGACAGAGGGTTAATGCTCCCCTGCTTTTTCAGCTTTGCTGCCAAACCATACTTCTCCTATAGAAAGACATTTCAACACAGTAAATAACACAACGTTAAATAAGACTTAATAGCTTAGAAAATGTGTTATAAACCACGTGTCTGTAAAGCAATATATCCGTGTTTAGGGTGCGAATTGTTAAAATTTCATAGCCACATGCGGTATACACATCAAAGTTGTAGAATGCTAGGGGTTAATCACCGGGATCCATGCAATAGTCTAAAGTTTCGGTTAGTAAGAAATTATGCTGGTAAAGAGACAATTGTGTAAAACTTGGTACTCACCACACTGTGCATAGAATGCATCTGAAAGTCCCATGTGCATAAAAAAGGAATTTTGTTTCAAATGCTGGAATCCATCATTTGCTTAATATACAGATTTGTTTTAAATACACGAACCTTTGTTTGACAATATAATTTTCAACAAACATGGCAAAGACACCTCTATAAAATACATGGGGTTTGCAACAACCCAGCAGACACAAAGCAGGGCTATACCCCCGATGGGACACCATCCATCATTATGGAATTATATTTAGTAAAATATCCCCAATTGGGTATATGCATCTAGTTGCCTATATAACCAGGATATGCATGGGCCTACATGACCCGTCCACTGATAAGAAACCAGCAGTTGCAAAAGTAGACAAGAAGAATCATATAGGATACACAAATACAACCACATTTCGATACTGAGGATACATTACCTTGTTAAAAATCCTTGGCTTGGTAAAGGGAGGTAATATAAAAGGGTCTCCATATGGTTACACAATCTAAATGGTTAACCCAAATTAGGTTTCATATATAAAAACAATTGAGCTGGCAATGGTGGCACACACCTGGAATTTATAAATTTGACTAGAATATAGAAGTATGAGAATTGAGCTTATGAATATCTAAAATTAAAGATAAACTGCCCAAACATCCCACTACATAACTGATCTGAAAAAGAGGCTGCAGACACGTGAAGGTTTCCTGGAAATATACCATTATCGCATACAGCCCATTCTACCCCTAGTATATATATAAGCTTGCACGTTAACTTACGGAGAAAGCAAGGGGCAGATAGTTGCGACGTCGCACCAACTTCTTGCGGTCTCTCTCCAGCTTCTCCTTCTGAGCCAAATGCCGGTAATACTCCAGCAGCTTGTTAATCTGGTGGGGAAACCACGTTAGATGCATGTTCATGTACTTTACACGCAACTATGCTCAAAATGTATCCACGTACATTTCCATCAACAATAAAATATTACAAATACTTTACCCTTGGTGCGTGTGGGTTTTCCGGCTCCTGCCAACCTCCGCTTGCTGTACATGGAAAAAAAACATAGTGAGACAGGCTTAAGAATTTGAAAAAAGCATAATAATGTATTCTACACACAAGGCGCAGTACAAACAATCATGTACGTTTGCGTGATTATACTGTTGAAATAAAAAAAGTTTTTTATTAAACAAAAAGAGTATAAAATCAATTGCATGAAAGTAACAATTAGATAGAATTTCAAAATGTTATCCTCACAAATACCTTTTAAAATATATATAATTAAATTTGGCACAATGAATGAGAAAAAGCCACGCATACCAAATATAATTTAGTAAAATAAGGTCACGCCACTGCTAAATTTGTAAACCTAACGTACGTAAATAAAAATTGAAAAGGTTAGTTAAAAGACGTTTATTTTCTACTAAAGAATAACATTTGATTGCAAAAAACTAAAGTTATCCGGAAAAGCGGTCACTGCTGCCCCCTTGTGGTGTAAACAGCTACTGCCTGCATCCGTCTTGGGCGTTATATTCGCTTCTTCTGCTTTGCGATTCTTCGAAGCACGATGGTTAGCTTCTGGACATCGTTGTCTTTCAGCTCGGCTTCGAAGTGTTTGGTAGAATTCGCAGGTAATACCAAGTATTACTTGACAGGGATCGCGATGTGAATGCTAAAAATGTGGAAAAACGGACATGACTGGCAAACAGTAAAACAATGCAAGTGCACTGCCCACGAGGATGTCATTAATTAGTTGGCCGATAACATCATAATATATAGGAAGCAGTGTCTGGCAATATGTTGGCGCCAGCAAAACCGCCTGGCTGCCTCCTCCACCTCACTGCGCTTTCCTCGCACCTCTGAGTCCTCTCTTTGAATGAATACCTTCGACATTAAATTAATATGTGCGAGTTATACACTTAAAATTATTGTTATTAATTATTATTATTAATTCTGAGATTCAGTGAAGGAGAAAATATGCTACACTTAATACCAGGAAATCATAGCAACCCCCAATTTAAAAAATGTATGTTAAAACGATGTATTCATGAAAAAATATATACCAGTAGGTGCACCATGGATTCAGTGGAAGACACTCAACCGCCTGAGAACTAGAACGGGACGATCAAAAGATGCTTTGGTCAGATGGGGCTACAAGACCGGCCCAACCACCTGTGAATGTGGAGAAGCAGACCATACTATGGAACACTGCCTTGTCTGTGCTCTACTACCCAACCTCTGCAGCTCAAAAGACCTTGCGGAGTTCAATGAAAATGCAAGTGGCTGTGTAAGAAAATGGGAAACTGTAATTTAACCATCGCGCTTCAAACATTGCAAAGACGAAGAAGAGGGCGAGTACGTCTCCACGTACCAACAGCCTTGTCCGGCATTGCGGCGTCACGTGAGGTCCAGTGGCAGAAGCCACACGCCAGGTAGTAAGCTTTCTTGCTGACCATCTTTCCAGGATCATCCGGGTTGGGCACGGGGATGTTGGTGGCACGCGTGGACAGCGTGTGTGAGCAGCACGGGCAGTCTGAGCAGTTGGCACACCTAGGAAAAAACGAAAATAGAAATGGTTGTCGAAGTTTGACATCCAGATGCCGAGTTAATTAGAAGTCATTTCATCCTCAATGAATCCATGTGTTGCAGCACCTGTTCTTTTTCAGCTTGGCTTCAGCTGAAGGCATGTTTTCCAAACAGCTTGGACAATAATGAGAGTCCACCTACAAAAAAGCAACAAAATATAACGAAACACAATATGGTTGTATACAGCATTCTAACAAAACGACCCATTTCCTTCTAATGTCTAAAACAATAGTATCTTCTTCTTTGCGATTCTTCGAAGCACGATGGACAGCCTCTGGACATCGTTGTCTTTCAGCTCGGCCTCGAAGTGTTTGGTAGAATTCGCAGGCAATACCAAGTATTACCTGACAGGGATCGCGACGTGAACGCTTCTACCTTGACCCCCAACAATAGTATGACCCAACGCGACTCCATATAGTGGCAACGACAGCGATTACTAATGTCTTATTTATGCTTTCAGGACCAATATTATGATTCATAATTAGCATATTTTACTTAGATCATGTAGGTATAATTCCAATTTTTAGGTATACCCTCTGCCACACTACAACCAAACAAATCAACTTGCCACGTGGGCAAATATGCTATTTGATTTAGTTGTATTGTGGATACAACATTATCTGTCATTTACCTGCGCCTCAACTGAGTGTCAAAGCTCTTTTTCAGGTGCATGCTTGAGTAGTTCGCAACTTTAATCAGAAACGTATACTGTAACGTATACTACAGCGAACACACAAAACCATCTCTGTAAAAACAATGACCTGTCAAAGGGCAATCGAGAAAGTTATAAAGCATTTCTCACGTGTGTTCCAAGAACTAGTCACAGAGAAAGAGGTGATTGTATATGCATATAAGAGAAATAGAGCACTGAATGATGTTCAAACAAGGCTGGGTCTGTCACGACACTTACGACATGGCATAGAACACAGCATACGTAGTCCATTCATTCTTACATTACCATACAGCTGTCCTCTTTCCCTGTCTGCTCTATAGAATCAATCTAAGATTAATGAGTTAATTACCGAGAAACGAGATTTAAAAACAAAGCGCTCCTTACTGTATCTGTCAGACGCGGCTCATATAACACTGCGTCCTGAAACTACATTACATTGTATCGCCTACCAACTCATACAGCTGCTGTCAGCGCGAAGTCGTAACATATAACCACTCAGTTAAAATACAAACTATCTATCACTAGAGTAACAAAAAACACATCAATTCACAAACGAATAACGACCCCGATGGGCGTCACCGGTATCGCCTAGGACCGCCCGCGGGCCGGGAGGCGCCTTCTCTGGTACGAGCTTGTAGGCCGCAATGGGGGGGGGTCGGGGGACGAGAATGATGTTAATAACAATGGCTGCGACTTCTTGACTTACCTCGTGGGAGACGCATTCGAGCGAGCGGAGCTGGTAGCAGTGTCGGCAGAAGTAGAGCTGCGAGAGCGGCGCCCTCACTCGCTTGTCGCCGTCCACCAGGTACAAGACGCGATCAGGCTGCAGAAGGGACGCCATCTTCATGGAGCGTGACGTCACGCGTAATTAGCTCGTGACGTAATGCCGGAGGGTATCGATGACGTCATAATATTACATTCGTCAGATCGTCATAGATGTTTATTATTACAGCAGAAAATACCCAGTGAGCTTGCAAGCTCTATGTCTGACACCGTGGCTCCTATCTCTAACACTGTGGCTGCTATCTGTAACACTGGCTCCTATCTCTAACACTGGCTCCTATCTCTAACACTGGCAAAAACGTTCTGGTTTTGAAAGAAAAGTCAAGTTTATAGATCACAGACATGTAAGTGTCATGGCAGTGAAATTATTTGTTCCCGTTCTCTCTGTCTGAACTCAAAACAAGTATGTGCAATAACAAACAATTATTATTATTTTGTTCAAGAAAAGTTTGGGATGTGGGAGGAAACTGGAGCACCCAGAGGAAATGCTTGCGGCATACGATAACATCTACAGT
Source organism: Geotria australis (assembly GCA_036362915.1). Lineage (NCBI taxonomy): Eukaryota > Metazoa > Chordata > Hyperoartia > Petromyzontiformes > Geotriidae > Geotria > Geotria australis. The sequence continues at coordinate 11,853,191 of JAZEWU010000002.1, read as the reverse complement.
TCCCCACTGCTATATTAAATAGTCCGTAGCTGTAATGAATGCCACCACCCGCTCACCTCGCAACCCAAGCGGACAGCACCCACGATTTGCCGAGTTCAATTTTTCCAACCCGGCTCGGGTGCCTTTCTGTGTGGAGTTTGCATGTTCTCCCCGGGTCCGTGTGGGTTTTCGCCGGCTACTCCGGTTTCCTCCCACTATCCAAAGACATGCTACTGCATAAGTTAATTAATTGGCCTGCGGACAAATTTTTTTCCCGGTGCCCTGTGATGGACTGGCGTCCGATCGTGGGTATAGCCCTGCCTTGGGCCCTCTGTCTGCCGGGATAGGCTCCGGCTCACCGCGACCCTGTACAGGATTAAGCGGTTTCTGAAAATGGATGGATGAATGTTCCATACACAAACTCACTTGGCTCGGTCCGGATTCACTTCCGAGGTTTGATAGCAATCGGGTGTGTTTCCGGCGATTTGGTAATTGCCAATTTTATAAACAAATGGCCGTGGATGTTGGTTTGTGTATTACAATACAGTGATGTACAGATGTTCTTCTCGGTTCATTGGCTGCACGATCTGATGAAGTCGGGCGCTGGTCCGTTTGAAGGCAACGCACGTCGCGCTGTAAGAGAGGGCTCACAAACAGCGACGTTCACGGTTGTCTGAAAAATACATGCGATAACAATACAGCGACCATTTACAAAATAGCTTTTCCATCGCGTTGCCATTTGCTTATTTAAATTATGTATGGGATTAATGTAGGGTAGGGCGGCACGGTGGCGCGGTGAGTAGCGCTGCCGTTTCACACCAAGAAGGTCCTAGATTCGAATCCCGGCTCGTGTGCCTTTCTGTGTGGAGGTTGCATGTTCTCCCCGTGTCCGTGTGGGTTTTCGCCGGGCGCTCCGGTTTCCTCCCACAATCCAAAGACATGCTGCTGCATAGGCTAATTGGCCTGCGGACTAAATATTCCCCGGTGCCCTGTGATGTACTGGGGTCCCATCCTGGGTATAGCCCTGCCTTGCGCCCTGTGTCCGCCGGGATAGGCTCCGGCTCACCGCGACTCTGTACAGGATTAAGCGGATTCTGACAATGGATGGATGGAGTTAAAGGAAAGTCTTGACCCGAAGCTTTGTAAAAATGGAAACAACACCAAAACCTCAAGACATGTGCACCGACAAGATCTATTCATGGCGGTGACTCTTAGCGCCAATCAGGGAAATTGGTTTTCAGTCCCGAACGTGTGACCAGCCACACCGCTTCAGCAGCAAAATCAATAAACATGGTAGTAAATAATTATATAAGTGTGCCCTGCTACATTGAGCTATTTCGGGAACGCGTTCTCAAAGGATCGCGATTGTTCAATCACACAACGCGACTCCACATCCAACCGAGCGTCTGCCTTGCTCTGCAATCACTGCAATGTGCTTTTCCATGAACTACTAAATGTAGAGCATTTCTTAGAACTGATTGAAAAGTTATAGTTTGGAATGTATCAATGTCCTGCCTGTTCTCAAAGCTACTGTACATGTTGGACAGCAGTCGTCGCTATATAATTAACGGACTTTTTTTGCAAAACACTCAGTGATGGAGGCCCCTGCACAGCACTTTGATTGTCCGTCCATTTTCAAAATCGCTTGTCCTGGTGAGGGTCGCGGTGGCACTTTGATTGTGATAGTTGTTTCATCATACCTCAGCACAGATTTGTCAAGGATGATAGCGCGGTACCATGCCGGCCAGCACGGCTCGGCGGAGCCAGTGGAAAAAGTGGGGGGGGAATGGTTCTCTTTTGGCACTCATTATTTTCCAAATACCTCAATACTATTATGGATTGCATGCACGTTGCATCTGGTGCTGTTTTGTTATTTTTTTTGTACATGCTTGAATTATTTTTTGCACTCTCCTCTCTTGAGCGATACCTCGACAGGCGCTGTTCACGATCTTAACCAAAGCAAGGGGGTCAAGGTAGAAGCGTTCACGTCGCGATCCCTGTCAGGTAATACTTAGTATTGCCTGCGAATTCTACCAAACACTTCGAGGCCGAGCTGAAAGACAACGATGTCCAGAGGCTGACCATCGTGCTTCGAAGAATCGCAAAGAAGAAGACCAAAGCAACTTTTGTGTTTCATCCGCAGAGCCCAGCAAACCATTGCCCCTTAAGTGTCATTGTTATTACCGCGGCCCTTGTGCAGCGCTTTGTGACCCTCGGGTGAAAGGCACTATATAAAATGCTATTATTTGTCAAGAAGAAGAAGACTGGGTTAATAGTGCAATGCGCTAACTACGGTGTCATTGTTTTTCGGATTCTTTTTAAAGATGCGAATGCATTATTATAGAGTGTTATACACAATACTATAATGTAATTGTCTAAGCCACCAACAGATTTATATCAATTGTAACAACAATCATTAACTTACTGAAAACATTAATATATGAAGGACCACAGAGCTTGGGGCAAATTTAGCTACAGCTCACCCCCTGGGTGCCTTCCCCTCTTGTCTGTCGTTCCTCCCCGTGCCTCTGGGTCGTCGATCGATATTCGAGAGTGAGCCAATACCATCCATCCATCCATTGTCAGAAACCGCTTAATCCTGTACAGGGCTACACCCAGAACGGCACGCCAGTCCATCACAGAGCACCAGGGGCAATTTATTCTGCAGGCCAATTCAATTATGCAGCAGCATGTCTTTGAACTGTGGGAGAAAACCGGAGTGCCCGGCGAAAACCCACGCAGACACGGGGAGAACATGCAAACTCCACACAGAAAGGCACCCGAGCCCGGATTCGAACCTGGGCGCTTCTTGCTGAGGCGGCAGAGCTCCTCACCACTACGCCACCGTGCCGGCCACGCAAACGCTTAATGACTGTGGAAAAACAACATTCTATGATAAACATATGAATTGCGGAGGCTTTTAAAATTCCAAGTCAAATTGTTAAGGATGCCTTGCCAATGGCTTGTAATTCAGCGTCTCTGGGTAAATAAAACAATCCAGCCATCCATTATCAGAAACCGCTTGATCATGTGAGCCGGAGCCTATCCCGGCAGACACAGGGCGCAAGGCAAAGCTATGCTCAGGATAGGACGTCAGTCCATCACGGGGCAAAATCAATACATCGAAATAAAAATTAAAATGTCTAAAACATTCACAACTACTCGAAATGTAAACGGGTTGGTTTCGGGCCGAGAGCGGAGTGCGTGACCGGAGTGTGTGACTAACGGGGCTCCCAGTGGGATGCCGGCTGCATTGTCAGCACACAGCTCACCATGCCGACAAACAATGGTGCCCGGAGCACGCCGTGTTTGGGGAGAGGAAGCAGGCTTCCTTACACTTTCAGACGGGAAGCTACCGGGAGGGTGGAGCGGGAGTTTGACCAGCCAGTCTGAACGAAGAAAAAAAATATATATAAAATAACTTAAAAGACAGAAAAAAGAATTTACGGCACCGTCTTCAGTGAGCGAGGGGCGAGACGCGCGTTTCGCCTCCCAGCTCAATCACGCCCAACATGGACTGCGTTCTGCTGTCCGCTGTTCTCTGCCTGTGTTTAGGTAAGTTGCCGTTTTCTTCTATAGTTATCAAGCGTCATAGTGATGTTCGTCAAGTTTGAATTCTCATTGTTAAAATAGAACATAATCAATTAAAAGTATAAACAATCTTCACTCTCAGCCCAGCCTTGGCTCAGTTTGTGACACCATTTTAGGAGATTGCGCTGACATCAAAGTTTGCTGTTTTTTTCCAATGTTGCTGTGCATGAGAAGTGCGTCACATGTGGAAGTTTGCTTGGTTCGTTAGTAAACACATTTGTATGCAACATTTACATGTCTACGTAGATAATCACGTATTACATGCATCGATAAGTCTGGGATTAAATTTGACCAAGGTAAAAAATATATATATATGTTCCACGAACCCATATTTGTATTTCCATTGCTTTGCCAATGGCTTGTTTCACTACTTTCAGGCTCATGCAATGCTCTGGCAGTGCATGTAACAGCTGAACCACGAGCTCGGGAACACTTGGAAGGGGAGACAGTTTGGATTGTTTGTTCAGTGAATCCGAGCGACAGCACTGCCGACCGTACCCGGGCAGAGAATGACTCCAATGTTTCAGCTCACAAGACTCAAAGCCAGAGCATACTAAACGGCAAAACTAAGCTGGAGACCCTGTCCAATTTCCAAGCAAATTCCGTCAACAATGCCACAAATGCCACACCAGCTGAAAGACGAAGGCCACCTTCAGAACACGGAGATTTAGAGACTTTGATTGGCGAGTCTCCACCAACAGAACGCAAAGGAGATGCAACTAAAAGCCATGCAGTCGCCTTGCAGCTGAAACCAACGCTTGTCAAATCCAGGATAAGGCGAGCTAGACCCAGAGAGAAGGCACCAAATACTAAAATACATAATAAGCCGCCGGTCGCTGAAACTCTTGACAACTCGACGGTGGATGATAAAAATTTGGAAACAACCAAACTCATAGAATTCAGCAAACAACACAAACAATGGAAGCCCGTGAACAAACCCGCGGACGTTTCAAACGTGACCCAGTATTCTGCTTCACGGACTGCATCAGCAGTTGGGGTTCGCAAGAAGATGCCAGAAACTCGAACTAAATCACTAACACTTAGTTACAAATCAAGGCAACTGAACCAGACATCAAGTCAGGCCAAGAAGGTTGAACAAGGGGCAAGACCAGGACCACCTAAGCTACCCACTAAAAACTCCAGATTGACGAAATTTGAAAAAACACCAAGATTGAGCCAACCAAAGAAAACGACTCTGATTGCAAATCAACATCGCAATCAAACAAAGGCAAACAATGATAAACCTCAACACAAAGGGCCAGTAAAAACAGTAGAGCATAGCACAGAGACGCAAACCCAGAAAATAGTCCAAGTTAAAACAAATAAAAAGCCTTCCCTGCCTGTTAAGTCAACACAGGCTCCAGCTGTGATTGTCAAAAATCAGACCGTAACATCACAGCATGAGCCAGACCAACACGAGACATCATCTCGTCTTACTACAGACCATAATAACCCAGTAAAAAGAATATCAAGCAGTGGAGAATCCACAGAAAGCTTAGCTACTGACACAAGTCACCAGAACAGTTCTGGGTTAGATGTAAGAAATCCTGTGCGCTCTAGAGCAACGCAAAGAGTATTGAAGCCAAATAAGTCACAAGAGCAACGTTATGAACTTGCAAAGAGACCAGGTCACAAAGTTACTGCTCAAGCTCATAGCACCTTGAAAACACCTTTACAATATCCACCTTTGGAGGTCACCTTGGATGAAACAGATGTTAAGGACAAAAGGCAATATGAGTCAACTGAAGAAATGCATATCCTAACCGAAACCACCGACAACATGTTAGACTTAGTAGAGCACACACACGACAGTCAACGCCAGACAACAACGTTTGAAAATGTCTCGACGAAGGTTAAAGCAGCCGATACAAATCCAGGGCGGTTAAACGAGGCAGAGAACTCAACCAAGAGTGGACAAGTGAAACCCAAACCAGCCGCACATCCAGACAAGAGACAGCCTGGGCGACAGGTCCCTGACAGAAAAGGCTCCGAGCACAAGAGACCACCCATTAAAACGCCAGGCCATCAAACACCTCTGAAACCCATCACACCAACTGAAACCCATCAGAAACCCACGGTCGTTCCAAGTACAACCACATTTACAACAACACAAGACACAGCGACAACACCAGAACACGCGAGTCCAGCTCATGCGACCTCAAAAAAGCTGGAAATATCCAACCCAGGCACAGCCAGGCCTGTGGATCGCTCCAACGAGCTGGTGGTGCAGTGGCTCCTGGCAGGTGTCGATGGGTCAGAGGTGGAGATTGCGCGTCGAGACCGGCGAGGAAAACTCAAAGTGGCTGAGGAGTTTCGAGAGAGACAGCGAACCGGTGGCTTGGACTTGAAGTGGGACTCGGCGCACCTCGCGTTGTCCCTCGGCCTGTCCCCGGCCGTGCGCGCTGACACGGCCACCTATCGCTGCGTGGCCATGCACGGCTGGGACGACGGAGTTCTCAATGCCTCAGCAGAGGTGCAACTCAAAGGTGAACGCGTTTGACGTTGCATTCCTCTGTAATGCTGTTAAACAGTAGCACTTTCTTAAGGCCATGTTATGCTAGTGTAATGTCATCACTTTCAGATGTCACCTGAAAAGCATTTACTATGAGCAAATATGGAATACTGCTACTCCGTTGGCATAAAGAATAGATATCGGTCTAGCCAATATAAAGTATGTTTCATCAACAATGGTTGGTATGCAAAGCACAAAACCTTGAGTAATAATGTGACCTTTGAAATTCTCTCGGAAGTTCCTGTCGTAATTTATTACCAGGGGTGGCAGCAATAAGATTTGTACAGATTTTGGCGCATGCACTGTTATAATAGAGTGCTGCAGCAACTATTTCCAGAGATTAATATTGCCCTTGTGTTTCATGTACCTAAGGATACCAACACATATCAATCAATATTGGTATACTTTAAGCGAAATTATAATCTCCTCCAGAAATGTTTCTACCATTTTTTATGAGCAGTCGTCCATGTAAAAATCCGTGTTATATAATTATGATTTAGAAACAGAGCCACGAGGACTCACGCTTGATCGCTCCTTCAGCCTGAGAGACCTCAACACACATTTGTTTCCACTGTATTTTGAATTTGCATATTGCAAAGCAGACGTGACATCTTACAATCATTGCCTTCATTGCAACTACAGCTCCATTTATTGAAGGCAATGTATCTTTATGTCTGGGTTTTGGGCCAATAGTCTCACTTTACTGATGTAGGTTTTCACGGCTCTCTGTATGAAAATGTCTTTTCCAAAGCTGTGGTTTCGGGATAGCCGTGTTGAGTGCTCAGAGCGCCTGAGGATGCCTCTAATGTGGGAGGCGAATCGTCGCAAAAGAGAGGCGGCTCGCTCAACACGGCTATCCCGATAGAACAGCTTTGAAATAGCCTCGATTGTTTCGTAGCAAGGGTGTTTATTCTTGACGCACAGCAATGAGACGCTTCGCATTGAAAACCTCAAGCCCTAGGCGGATGGCTGACTCATCAAGCGAAATGTCCACTGCCATAGAGCTGCCAGACGGAATGTTCTCACATTACTTTTCAAATCAATGGGGTGATTCACAGATTTTTACCACATATCCTGCGGAAATTATCCATCCATCCCTCCATTGTCAGAAACCGCTTAATCCTGTATAGGGTCGCGGTGAGCCGGAGCCTATCCCGGCAGACACAGGGCGGAAGGCAGGGCTAAACCCAGGATGGAATGCCAGTCCGTCACAGGGCACCGGGGACAATTTAATCCGCAGGCCAATTAACCTAGACAGCAGCATGTCTTTGGACTGTGCAGTATAAATGTTTAATAAAACTGACAATATGACAATACAAGTGCGATGGTGCAGCGCTTTGTGACCCTCGGGTGAAAGGCGCTATATAAATGCTATTATTATTATTACTTCAATTCATGCTTACCTAATATTACTGTATTGTGTAAACTAACTGGACAGCATGTGTAAGGTTTTGTGAGTATAATTAGGGTTTAATGTCAGCTCCGTATCTGTGGGTCAGCAACCCAGCAGCTATACTTGATGTGGCACCTCATCCAGTTTACCTCTGACTGTGGCTTCTAGGCGACTTATATTGCGTCTCCAGTCTTGATAATATTCATTGAGAAATGTATCCGTGATTACGTGACTGATCGTACTGTGCATTTATTCCAATGTTTGACAGTCCTGAGACCAGACTCCAACATCTATCCTCACCATGAGGCTCCGTCAACCAAAGGTCCCAGCTCCATTGAGGAAGCGGTACTCAATGAAGGCTTGTCGAAGTCAATCTCGCAAGGTGTGCCCAGCATCTTCCAGACGCCTTACATTTCAGTTGTAAACACCATGGTAAAACTATTTCCAACAGCAAAATTTTGTTTCTGATTTGTCATCTGGCTTTTATATGAACAAACATGTCACACAAAGCTCTCTGATGTGTTTTCGGGTAGTACCACGTGTTGTTTGGCATAATGTCTGACTTATTGCTCCATGTGTTATGAAGAGCTTCGTGAAATGAATTGAGTCCTAGTGCTGTGACATGCATCAACATTGCTTGCCATAGTTCTCAACACTTTTTCTCTTTTTACATTAACTATAGCTTTATGCACCTTTATACTTTATGAATTCAAGTACGAATTCAAATTGTGACCAACTTTTATATTTGGATTGGGCTGTGGTATCTGTACACAATAGTCTGTGTGCTTTGGTTTATACTCATGTTAAAGTTACCTGTTCTTCCAGTTGTCCACTTACCAACTGGGGTGGCCAGGTGGCTCAGAACAGTGCTGAGTTGGCACTGCTGTGAACCTGGGATACTGAGATGAGGCAGCCATCCGTTATTTAACCAGGTTCCCAAGTGTACTACTACTGCGGATATCACAGATGTAGGTCTGTGATATCCACTACTGTGGGGCTGTTTTATTAAGTCAAGGGTTGCATTCCTCTAAAAAAATAATCGAATTTATATTGTGTTTTAGGACATGGTCTGAAAGAGATAAACAAAAGCGTCTACCTATTAACAGCATGCCGTCTCCTCCTGTGCAGAGCTCTACATTTTGACGGTGGCAGTGTGCTGTCTGGGCCTCATCAGCCTGCTCCTGTTTCTGTCCGTCATTTTGCACCGACACAGGACCAGGAAGCACCGCTCCATGTCTGCAGGTCAGGCTCCGTTAACATTCACATCATGACGATGCTTTCATTTCATTTGAGCAGCCATGCTCATTTACTCTGTTATGGTCTGGAATGTACTATTAACTGTACAAGGGGTTTAATAGCTCTGTCACTGAACTGGTAATTTGTTGCTTCATTCTTTCAGCTGTCTACCAAATTGATATTTGTGAATGTTTCCTGGAATTTGAAACCTTTATAAAGCAGTGATAATTATCATCCAACAAATTGGCCAGTAGACAGCAGTTACGTGTATTTTGAATCCAAACTACAGCTGTCTTCCAAATGTGATGCTTCTTCAGATTCCAATATCTTTCTCATTAACTCTGCATCTGTAAAGACTACTAATCCACAAAGTCTTACATTATTGTCTCCAGTATTGTGAGTACGTGATTATAGTTTTAAATGTTACATTTTTTAAATCGTAATTTACATCATTTCTTGCAGCACCCAGAAGCCTTCAAGACTGCAAATGCAGGTAAGATTAAATCCAGCACGTCATGGTGCCATTATCACAAACGCTACTAATATTTACTTGCTTGTTTGTTATTCTAATCACGCAATTCTTATTGATTTGTGTTTCAGTATCGGCAGGAGCCACTCAAGAGTGAATGGCTGCATGGCTAGTGACCATCGAGCCTGCACAAACAGTGCCAAGGTTATCAAGACCCTGCAAGAAAAATTTGCAGAAAAGAGAGGTATACAATTACAATTATTTCTGGAGGTGGTTGGCTGACTCAGCGGTCAGAGCACTGAGCCGCCACGGCAGAGGTCCTGGGTTCAAATGTAGGAAGCTGCTTGTGAATAAACTAGGATCTCATATGGAGTAAATTGATGGTTTAAACTGGCCATCAGCAATTTCTTCAAAAAGCCTTCACAATCGATGTGGCTGTTCATTTAATTTTGGCTTGAGAATGAAAAAACACATCCATTTCATTTCGATGAAAAAGTTATACATTTTACTGCAATAAAAAAATTGCATTCCTACATAGCAGGACTGATGGGAATTATGCACTGCTTTGAGAAAGTTTGGAACTGATATTTTGTCTCAAGACATGGCACCATTCGCACAATTAGAATACAACTAAGAAAAAGCCAAAACTATTAATTAAAAATATATCCTCTATCATACAATATCTGCCACTGGAAACATGCACCTATAATTTCACTTAACAGTGTTCAGATAAAAATACAATTAGCTGATTTAATTTTTAAATAGATTCAAGATTATGGATCGAGATATATATATAATGGGGTGGCACGGTGGTGAGTAGCGCTGCCGCCTCACGGCAAGAAGGTCCCTGGTTCAAATCCTGGCTCAGGTGCCTTTCTGTGTGGAGTTTGCATGTTTCCCTGTGTCCGCGTGGGTTTTTGCCGGGCACTCGGGTTTCCTCCCACAGTCCAAAGACATGCTGCTGCATAGGTTAATTGGCCTGCAGACTAAATTGTCCCCAGTGCCCTGTAATGGACTGGAGTCCCATCATAGGTATAGCCCTGCCTTACGCTCTGTGTCTGCCGGGATAGGTTCCAGCTCTCCGCGATCCTGTACAGGATTAGGCGGTTTCTGACAATGGATGGATATAGATAACAGACTTGAAAGCACGATGCTTGTTTGTGCTGGTGTATCTGTGACGTGAACAGTGTCAGTGACCTGCAGCAGCGTGTGTACGCCGCCAGAATCTTCTACAGCCCATTCTGCAGACCAGCCACCAGAGCCTCAGCTCATCTCGGTGAGACACCCTTGCCACTGCTTACCTTGCAAACGACACACCAAGAGGCACACGTGGAATTAAGCTATTGCAGATGTCTCACAAACATTAAACGTGTGGTGAAATGGTGTACAATATACTGTTTGCCCCATGATCAATACGGCATGGAGTCCTTCAGTCAGCCGTGGACCTCTAACGCGGAAATGGATCCTTGAGTTGATGAACAAGTGCATGCTGACAAAAAACATCCCAAAGATCTGGAGGAAAACCAAGATTATTGCT
>JAZEWU010000002.1:11824503-11836958 GCA_036362915.1 Geotria australis | reverse complement strand
GAATCGCAAAGAAGAAGACCAATGCCATGTACTGACGAAACGCAATTGAATAGTGCTTTATATTTATATCAGTGACAATTCAGGAGTGTGCCCACCGCTAGGTGTGTTAATTTAACATCGGCTGACCGTCCTGGCTAGAAACATCACGTCAACGGGCGTCCATAGAGGTGTCCTGTCGATGCGTGTCCACTAGGGGTGTCCTATTCATGTAGTTCAAGAAGAGATGTTTTGTCTGTCCACTAGGGGCGGCCTATCAATCCACTCGGGGTGCCCGGTCAAGGCAAGCCAACGAGGAAAATCATGTAATTCTGTCCAACTAGAATTATTACAGGTGTCTTCAATGCGTGCACTCGAGGTGTCCTGTCAATGTACGTCCATTTCGAGGGGATCAAGGTAGAAGCGTCCACGTCGCGATCCCTGTCAAGTAATACTTGGTATTACCTGCGAATTCTACCAAACACTTCGACGCCCAGTTGGATGTGTCCTACCAATGATAGTCTTAAAAAACTCTTAAAAAGTCACCTCTTCACCGACTCACAACAAACCGACTGAGCAGGGCTCCGCGCCTCCGAATCAACGGGTGCAATGCGCCCGGAGAAAATGTGCGCGTTACAAAAGTAGATTATTATTATAATCTGCTCGGGGTGTGGTGGCAATGTATTCACTTGGTCTAATGTTGTGAATGCGTCTCCGTTATGTCAGTGTGTCGAGTCGATGTGCACGCACTCTGCGCTTCGAACACCAGGGTGAGGATGTCGGCATTGTCCTCCGCCCTCAGGGTGATCATGTCGTCGTTGCCGGCACACTTGAGAATTTTTGACATGCTGTACGGTGGTAACAAACACAGGAGAGCACGGGTTACAAAAGCCACGACACACTAACATTTTCATTGCTCGCACAATCCAAAGAACCCAATACTGTACAAATAAGCACTCCAATAATCTCATCTCATTTGCTGAAACCGCTTAATCCTGTACAGGGTCGCGGTAAGCCGGAGCCTATCCCGGCAGGCACAGGGCACAAGGCAGGGCTATACCCAGGATGGGACGCCAGTCCATCGCGGGGCACCGGGGGCAATTTAGTCCGCAGGCCAATTAACCTATGCAGCAGCATGTATCTGTTGAGCTTCTAGACATCATTGTCTTTCAGCTCCTTGGCGTCGAAGTGTTTGGTAGAGTTCGCAGGTAATACCAGGTATTACCTGACAGGGATCGCGACGTGAACGCCTCTGCTGATATCCGACGGGAAGTGGCCAGTCGAGTCGAGATGACAAAGGCTACTAGCGATGAACGCCACCTCCTTCATGGACGTCAACCCCCGGCCCAACGACTGAAGTCAAGAAGAAGCTTCCTCAGCCATGTGCAGCCCCTAACAACATCTCGAGGGGAAACCAGACTCCAGCTCTGGACGGAAAAGCTTGAGAGTGACCCTCCTGCAACTGGCATGGGAATCCCACCTGCTGAAGACTTCCCTCCTGGCTCAGATGCACCATGGATTCAGTGGAAGACACTCAACCGCCTGAGAACTAGAACGGGACGATCAAAAGATGCTTTGGTCAGATGGGGCTACAAGACCGGCCCAACCACCTGTGAATGTGGAGAAGCAGACCATACTATGGAACACTGCCTTGTCTGTGCTCTACTACCCAACCTCTGCAGCTCAAAAGACCTTGCGGAGTTCAATGAAAATGCAAGGGGCTGTGTAAGAAAATGGGAAACTGTAATTTAACATCGCGCTTCGAAGAATCGCAAAGAAGAAGAAGCAGCATGTATTTGGACTGTGGGAGGAAACCGGAGTGCCCGGCGAAAACCCACGCGGACACGGGGAAAACATGCAAACTCCAGAGCGGGGATAATCTGTAAGAGATTATCCCATTGGTGTATAAATACAAAAACACTACAGTTGTGGTTTGCTTCTAACAAATAGAGCAAATAGAGTAAGATGTTATGAGGCGTTCGCTGTAAGGTGAGCATTGGTAAGCTCGCAGCCTCAAGTTGCTAAGCCAAGCAGCCTCACGCTCCCTCCACAAAAGCGCGCGAATTTCGCGCCAAATCGGCTGTCACTCGCGCAGTTGTTATTTATTTTATTACAAAATGGCACTAGAAATACGCCAAACGTGACATCAAACTGCACTTTTTCGTAAAGGAAGTTTAAGCAAAACTTTTGTTTTCAAACGCAACAAAAGGCGAGTTAATGGCAGCCAGTCATCACAGCACATGGCTATAAAAGTGCAACCCTTGCGCCCTGAAGACGATAGTGTCAAATACTCTAGAGTATTTTCTGTCACAAAACATTGTATTTGCGTGTACTAGCTTAAGACATGTATCATGTTGGTTGCTGGTATTGATACCGGTGGTGGTACCCGAGAGTGGTTGTTTTTGCCGGTGCCACTATCTAAGTGATGGTGGATGTTGGTAGTTAAGTAAGGTATGATGTTGCTATTGTGATGATGCTGCTGGTATTTTTGACAGTGACACCTTGAGGTGATGAGTGTCACAGCTGTCTGGTATTGCTGCTGATGAATTATAACACTCTTTATTACGGGTTGGAAGCAGCTGCTGCTGATTAATCATAGCGCCACTGCCGGTGATGTTAAAAAATATGATTTATAATTAAGTGCTACTACTACCGCTGATGGACGACACAACCGGCGAAGACGCCAATTGTTGTTGTCCGTATTTAGTAGCTAGTTACGGTGCAACTGCCAACAGTTGTTCGAATTAGTTGCGAGTTATATATGGGTGTCACTGGTGGTGATGACGATGGCGGCGGCCGAGTGCCGCCACCTCACTACTGCTCAGGCTGCCCGTGTTAGCGTCTCGCCTCGTCAGGTTGATGCCCATAGCGAGGTTGCGGTCGCATCTGTAGGTGTCGAAGCCGTCGCTGCGCATGGTGAGCTGCACCAGGGACACGTGCGACGAGTCCATAGACTGCAGGCTCACGCCGGTCGAACTGATGTCCCAGCACGCTTCTGTGATAAGGTCCTTCAGCGCCTCCAGCACCTTCTTCAGGATGTTTCCCTGCAGGATGCGTGCCTCGAACATCTTTGCGTGTTCTTGTGGGGGTTTTGGGAGTACTACGGTGTTACTTTAAGAGAAGGAATTTGCAGTGAGGCGAGAGACCGACGATAGCTCGGCCACAGATGTCGAAAGAGGAAAGAAGAGACGAAATGGCGGGAATGAAAAACGCGCGAAATGTGCTGTGTGACGTCCCTTCCAGGAGGCGTCGCCCGCTAACCCGGGTGTGAAGCCTTAATGATTTTATAAAACCAAAATATCTGCTAAGAAAACACTGTTACCCATATAGCGCAGGGTGCTTTTGTAATAGGTGTCGTGTATTGGAGATTTTGTTATTTTTTATTGAGGGGAAAAAATGTGACGATGACGATGCCTTTGTGTGAGAAGCAAGGTGGGGGCCGCGCGTCATCATCATTGCTGCGCCGCCCGCTCGCTTATAGCAAAACAGCGCTTCCCTCAGCGGAGGCGACATTTGCCTCAGTTTGCTTGACTCAAAGCAATCGTGCGAGTTGACATTGCCGAGCAACATTACCACCGTCATTATCAGCAGCAAATAAAACAGCGGCAAAGCGTGAGCAAACGCGCAAGGCGACCGTCACCGCTGCCCTCATCCCGTCCGTGAGCGGCGGCCGAGAGAGGAGCAGCAACCGCGTGATTCCCACTGAATCTCCTCACATCGTCCTCTTCACCCCCGTCGTCAATATCGTCACGGTCGCTCTGGACTCATGAGTACCGAGCTAAGGCAGCGGATCCCGGCCGAGGTAGAGGGCGATCCGGGCCGCCCACACCGAGGCTCGGCCCCGACGGTGAGAGACGCGGGGTCCCCGCATCATTGATCGTCATGTGTGGCCGAGCGTTACGGGTTCGAATCTCGCGACTGGCTTGGGTTTATTTAACATTTAAACAAAATTAAAATACTGTACAGTGAATATAGTGTCTAGCAGGGTGACGCAGTGGTAACGTCTCTGCCTCACAAAAATAAAGGCAGTTCCCATTCCCACCTCGGGCGCCTTTCTGTGCGGAGTTTGTGTGTTCTCCCCCTGTTGTGCGTGGGTTTCCAGTGGGTTCTCAGGTTTCCTCCCACAGCTAAAAAATACCCATTAATTAATTGGTAATATAATATATAGAAAGCGTTGACTGCCAGGTTGGCGCCTGCTAAAATCTCATTCCGTAAATTGCATTGCAATTTCTGCTTTTGAAACAGGGGCAAAAATAGGTTTGTTTATTGAGAGTTATTTTTATTGCAAAGTATACCAAGGCCCAGCGAGATTGTGACGGCTTGCGGAGGCTTTCACCGAGCAAGAAAGTCCGTGGCTGATGATGAGATAATAGTCCTCAGCTATGAGAGTTACAATGTTGTGACTAAATACATGCTGTAATATTTGCAGATAAGATGATGTTTCACGTAAAATGTGTTTTTAGTTTGGCGTGGTCCTATGAATTCGAATACCATTCCGCTTAGTGTGTGGGGCGGTTTACAGGAAATTCTAACCACTGGACATATTTATCCCTGATCTCCACCCTACATTGTGGCCTTTGTGGCGGCTAAATATTTGGTGAGCATTTTTTTTCCTTACGTTACGTTCTAAGGCCCTTGTTATCGTGGAGTGTGTAATTTATCTATTTCATACGTTTTGTGCAACTGTAGCGCAAGGGTGATGCCGACGTTTTCAAAGGAATAGGGATAAATGTGACTGATACTCAACCCGTAGCCCTTTTCCCATATTTGGGGCGGATTAGTTAACGATTGGGGTTAGAGGACGTGTGGGTTTACACCTTGTCCGGGAGTCCATAGTCTATACACAATGCTGATATGATGACTGGCTCCCCCACCCTCCAGAATTCCGGCCTAGCTATGCTTAAATTAAATGTGTTTACTTTTCTACAGCACGGTCACGAATGTGAATGCACACAATCACACTGGCCTTTGAATGCAATCGAGTTACGAAAGACTGCGCCACTCTTTGTCCATGTTTGTTCACTGATTGTATAAGGTTACTGTGGTTGGGTGTCTATAAGAAGAAGTGTTCATATTCCAGTCTCTCCCTGAGGCTAAGGTTTATTGGACTAAAGCAAGGAAGGGTGCACAACATACGGCCACGTCCGACCTGGCATTACATTTTATCCGGCACGTAAGGAACTCAAAAATCTATTATATTGCATTGAAAACAATTTAATAGTTTTTGGTTTGTGCTGAAATACACTCATATTTTCACATAGGCCTACACCTATATAGCCTACTGTAAATGTTGTATGTGCCTGCAAGGGGAGGGGGGGAATCTGGAGAGAGAGTTGGGGTCGTTCACCAGTTTGTAGCCCTTTGCTTATTTTATATAGAACTGGCCCTTGTGAAAATTAAGTTGTGCCCCCTTGGACTAAAGCATAATTCAGTCTTGTATGCCTTTTTAAACACATCTCTCTTTGCTACGCTCATCTTCGCAAAAAATAGTGTTAAGCGAACTGCCTGCTTCGAGAAGTTTAGGGCCCCTTGACGTCATGCACAATGACGGGCTGACCTCTGTCACGGTATTGGTATTGCCATTTACGGCATGTAAGTGTGGCAACATAAGAAGGCTTTCTTTCAGAGACATACCATTATGAAATTGTTATGAGATTTCAGCTTAGCAGGTATAAGCTTCGAATATGATAACTTCGATAGAATCGTATATCTTACAATGGATGACCAACCCGAAAATAAAAATGACTAGTACTCTGCTGCAGAATGCAGAGATTGTAAAGAGCACGAGGGCTGAGAAAAACTTGAGGCTGTCGGTAAAGGATTCATGTATATTTTATATTTTTAAAGGGGTCAGAGCTGCAGAGCCGGTTTTATGTTGCCATGGTGACTGGTTTGCTAGCCAACTGAATCCCCATATTGCAGTGTTATGCAAACACCGATTGGGCAGAGGTGACAGGATGCAGGCCACTAAAGGGCATTGCTTTTCCGCGCACAAATATGATTAAATTCCCCGATAATTCACTTTGTGCAAATGTGTTCCATTTGCTGTTAATATTTTTTCAACCCTGTATTGCACATGCAGTTGAGCCAGGCACCAGGCCATGTTTAGTACTGGATGCTTTAAAGATTTTCTGTGAAATGTTGCACCGTATAAATGGTGCAATTTGAGTACAACGCACAATTTGGGTACAAAATATAATTACTGTACAGTGTTTCTGCTACAGCCTATGCCCCTTTTTAGTGGTTTACTCTGCTTCCTTGACAAGGTTTGGTTTTCCATTGACCTTTTCTTAACTCAAGTACATAATTTTGTAGATGCCTTTCTCTTGGTACACAGTTTTGGGGGCTATAATTGTGCATCACGCCTTACGAACGTCAGAAAACACTGGCAGTAGACCAAGGCAAGCATGCTAATCCTGTTCATTGGTTTTACTTTCCTTTGCTCAAACATAGCAGAGTTTCTCCTTGAGGGCTGCTAAACTGTAGCATATTGATAGTGCAAAACAGTTAGTTGCTGCTAGTAGCAGATGTAGGATATAGATGGAGGTTTTGATAAGTGTTTGGAAAAAATGCATACTGCATGATTAGAAAAATATATTTGTATAAAGGGGTTGTTTGATTGTATGTTGATATTAATATGGATTATCAATCAATGCATAATTTTAAAACGCCTAAAAATATGATTTGGTATTTGCTGTTATGTTATTAGTTAAATTCTGACCTCAAGGACCGTTAAGTAAATAAAGTAGTATATAGTATGTGTTAAACTTTGGATGCATTGGCATTAGGGATACTTGGGAATTAATAAAGTAATATATTTATGTACGTTTTCACGGCTCTATTTATGAGAATTGCTTTTCAAAACTGTTCTTTCGGGATAGCCGTGTCAGAGAGAGGGAACACGAATCGCGGCTATTTCGAAAGAACAGCTTTGGAAAGTAAATCTCAGATAAACGAATACATTCCCATCCTGGGTATAGCCCTGCCTTGCGCCCTGTCTCTACCGGGATAGGCTGCAGCTCACCGCGACCGGTTTCTGATAATGGATGGATGGATTTACAGTTTGTCATTTCATGGCTGGAAGAAGGCCTCCCACACTGTTGGTGGTGTCATTGAGGTTATTTGATCATACTTCACCGCTCTGGTTAGTGTGAACTGTTGAAGATCGTTTCCAGAACCGGTTCATATATCACTCGCAAATTATGTTAGCTGTGCTGGTGCATCAAACTCGAGTTGTTTTGTTAATAGCTACATGTGCTGACACTGTGCTGAGTATAATGAACCGTAGAAAACTAGAGCATTGGGAAACTGTATTTTTGCTTTAAACGGACAGAAAATCTAGAACAGAGATTGAATACGGAATTGTTATCTGTTACAGCCATCTGAAACCTCTGACACGAGGTAATTAGTCCCCACTGTGATTATAGCATCACCAGTTTTGTCTGTATTCATGTTGAGATTATCACAATTGTTCTCACTGCTATTTGAGCATAATTACATGTGGTTGGTGATAATAACATTACAAGGCTAAAATAATAACACTTTACACTACTCTAAAGCCATTTTGGCACATATCTGAGTAGGAACATTCACTTCATTTGACCCGTCTCAGCTATTTTTCATTTGCGGTTCCTTCCAAAACTATAAAAGCATGTACATACTACTGTGGATGTAGTAAATATGGTAATATAGGTTGTCTGCTTTATTGCACATTTAAGATCCCCTGACGGCATTTGCAGCACTAGGTCACTGTGCGCTAGCTTCAGGATTCAAAGTTTGTGAAATTAAGAAAATATCTAAACATTTCTCAATTTGGATTATACCATCATATCAATCATTGCCTCTTTTTGGCAGATTAATGGTCCAGGTCACACAGTGGACACACAGTCGCCTACTGTTGTGAATGACGTCATAGGATTTCTATCGGCCATTATAAAGCAGACATCGTGTAGTTTTATGGTTAATACACCCACGGTGTTAATCAGGGTGGCTGCTGTATTTTAGCCGTGAACCTCTTTAGCAAACTGCGAACACGCTAACGCTAGGCCATGACTTAAGAATCAATATTACTGAACCGACGCATCATTAGAACACATTTTTGATCACATCACATGTTCTGTATCCAGGAAGAAGACACGAAGAAGCATTTATTGAATGACGACGGCGAGGAAGATGGTGCCGAAGACTACAATGAAGATTGGGGTGACAAGAAAGGAGAGGACAGTGACCGCAAGGACGATGGGGAGGAAGGGGACGAAGGTGAAGACGGGGGAGAGCGGGATGAGGAAGAGGAGAAGGCCGAGGGGAAGGTAGACGACGGCCAGTCTAAGTCAGGGGTGGAGGCGGCTGCGGGCCAGCCCGGCGCGGACAACACGCCTGAAGTGCTCAACAAAGCCCTGTCGGGGATGTCTTCCCGGTAATGTTTACACGTGCAGCTCGCTGGCATGTCGCGCTGCAGACAGCACCACAGCGATGTTTGAATGTGACGAAGATTTATAAAAGCAGTAATTTTTTGTTTGTGAAAAGTGTTATGGGGCTTTTAATGACCTGAGTTAAAGCGACTGTTGTCTGAAGGTGAGAGTTAATTTCATGTCATTAGTTATTTCAGGTCTCCTTTGTAAAAGTAAAACAGAATACCGCCACAATGATTTCCATTGCCAATTTTACGATTACGCAGTTATACATTTTAAAGTAACAAAACCAGTTCATAGATTGTCCTTGGAGAGATTATATTTAATGCTTTGGTATCTGTGGCTTAATACGCACAAAATGCGTGGGCTTCATATTTTTCAGCGCGCAGTGTAATTTGAAGTTATTTTTGCTGTCACAGCACTGCCCATGAAACTATGCGTATGGTGCCAGCTGGCCGTTGGCTTATTTGTGCTTGTGTCCTCAGATGGAAGAACTGGTGGGTCCGTGGGATTCTGTCCCTGGCCATGATTGGATTCTTTTTTATCATCATCTACTTGGGACCACTCGTCCTCATGCTCATTGTAAGCAAGACACTGCACAGAAGGGAAACAAAAAACCCTCAGTGCTGCTATCAAAATCACATACACATTGGGTTTTTTCAGATGATGCACGTTACTTAATTTTTGCGACTGAAAAGCGGTTTGTGCAGTACAGACTTGATGAAACACGTCATACAGTAGGGGTGAGGTCTGCCTAGTGTGGTTAAGTAAGCCTTGGTAACATTTGCAAGATTATCGTCAATGTAAAACTTTTATTCAGGCATTTGTCTGGAAGTTATGTGGATATGTTAAAGAAGAGGAGCGTTGTGATGGGCCCTATATAGTACTTACACTATGAACTGTTAAGTATTGACTGCAACTGTTGACACCAGGTGAATGGGTTTCAACATGTTCGTTTATAATTGTGCTTAGGTAATGGCTGTTACATTGTTGGGGCTGTGCCAGGAAAATACGGAAAACCAACAAATGTTCGTGCAGCATGTGCGACCTCAGTGTTTTTGACTTGCAAAAGGATTATTCGTAACTCATTCATTTAGCACAGTGTCTTTTCTGCTGATATGCAGATCAAACCGCTACATGTTGCACACCTGGTGGTTAGTAGTTGGAATGTTGCCTCGTGGCTGGGTCACAGGGAATGACGTTCAAAAAATACGGACTGTAGGGCAATGAAATGTATCGTTATCATTACCAACCTATTTTTTTCCTGCACACAAAGGGAGTTTCTATATCTCAGTGGTTTTGTGTTGTTTCCCTTTAAACAGGTTCTTGGTGTTCAGATCAAGTGTTTTCATGAGATCATCACCATCGGCTACAATGTGTATCACTCCTATGAGTTACCCTGGTTCAGAACACTAAGCTGGTAAGCTGCTTGTGGCTCTTTCTAAGTCCCCTTTAGACAGACTGGAAGAGGGCCTTAATAGTAGCACAATAAAGGCACTCAGATGAAGGGAATAGAATGCATGAGGATGTGGACTTTCTAAAAATGACTTCAGTGTGATTATGAGCTTTATAAATAAGTTTATACATTTCTAGTATATTGCTTCAGAAAACCTGAAATGCAAGTATTTCAAAGTCTAGGTTGTGAAACATAAGGGAAGTGGTTACCATTTATTTTAATTATTAACCAAAATAGTTTAGATAAATTGGCTAAAATAACAGCGTTATTAATTTTTAAAAGTTGTGTTGTGAACTGACAAACACAAAAATCTAAATTATGTACAGAGGGCAACAAAACATTTTGGATAACAGATGTGGCCAGATTTGTTTGAATGAAAATATCAACTTGGGATGATTTGGGCGGCAGGGCGGTGCAGTGGTAATATCTGCGCCTTACAGAAATCAAGTCCTGCCTGAGGCAGTTCGCTTCCCTCCTCGGGCACCTTTCTGTGTAGAGTTTGTGTGTTTCCTCCCTGTTCTGCGTGGGTTTCCTCTGGGTTTTCTGGTTTCCTCCCACAAGTAAAAAAACTCTCCGTATCTGTGTATCGTCCATGACCAGGCGTGAATTTTGTGCGTGTTATAAATTGTATTATTATTTGTATGCTCAGGAAAGCCTCACTGGATCTCAAGACTTTTTTCAGAACGGTTCTGCTAAATTTTCTATAGTAATGGGCAATGATTACCATGCGTTCCCAATGAATGAAGGGCACTTGACATAAGAATAACTGTTAAGTGAAATTTGCATCAAGTGCAATTTTGGTAAAATACACGCACAATAAACGTGGGGACAAAAAGATGACAAAAAACATTGAAGCTTAGGACATGTTGAGGCTTTCAAAGTATATTATGCTAGTAAACTCTTGCACTATACGTTTGCAGGCATTTGTGAGTTGAGCTAACTGGTTTTGTCTTCACGGTGGTGGTGTTGTTATTCTAGGTACTTCCTGCTCTGCGTTAATTACTTTTTCTACGGAGAGACTGTGGCCGATTACTTCTTCTCCCTGGTGCAGCGCGAGGAGCCGTTGAGACTCTTATTTCGCTACCATCGCTTCATTTCCTTCACACTGTACTTGACTGGTGTGTCATTCACCCACTCACCTACCCCACCCATCCACTGGCCTAGGGATCATTGTGCAATTGTCATTTTAATAAATCATGAAAGTCATTTGGGGTCACACTTTTAAATGGAAAAACAGCACATAGAAATCAGGTGACTGATGGTGTATAAATGTAGTTGCCCTTTGTGTTTTCTAATGACCGTTTGCAATGTCCCACAGGATTCTGTATGTTTGTGTTGAGTCTGGTGAAGAAGCAATATCGTCTCCAGTTTTACATGGTAATTATGGCATCCACTACATCAATTTCCTGTAAATAGAAATACAAATATGACAGTTATTTGTTTAGATTTTACCACCTGGGAAACTGGGAATCCGAGTAAACACGTAATAATAATAATAGCATTTATATAGCGCCTTTCACCCGAGGGTCACAAAGCGCTGTACAAAGCTGCGGAGAGAACGACATGTCAACAACGACAGAGCACGGAAAAAGTAGAATATTAAATCTAAGCATTTATAAAAATATCTACTTGTGTAATAATTTTCTCATTACCTGACTGAAAATGCAATTTGGATTAAGCAAAATGTATAAACAAGTGATGTATTCTAAACACTCATCATAGTATTATTATGCAAGATTACTCACAGCTCTGAGTCATTAGGTTTTCATGCAGGTACAGTATGTATCCCAGGACCAGGTATTTTCTGTTTAAATACTGTGGTGATTGAAGTATTTACACGTACTGATGTAGGTTTTCAGGTGCTAAGGAATTGTGGGGGTATTGTGATTGAAGTGTTAATCAGAGCAATGTCAAGTTTTATTGCACCCTCTAGTAGCCATTTCAGACATATAATACCTTTGATTACAGTGACATTTGACTTTCAATTGTGCTTCCTGGAAAATCCTGTCTGTGTTAATCATCTATATTCAAAGCTTGATGGACCACCCATAACATGCATTCTATCAGTCATGGCATAATCATTTTTATACAGGGCTGCATTTAAACCTTACTTTCGTGTGGGGATCACATAGATATCCGCTTCTTTAGGCCGTTCTATGTGAGATCCAAGACACTCTATTTTGTGGCATGATGACGATATCACAATTTGGATAAAGGAGGGAGAAAATGACCGATAAAACCCCATTCCCTTCTGTGCTTTCCTACCGCAGTTTGGATGGACTCATGTGACCTTGCTGATTGTGGTTACACAGTCTCACCTCGTAATCCAGAACCTGTTTGAGGGCACGATCTGGTAAGGCTTTCTGCTATGCATGTAGCCTGGTCAGCTCTTTTGGGACTTAATATTCGCTTTGGGGCTCGTGAGATATAAGCATAATTTCATGAAAACCTCCTGTGTTTCAGTGGCACACTTAATATATTAATGAATCATTACAAATGTTTTGGTGAGAATTAACTGTTCACTTTGATTAAATAGAAATGGCTGTTTTATTGATTCTCTGGGTTAACATAGAAGGGGCGTTTTTGTATTCTACACTTTATAATGTATTATG
>JAZEWU010000002.1:11758481-11824434 GCA_036362915.1 Geotria australis | reverse complement strand
ATATTTGACCATGCTGGTCAGTGTGGGTCGGTGAATGGGGTGGCCTTAACCCATAAAGGTGTTATTTACTACTGATGTTAGCCATGGCTGAGACTCAAACACAGGTACTTAGTTGTATAGGTAGTTCGCAAATAGTTGCGCCGCCGCTTCACCGTTTGTAATATATTCTGAATATGAATGGGAATAACTCGTTTTACCAGGAGACTGGTTGCAGATTAAGGTCATGATGCAAAGTGTTTTTAATTACAAGCATAATTATTGTGCTGAATTTGTATTAGCATTATGAATTTGCTTGCTGCAAAATAATTGCAATGCATGATTTCCAAATGAAATATGATTGCTTGTTTGCATTGCAGTATTTATTATTAATGGTGCTCATAGTGTCATGTTTTTGTTTTAATCCGTTTGCTTTGCATAAGCGTCACATCTGTGCAAATCTACATTGCAGATATAATGAACTGCATGTATATTTTACCAAAATGTATGAATGTTTGTGTGCTCTGCCGTTTTTTTAAATTGGATTGTCTCAACTGCTTAGCCTTTGATCAGATTACCTGGAATGCACCCAATCTCAGCAGTTTTCAGACGCCAAAGAGGATTGTGCTTTTATAGTTCTTGGATGGTCAAACGTCGTTCACACAGGTTGTTATAGGCTACGGCGTTGCGCGGTGGGCAGCAGAGGGCAGAGCACAGAAAATCTATTGCTATGCCGCACGTGGTGCTTCCACGTCTATACACCTTGACCAACATCCACTTATCAGCTTTGTGAGGTATAGTTACCCCACTGTCCACATACATGGCGTGGGGAAGCCGGCATTCATCAGTGGATTGACAAAATGGCTGCACATGTGTAAATGTGCATTCTTAACTGCATCTGTGTTGCTTCCAATAAACGTCTCTGCTAATGTCCCTGCTGCAACTATTGCCTAAGGCTGCCTCAGCGGTGCTTAGTAGCGACTGAGATATGTTTCTCCCTACAGGTTCATTGTTCCCATCTCCATGGTGATTTGTAACGACATCATGGCTTACATGTTTGGGTTCTTTTTTGGACGAACCCCGCTCATCAAGGTATGACAGAACATGTAATGGGAACAACAGCTTTCATAGAAACCTTAGGGCCCATAGTTGCATCGTGTAATGAATGCAGTGCTTATGGCTGGCTGTGCCCAACTATAGAATATGTAAGCCATTATACATTTTAGCATGCTTATTGACCTTTGGGTTTTTCCCAACCTCTGTGCTATTATCGTTAAAAGAAAAAAAAACATTTGTTACGTCAATAAGAAATGTTGAGGATATTGGATATAAAAATTGTGCAAATTAAATATTTGCCTTGCAAATAAAAATATAATCTTAGGTCTATACAACTTTTAAATACATGAGTGCTACTATGCTTGTCAATGTATTAATGCCACTGAAGCCTACTGAACTGCCACATTTGCATCGATTGTCCTAAACAGCTGTCTCCCAAGAAAACCTGGGAGGGATTTATCGGAGGTTTCTTTTCTACGGTCGTGTTCGGCTTGATTGTAAGTTCCTTACGTTTGATGTAACATAGAGATGCGATGGTGCGGCTGTACAATGCGTATACATCCTGGAATTCACCTTACGGTTACATGTGATGCACTGCACGCTCTCGTGTGCTGGTGTGTCATTACGCATCACACGGCAGCGCGTCCACAGTGACATTTATTTTCTCCCACATGTCCTGGTTAATGAATGCGAAACATCACGTTACCCTTTCAGTGCGCACCCAAGGTGGTCTCCTGCAGAATATCGCTCCAGTGTTGTTTTCCCCGCTCGTAGCCGCTCGTAAGATGAATGTATACATTGGTAGGTTTTTTTCCACTACTAATGGACGTTTGCGGCATGTTTGTATAACGTGTGTTTCTTCAGCTCTTTCTTCTGCGAGGCAACAGTGATGTATAAATGAAGGCGATGTACTAGATTTGTTTTGCCCAGCCTGCATCACCTATTTGGTTTAATTTTAATGTTTGCTTATTTTAATACATTTTACATCTCATAGAAGATGTTAACAGCTATGGTTGTTTCCAGAGTTCAAGGCTTGTTTTATCATCACTCGCCACAGATTGCACAATTGCACCAGGATAAACCAATTTATCTATTTAAGCCATATCAGCTTGAGCCAATAAAATTGATTTAAACGGTTGTGTCCTTAGCTTAGTATGACAAACATTTGCATAAACCGCATGAGGGAGGAAATGTCGATGTTTGTCAACGGTGCAGCCTTGCTAGGATTTATAAAGTTGAATAAACTGGGTTGTCATACAGCAGCAACCACCGTTTTGGGTCCCAACAGGCATGCCTTAGAGCAGTGTGCCCAAAATTACATTCCAGGTTTTTAAAAACTAGGATACTGTCTTTTAATAATAACATTAGTCGCGCTTTCAGTCGCGTTGGTAATAACATTGCATTTATTGTTGCTATAATAGGCATGTAACAGCTTGCCCCCCCCCCCCTTTCAATGTGATGAATTGCCACGTTTCAGGGTCACAAACTCTTTAAATGTTGCGTTGAATGTACCAGCGATAGAGGCCATAGGGATTATAGAAATTAAAAACAATTGGATTTGTCAAGCACCATTCAATATTCACATCATAATTGTGCAGGGATTATAATATTTAAACATATGCAAACAATATACGACAGTCTTAATAAAGCTAATGAATTTCACAATGCTAAACTAACGATGTCGCAATATGATAAATAAATGAGACAAAAATATAATTATTGTGATTGATTTACAATTCATAATATTTACAGGTGGTTCTGTACGTTGGGGGTAGGGATCGTGAATTGTTACAACCATAATCTAGAGCATTAGGATCACTTATATTCCAGTGTCCCAACATTTATATAGCATACACGCTCTTGCACACATACACACCTCCCTTTCTATGCTGGACGCTGCTTAATTCGCTGTTTTTTTCCTTCTCCTCGCCTGCCTTTTCACAGCTGTCTTATCTGATGGCTGGCGTCCCATACTTTGTGTGCCCCGTGGCATACAACAGCGAGACAAGCCGATTCACCGTGCACTGCCATCCCTCCGAGCTGTTTCACCTTCAAGATTACTCCGTTCCTGCTGTAGTGCAATCCGTGATTGGCTGGGTGAGCTCCTTGCAAATGCCACTGTTTTGCCAAGTCATCTCTTTTTTCCCCATACGCATGTTGAAATGTCAGTTTGTTTCAACCTGTTCGTTATTTCCTGGTACGTATTAGGCCAAAAACAGCAAGGTTCGCTCAGCTTCTGGGATTCTTGTGTGATTTTTAGTGAAAAAAAATTATCCTGGAATTTGTGGTTATAATCGTTTTTAGTAATTAATATTGTAGTGTGTACATTGACTCTGTTTTGAAGAACTTGCATTGTCCATCTGCGAGTCGGTCCATCACAGCATTTTGAGTTTATTGAATCCAGTTCAGGAAGAACTGATTCAGATCAGAAGGATCCAGGGACTTCTCGTATTGATGGGCTGACATATCACCTTTGATGGAGATTAAAAAATAACTGAAAATGTTCACACTAATTTAATGAGGTTTCCTGAATTTCTAAACACTTTCTTCCTCCTAATTTTTTAAGTTTAAAGTGAGGAATGGTTTTCTAAAATGAAGAAAAACTGTGTAACGTGAGCGACAAATTGAATCTTTGAGGGGGACTTGAACTTAAATTTCGCCCATATTTCCTGTAAATCATAAACGAGCTGCCAAACCTTACTTTGTAGCCACCGGGGCTTCTCTCCTCATTAAGAAAGTGATCATCATCTTAGCATTGATTATGGCAGCACCAATGCCAATCTGTGAGTGATTCTTGGGTGGGAATATCCCTCAGGCACTCAATCTTCTCCTTGAACCAGAACTGGTGAACGTAGCATCGATGGCAGGAGAGTATGTGCTGTTATAGGCTAATAGCTGAATTAAGCCTCTGAACAGGTTGCACTGCATTTCATTATTCACATTCCACCATGCAGTGCCAGCAGCATAGCCACGTGTCCAAACTCTCTGTGCTGATGACATGATAAGGGTTGCGTAATTGGCTCAGTCACACATAGCCTGACTTTAAATAGGTGGGCTTGTCAACACAAGCCGTGCTTGCACAACAGCAATGTGGCTGTGTACTCAGTTAGCGTCTCAATACTTCCTGTGTTTATACTCTGTGTGTATATATATCTGTAGCTTTATGTGGGGAGCAGTGGTTAGCGCACTACTAACCGCCTTAGCCAGAATTAGCCACGCCTAACATTGGCAAGTGTTATCCATAACTTGTCATGGGCCTTCTGTAAGTTCACTCGGCCTTAAATGAGTACCTGGTGTAGCATGTATGCGTTTTGCACTGGTTAAATGAAGGCGGCCAGGCGTGCTGCTGGCCATACGCTTCTCCCTCTAGAGTTATGCTGGCTTTATAGGTTCTCTGTAACAGCATTTATCCCAGGAGTCTGCAAGGCTAAATGGGTAATGTTTGTGTGTGTGTGTCTTTGTGTGCAGAAAACAGTTCGGCTGTACCCGTTCCAGATCCACAGCATTGCTCTGTCAACATTCGCGTCCCTGATGGGACCCTTTGGAGGGTTCTTTGCGAGTGGATTTAAGCGTGCTTTTAAAATAAAGGTGTGTTTACTTCAAGTGCTCTATTTGCCTCAATCATCACCAACATTGGTATATTGCATTGCTCATCATTATTGCCCTTGTCAATCCACTGCTGCTTGAAGTCCTGTACATGGCGTGCGGGTTGTAGGAGTTATATAACCACACATCACCTTGTTAGTTAGTACAGGTGGAGAAGGTTTGGAGCATACATGTGGGGGCATAGAAGTACAGCCCAATAGTGGATTTTGCTCCATTTCTCTCTGCTGTCGTGCATGCTGCCTACAGTCTATTTTTTTACATACGACATGTACTGCATGTGAATTCAATACAACTTTGAATAAATTCACAGTAAAGCCTAATTGCAGGTTTTAAAATTAACAATTCTGCTCATCTTAAAGCAAGTGAAAATATTGTTTTAAAATCAGCTCATGTGCATGAGGTACATGAATTCTTCAATCACGAAACCATGAGAAATTGCAACGAATTTGGGAGAGCTTCATCCAGCAGTGGATAGATCACGGCTGATGAAGAGAGTGAACCCAGGCAGTAAATTATTGTCATGTGTGTCTGCATGCGTGCGATTAATTTTGATGTTGTAATGCCCCACTTCACTTCTCCCACAGGATTTTGCCGACACCATTCCTGGCCACGGAGGGATCATGGACAGATTCGACTGCCAATATCTCATGGCCACGTTTGT
Source organism: Geotria australis (assembly GCA_036362915.1). NCBI lineage: Eukaryota > Metazoa > Chordata > Hyperoartia > Petromyzontiformes > Geotriidae > Geotria > Geotria australis. The sequence continues at coordinate 11,819,135 of JAZEWU010000002.1, read as the reverse complement.
GCATGTGTACATGGCCAGCTTCATAAAGTAAGGAATTTAACGCTGCTCACGCAAACAAACGCTCAAAGTTATTGTAATGAACTTAAGTTATTTATGAAGGGATTTAACTTATAATCTTGAACATAAGAGATGTGGATGATGTAATCTTTGGCTCAGAGTAGAAGCCAAGCTGAAAGACGACGATGTCCAGAAGCTAGCCATCGTGCTTCGAAGAATCGCAAAGAAGAAGAAGTCGTTTATTTGCATAATGTGGTAATGTGGGTGGTGGTGACTTAGTTACATGTGGTGTCTGTAAAGAAGATACAAGTAGTAGGATCATCCACACCCTGTTCTCACTCATATCCAAACCTTGCAACTGGTCACCCAAAACCAACCATGGAACACATAAGTATGAAGGAGGAATGATAGTATTACATCCTGCCGTAATCACCTGGCTTAACCACCTCTGTGCTATTATAGTTGTTGGTCAACACCTACATCAACCATATGAAAGAAGATTGAAGGCTATTGTATAAACGCATGCTTACATACCTATAATATTACATTTTTCAAAGTCATTTTTAAAATATGTTTTTTTTAGTGTATCTGTGAAATTGTATTACAGCACTGCTGTTGTCTGTCTAAGGGCAGGTTTGTGGTTAAAGTTGTTTCCATTGTGTCCAATCCTGCACACTCCTCTTCATTTTTGCCTATAGCCTCTCTTTTCAATGTCTTCGTTCTTCTACTTTTTTCCATTTTCCCTCCACTTCCATCTATCATAAGCTTCAATAGTGGTGTTTAACCTGCTTCTACCAATCGTGTGTCTTTGACAGAGGGCCAAATCCAGCCAAACTTCTGCAGCAGCTGCTGGTGCTCAGGCCAGACCAGCAGATTCAGATTTTCCGCGCGCTCCGTGACAGCCTGATGCAGAAGGGACTGATCCAGAAGGAAGACGACTTTGTGGGCGTCATCCAGCCCAAGCCCTCCTAGGTGGCTTACACACCAGGATACTACGCACACGCTCATATTTAAAGGGACATTGCAGTCCACCTGTATTTATTAAGATCAAAAGTCATGCTCGGGATTTACTTAATTGATTTATTGACAATGCGACATAGCGTGATATATTTGCTCTGTAAGATTCGTCAAGTTGTTCTCTCGTAGCGCAATTTAAGTGGGATTTCCCTTCACCGTCAGATTCGCAGGGTTCCAGAGTGACCACAATGACCTAACCTGCCAGACTGTTCAATCTGAGTTTTATATTTTGTGGATGTGATAATTGGCAAGCCGATGCCAGTAGTGCAATGCTAAGTTCCGTACTCAACTTGCAATAATATACTTGCACAATAACGTAGCATCTTGGCGATAATAACTCTGGTTTTGGCCAGTTCAGGTGGAGCAGCGGTTATAGTGGAGCCTACCTGCAGCAGTATCCTTGAATCAAGCTCATAAACAATTATTACGAAAACACGTTTTTGCTGCCTGTATATGCAGCTTTAGCACATAACTATGCTGTAGCATTTGAGTAATTAATGTCAGCTATGTGTTAACATTCCCTCACTCTCAGAAGTATAACGTTTTTCCCAATTTTCCCGAAATATTGAATGTAGAAAGATTTGTCATAAACGTGCACTGATTGGAAATTGTTTTTTCAACTGAAAAATGTAAAAGGCAGTTTGGAAGGCAAAGGTCAAGGCTTGCGTATAGAGATAGCATCGTGGTTACTCAAACACAGGTAGGACTATGATACATAGTATCAATATGTAATATGCTGTCTAATTGGAGTAACGAGCAAAAAACACCGATATCGTAATGGTACTTGCATTCATTATGTACGAAACATCTGGGCGTACAGTTGTTTAGTCTCGAGGACCCCTAGTGGCAGCTTGTCCCTGTGTGACTCAATGTAACTATTTGTCTGCAACTGTTGGTTTGTGTAATTTCAAACACGTTTTTTATGTAAGGTTTTGATTTTGGAAAATTCTGACCGCGATGTTGGCACACAATTGTCTATTCTTTTCATACGTTACAATACATACACGTAGAACTTAACTGCGAGGATTGAGAACGGGGCAGCATTGTGCTAAACAATAGTTAAAAAATGTAAGCTTTGGTGGAAGTAAAAAAAATCATACTAGATCCGCACTGCAAAATGCTGCATGCAGCTTGTAAATCCTAAGGCTTGTGCGTACATAACATAAGCATGTGCAGTTTGGACTGTGCTGAAGCAGTCTATTTATTAATGAGGTATATTTGACTTATATCTGCTTATCAATGCGATGATAATCATTAACACTTCTAATTAGGGCTGTGCAATGAGTCCAGAGTTTAGTGCCTGTAGATTTGCAGTTATAATCTTTCTGGTTTCCCCCTTCACAAATTACCCCCAAAAACATTAGTAGAGTATACTTTTATCGTTATAGCAAGATATCTAACCGATGGCTAAACACTTCTCAAATAAAGAGTGTTTACAGTAACTGCTTATTCTGGTAAATTACTTCTGTGTAAGGCAGCAGTTTCCTACAAAACAACTGTTCTCTGAGAAACCATCGTGGCCATAACGTGCTGAGGGATGTTTGGCATCTGGGTCGTTAAACGAGACAGCATGGTTTTGGTAGAGCTGTTTATTTTCAAAATTATTTCAACCTAATACACGTTCACGTAACTTGCCTTGAGTTTGAAAATACAGTTTCTAGACCTGGGGACATGTTCTCTTGGAAGTTAAGCTCTGGCATTCTAACCCTTGTGCTTCAGCTGAATGCTTCAGTATTTGTTAGGAATTCCAACTGCAGTAGAGATTGCATTGTAGTGGACGGACGTGACGTGAGAACAATGTAGCTGTACAGCCCACTTAACGTGTTAGTTTGCCTTCGTGCCATATCAAAATTAATCTAATTGGCTGCTTTTCACAGGATAACTGCTGAATAGTTGGCGATGTTGTACTTATTGACCCTTTAATGATTCATTGAAACCAGTTTGCATAGTTTCTGACATGGTGCATAGCATGCAGGTGTTTTTGCGTATAGTGTTGGGATTCAGCAGTTAAAACAATGGGGGCCACAAACATTAATGCCCTACACATTGAACTGTTAAATATGATAGTGTTTTTATTTTCTACAGATGTTTAGAATTTTTTACTGAGTGGTGTGCACAAAATGTGAATAACATGGCACTGTTTAATTGAATTTTTTTCTTAAATGTAGTTTGATCTTTTGAATGTAATCACTGTTTCACAATATTGTCTGATAGTTTTTAAAGTAATATAATTTCACTGTGCAATGATTGTAGCCTTGTTTTAGGGTGCAAGATGTTACTAAAACCAAATGACAATATTCAGACTAAAAGCCCACAAATACCATCTTGGAAAATCCATTTGCCTTTATCTCTAGTGTCTATGTATATACAAATTCATAACAAAACCAATGTTATATTCTTTGGACGCGACAAACAAAATTGGATGGAATATTTTCTGATAAAGTTTGGTGGTGATGCAACACAACTTGGCAGAATAGATGTATGATTTACATCCCACATGTTAATTTACTATTTAATTTTTGTAGAAACATTGCAACTTTATTTTCTTATTTACCATGTACTATCTAGCTGTTTACCATACTTCCTAATGCAGTAAATCCCTCTCAAGAAGTATATATAACTGTGTGACTCAGTTGTGAATATAACTGTTGAAAAAAATATTTTAAATGCTAAATGTAGCATTAGTTGTAATGCTAGTATTTAATTTATAATTTTGACCGCAAGGTATATTCGATGCTAGCTGAACAAAGTTAAACACCATCCACTGTAGTATTGAACCAAAAAGAACACGTTCCTAAAATGTAACATTTGAATAATGCTCCTAAATTCGGCTAAAGTAAACTGTAATATTTTACAATGCTTTATTTATGTTGTAAATGAAAATTAATTACAAAATATATAAAATATATATATAGGTCTTATATTGATATTACTCTATAGCCTGAAAGTACTTTGTAAATATATGCTGTGTATTATATCTTGGAAGGTAATTCAGGTTTTTAAAATGTTTGCCATCAGCAGTTAATCATCACTAATAAATCACCCCACAGCTTGTGCTCACCTGAGGTTTCCTACATTGGAGCCCATTTCCTGAGCTGAAATATTTCACAGTGAGTTCTTATATTTGACATTACACTCACCGCCGAAGGGTTTCATGTGACTGAACACCCATCAGACCTTCTCGGGCATCTGACATTTCTTTTCTCTTCGTGTGCTGTTTGATGTTTGTGACTAAAACAAGCCTCTACATCTGTCCCACCAACATGAGCTGGTGGAAATCCCAAGTGAGTTATACTATAGGTAGCACTAGGAAAACTTGTCACCGTAAAGAAAGTACTGTAAATCTGATGGTGAAGGTTGTTGTTCCCAGTCTTATTACGGGTAAGTATATTTTCATAGCATGGTTTTAAACATTTCATAAAGGAATTATTAGTTTTGGACTCAAGGAAATGGATTTAGAACTGTAGACCCCAATCACTAAATTTAATATTATTTTTGCTTTTAAAATGCTTGTGTGCAGATTTGTTGATGTCGTTCTGTTTAACTGTATGAACAGCGGGAAGTAATTTAAATAGGGAGTGACATTGCAAATCTCAGTAGATACAGTGCTATATATTGTGATTGGACCTGTTAGGTATGTTCATTTTAGGGTTCGGTTCTCTTGATGCTTTCTTACTGTGTTATACAGTTCAGAGATGTTCACACTGCATATAAACCCTCCTACACAAGGCCACTGAAAATCAAGTGGAATCTGGGTTGTTTCAAAAGGAAAAAAACAGGTCTGTTCGTATTAAACATGTTCCATATTGGTTTTTACAGCAGTCTACAAATTAGTGTTTAGATAACCTCTATACTAGCCAATTTGCTGGCAAATAATTAATGTCATGCATTAGTTATAGGTTGCTTTATAAACAGGTAGACTGCTTCATAAGTGTGTTTCTGGCCAATGCAGTTTTGTGTGTCCCTTGACTAAAAAGTTGTAATCTAGTACAGTATTCATCATTACATCTGGGTTAAATACAGCACATGTTGGCATATAACAGTACCTTGTGTATAGTAATATCATTGTGTGTGGGTGTTACAAAGGTGCAAGATGTGAATATACCAATAAATATTACTAGAATAATTGATTGTTGCTGTTATGTTTTCAAAAGCAAAACTTCATACCTGGCTGTTTAAATATAAAAGCAACAGATGGCGTTGCATAATAAACTTAACACGCACCACCAATGGAGTCGGAAATATCGGAAATATTTAAAAACACGTTTATTTTGATATTGCTTTACCTGTCTAACCTGTACAAGTTTGCTATGAAACATATAGCAGTGCTGCAGTTTACACGCGTCCACTTTTTGCTCAAGACAACAATCAGCGCCTTATTCAAGCTCCGCAAATGCCAGTTTTTTTTTGCTGCAAACACATATCTTCACATCCAAGCCTTCTTGTCACGGACGGCTGCTGAAGCACCCCTGCTTGAGATACTGTATTTAATTCATCGGCAAGGCTTAATTACAAATAGGGTATGCCTGATGAAAATGAAGGCTTATATTCAGTGGGTTGGAGCTTTACGCACATCAGTAGCCACTGGTGTAAAAGGTGGATCAGCAACGGTCTGGACCACACTGACAATCATCACTGCTCGTGTACATTTGGATGACATTAATTACTTTTCAGATTCGTGTTTCATAGTGGGGGCCAGAAGTGTGTGCGTATAGATGGTAATCACAACAATAGCGGTATTTAAATGTCGCAAAAGGTTATTTTATAGTTAAAAGTTTTACAACCCCAATGTCTGCCATTCCACATTGCCCTTTTTTGTTTTACTCAGTGAGCATACAACCCAATCTTATTACCTGGTACTACAAATAGCTGTGAATACCCATTAGTTTTTTATTAATGTAATGGTTGGGCAATTCAAGTTCTTGAAGTCTCAATTCAAAGTGCGATTATTTTATATATCAGTTAATCACGGTTTGACCCACAAACTATATACTGTATACGTTGCCAAAAGAAAGGTAATTTACCTTAGACAGGAAAGAAAACCCACATGCAATTAACAGGATGCCCATATCGAACAACGAATTTTAGGCACTTACATTAATACAAGATATGTTAAAGCATTGCTTTAAAAAAAATAGACAACATTTAAATTTTGCAGTGCAATCTTACATAAACGTCATAGTCTCAATTTCACTCTGAAGCCCATGAAATAAAATTTCAAAAAGGCAGGTGCTGGCTTTAAATTCATAAGAAAGCACCATGTCTTATGACAACAGTGGATGCATGATTACAGTGACTAGCAAATCTGGGTGAACATTTTTGTAGAGTACTGTAATTACAAAACTATACATTCAAAACACTGCACGTCTTTTGTCTAGCGATGAAATACTGAACACATTGGCCAACGACGTGAAAATAACCCGACTATACAAAAAATCTAAGATTTTGGGTAAAAATATTAGTGGTTCATAAATCAATAAACTTAGCCAACAGTACGTACACCATATAATATTTAAACAAATAAGTTATTGCACACTACTAATTGTTAATGGTCCAACAAACAGCAACTTTGATGTGATTTACAACAAATAGGGGTGAATTTGAGCCCAAGCGCGGTTGTCGTTTAAATTGTCCGACGGCTAAGAATGAATTTCGGTAGAGAAACAATAACACACAGTTGGGATGATATGCATGCCTGTGTATAGCTTACTACAGTATAATAATTACAGCAAAAAGGCAAGTATAAACATGAAGTACAAAAAAGCACAATATAACTTAAAAAATAAAATGCTATGTTAAAAATAAATGTTAATAAAAATATAGCGACAGCATAGGCATTGTGTGCATATTGAGGGTATTTTTCCCACTTGATATTACTGTAATTCACATGATTGAGCGATGGACCAATACAATGGTCCCTTAAAACCGAATTGGAATGGATATGAATACATGCTACAAAAGGCACAGACAGAACCGTGTAAACTGATAACCTTGGTAAAACAAATTATAACCACATTTAAAATAATTGAGAAATAAGGAGATAAGTTACACATTTAGCACTTCACACATGCTTGAAAATGAAGCTAATTTTGTACGAAATTCACACATCTACCATTGAATCAATCAAGTAATCAGCCACTGATTTCCATACATAGATCTTACTTGGACTATTAATGATCATGAAGGTACAGTTGGCAGGAAACTAAAAAATAATGCTCTTGTGGAAGTGGCACCAATGAATTGTACACGTCAAATGCAAACGTATGTTGATTGAAGTTATGTTACTTTGGGATATTTTAAAAACAAGCTCTTTAACACGATTATATTGAACATCTTTCCATGCCATTATATTGGATAATTTAGCACCCGATGAATGTGAAATTGCTCAAATTACACAAATGTTTGATACATAATTGTATTCAAACCATTAGTAAATTATAATGGCAATAGTCTTATGGAACATCCATCTCATGAATGGCCCAGTTTGAATGCAGCTGCGTATTAACCACCATGCAGCCCAATAATTTGGCTCCATATCTATGAACAGCTCCGTCCATCAGGATTTGTTACGGTGTAAAATAATACAACCTGTGACCCATGGAACTGCGTTACACGCAAATAAATCCTTAACCTTATTCTAACAAAGAATGTCATTTCAAAATCAACTTTGAAACCAAAGCCTCCTTACACTTGGTCCCTTCGTAGAGAAGGAATATAGTCAAATGAATTAACGTATACAGCATGATGGCTGCTCTTTAGAGCTGTTATTTAGGGATAGCCGTGTCGAACGCTCTCCCTCGCGACGTTTCGCTTCCCACGTTGGAAGCATCCTCAGGCATTGGAAGCATCCCCAAACGCCTGAGGATGCTTCCAACGTGGAAGAGCTCGACACGGCTATCCAGAAAAAACAGCACTGAAGAGCAACAATCATGAATCGAGGCCTGAAAACCTACATCAGTATATAGCATGGTCAGATCCATTTAGTAAACTAAACACAGCATACCACATATTGATTTTGTTACAATTGTATACGGTCTCAAACCCCACATTCTTGAGACAATAAGTTTTTAGGAACCAAACTTTGTTCTAGAATTGAGCAACTTTTTTGTTCAGTGTGCAACTGTAATAACGCTGATTTGGTAATTGCAGTCTCCACTGGTCCACGAGGCTACCATCTGCAACAGGGGCAGACATATGTATTACGATAAACATAACCGCCAACACAGACTCAGAGCACTGGCTTGAAATTATCGCACAACATGCAGTTACTTTTCTTAGCAACAACTTAACAAGATTACAAGATTTCGCATTTGTCCCAAGCACAGCCATGGCTATCCCTTGCTCACGATCAACTGGCCCTTTGAAAAATTCACCATCGAGCCGTGAGCTTGCAGTCATGAGCAGGTAACTGGCTCAGATCTTTGCCACTATGGGTATGCGAACACTTGTGCTTCACTGTGCGACTGTGCATGGCACAGACAGAACGGGTACGAGCTCAAGTGAAACTACAGCTCGCCAACGAGGAAGCCAGCGAGAAGTGCTCCAGCATTAGACCAGGCCACACCTTCACAAACACGGTACTAGCGGAATCACAGCAGATCAGCTAAGTATGGGAGACTGTGACACAGTGCCAATATCTACAGTACCAACACATAGCATCGATAAAGCCATTTCAAAGAAGCAACGTAACTTCTGAAAGGTGCTCTTTTTTGCGAACACTGCCCCGCACTGGAATACCAAGGAATTGCAGTCTTTCCTTTAAAGTGGTCGATATATGTAAATGAGCAGTAAACAGCAAGATTGTGTGTAGCTTCAATGACAATTCCATCATAGGAACACTGAACCGTACTCACTCAAACACAGCACAACAAAATAGGGCATGTGATAAAGTGGAGAAGTGCATCGTTATATTATTTCTTTTCCAAATTAGTCTTTCGTATACAAAAACTGGCAAACATGTTTACGTGTAATTACAAAGAACGTTTGAGTTTCTATCATATCTACAAAGTGGATAAGTAGGTCATATAACAGTTGGATTGCGGTGGCTAAACTGATCATTTACGATACTGTACAACAAAGTTCACCTTTGTTCCCTGCATCGTATCACCGCGCACCTGTCCACAACGCATACATTTTTGGTCGTTATCAGGAACATTCTGGCCGTGGTTTTTTTCCACGCTTTCCCAAAACAACATCCAAACAAAAACAAAATCGAAGCTGTGCGAATGTTGAAAAGAAAGAGACAAGGATGCAATGTATTTCACCCTCAAGTGCCATTTGCAGAAATCAATCGGAAGCCGTTGAAACATTTCTCCAAACGTTTCCTCCGGTGGGAAACCCGTCATTTTTAGTCTTAGCCATGGCCTGGCAGGTCCCTGGTTGAGCAGCTGTACACACGGCCTCGCGAGTCTCCCACCAGTATGCGACTGTGGTCCCTGTGCAAACATTAAGAAGAAATATTCAACTGCAGGATGTGATGACATGTTGCTATTGCCGTCATGCCACAAGACAAAGTAACCACTCAGAACTCTCGTAGAAGCGTACATCACCCTATGTTTTAGAGGTTGGCCAGCAGTAGCACATATTACAACAACTGCTTCTGGGGCCGTTGCACTTTCTACACGTGTCAGGCTACATAGAAATGCTGTTTGAATTGTCAAATTAATGCATCTATTGGTGACCAGACTGATACCATCAACTCACTATATTTGAGAAGCTGCTTTAATCACGGGTGGTAGAAATCTCGATTTGATCCAAGGATCTTAAGCCACGATGTCTCGGGTGTTTTAACCACTGCGTGACACGGCAATCTCTAAACGTTATATTTTCTTAATTTGCAAAACTTTAATGTAGACAAATGGTCAATGAACGATTCATCTACATGGCTGAAGACAAATCCAGATTGATAGGTTTGAAAAGACTAATGCCTGACATGGGTGAGGTAAGGGAATTGCGTGTTGCTATTGAGACCAGTGAAATGACATGTCAAACCAGGACACAGGAACAAACAACAGTAAATCTGATGCGTATGCATGGTAGTAAACGGCGTGTGGATTACAGTAAATTCCTCCCATGATCACATGTGACTTACCAATGTAACATTTCACTATATAAGAATTGCTCTTCATAGCTGATTATGAGCTAAGACTGGAGATAGGGATAGAGATTAGGATAGTGGTTAGGCATGAGGTTTAAAGGTAGAGCTTAAGGCCGCCATTCTCAACCGTTGGATCGCGACCCATCAGTGGGCCGCGAGCGATACCTATTGGTCCATGGAGACCATGCCCTGGGTCAAGTGGGCCTTGAGGTGCAAAAAGTTGAGAAGCCCTGGCTTTGGGGTTAGGATCAGTAAACCACAGCACGTATATTTTTCAGTGTGGACGGGTGCAGGGGAGAGAGGGACAGAAGGAGGGAGGGGTTTACCTGGACACAGACAAAGCTGTGATCTCGGCTCCCTCGCGGCCACCCATCATGTTTCCGGAGCTCCCCGGCATGCTCAGCTTCCCACAGAGCACCAGCTTCCTTTCCCAGCGCCATCCTGCACGCACACACACAAACATGAACGCACATGCAGAGAAGCACGGTCACACTTTGCCTGTAGCAAGGTCAAATTAAAATAAGCCCGCTTTGCTAATACATGAACATAGCCATGAACCTATAAAAATGTACTGCTCTTGGATGAAAAAAGATGCTTTTAAGGTTAACCCAAATAAAGGTCTTGTAACTAACTGTATATACCCACACACAAACAAATACAGAAATATTATTGTGATTGTGATACTTTCCTGGATAAAGAACACTCGTATGATTGGAAATTCTTGAAGAGGAATCCTGTAATTGTGTTCGTCTATCCTAGGCAAATAAATTACATTACAATTATTAAATAAACCGCCAACAACATGGTCTTAAGTCTCAGCGAGGCTTCCATGATAAAGACATGACAGTATTATTACATACCAACAACACGTTCACATTTCAATAATGCCCCTGTGTTATGTTCTCTGGGTAACGGTGTATTCATCTCGGTTACTCTACCCGGCTTCAGTTGTCTGGGGCTGGAGGTGCCCTGTGCGTAGTGGTGGTTCCCGCCGCCGCCACCGTTACTTTGTCCGTGGCTCAAGGAGCGTTCCTTGGCCTGGTCTGACGACTCCGAGTCAGAGTAGCTGACGATGACGAAGCCATCGCCATCATCCAAGCTCAGCCGATTGTCGGCCGTCCTTGGCGCTGGATCCGACTGGGAACCCACCTGGGGTCTGGTAAAATAATTATATTTTACATCAGCTGTCACACGTTGTGCAAAAACAAATCGCGGATGGGGTGGGCAGAGTTGCCTGGGGACAGGGTTTTTTTTTGGGGTAGAGCTTCCGACGCTGTGCAAGGCCAGACTGCATTCTTGGCGGTGTCAAACAGTGACGGATGATGAGTCCCCAAGGCATGCACACGTGAAAAAGAGCCCGGCACATTGAACAAAAACAGCACAGGCTCCACGAAAACACGTACGATGCTGGAAGGTGCAGATGCAAGGATGTTACGCTGATGGACCCATGCAGCTGTTGATATTTCAACCCCCGGCATAAATAATATTTGTATTCGATATAACTTTGATGTCTTTAGATATATTTTCCAATTGGAACTCTGGCAGAGCAGTGCATCACCCTATGTGCCAGACAATGACTCAATGCAGAAATAATTCAGACACCATCAAGTTACCACATTATCCATTAACTCAAGGGTGCACATATTTTCCCATCCATGCTACAAGAAAACGTTTGTTATTTTGTAGTTAAATCGTTACTTTAAACTCTCATAACTGGAATCGTTTGCCAAAGTTAGGTTAAAAAACAAATTGATTGAGATGGGTTTTGATAACTGCTCATTCGGGATACTTGTGTCAAGCATTCTGCCTTTCTCCTTTGCAACATTTCGCCTCCCACGTTGGAGGCATTGTCAGGCTTCTGACTCACAATGTGGGAGGCAAAACGTCGTGAAGGAGAAAGAAAAAACGTTTCACACTGCTGTCCCAAAAGAGCAGCTCAACAGAGCAAATCTCATACACTGAGCTCTGAAACCCTATAGCAAAAAACAGGGATGGGTTCTGTTATTGCAGAAATTGGTGATTTGACTGAGACATTCAACTCACTAAACTTGAAAATACAGTTTAATACCTGGAGTAGAACCCAGGATTTCAGCGATTCTAGCTCAATGCTGGTCACCCAGGCACATCCGTAATGGTTTTTGTAATGGAAATCGGATCTTAACACAACACATGTTTTAAACACAAACGGCGTGAAATTAATTTAAAAAGACTCTTTGTACCTGGTTGGTCCATTAGAGGTCACGCGCTTAGGGTCGTCCTGATCTGGGCTCAGGCTGGCACGGGCATCGTCCAATTCCGAGTCGCTGCTCTCTTCCTCCTCGTCCTCGCCCTCTTCTTAATGAGACAAATGTGCACGAACACACAACATGTTAAATGGATTAAAAGGTTGTAAGCGCAGAAATTTGGAAGAGGGACCATTCTCTCAGGACACCCCAATAGATAAAAAAATAAGCTCTTTCACAAAAATATTTCACAGAAACTTTTAGTTCCCTTGCCATGAAAATTCAAACCATTTTTTAGGCTCTAGCGCCTTCGTAACGATATGTTATTATACAGCCTTGGCAGCACCTAAAGGGAATAGTTTCTGTGTATACCTTTCAGTGATGTCTATTGTTACTGCCAGGCTGCACAAAAGGTCAAATTGAGTTCTAATATAAAAAAGCACCTTTGTAGCTCTTTCATCACCCACAGTCCTCTCTGTTAGGTATATCTGGATATACCCTGTGGCTTCTGCAAAGGCCACACCAAGTGGCACTTCTATGAAACATTTTGGTAAGAGAGTGCAGTGTGTGATGCCCATACCGGCATTTATTTCTGGCACGACAGGCAGCTTCCCCTCCGCGTTGTGAGCGATGTGCTGCGTGACGGGCGTCTCGGGCACCTGCTGAAACTCTAAGCGCCACATCTGCCAACGACGCGGGTGGCACACCAACGCACGGCGCATTCAACATCGTCACCAACCCCGCATCGTGAAGCAGGGACAAATACAGATGCGCTTAGTAACCGACACTCCTATTAACAGTCCTGCTGGACTGATGTGCCCAAACGGCTTTGGATAAGAGAGGTCAGCTAGAATGTGGCAGTAAATTCATACGATTATCAGAGCATTTGTGCAGTTGTCACACGGAAGTAGACTGTTTTCATGACCAGCCACCTTGAAGCAGGAAAATCCACCCCATTATCCGAGTCTTCATGCAGGAATTTATAGTGGTTGAATTTATAATGCGGTTGAACATAATAATAATTTTAATGTTTTACGGACACATTCATTGAATGTCGAAGGTATTAATTTTACGAGAGAACAACTCAGAGGCACGAGGAAAGCGCAGAGAGGCGGAGGAGACAGCCAGGCGGTTTGCCGGCACCAACATATATATATTATGATGTTATCGGCCAATTAATTCCTGAGTGTTTTTTATCCGAGCCTTCACACAGGTAACAGTGATTCTCAAAGTTTACGTGCGCTGTTGAATTTACAACGCGGTTGAACGCGAGCAGGATCTGCACCCTGTAGCACCCACAAACATAAAACCAGACTCGGAGCAGTCTAACTGCCACGAGCGACAAACCATGATGGGGGGCGAGCGCGGCGCAAGCGATGGCGCGAGCGGGGCGCGGGCGGGCAGCTCACCCGGATGGCGCCGTCTGAGTGGCCGGTGATGATGACATTGCGCCGGTCCCACTCGTCTACCTCCGACACGGCGCAGCACAGCACGTGCTGCCCGGGCCCCGACGCGGAGCTGGCGCTGGCGAGCGGCTCCCCGTTCACGCTCCACACGAACAGGCTCGTACCCGAGCACGACACGATGTCACCCTGCGCAATTACAATCACGACGATCATCTTACATCGTAACGTGCCGCCACACGGTCATTCGCTCGCTCACTCACTAACAAGAGAACGATTTGGAGGAACCGCAAGCAACTGTGGAACGCGTGGATTGTTTCCGCAGATCTTACAGTGAGCTCGTTGACGCAGACGGCGGCGATGGGCCCCGAGTGGCCCCGCAGCTGCGTGACGAAGCACAACTTGTTGAGGTCCCACACGATGCAGGTGCGGTCCCGCGAGCCGCTCACCAGCACGTGGTACGCGGACGAGAAGGCCACACACGTCACCGCGTCCGTGTGGCCGTACAGAACCTGTGGGCGGGGGTCGGGGGGGGGTCGGGGGATGTCGGGGCGGCGGGGGAGGAGGTAGGCAAACACATGAGTAACTCCACCCGACACAGCCAATTAGCAACTGGGTTGTCACGTGAATAAAACATGCCGATTCGATACTTCTTCAGCTTCCCGATGAAGCTGATTGCAACGATCAGCGAAATGTCGTACCTGATTTATATATGTTGTAGGTTCGCTCTCCAACATACCAGTGTGCTGAAGTAGTAACGAATTGGCACGTTTTGTTCATGTGACAACCCCTTACTAATTAGCTTTGTCGGGTGGAGGCGGGTTTGCAACACTTATTTTTACTTGCCCTAACTCATAATAAGAGCTCTACTATGGATAACATTGGTCACGAAAGCCTTCGTGTTAGATTCACACGAGTAACTGTTTGGCTAGGGCACCACACGGGCTCACAAGCAATGTTTGGCTGGAGGTGGCCGAGTGGCTCAGAGGTCACAGCACTGAGCTGGCACGTCCGAAATCCCGGGTTTCAATCCTGTGATCAAACGGGGTTCTCTATTATTGTGAGTTGATGGCCTCAGCCCAGCTACTAATTACTGCACACCAAACATCAAATCAAATTTACGTTGGCACTTTATTTGGCGGTCCACGTGACATCATACCGTGGCCAGGTGGAAAACCCCGATTTCATCACCGTCATCATAAAATAAAGAAACTAAACGTGTCGCCGTTGAGGCTGCGAGTTACCTGCTTAAGGCCGATGGTCGGCTTCCTGTCCTTGCCGCCGCCCTGCATCTCCCAGACGCAGAGCACGGTGGCGGTGCCGCCACACACCACCGTCTTGGGGTCGGGGCACACGGCGCACAGCAGCGGCCCCCACTCCCACATGCACTCAAACACCACGGGGGCCTAGACACACAAACACAAAGATTCCCCATATAGCCCAATAGATCGTCTGGCACACGTGCTGTTAGCGAGCATTTCCATTAGCCGTAATGTAAAATCAGCATCTCATTTACAGCGATCGTAAATTATATATTTGGGGCCATCGCAATATCGCGCGTGTATCGTGAGTGTATAAATTGATTGCAGTTGATTAATCGATGCGTCGCCCACCCACACACCGTACACATGTATAACATAACACAACAGTGTTTGCAGCTTCCATCCTGATGTAAGACCAGGTTTTAATCCAGATTCATACAAGAAAGGTTTAAAATCAGGTCTTTTTTTTTAAATCACAGATGAAAAAAAGCCACAGCAGGAACAAGTGATTCTGACAAAGACAAATGTGTTCGACCTTGTCGGTGTCGTAGTTACACAGCCGACAGCTGAGGTCAGCAAAGCCCCAGGAAAACGTGCGCTGGAACCCGGGAGGAAGCAGAACCTTGTTTCCTTCCACGGCCAGGACGCCTCTCTCCGTGCACACGATCTGTCCCACCGGGCCCTTCAGCTCTGCGACGACGCGCACACGCACACACAACCGGCAACGTTCCACAGTACAGCTTTGACAGACTGTCAGGGAAAGTGCCAGATCCTTTGTTCCTGATGAAGCCGATTGAAACTATTAGCAAAACGTTGTCCCTAAATTATAAATGTTGTGGGTTCGCTCTACAACATACCGGTGCATTGAAGTAGTAAAGAATTGGCACGTTCGTTCATGTGACAACCTGTTACTAATTGGCTGTGTCGGGTGGGTTTTCGCCGGGCACTCCGGTTTCCTCCCACAGGCCAAAGACACGCTGCTGCATAGATTAATTAGCCAGTGGACTAAATTGCACCCGGTGCTCTGTGATGGACTGGCGTCCCACCCTGGGTATAGCCCTGCCTCGCGCCCTGGGTCTGCCGGGATAGACTCCGGCTCACCGCGATCCTGTAGAGGAATAAGTGGTTTCTGACAATGGATGGACAGTTTATTAATCTGGTAAATCACGCAGAACATTTACATTGAGGGGGGAAATAAGTGCGGTTTCCAGCTCACCCTTGATGGGCAGGGGGGACGGCGTGAGGCAGTCGAGGTGGTGGAAGAAGAGACAGTCTCGCGCAGGCCCGCCGGACACGCCGGGGTTCGTGTCTCCGGACGGCCTGGAGCCCACTCGCTTGGCGGGGTGCGGCTTCTTGAAGAGCTGCGGGGCGGCGCATAGTCAAGCACCTCGCTCAGTGCCTCGGCATGGCGTCAAGCGTGCAATAAGTCTGATTTTTTTTTATTAAGGACACCAACAGGCTATTGACAGTGTAAATATTATGGAAATATTATGTCCGTTCATCCCTGTGTCTGAGGACATGCGTTCATTCGTTGTCGGAAACTGATTAATCGTGTACAGGGTTGCGGTGAGCCGGAGCCTATCCCGGCAGACAAAGGGCGCAAGGCAGAGCTATAGCCAGGATTAAATTACGTTCTCGTCGTTTACAAATTTGACTTATAACCTGAAGCAACTAGATAAGCATACAGACGACCTAACAATAATCTACTTGTTGTACTGGCTCATTGCCCTACAGGTGGGCGACTCGGGTACACAGCAGCTCCATCTCTGCCAGAGCCACCAACTCCCACGTTCAAACACTGGGTGAAGGCATTCACCACGTGTGGCCCTTGCTCAGCTGACAAGCGCACAATGAAGGTGCCACAGACGGTCGGCGTCTTGCCACGTTCATTAAAATCATCGCCAGGGGCCGTGTCGCCGATCTGCAAGCCTAGGCTGGCTATGCACGGTCGTGTTGGCAGCTTGACAAGCCACACGTAGAGCTAATAATAATCATTTAAAATGTATAATGCGCACATATTCATTAAATGTCGAAGGTAATTCATTCGACGAGAGAACAACTCAGAGGTGTAGTTAGGAAAGCGCA
Source organism: Geotria australis (assembly GCA_036362915.1). Lineage (NCBI taxonomy): Eukaryota > Metazoa > Chordata > Hyperoartia > Petromyzontiformes > Geotriidae > Geotria > Geotria australis. The sequence continues at coordinate 11,802,052 of JAZEWU010000002.1, read as the reverse complement.
GAGAGGCGGAGGAAGCAGCCAGGCGGTTTGCTGGCACCAACAGATTGCCACACACTGCTTCCTATATATTATGATGTTATCGGCCAACTAATTAATGAGTGCATTTTTAAAGTTGTGGGAGGAAACCAGAGAACCCGGATGAAACCCACGCAGAACAGGGGGAGAACACACAAACTCCACACAGAGATTACCACTGCGCCACACTGGGAAGACCAGCTGCCGTGGTTCCCCCAGTGTAGTCCTCTCTTTGGAGACATTAACAAGCCCACAGTTCTGCCCTCTCACGGTGTCATAAGATCTTTCCCTTCCCATGACATGTCCCGTTTTTTTATCTACATAAGAGGCGCCAACCCTCGCCAACACGGTCGAACTGGAGTCACCTGCTTCGGGATCTGTCCGAAGTTGTTGATGAATCCGATGGTGGCGGTGAGCTTGAGCGGGTCGGTGATGGTGTAGATGTCCACCTGCCCCTCGTAGAAGAGGTGGTGGAACACGTTGGTGCTGGCCACGGCCATGGGGCCCTGCTGCTTGCAGCCGAAGATCAGGTCGATCCACTCGTGGAGGTGGGCGCTCACGTAGTCGCATTCTAGGGCCTGGTGGGGCCGACACAATCCGTCGTCACCCTCCACTGCATCAGCTCTACCGCCGGCTTCATCACGGCAATCATCATTATCATTAGTAGGCGTCCACTGACTGAAACTGAATTCTAAGCTCACGATATTTGCATTGAGTCATGAATGTGAGAATTATTTTTGCGTTTCATGCAAAATTATGTTACTGTACATTTTGGAAATTTATAGATCACAGATGTTTATTATTACAGTAGAAAAATACCCAGTGAGCTTTAAAGCTCTTAACGGGATTCATGCAACACAACAAACACGCGAATTGACAAAAATAAATAACAAATAACTAATTAACCAAACAAAAACCAAAAAGGAACCAAATGGAAAAAATGAAACTGTTTAGAAGAGGGAGAAAAAGACAAAAATAGAATAGATTTTTCAATCGAATCTTAATCGTCAAACACAGCAATTCATTGGACCCCTTTAGCGGTGAATTGTGACAAGCCTAATCAATGGCATCAGGATCGATATTGGCATCCTTATCAGCATCCTAATTGCCAAAGTAGTAGTACTTATTTTCAGGATGATTAAAATTAACAAAACATCAGTGATATCCTCGCACTACGACAAGCGTGATGACAACCCATCAAGCTCCAGGCTCATCTCATTAAAACAGCAACCAGTTTCACCTGTGCTATTTTTGTACTGTTGCCGCTGGATAACGTTGATACAAAATGAACACAAACTATTCGTAAAAACAGGTTGCGCACAGAAGCGGTTATAACAAAGAGAAATATCCGATGCTGTTGCCATAGTGTGGTGAGGGTCAAGGGATTTCGTATATCGTTGTTATCGCTGGATGGTGCACTGAGCAGGGAGAGAAATGAGCACACAGTAATAACGGAGGGATCAGCCTCAGCAAACAAGCAGGGAAAAAGAGAGGATTGAAGAGGAAGGATGGTTACCTCGCGATGAACCCGTATGAACTCGCGGGCATCTCCTTTAGCCCAGTTTGGCAAGATCACATCTCCGAGCCAAATTCCATTCTGTTTGCAGCCTGTGACGTGCAAGAAGAACGTTGTGTTACTTAAATTGTTAGATTTTTTTACTCTACAAATTATATTACAACTCTGCTCATAGCAAGCACCTTGTGTCAAAGAATAATTCGGGAAGCTTGCCTATTGCTTCAACAGAGCTCTTAAATCACACTCACCATATATGTGGCTTGCTAAGAATGTTCATTGCATAGAATGAGAGCCTGACTGGTCTCATGTCTGGGCAATTCCACTAATGAGTGTTTTGCATCTGGGCACACACAAGTAGACCCAGAGAAACCCACGTGTAGAAGGGGATAATACTAAAACCTAGGCAGTTATATTCAATCCATAACTGTCCTGCAATCTCTTCGCAACGAAATTGTCAAACCACATGCGAACGTGTGTGTTTGTGTGCGGCCTTTGGTGAGTGGGCTGATGCCATTAACGCTGCTGTGGAACCCGTTTTAATCGTGAGTGAGTGGCTGATTCCTGGATTAACAACAACAACCGCCATCCGCCACTAAGTGGTGGTGACGTCACCACGGTGCCTTTGCCATGCTTCAGCAGCACCGCCTCAAGTGCCCCGACAGAGTCTTGGTAACCTTGCGCCACCCGGCAAAATTCAACAATCGCTCGGTATTTGATCAAGAAAGCAATCGCGAGTCTTTCATGCTGGTGCTCAACGGGTATCGTGCCGGGTCGTGGTCGCTCACCGAGGTTATAGTGGTTGGAGTTCTGCAGTAAATCTGGGAGGTAGAAAAATTCTGGGATAAGCTCCTTGACGTCGGCCATGTTGTTGCGGGAGGCGGACAGCCAGGCGTCGCGCACGCTGTGGAACATGCGGTCAGCCAGGTCGAAATGTCCGCCCTGTCGGGGAGGGTGTGGAAGGGGTTAAAAAAAAAATACAAGACGCACAAACACCGTAAGCAACACAGTCAACACTGAGATTGTATTAATTTCTTGCAGGTGGTCAGATGGCTCAAGGGTCAGAACACCGAGCCGGTACCGCTGAGGTTAGGGGTTTAAACTGGGCTCTTGAGTGTAGCGGGCTGATGGGATCAATCCAGTCACCAAGAAATATACACACAAAAAACACTCAAGAACATAAAATGTGGGTTTTCATTTAATTTGGCTCAATTCAAGCCTTGAGACTGAAAGAATACGGATCTTTGCTGCTATGAGAATGTTTCCCTATAGCAGAGTGTTGGAAAGTGCGCCCCATTAGTGTGTGGATGCTAAATGTTAATTAAAGATATCGGATAAGTTGTTGTGTTATGACATTCAGTGGGACGACCTCTAACACACAAGGTCAAGCAGTGTTTCGTGAAGGTTTTGCACAGACACTTTGTCTGATCACATACAAGAGCAAACAAACTATTTAAAAAAGAGGATTATTACTTTTACTTTTATGCTATTTTAACACCAATTATATCCCAGCCATGCTGCTGGAGCAATGTAACAAGGAAAAAACCCTTTTTTTTCTGGAAATGCTTAAGTCAGCAGAGCTTCACATTATATTAGGCAACAGTCCAGACTATAACAGCAAAGAACTATTATTAAAACCACTCTAATTGGCCGCCCTTACCAGACCAATCCCCCGATATATATTATTTATCTCTGAAGGGAGGATTATGATACATTTTTCAAGTGAGTGATCGTAGTGAGAGATCGTAGACCATTAACTTACAGCACATAGCGTCGACGCAGAATCAGCTCAATTCTTTGCCGTGGGGTTATTATTAAATAATATACATGATTTAAGCCTCGCTGTTCAAGAAGCTCCTTCAAAAGAGCCTCATAGCAATGCTTCTCATTTAAACGCGATTCAAAGATGAGAATAACAGAGCACAGACAACTTGCATGACTGCTTCGGCTTTGTGAGAGTAATGTCAACAATCTACAGATTCCTGTCAATCCACTGATGGATAAAAAGCTTCCCCATTCCGTGTCATTTGACCATATTTAAGCACACTAGTCAATTGAGTTTGATGAAATATACTATATGCCGCCCACTGGACGGAGACCTAGAGGCCAACCCAGGACACGCTGGAGGGATTATATCCTTAGGCTGGCCTAGGGACGCCTGGGAATCCCCCAGTAAGAGCTGGAATCTCTCTATTGCTGAGAAAGGGATGTCTGGTCCACCCTCCTTGGACTGCTACCGCCTTGACCCTGACCAGGACAAGCGGTTTAGAAAATGGATGGATGACAAGCAGAGCAGGTTAATTTTAAACAATAATGGTAAAATCTTAAGCAGGCCTGACGACTCTCCGAACAACTCCCTCTCAAAGAGTAACACACCAGCTGGGCTATGTACTGCTAGAAGATGCCTCCGAGGTGGGAGGTGAAACGTCGCGAAGGAGAGAGGAGAAACTCTCGCCACAGCTATCCCGAAAGAGCAGCGATCCTCAACTGAGGGGAGACTCGTGGCCAGCGGTGACCGCACTCACCTGCAAGCGAAGGAACGTCTGCGTGAACGGCTCCATGCGCACGAGGTACGACGCGACGATCATGGCCGACGAGTAGTGCGTGCCGTAGTGGTAGGCCGGGGTCTCGCCTGTGCAAAGACAAAGATCCCCCGTACAGCCTTAACAGACGGTAGGGTCAAGTGCTGTAAGCGTAAGCGAGCACCCATGAAGGTCGACACGGCACACAAGGAGATGGGTGACCAGCACAATGCACGGCCGCCTTTGTCTCCCGAGTGGCAATGTTTACACACCGCACTAGGTACTCATTTGAGGCTGAGTCGACCTAGGGGAGGCCCAGGACCGGTTCATAAAATCGTCACTGGTGTTGGCCGTGAGCGGGATTCGAACTCGGGTCGCCAGGTTTATAGCCCAGCGCACTAACCAATGAGCCACCGCTCCGCACACACCTGGCTCGCATGCCTTTCTGTGTGGAGTTTGCATGTTCTCCCCGTGTCCGCGTGGGTTTTCGCCAGGCACTCCAGTTTCCTCCCACAGTCCAAAGACATGCTGCTGCATAGGTTAATTGGCCTCCTTACTAAATTGCCCCCGGTGGCCTGTTATTAACTAGCGTCCCTTCTTGGGTATAGCCCTGCCTTGCGCCCAGTGTCTGCCGGGATATGCTCTGGCTCACCTCAACCCTGTACAGGCTTAAGTGGTTTCTGACAATGGATGGATGACCCTTCTTTGCATCATAACAGAACTCTCACTTATATTCGGCAGCCACAATCATTCTAAGGCACCGCACTGCAAGATTGTGTCCAGCTCTCCATCACAAGCTTGTGCCTACATTTGCCAGTGCGTTTTGCTCTGAAGGGCAAACGTGAGAGGCGTAAGCTCGTTATGAATTTTCAGTGATGGCACACTGAGCGCTGACGCTGTTAGCGAGCGTAAGCCCTGTTAGCAGCCAAATCCGTTTTGCCGTGCGGCGGTTGCTGCCGTACAGTTAGGGTCCTCCCAGTCCTGGTAGCGCTTCTGGAACTGCTCCAGACGCTCCGTTGTCTGCGCTCCCATGGGTTTCGACATGTCCCGGAACGTGCGCGGGTCCGTCAAGTCAAGCTCCTGCTCCCAACATGGAGACGAGACACGAAAAACAACATTCCCTGAAGGAAAGACTTCATACAGTAAAACCTTGATTCAACGGACTAATAGGAGAGAAAGGGTGTCCGGAAGTTAAATCAAGATGTTTATATGACGATTTTATATACAGATTAATGGCCAGATCTTATAAAAATCTAAATATTGATGTAGGGTTTCACGGCTCGATTCATGATGGTTGCTCTTCAGAGCTGTCTTTCTGGATAGCCGTGTTGAGCGATCTCCCTCTCTCCCTCGCAACGTTTCGCCTCCCACATTGGAAGCATATTATGAACACCATTAAACAGGGATACATGTATCCAATAGTAGCAATAATAAAATAAAAAGTATTATTTCCATTAATTTCAAGGCAAACTGCTGTCTTGGAATTTGTGGGCAGCGTCAATTGCTTCCAAAGTCTGGTGAATATCCCTCTGTTAAATCGAGGTTTTACTGTAATTAACAAAACTAATAAGGGGCACCATTATTATATGCCACATATTTAGTATATATCAGACAACAGGTAATCACATGGAGCCACTCTATATGTATACTAGGAGGCATTAACAAGAGTTGCTCACACTGACTCACTACATTCTCAGTCGGCTGGTTTGTAAGTAATTAGATGCCTCAAGCAATGCATATACAGTTGTTAATTTGTACATTTTAAAAACATCAACCGAACCGCTAGATAAAGGCCTCCATACACCATAAAAAACACTCATTAATTAGTTGGCCGATACTCATCATTATCTATAGGAAGCAGTGTGTGGAAATATGTTGGCGCTGGCAAACTGCCTGGCTGCCTCCTCTGCCTCCGCACATTCCTCTGAATCGTTCTCTCGTCGAATGAATACCTTCGACACTGAATAAATATGTGCCACGCGTTCTAAATGTAAAATAAAAAATTATTATTATAAGGTGGTTGTTTTCACCATACTTCACCACAATTTTCTGCTGTGTGTGCGGAATGTACTCCCGCATTAGACACCCCACACGTACCTCCGACTCGTAGTCGGCCAGGATCCAGGGAAAGACGGGGTACTGCATGAGGTCGTTGTAGGAGCGTCCAGCGAGAGTGTTCAGGTGCATCAGGTACTGGAAGTTGCTGGTCTCCCCGTGCTGAGGGAGGAGTAGAGGAGGTGATGGAACAGTGTGACACAGTCAAAGCAGCGAGGCTGCAGCACCTTACCCTGGTGAATTTGTGTAGGCGAGTAAAGTTGTGCCAAATCTATCTTTGTTGGTTTTGTTCCCCCAATGTTATTATAATTGTGCAACGGGTGTCATGTAGCGAGATGAAGAGTCCATTCAGAACTGTTGCCGAGCAATGCTGGTCAGTGTTAGAGACCGGCCCACAGATGGGGAATCACAGAACCTCTTCTGCGACTTACCAGTGACCTTTCCAATTTCACAAACCATACATAGACTGCACCTAATTCACCCACCTGACTAAACGTAAATGTTCATCTTATGTCAGTTAATCCAATATAGATTTTGTATTCCCAAATCTTGATAACCAATGTACGAATTTAATGTGATATTAAAAAAAATACAGTTATAGGTGACCGGGCTGAAGTCAGTAACTTTCTAAGCATGAGAACCTGCTTCAATCAGGAGCGATTGAATCCTGGATTTAGAACCCAGACCTCAGCATTATGGCCAGCTGACTGATCTGAGCCCTGAGCCACACAGCTGCCTCTTGAAATCAAATGTTGACTCGTTCAACTGCAATTGCTTTCTGTCTATTCTTAGCGTTGGGAATTGAATCAGTGATTGCAAAGCGTGGCTAGAATAATTTTAGAAGCAGATACACAGGCCACCATAGCAGGATGTTCCAATTGTAATGCGATTATAGCACTCTCTGCACTGTTTTTATGGTCTACAATTCTACATTGTCTTTTCAAAGCGTCGTTTGTTTTGCTTATCGTGCAAAGTTACACATTCACTGATTGCCCCTGTGAATCCTAACTCCTGTTTAAGTCAATGGACTTGCGGCAACTGTTTAAAATAAAACAAGTCCATCAACCGTAAACACCAAATTTCAACTTGTCACATAGACCGGGATAACAATACATCTCACAGAACTTGTATTAATTCAATATGAATTTCCGCAGGAGTGTGGGGATTAGCACGGATTAACTTTACTTCTGGATAAGAACAAAGGAAAACACGTAATGTTCAGCAGAGGGCAAGGTCCGGCATACTAATTACCAGCGGATGTAAACTCTCACAGCAAACTCTCATTGCCATCACGGCGTGTAATGCTGTCCCCACTACTGCCACTACCACCAAAACAGAATATTGGGAACTAAAGATATTAAGGAATTAAATGGTGGCGACTGTACCCAGGCCATTAACTCATTTTACTTGAGAACCTGATTAACTCTCAGATGGTTGAAACCTGGATTTCAACCCAGGGTGTCTGCAGTGCTGACTCAGTGGCCACAAGAAAGTAACTGCGAGTCCCCGCACTATCCATCCATCCATCCGTTGTCAGAAACCGCTTAATCCTGTACAGGGTTGCAGTGAGCCGGAGCCTATCTTGGCAGACATAGGGCGCAAGGCAGGGCAATACCCAGGATAGGACGCCAGTCCATCACTGGGAACCGGGAGCAATTTAGTCCACAGGCCAATTAACCTATGCAGCAGCATGTCTTTGGGCTGTGCGAGGAAACCGGAGTGTCCGGCACAAACCCACGCGGACATATCCTACTCAGTCAGTGTATCGGGTCGATCCCCATGTGAGGATACGCACCACCCAGCGCTGAGTCACCGATCGCTCTCCAACCAGGCCGCTCAGCAGACCTGACCTGAAAACACAACGGGACATACAGCCGTCATTTTCTATTCCGATTGCACGGTCAAGGTTTTCCTTCTTAACTATCCATCCATCCATTTTTTAAACTGCTTGTCATGGTGAGGGTCGTGGCGACAGCTCTTTAAGGAGGGTGGACCAGACATCCATTTTCTCAACAACAGATTCCAGCTCTTCCTGGATGATTCCCAGGCGTTCCCATGCCAGCCGAAGGATATTAACCCTAAATGAGTACGATGCAAGGACTGTTAGTGAATGCTGGCAATTTTGCTCTTAAGTCAGCTTCAGCTTCACTGTGCCAATGGTCGGAGTCTGGCTATCTTTAGCCAACACATCCGGCTCAGCGCGATGGGAAAGGAAAATGACAACGATTTCCAGCTTTAGTGCGCGCAAATATTTCCTGTGCTGTAGACAGGAAAGCACTGCTCGCTCTAAAACGACAGACCAGGGACTTTCCCATAAAAACCCCTACACATAGAAAGGGTGAAAAAGATAACACCTAATGTAGCTTTCTGGAAAGGAGTTTTGGTAAACAAAACATTGCTCTATTTTTTTATGATTGAAACATCTCCATCCTCGCCTTATCAAGGGCACTCACTAATCCACGCCGACACAATCCAATTTAAGTGCACGGCTGAATCGATGGCTGCAGGACATGCTCGCCCACCAACAAGCCACGGGTGACCCATGAGGCACGACCAGTTACCGAAGCTGGAGGGACATCGCGATCCTGCTCTCAAAAATTTCCCTGGCAACAGGAAATTAATCACTGGCCACAATACCTTCGCCAATATTGAACTTGGCTAACACAGTGATGGATAGTTTATCCGACTGGTGAACAGTTCAAATGTGGACGGAAGCCTCCAGCAGTGCTTCCCGGTGGGGGTCTCTAAAGCCAAAGTAATTATCCCTTCCCTTTGAGCATCACTGACCAGAGTAGGCATTCCTGATTGGCTACATGTGACAAAAGATAATTCCTATACTGCCGTACCCAGGCCACAGAGCACTAACTGAAGAAATTCCTCCCATTCACGGCACCTCCCACCTCATGAATAACTTACACATGGCAGCTAGACGGTTGCCCAGCAACGCCAAACAACGGTTGGCAGGAGGACAAGGAGACTCACTGCACCCAAAGTTCTGGCTCCGTGGCCGGCAGGCAGGCAGGCACAAACAAATCACTGGCCTTTCGCGAGTTAAACATTCATGGTCAGCGCTTGGATGGCAACGTGAGCGAGCGGCACTCAACAGTCGGAGACCGAGGGCTTCATTCGATGTGGTGGCGTGAGGCCAGTACAAGTGCCTCAAGGGCGCTTCACGGGGAGTCAGATTGGGGCACTCTGGCCTCTCCTCTCCGAGTGCGGCTCTAAGTGCCCTCTCCAGACGTCCCGCGCTGGCCGCAGAGACGCCAACCGGGCTGCAAGATTACATTTTGCGCACGGCTCACGCAGTAACGGTAAGCTGAGCACACTTTTATCAGAGTTTTTTAAAAGTTTTCTGCTCTTGTAAGAATTATTGTTCAACTCTTTTCGTCTTTTTTCTCTTTTGCGGCAACTAGTAAAAATGGATGGTTGCAAAAAATAGAACACCGTTTGTCCTATCTGATGAACCTTAACGAAGCAATTTCTTTCCTTAACGGGCATTTCCTTTCTGAATGATATAAAAAACAAACCCCAAGTGACCAGAATAAGACCAATGTAGACAATACAATACTATGTAAACAATATAATTCTGTTGGGCAACATCAACTTGTTTGTCCTTTCACATATCCTGTGGGCAAGCGAACCCTGTCCACTGGACCGTGGCACCGTGCGTGTGCTTTTTCATGTCAAGAAACATGATATTGCGAGTTGACATCCGTTACGCCACCGCATACCGATGGACCCACCCCATCGCGGGCGGCGGCACAGCGAGCGTGTACGCTTACCGCTACTGTCCTGTGATCGCAGCTATGGTAACAGCAGCATTTATAGGGAACGTAGCCTATCTAGGCCAGCCCGGCCCTCACTCGTACAGCAGCGTTTCATGCGCTGTCACTTCGTCACACGTAACAAAACTGTGCGGTGCTTCATTGCAGCATTGTCTCCTTGTTTAAGCGACTCCTGTGAAGTTTTCAAGTTGACCGGTTTTGAAGTCGGTCATCCAATCACAAGGAAACGGATATCTTTGTAGAGATGGGATTAATGAGGAGCATTTACCCAGTAGTGTATCCAGCTTACTCCTAATGTCCATCATCAATAAACTTATCCGTTACGTGTTTTCAACACGTAAACAAATTGTATAGCCTTGTAACATTCTAATTCACGAACAATAAAAACATGAATTCCCTTATTTTAGCAAAGGTTTTGCTACTCAATAAGGGGATTTTGATCTGGTTTGTTAAGAAAAGTAAGTAGACTTTGGTAGGACATGTTGCTACAAGGGATGATGACTCATGGTCGAGGATAATGACAAAGTGACAGCCAAGGGAGGGAAGCAAGTCTGAGTGGAGAACCACTGAAGAGATGGAGCAATGAGATCAGCTCATGTGCAGCAGCTGGATGGATTTTCACATTGCGAGACCATGAGAGATGGTGACGGCTTAGGGAGACCTTCATACAGCTGATGATGAAGCCTGTGTTTGCATATTGAATTCGCTCCACAGTACTGCAATGACTGACGTAAATCCAGTGGGCTGATCCATATCCCCATCACTTCATATGTATACCGCGCCTCAAATGCCGGACATGCCAAAGCAAGGGAATCCCCGGTCGCAGCTGCCCTTGAGAGGCACAAGGTGATTGTGGGTTCGCTCTTCATGACGCTGATTGCAACTGTCAGCGAAGCGTCGTACCTAAATTATAAATGTTGTGGGTTCGCTCTCCAACATACCGGTTTGCTGAAGTAGTAACAAATCGGCACGTTTTGTTCACGTGACAACCCTTTACTAACTGGCTGTGTCGGGTGGAGGCGGGTTTACGACACTTATTTTTACGTGACCTCTCATAAAAAGAGCTACACTATGAATTCAACGACGCGACCGTGACTGGAGGGCCAACCGAGCCGCGCGTTTCTTTCTCTGCAGAGGCCACCATGCCTAAGAAACGCGCGCCCAAGGGCCGGAAGCTGACACTGAAGCAGGCCAAGGCGGCCGTGCACAGCACACCCGACGGGAAGAAGCGCCTCAACCTGAGCAACGCGGGCCTGGCTACTTTCCCTAAGTGCCTCCTCAAGCTGAGCGACGTCGACGAGCTGGACCTGAGCCGCAACGCGCTGCGAGTCCTCCCGCCGTCCATCGGCAAGTTCGGCAACCTTCGCTCGCTCGACGTGCACAGCAACCAGCTGGAGAGCCTGCCCGAGTCGCTGGGCCAGCTCGGCGGCCTGCTGCACCTCAACGCCTGCAACAACCGGCTGGCGTCGCACGGCCTTCCCGAGGGCCTGGCGCAGCTGCAGAAGCTGCGGGTCCTCAACCTGGGCCTCAACAGGCTGGACAGCGTGCCCCGCTGGTTGGGCCACCTGCGGGAGCTCACCGACCTGGGCCTGTTCGACAACGCCATCGCGGGCCTGCCCGACACCGTGGCCAAACTGCCCAAGCTGCAGAAGCTCAACGTGAAACGGAACCCGCTGGTACTGGCCGCGCGGGAGGTGGGCGCCGAGCCGGGCGGCGAGCTGGGCGGCGAGACAGGCCCCGAACAGGAGTCCCTGCTGCTGGTGCACGAGTCACAGGTGTGCCCGCCCTGCCTAGCCTCGTGCCAGCAGGAGAGGGCACGCAGGGCCGGGCTGCTCAACAACACCAAGGGGTCTAACCGCGCGGTGGGAAGGTTTTCCGGGCTCATCACGCCCAACTCCGTGGCGAAAGAGACGCAAGCCGCGTGGAGATGAAGCGTTCTCTCAGCTGTGCCCCCCCCCCTCCCGCAGGGATTCAGTGACGTTGGGAAAGGAGGATTAGAGCAGGTGTTTTTGCACAGGGTTATTTAAGAGGACACCTAAATGTTATGGCACAATATTATCCTGAATCTTAAACCACCGATTTCTCAAAGATGGTAGATGTTTGGAGATTGTTAATGAAATAAATTATACTTAACTCTATATTCACTAACAACACAGAATTAACTAGATGGGACGATTACGCTAATTTTACTTGAAAGTGAAATATTTTCAAACAATTTTTACGTAGATTTTAAGAAAACGTATATGTCATTAGAGTCAACGCTTTACAATAAGGTGGGTCATTTGAATGGACAACACTCCATCGTTTAAAATGCCCAAGCCAATCATAAAAACAAATCTATATATTGATCCCTGTCTGTGTGGGTATAGCCCTGCCTTCTGCCCTGTGGCTGCCGGGATAGGCTCCGGATCACCGTGACCCTCTACAGGATTAAGCGGTTTTCTGACAATGTTTACCACAAATAAAGAGAAAACTACGGTTCAGGGAAACCTCGACAAACACGTGTATCGCGTGCCTCCACAGCAGCTGTGTCGCTTACCCGGCCTCCACGCTCGCGTTCGGGTTTTGTCCCGAGACGCTCTCACTGCTGTCTGCAAGCGACGGTACGATCGTCAAAAACCTGCGCGCGACAAAGGGGACACACTTTGAGCTCACATCACCCCCGCCAACTCCACATTCATTACAAAGATAAAGATTCCCCGGATATCCTTAACAAACTGTAGGGTCAAGTGCCGTTAGCAAGCTCGTATGAAGGCCGACATGGCACACGAGCAGGTAGGTGGGTGACCAGCACCACGCCCGGCCGTCTTTGTCTCCCTAGTGGCGGTGTTTACACACTGCACCAGGTACTCATTTGAGTCTGAGTCGACCTAGGAGAGGCCCAGGACTGGTTCGGAAAATCATTACTGGTGTTGGCCGTGAGCGGGATTCGAACTGGGGTCGCCGGGTTTGTAACCCAGCACAGTAACCACTGCGCCACCACTCCCCACATTCATTGTACGCATGCACACAGACCGTAAGTCGAGAAACCAAGCGAGTTAATTAACGTTCACGGTCACGTTTACACCGCAATGACCTGTATCACTTTGTGTTTTGTTTGCGAGGCCTTGGAAGCTTGTGATTTGGTGGTCAACTCGCGAGAGACTTCACCTTTGATACACCTTGTTTCTGACCCCACGCGGGAAGACCAGGAGGTAGTTTCTTCCGTCGTTTGAGAATACTTCCACGGCCATCGGCTGAACAAAAATACCAACGGCAGGTTCTCAGCGAAATTCTGGTGTTACACTTGTCTAATCAACACATCACCTAAGTACACAATTATACACGTTGTGTACAAATGTATTAATAAATAAATGCGTCTACTTGGAAAGGAGAAAGTCTGGTTTCTGATGGAAAGTTCAGCTTTTCACAAGCTCAGTTTCCCACTCTTGACAATGTCACGGCAGCGGTTGCAGTCACAGCACATGGCATGTTTGTTGCTCAAGGGTGGCACTGACATTTCGCCCATATAGTCTCCATAACGAAGCAGTAAATAGGCTGTCAAACATCAGCTGTGCGTCCCGGGAACATAACTTAATAACAATTACGTACACTTAATAATGCACAGCAGCTGCACCAGTCTATATTTTAAGTAGGCGTTTCTTTTTTCAACAAAGACAGCTTGTAACACAAAAAGATACAGATGGTAAAAGTTAGCCACCAAAATTTCTGATTGCTAAATACAACCGCGAGTCAGAACACAACAGACTTCATCAGCTCATAGCATATACGGGGGCATAGGTGAATCGTGGCATTCCCAGGGACTACGATTCAATTTAAAAAATAGCAGAAAGCTGTTGAACACTTCACTATGAACCCAGCGACATGAACCCCGCGACTAGTGGACTGACAGAGAAGCTGTAAGATGACTGGTATGTTATAGAGCAGAGCAGTAGTGGACTGACAGTGGAGCAGTGAACGATGGCCATAGTAGAGAGCGGAGGAGCACGTGGAGAGTGGCACCTGGAGCAGGTATCGCCGCTTGTGCACCTCGCGCACGCCCTCGTAGCTGAACTTGCTGCACGCGCGCTGCGGGTGTGATGGAGGACAGCGGGTCCCTCGAGGAATCACCGGGTCCTGCAGCCTGCGATCGGTTCGTGATTGTGTGGGAGGGTGTTGGTGGGTGGTTGGGTGTGGGTGGGTGGATCAGTGGTTAGCGCGCTGGACTACAAACCTGGCGACCCGAGTTCGAATCCCGCTCACGGCCAAAACCAGTGACGATTTTCTGAACCGGTCCTGGGCCTCCCCTAGGTCGACTCAGCCTCAAATGAGTACCTAGTGCAGTGTGTAAACACTGCCACGAGGGAGACAAAGGCGGCCAGGCGTGGTGTTGGTCACCCACCTCCTCGTGTGCCGTGTCGACATGCTACTCGTTAACAACACTTGACCCTACAGTCTGTTAAGGCTATATGGGGGATCTTTGTCTTTGGGCCAGTAGGATCACACGGCCAGAAAAGTATGGGAGTCACGACCCTGGCCCTCATTCTCTTAATATAATGCACTATGTGTGATGATGATAATCCCGGCTAGGGTGCCTTTCTGTGTGGCGTTTGCATGTTCTCCCAGTGTCCGCGTGGGTTTTCGAGGCTTCTGATAATGGGTCTGCTAATGATGTGGCTGCCGCTCATGATGAGGCTGATGAGGCTGCTGCTGATGAAGCTGCTGCCGCACCAGCAGCCGTACCGGGGTTACTCACTCGGGAGGCAGCATGTCGATGTCACAGATCTCCCGGCGGGTGGTCATGGTGACCCCGTCGATGACGTAGAAGTGCTCCTTGCCAAACAGCAGCAGCCCCTCGCTCGTGTCCAGGCCCTCCACGCGCGCACACCGGTACATCTGGGAGATCTGCGAGGGCCACGGTGGACAGTTGGGGTCGCGTCAGGTTGGGATCTGATTAGCGTTCGTCGTCAGGGTCAGGGTTACGATGAGCGGAATTAGGAAGGCGTTGCCTCAATGTTTAACAAATAACGTTATAATCAAGGCGAGTAGTATGGAGTAGAGTAAACGTTAATGATGACGATTAAGAGTTGTTGTAGTTGAAAGTAAGCAAGGTTAAAGTTAGAGATTAGATGGTTGGGGTTGGATAGGGTTAATTATTAATGTTAGGTTTAAGGAGCATGGTCGGGGTACTATAGCGTTCATGAATAGGGATAGTGTTTAAGCGGCTAAGATGGACATGAGGTTAGAGTTATGGTCATGGAGGGTGAGTGGAAGTAGGGTTAACGTGGTTTTTGGTACGGAATGACCAGGACCAAGGCTGAGGTTACAATATGGGTTTGAGTTGTTTGAGTCTTCACTGGTTAGGATCAGGTTTAAGACAGTAGTGATGACGTTGGAGTTACGGCTAAGGTTAATGTTAGTGTTATCGATGTTCCTGTGGTCTGGCTCGGATTAGCAGTAGTCAGCCATTTTGTATTTAAGCTGGAAGGAACCATTGAGCTATGTCGCTCTTTTGAACAGTTGTCCAGGGGAAAGGGTAAGCAAGTTACGACATCTCAGGGCACCGGGGGAAATTGAGTTAGGACCATTAACAAAGGCAGCATGTCTTTGGGTTGTGGGAGCTGGAGTACCCAGCAAAAACCCACGTGGACACGGGGAGAACATGCAAACTCCACACAGAAAAGTAACCCTCCCGGGAATCAAACCCGGGTCCTTCTTGCTGTGAGGCGGTAGCGCTACTCACTGCGCCGCAGTACCAGCCGGTGATGCGGGAGGGACGATATGGAGAGATATATAGATTTATAGATGTTAATTATTACAGCAGAAAAATACCCAGTGAGCTTGCAAGCTCTTTACGGGACTCCTGCGACACAACAAACATGAAAATTGCTGACAATAAGTAAAATATAAACGAGATTCATAATCACCAAAGATTAAATCAACCAACAACAAAAAACATTTACATGTAGCGTTGCAGACATTTTTCAAATAAAACAGGAGAGGGGCCCTGCTCACCGTCTCGTCCTCCGCCAGCAGCCGGAGCACCGTCTGGTTCTCCGTCTTCTCGCCGCCATCGCTGACGCCGGCGCCGTCGGCCATCGGGTCCGAGGAGCCGTCATCATCGTCGCCCAGCGAGCTGGCCCCCGGCTCCACGGTCGAGCGAGACCTTTGCAGCGGCTTCACGAGCCCTGCCGACGACACGTTGACGCCGCCACATTAATAGAGACGATTAGCACAGAAATCCGGGACAACCTCAGAGTAGAGTCGCTGCTTCTTCGGATTGGGTGAAATTCTTAGCGGTCAGCCATCCGGCATTAACTGTTCAAAATTAGGACACAGATTCCAAATATATTTTCACGTGGAAACACCATTTCTGCGTTCACCGAAGCGTGCATCTGAAATAGAACAATCGCCTGCTGTAGAGCAACTGCGTGATGACCTAACGCGAAGAGCCAGGCAAACGACCCGAGTTCAATTCTGGAAAAAACATCCAATTCCACCGTTACGCTCCTCGACCCTGCGACGCTCTCCTCGCCGCTTGTCCGTCGCTCACAGTAATTTAGGCCAAGTGTGCGGCACAAGTCAGAGACCGCAATCGCGGTCTTCGGTGGCGGTGGCGGCGCTGACCTTTGACCCCGACGATGCCGTCGTCTCCGCCGTTCTCGTCGAGCCGGGCGGCCTCGCCGTCGCCCGTCTCCGTGGCGACCACGGGCTCCAGGCTGGACTGCGACACCAGGCGCAGGTAGAACTCCTTGCTGTCGTAGCTGATGACTCGCCGCACCTTGCCGCTCGTCTGCGAGGAGGTACGCGCCGCGTAGTCAGGGGCCGCTCTGCGACACCGACGGTTGATCGTGGTTCCTCAAACACGAGCCCGAGGGATTATCGTGTGATGGTTAACATTAGGGCTCCTGGGTTATGATGTTCATATTCCCAAGGCAAGCACTTGTTCTCTCCACTTTAGAATTGCTGTTAAATTTCCGCAAATAAATGCTTGCTTTAGTGACCCGAGTTAACCCTGGTCAGGAATGAACTGGGAGCTTGTGGTTTTGCCAATTGAAAATGATCATGTTCAAGATTAGGCGCCAGCTAATATGAAATCAAAGCAGGGTATAACCATGTAAATTACTTTATTTTTTAAGTCAAGTTAGTCAAATACATTTGTTAATGAGGTCACCAATAAAACAACACTTTAAATTTCTAATACAACTATAAGACAACACAAAGAGCACTTGAAAGTTGCAGACATAATTCTGTGGTCAAAGGCCAAGTCTAGACTGGGCCAACACCACACAACTGGGAATTTGCCCGGTAAGCCGCATGTGGACTTGGGCCACTTCACACTCACAGTGACTTTAATCCCACCTCTAATCAGCCGATGGCCGATTTAGATACAGAGGACGAAGCGTGACGCTGACTCAACCCCGAGGTGGCCTGCTCAGCAGGCAAACGCCCGGGGATCTGGAAGACTCTCAGAACTCGTTTGACACGTGTCGGCCGCTTCTCACCTCTCTCATCACATCCTGCCCATTCTGCTCCGGCTCATCCATGAGCTTTGGGAGGACAAAACAAAATAAGGGGCGGTTGAGAACGTAGCAGCAGCGTCGTTCAAAACGGCCGAGCCGGCCACAGTCGAGTCGGGAAGAGCACACAGCTGCGTCCGATTACATTCTGTGAAATGCGATTTACGTGGCGGAGCTTGAGGCACGGAAACAGCTCTTGTGCAGCTGCTAGGGGGGATCGTTGTGTCACGTGACCGCGAGGGATGGTGGCGGCTCGGGAAGTTATTCATCCAGCAGTGGACTGAATGCGGCTGATGACTATGAATTATGTTTGCAACGTCTGTATAATATTATAATTGCTTTGTGCAATGTGGATGCAAATACACAAGATATATACGTAAAATATGTGAGTGGCAGGTATACGTTAAAGTAAACAGTGTACAGTTTTATTCATGTGTTTTGTATATATACACACATTGTGTGTTAGTAAGTAAACATGAATGTATTTAATAGAATTACAAGTGCATTTTAGTGCTTCTATAGAGAGGATGAATTTACAGTTAATTATTTGGCAACCAATTCTGTACTATTTCCTTAACTCTTATTGGCCGCTAATTTGAGTGTGTAAGTCGGGCAGGTTACACACACCGCGTCCCATCGCTGCCATCCAAATGCCATTATTCGGCAGTTTTGTCAGACAGATGCCCTCCAGCTTGGAACAATGTTCAGGGAGGGCCCAGCAGGCAATTTTAGTTAAGTGTAGGTTATTCTCCACAAGGGCACTGGCACTACACGATCACACAGGCATAGAAGTGAACATTCTGTGTGCGTGTCGCTGTGAACGCATACCGACCGTCATTGGCGAGTGATATCCGAACCTATCCTGGACCTCCTGTACATCAACTCAACCGTAAGTGAATGCTTGGTGTGGTGAGTAACCATCAGCACTGGGGAGACAGGGTGTGAGCCGCACCATGTCTTGGCTAACAGCAGCTACCTTCAACAGTTTGTAAAAGATTACACAGCAGACTATTATCTTTGTCGTATGGCCAGCAGGACACCAACTGTGTACCCCCAGTGCTGATGTTTACACACTGCACGAGGTATTCACTGACAGTTGAGATAACCTCAGCTCACAGCTCTTACCCCAACAAGAAGATAAAAATATATACGAAGTACATTTCTGATTACATCAACAAATAAAGCAAACAACCCAGGTAGCTTTGACTTTATTGCGGGCGTACCTACTCATCAAGATACACAAGACAAAGATCCCCGTATAGCTTAAACAGACTGTAGGGTCAAGTGCCGTTAGCGAGCACTTATGTAGGTCAATACGGCACACGAGGAGGTGGGTGACCAACACCACGCCCGGCCGCCTTTGTCTCCCTAGTGGCGATGTTTACACACCGCACCAAGTACTAATTTGAGGCTGAGTCGACCTAGGGTAGGCCCATGACCGGTTGAGAAAATCGTCACTGGTGTTCGCCGTGAGCGGGATTCCATCTCGGGTCATAGCCAGGTTCGTAGCCCAGCAAGCTACCCACTGGGCTATCGCTCCCCACTCATTCAATTCAATTCAACTTTATTGTAAATTCTGCCATATGTACAGGCCATATCGAGGATCGAAATACCGTTTCTCTCAGACCACCGGTGTTGGCATATACATGGACTCGTCAAGGTACACCTAGGCGGGCGCCCACCACTATACCTGTGCGTCGTCTCTGTCGGAGCCGCCCGGCGGGTGCGGGTAGTGCGCGTAGAAGTGCTCGTTGGGCATGAGCTTGCGGCGCACGCGGCACGGCCCCTCGGTGGGGTCCAGCAGCCACTTGTCGAGACGCGAGCCGACTGGCGGCCCCCACAGCCCCCGCTCGCGCGTCACCTCGGCCTCCAGGCGGCCCCACTCGGCAGCGAGCAGCCGGGCCACGCTGCACTCCCGCTGGCACAAACACAAAGATCCCCCGTATAGCCTTCACAGACCGTTGGGTCACAGTGCTGTTAGCGAGTGCCTCTGAAGGTCGGCACGGCACATGTGGGGGTGGGCTGCCGGCACCACGCCCAAGCCTCCCTACTGGCGACGATGACACATTGCACCAGCTACTCGTTTGAGGTGGAGTCGACCTAGCGGAGGCCCAGGACTGCTTCAGAAATTCGTTACTGATGTTGGCCGTGAGCGGGAATGGAACTCGGAATAGCCGTGTCGAGCGCTCTCCATCTCTCCCTCGTGACGTTTCGCCCCCCACGTTGGAAGCATCATCAGGCGTTACAACAAAGAACAGCGCTGAAAAGCACCATCATGAATCCAGCCGTGAAAACCTACATCAGTATATAACAATTATATCTGTACAAATCAGTGACGATTCAAATTACAATGAAGCACTTTTGGGAAAGCCTGCCAAAGGCCACAGGCCTCGTGTTTTTAGGACACTGCGCTCTGCGTGCCGGATCTCACCTCCTGCTGCTGCTTGTAGCGGTAGTCCACAAGGTCTCGCACAACCGCGATGTGTGTGAACATCCATACTGACGCGTCCTAAACACCACGCAGAGGAACCACATCGTCACTACGGACAAAAGGGACAAACCTCATCTGTGCAACGAATGCCATGGCGCGATGATTTACGACACGTCATCCTCAGAGCCTCTACACGGTTGACACCTCTTTGGCTGTTGGAAGTTCCGCCAAGGTTGAAATAAATTGTTCTCACACCTGGGCGGAGGTCATAGGTCCAACGTGAAGCCGTTTGGTTGACTGATGATCCTGCGCCGACTGATTCAGTGGGTATTTTTCTGCTGTAATAATAAACATCTATACATCTATCTATCATTTGAGTAGCTGTCTCACCGTTGTTTCATCACGCCCGGCCGCCTTTGTCTCCCTAGTGGCAATGTTTACGCAGCACACTAGGTACTCATGTGAGGCTGAGTCGACCTAGGGGAGGCCCAGGATCAGTTCAGAAAATCGTCACCGGTGTTGGCCGTGAGCGGGATTCGAACTCGGGTCATGGCCAGGTTTGTAGCCCAGCAGGCTAACCACTGAGCTACCGCTCACTGTATACTGAATATACACATACACTGACCCAACCGCGAAAACCCCACACCGCAGCCCGGTCGTGGCCACCGTGCGTGTGGAGGGCTGGTCGACGCAGCCTTTTCATCTTTAACCTGCAGGGACGGTGTGGAGCGGTTGGCGGAGGTCTCCTTGCGCTGCTTCCTGTTGCCCGTGAGCCGCGTGAGCGCAAAACCGCCGCCACCGCCGCCGCCGCCGCCGCTGCTGCCGACACGCAGACGCGACGACGCCGTCTGCTCCGCCCGGCTCAGCTGCTTTCTCTCCTGGCCTGCAAGACAGACACGCACCGTACCCTGTGATGGACTGGCGTTATATCCTGGGTATAGCCCTGCCTTGCACCCAGTGTCTGCCGGGATAAGCTGTGGCTCACCGCAACCCAGTACAGGATTAAGCGGTTTCTGACAATGGACAGATGGATGGATTGCACATGGTTATGGATGTATATTTCATGTATTTTACAGTTGCGGGTCAGCGTTATGTAATCACAAAGTGGCTTTTTACTTGGGGCGCAATGTGTCAACCAATTAGGACTGTAATTTTAACAATTCAGCCGGAGGTTGCCTAATGGGGAGAATCGCCCGAGTGAGCAAGTACATGTTTTCACCCCAGTTGCCAATGACCAGACAAAAGGCTGCAAAATGAGGGTGACTGTCAGTTAACGTGTACGTTAAGCAAAAGGACTTTTTTGGACAATGTCGCTGCTGACCTTTGGACTGTGAGGCAGTCACAGGAAATAGGCGTTAGCACGCAGACAGCCCAAAATATATATCGGGGTTAGCACGGTGTCATCAGGAGACTGACAGAAGGACTTACACACCCATTATCTGACCTTTTGACGTGGGAGAATGCTAAGTGCCAGATTTACCGCCAAAAGGGCTAACTTTGCACCGATGAAAATGTACGTGAGCACACAAAACCCGCCCTTTAACGTGTCCATATTCAAAATGCACGTGGCAGTGTTAGCTGGTGTTAGCAAGAAATATAACAAGATAAATTTCCATCCATCTTGAATCTATATAGAGCATGCATTAAAACATATACAAACTCTCTTCTTCTTTGCGATTCTTCGAAGCACGATGGTCAGCTTCTGGACATCGTTGTCTTTCAGCTCGGCCTCGAAGTGTTTGGTAGAATTCGCAAACTAGCATGAAAACATGGCCTAAACGACCATATGAAAATACGTAAATACTCGTACCGAGGTACGTCTGCCAGGCTTTGGTGGACGGCTCCTCCAGCAGGTGGCGCAGCGACGCCAGGTCGGAGCGCCCGGGGTCCGACAGCGTGTCGGGCGGCAGCGGGCTGCGGCACAGCACCTCCACCACGGCGCGCTTGCTGCCGATCAGCTCCTGCCACACTCGGCGCACCAGCTTCACCAGCTGGGCGCGCGCTGACCGCATCACACAGCGCACACCCGCTACAACCGACCGACCAACGCGCTCTCTTCCTTGCCGCGGTATGGCGGGATATAACGGGCTTGCGGTCAATTCATACTGTGGGCACCTCTTTGTCAGTGTACAGATCTTCTTCTTTGCGATTCTTCGAAGCACGATGGTCAGCCTCTGGACATCGTTGTCTTTCAGCTCGGCCTCGAAGTGTTTGGTAGAATTCGCAGACAATACCAAGTATTACCTGACAGGGATCGCGACGTGAACGCTTCTACCTTGACCCCCAGTGTACAGATGTAAACAATATAGAAAGTTTTACCTTTTCTGGCAATGAGACATGCAAATAAAATGTTGCCTTTTGGCAACACTTGGCTGAACACTGAGACTAGGCTATAAAGAGAGCTGTCTCTAGTGCGGGCCAATCAGTTTCAAGGACAATCCATGTATTATCATAACATTTTGTTAGCATGTTTTTTCGCACAAGCATGTGTGGCTTCTTGCAAACTGGAGCCTTTGCAAAAAGGTGTCCATTTGGTGTTTTTAAGATCTTAACATTTGTCTCATTGCCAGAAAAGGTAAACCTTGTATATTGTTTACAGTAATTTAATACTGTCCGTTGATTCGATGAATCGCCATGATTCCAAAATGAATTCCATTTTTGTCTCATCAGTTCTTGAATCTAACCTCCCGCAAGTATTGATTATGTTAATTACATTAACTGGAAGATAACATTATCATATCATTTTCATACAAATTCATATATTGTTAAGTCTCCTGTTTCAAGCATAATTATATGCTTTTAGTGTGAACATTGACGATTTAATGGAAGAATCAATGCATCGCCACACGTTAATAAAACATAAAAATTACTGAGCATTGTTCAATGCCCGTTCGCTTGAGGTGCACAAACATCTACCACCTTGTTCACAGGTCTGAAGGCGACAGCCCTGGCAGACAATGTCGCTATCGGCTTATGAAAATAAAAAACAACAAAACCACAAAGTATCGTTACGTTAAAAATGAGATATAGCGTTACTTACCCTGGCTGGCTTCCTCATCATCAGGGTCAGAGGTCGACAGGACATGCCAAGCCGAGCGAGCTTCCAGGCCAAAGCCGTCCACAAACCTGGCAGAACGAAGGGAAACGATAGAATTAGAAAAGATTTAACAGAATGACGCAAAACCAAACAAGCTGAAAATACAAAGAAAAAGTGCATACGTGCATTAAGTATTGGTTATGTCTCCGCCCGGACTCTTGTTGAATGTTACGCATTGTCCGCACTGTTGTTGTGTTTTCTGGCATCGTGGCGATGCATGTTGGGTCCACAGACGATGTCGCTACCGGCGCAGCGTCTGGTAGTGACGTCATCAGTAGTGACTGGACATGAATTCAAAGGTCTGAGGCTGCCATTTTATTGCACGCGGCTGCTTTTCTGTAAGCTGTAAACAGCTAGCCAAGTGTATCGCGTTTTTACTCCTTTAATCCTCTTATTCTCTCATTCTCTCACACAGTTACAACATGCTCAGACAGACACGTTGAGTTGTTGTTTACGTGGTGATTCGTGTATTAAACAAGGTTGGAGTTCTAGGTTGCAATCCTGACTCCATAGGTCGTCACTGTCATCAATCACCCCTATATGGTGGTTTATTCGGTCAATAATGTACAATGCTGCATGTAAATGTTTTTTTTGGTCAATTAGTTATTTGTATTTATTTATTTATTTAAATTCACCTGTTTGTTGTGTTGCAGGAATCCCGGTAAGGGCTTGCAAGCTCACTGTGTATTTTTATGCTGTAATCTTCTTCTTTGCGATTCTTCGAAGCGCGATGGTTAGCTTCTGGACATCGTTGTCTTTCAGATAGATAAACGTCTATCTAAATATCTAGGTGGGTCAAAGGCCAGAGCAACTGCTGACTTGCTGGTTCGAAGGAATCCAGTGGTTAAACTGGTTTCTCGATAGATTGATAGATGTTTAGGATTAAGCTCAGGAGTTGACATTCTCAGCCTGGTCACCAATGACTGCACAAGAATTTGGCTAAAGTCCAGCTCTCAACGAACATTACATTCCAGTAGGGGTGAGAAAGTGCTCACCCATAAGTGTGGACAAATAGTCACTGGATGGGATCTCAGAGGTAGCTCTGTAACATCCGCTTCTGTGGATTGTCACCCATCATGAAGGGTCACACTGATATGACACCAAAAAAAATCATGGAAATGTACAAATATTCTAAAATAAATAATAAGAATAAAAAAATATCACTTTCCCCAGCAGCCTAAACAAGGCTAAACGTGAGACTTGTGTGCTTCAGTGGGAAATGGTGGCTCAGTGGTTAGCGCGCTTGGCTACAAACCTAGTGACCCTGAGTTCAAATCCCGCTCATGTCCAACACCAGTGACGATTTCATGAGTCGGTCACGGGCCTCCCCGAGGTCGACTTAGCCTCAAATGAGTCCCTAGTGCGGTGCGTAAACATCGTCACTAGGGAGACAGAGGCGGCCGGGCATGGTGCCGGTCAGCCCACCTCCTCGTGCGCCGTGTTGACCTTCACAGCTGTTCGCTAACGGCACTTGACCCAACAGTCCGTTAAGGCTATACGGAGGATCTTTGGGGGGGGTGCGGAACCGTTGTACCTGTGCATGCGGATCTGCAGCAGGCAGTGCAGCAGGCAGGCAAAGAAATCCGGCTGGTAGTTGCCAGGGCCGAGCAGCAGGTTGCGATGACCGAGCAGCTGACCCAGACTCTCCTGGAGGACGCCCTGCTGTGCGGGCCAGCGGCGCGGCCGCGACAGCTGGTAGAGCACGGCGCGGTTCAGGCAGCCGTAGAGGCCGTCCAGGGACAGCCCCTGGGAGCGCTGTTTCGCCTGCGGTTGCACGGAACGCCCCAAACAACGACGTTCGGCCCGCAATCACGGCTGCTCATGTGGCTACGAACTGTTATATAATAATAATATATATTTGTAATGCGCGCACATTCTGCGGGCACGTTGCACCCGTTGATTCGGAGGCACGGAGCCTGGCTCAGTCGGTTTGTTGTGAGTCGGTGCAAAGATGACTTTTTAAAAGTTTTTTGAAGGTTGCGGGGGACTGTGTTAAGCGAAATAGATGTGGCAGGCAGTTCTAGGTTGTGGGTGCCGCGACCGAGAATCGGCGTTGTGCGAAGGTTGTGCGTGAGCGCGGTGTGTGGAGTAGGTGCTGTGATGAGCTGCGTAGAGTGCGGGATTGTGTATTTAGGGTGTCCTGTGTGGATAGCGTGGTGTAATCAAGGGTGCAACTGAAACTGTAAAAACCTGCGAGATGAGTTCCGCGATGAAGTTAAATACGAGTCGTGGCTCCCTGCTAAACATGCCCTGCCACAGCTTGTCCACCACCCTCTGAGCAAAGTAGAAGATCCCATTTGCCACCGCGGTGTAGGTGCCACGGCCTGAACCATTGTCTGCTGGAGGGGGGAGTCGGGAACAAAGGCAGGGACACAGCTGAAAACATCACATCGTCGAGATAAACTTGTCACGTTATTAAATTTGTAAATTTGTAAATGACCCCATCATAGCAAAGTAACAGTCCAGGCTTGACAACCATGAGTTTTAAACATCTTGAAAAAAATTGTAAAAGCACACAGCTTTTGTGCAGATGTAAAAACCATCAGCATTTCCTGCAAAAGAGCATTGTGGTCGTCTTGTTTTTGGTTACCATTAAAATGAAGTTGTGCAAGTATGATATAATGACAGACAGGCAAGCTTGCGATATAATGATAGACAACTACACAACTGTTGACCAGTTTCATCCTGCTTAGAACACATCAGTACAATATAGCCATCATGATGACGACGGCTACGGTCGCATTGGTGTTGTCAAAAACATCTCACTTTTCAAATAAACATGCCGCTGTGTCCATCCCAACCTGTTCTCACGAGAATTGGCAATCTCAGCAGTCCTGTGTATATTGATGTAATTAATAACGAGAGATTTTAAACAAACCTGTTCTCCAGAAGAGTCCTGTGCGTACGCATGTCACAAAACAGCACATATTACGCAATGGTTGTGCAGAATTACGTCCGATTCAATAATGTATTGAACGTTTTTTTTAATTTACCCTCATATATAACATTTTAAGAATCCATATCTAACATTTTATCGAAACAATCACACAATCATAACAC
The DNA here is from genome assembly GCA_036362915.1 of Geotria australis. Lineage (NCBI taxonomy): Eukaryota > Metazoa > Chordata > Hyperoartia > Petromyzontiformes > Geotriidae > Geotria > Geotria australis. The sequence goes on along the minus strand of JAZEWU010000002.1, from coordinate 11,776,075 downwards.
TGCCGGCACGTGTTAAATCCAGGCAAGCCCTGGGTTTCCAAAAAGGAGCAGTACAAATAACACAACTCAATTAAATTAAATTTGCCTTGGTAAGACCGTCATGCTCTGAGCAAGAATGTCCCGGGTTTAAATCCTGGCTTGGGTGACTTTCTGTGTGGAGTTTGCATGTTCTTCCCGTGTCCGTGTGGGTTTTCGCTGGGCACTCCGGTTTCCTCCCATAGTCCAAATACATGCTGCTTCATAGGTTAATTGACCTGCGAACTAAATTGCCCCCGTGCCCTGTGATGGACTGGCATCCCATCCGGGGTACAGCTCGGCCTTGCGCCCTGTGTCTGCCGGGATAGGCTCCGGCTCACCACGACCCTGTGCAGGATTAAGCAGTTTCTGGCAATGGATGGATGGATGGTGACCCAGGAACCCAGTGATTGAGCCCACAGGCTGAATGACAGTGCCGCGGTGTTGGCGTGGGTTTGCCGGGTCTCACTGAGCGCGTCGGCGGACTGCAGGTGTCCCATGATGCTCAGCAGCAGCTCCGTCTGGTACTCCCTCTGCTGGCTCTGCGTGGCCCTCTCCGGCGACGCCTGTCGAGCGACAGCAGTGGCGATGGTTAGCGTGTTCCCGCGCTCGCCCAGCGGCGAGATTGTCCTTCCACTCGGCAATGCGGGCCGTGAAGGCCGTTGTGACCAAGCTTCGTCACACTCGGGCAGTACGGATTGTTGTAGGCAGATGTGGGAGCGTATAAGTGCAACACAACAATTGATGGTCCTGCACCGCCCTCTGCCCCCCCCTTTGTTGGGTGCCTTTATAACCAGTCAGTTTCCACATACAACTAGAACGCCTGATGATGTTTCCAACGTAGGAGGCGAAACGTCGCGAGAAAGAGAGGGAGAGCGCTCGACACGGCTATCCCGAAAGAACAGTTCTGAAGTGCAACCATTAGGATTCGAGCTGTGAAAACCTCAGTCAGTATACGGCTATAGACTGTGTGTATAGACTGTAGAGAGAGGGAGAGCGCTCGACACGGCTATCGCGAAAGAACAGCTCTGAAGTGCAACCGTCATGAATCGAGCCGTGAAAACCTACATCAGCAAAGATTCATTTAACCCGCAAAATATCCGGCGCCGGCGCGGCCGGATTTTTGCGACGGCCGCTCACCTCGAGCAGGATGTCGAGGAGCGGCGGCGACTGCCTGCTCACGTTGCCCTGCAGGAGGCTGTCGACGGCGATGGTGCGCAGGAAGTCGACGACAAGTTTGCGCGAGGGGTGCTGCGACAGGAAGCTGCTGCGTGCCGACACCATCTGCTCGGAGCGGCTGCGGTTGAGACCCATCGGGGCGTCCGGCACGAAGACGCCACTCTCGTCCTCCGGCCCCTCCGGGTCCTCCGCCTCACCCACCTGCCCACGATACACGCGCATAAAATTAATAGAATAATAATAACAATTTACATTTATAACGCGTGGCACATAATCATTAAATGTAAAAAATATTCATTCGACGAGAGAAGGACTCAGAGGCGGAGGAGGCAGCCAGGCGGTTTGCCGGCGCCATATTGCCACACACTGCTTCCTATATGTTATGGTGTTATCGGCCAACTAATTAATGAGTGTTTTTTAAGTTGTGGGAGGAAACCAGAGTGCGCGGAGGAAACCCACGCAGAACAGGGGGAGAACACACAAACTCCACACAGAAAGGCACCCCAGGTAGGAATCGAACCACCTCGGGCAGGATTTTCTTTCTGTGAGGCACAGATGTTACCACCGTGCCACCCTGCCACCAATTCGTGGTTCATTCGTTTGACTGACTGCCTATCCAATCTAGATTTGAGAATCCACATTAATCACAGATTATTTGCCTGGTTGCAAACCTAGGAAATTAGTGGTTGGTGCCAGCCCAGCATTCTGACCATCTTTCAACTAATACTGCCTTAAAAGACAACAATACCATATATATAATAGTTGATATTTTGGGCAACGGCATAGCACGTCATATTAAATTAGGCTGTCACGCGTTGTGAATTTGAAAACAACGCAGCCTGTCTGGAGTTTGGGCAGGAGAGATGTATCCAAGGAGATAGCAGACATCATTAACTGGAGTCATCATCATTCTATGAGATCGTTTCCTGGCAAAGATAGTCGCTCTGCGACCTATACATGAGTTGGAAATTTGTTAATTTTGCCATTTGACTTTAGTCAATCAATGCATCTGTGATAAACGACGACCAGAAAAACGCTTTACTTGCTCTGCATCAAACAGCACGACCTAGGATTTACAGTAATAGGGTGGCTTCCGAACACCAATAACAAAACTAAAAATCAATACACGTCACGTAGCATTGAGACGCATTCCTTTGTAGCCTTATTGGCTGTGGCAATTTCCATGTACTGCTCACCATTGATTAGACAGCAGGACGTTTAATTTGGAGCAAGAGGGTTTCAACCGTGGTTTTATGGGGGGCTAAACTTAACTCTGGAATATTTAATAAATTAATTACATTAATAAAGAAGAAAAGAATGGGGAAATGTTGGTAATCGTTGATTAATCGGAAATTGCAGCTCTCGTCACAGTGTGGCAGTATTGCCGCTCAAATTCAAAGCAGTCAGACCGGCAAGGTGTCTCGCCCCATGTGTTTCCGTGCAGGGATAAAACCTGAATGCTGACATCAACAAAAAAACAATCTGCGTCTGAAACCTAAATAGTTGAAAGGTCACCGGACAAACCGGCTTCGCTTGATTTTAGCAATGCACCGAGGCATGATTAACAATCTGCATTTTGGAAACGTCATGAATTCCTGATTCAGGGTAAGAATTTGAATTCCAAAAAAACATAATTTTTCGTTTAATTTTTACTGTGTGGTTTGTAAAATATAATTTGTGACTTTAGGCAAAATGTGATGGCATATTCTGTGCAAATTATGTATTCTTACATGCCACAATTAAATGGATGGTATCACAAAACCTTCCAAGTTGGAACAAAATGTTATGAAAGGGAGAGGAGGAATGCTTGACACAGCTATCCTGAAAGAGCAGCTCTTAAGAGCTGTGAAAACCTAGAGTAATATGCATCACAAAACATGTTTTTGTCAAGGAAAACATAATCCCCCCCTAAAATTCGGCAAACTGTCACAATTCGCAGGCATAATTCAATGTTGTAATACATTCTTTGTTTTCATAGCGCTGAATGTAACCACCCTAGTGGCTGCAGGTATCAGTGCACTAATGACAAACATGCGAATCGAAAATTACCGCTTTGTACAAGCACGATTTGATGCATGTATCGTGAGCATAACAATTTATTACATACCTATTAATAAATGAATCGACGTATCTTTACAGCAAAAGGCACATAAAGTATATAGTCAGAAACCGCTTAATCCTATACAGGGTCGCGGTGTGCTGGAGCCTATCCCGGCAGACACAGGGCTCAAGGCAGGGCTATACCCAGAATGGGACGCCAGCCTATCATAGGGCACCAGGGCTAATTTAGTCCGCAGGCCAATTAACCTATGCAGCAGCGAGTATTTGGACTGTGGGAGGAATCCAAAGTGCTCGGTATAAATTTATAAAAAAAAATTCCCACAATGGAATTTGTCACGCTGGGTATATACTGTACAGTGAACACTTATCCATCCATCCATTTTCAGAAACCGCTTAATCCTATACAGCGTCGCGGTGTGCTGGAGCCTATCCCGGCAGACACAGGGCTCAAGGCAGGGCTATACCCAGAATGGGACGCCAGCCTATCATAGGGCACCGGGGCTAATTTAGTCCGCAGACCAATTAACCTATGCAGCAGCGAGTATTTGGACTGTGGGAGGAATCCAAAGTGCTCGGTATATATTTAGAAAAAATGTTCCCACAATGGAATTTGTCACGCTGGGTATATACTGTACAGTGAACACTTATGAATCTGCTCAATCCGGCCGCACTGGCTCAATCAGGTGACCATGACCGGTCCGGGCTTCCCTCAGGAGATGGGCGGCTAAATGTCAAACCGCACATACGCAACACCGGCCAAAAACATGATGACACCGCAAAAATGATCCAAAATTCCCCCACTGCGTGCCAACAGCAGGGCAGGGCAGAGAAAACCTTCAGGAAGTCAAGAGCATTATGCTGATGGCATACACAGGCCCTTAAGAACTGGCCACAGAAATCACCCTTGCATGTCAAACACTCCTGATACGGCGGCAACCTAGATGGTTATCCAAGCAAGTAATGTGGCTACGTAGGCTGCTGTACAGAGAAGCAAGTTATGTGCCTGCATACGCAGTTGTTATTAAACTGGCTATTGTTAAAGCTACAGTTTTATTTTTGCAATTTGATTTCCCTAAAGTTTTATTATTGTTGGACCAACAGTTCCTTGTGAGTGTAAGGGCCCACAAATAACAAGGCATTACGAATGCGTCCATGTCTATTACATGTCGAGGTTGCATTATAGCATGTCCTTTAGGAGAAACTGAACTCACTTAATGAAGGAAACGACATTCTACTGTGTGGATTCTTGCAGTTGTGCTCTGCAGCACTCTGTGCTTCTCTGACATTCCCTCAATGTTTATGCCTTTTCAGGCTGTGCTGCACGTATTTCTGAATTCAGTGTCTGGAGAAGCTCCCAGCACGTGGAGTGGTATGTCAGACACCATGCTGAACAACACGCAAAATAAGGAAACGCCATCGTAGCTGAAAAAATATCACGCTCCTAGGAAAAACAATCGCACTTGAGTGGCACGCATCCTGAGAAGGGAAGGAGTGACCTTTGCACAAAACTGGTTATGGTCCAGCAGTCAAGAGAGGAGCAATGTGGTGGAGAGGTTACAACCAGAGGCACAAGGAGGCGTGCGATTAATGTGTCTGAAGCTGCACAGGCCTAGGGGGCACGTTGTCGGCGTGGGGAGGCTTCATTCAAAACGAGCAGACTGGCACATGTGTCGGAGCAATGAGCCACCAGCAATGAGATCACTGGGTCAAATCCATGCTTCATCCACGTTTAATTAAACCAGGCTCTCAAGTGCAATGAGCTGATGATATTGTGAGCAGTCGCAATTGCCGTCAGATACACGATACTACGGATTTGTAGATAGATTGTATTTCTATTGGATGACTTATATGTGGCGAACCAGCATGAAGAGGCAATCTCTTAGACCTCCTGTAGCGTTATCCTCCACAGCTATTTCTTGACCCAATGTAACCAATGGAGTTCAGCTCAAAATATCAAACTTTTGGCACAGTCTTGATATTACACGTAATTTAACTCACAGTAATTTTAAACTGTTTAACAATGATATGAGGGATGATAATCTTGATGAAAATCAAAGTGTCTCACAAATTAGAGGTTTCGCCACCACATTCATATGGCAGGGGACAGATTCTCGAAAAGACAGCTGTTGTTGACTTCCCATAAAGTAGTAGCTATTTTATTGGCTCCAGATGGATGAAGGACTGATTTAACCCCTATCGGAATTAACTCACAACGATCCAATTAGAGGTGTGCGATGATTTATCCCCAGCAAAGAGGAATTGAACAACATTGCTTCTCAGGTGAGCAATTTAATGCAGGTGTCGCAGGTCTGGGAATCGATACTAATAGATGAATATAAGCATCGTTACACCTCTGCTTCCAAGAATGATTTGTTAAACGCTCCATCCACTGCAGCACCTGGCCAGAGTAAAGCACTCACAAATGTAATGCCGATACAGTGCACGTGACCAGTGCCAGCCAACTGCTGCCAAATAACCAATATTCCCAACTGCTGACTACTGACGGGGCGGCACGGCAAGATGGTCCCGGGTTTGAATCCCGGCTCAGGAGCCTTTCTGTGTGGAGTCTGCATGTTCTCCCCGTGTCCGCGTGGGTTTTCGCCGGGCACTCCGGTTTCCTCCCACAGTCCAAAGACATGCTGCTGCATAGGTTAATTGGCCTGCGGAATAAATTGCACTCGGTGCCCTGTGATGGATTGTCACCCCACCTGTGCTCTGTCGTTGTTGACATGTCGTTCTCTCTGCAGCTTTGTGCAGCGCTTTGTGACCCTCGGGTGAAAGGCGCTATATAAATGCTATTATTATTATTATTATCCTGGGTATAGCCCTGCCTTGTGCCCTGTGTCTGCCGAGATAGGCTCCGGCTCACCGCAACCCTGTACAGGATTAAGTGGTTTCTGACATTGATGATGATGTTGTTACCCACTGACCAGTGCCAGCCAGACGGCTGGGCAGACGCTCACCATCTCTGAATGCGGGCGCAGGTTGTAGGGGAAGACGGTGGCAGCGAGGGAGCCCAGGAACTCGGGGTGGGTCCACACATGGGCCAGGCCGCCGACATTGTGGTACAGGTACTGCAGGAACTGCAGCTGAGTGACGGGGTACTCGATGAGCCACGAGCCCTCCTCCTCCGCCTGCCAAGGCTTAAGGAGGGGGAGGGACGGGGGGGGGGCAAAAGACACCACCAGATGCGCCACCAATATCTACCTCATCAACAATCAGTAAAGAGACGTGGGACATTGGACGATTTGCTTAAAGGATTCACTTAAAGCTTTGGCAAATGGTGTCCTGTTTATTTTGTCTGAAGTTTAAGTTCCTGATTGTTTACCTTACACAGCTGGTATGCTGTCTGTGGTCTGTTTTGCTGTGATTTTGTTGTTGTTGTTGCTTCCTTGGAAATTTTAAATAGATAAGAGGTTTATTATTACGGCATAAAAATACCCAGTGAGCTTGCAATTAAAATATGAAAACGTTCCCAAAGTTTCCAGAGTTAGGTCACGTCAAAGTAAGTGTCATAAACCCGCCTCCGACCTGACATGGCCAACTACTAAATTGACCTAACTCGTAAAAAGAGCTATACTATGGATAACATTGGTCACGAAAGCCTTCGTGTTAAATTGACAAACCGCAAAAAGTCTCAAATGAGCAGGCGCCCGATTCGCGCCGCACGCATCGTGGGCGTGCGAATAAACGATTCCAACAAGCAGATCATCGGACGCATCACCACAATAATAATAATAACAAGTTTAAATTTAGAATGCGCACATATTAATTCACTGTTGAAGGTACTCATTCGACAAGAGAACGACTCAGAGGCGCGAGGAAAGCACAGAGAGGGGGAGGAGGCAGCCAGGCGGTTTGCCGGCGCCATATTGCCACACACTGATTCCTATATATTAGGATGTTAACGGCCAATTAATCACTGAGTATTTTTTTAAGTTGTGGGAGGAAACCGGAGAGCCCGGAAGAAACCCACGCAGAGCAGGGGGAAAACACACAAACTCCACACAGAAAGGCGCGCAAGGCGGGGAATCGAACCTGCTCGGGCAAGACCATTCTTTCTGTGAGGCGCATATGTTACCACTGCGCCAACTCTCCACGTGCCACCTGCGAGCGACGGTGGCGCACCTGGTTGACGGTGGAGCGCAGCATGGCGAGTAGGGTCAGCACCGCCTCCAGGCACGGCGCCACCACGGACGGAGGTGCCGAGAACACACTGGGCGGCAGCCCCAGGCTGTAGCGCCAGATTGAGTCCAGGTCCAGCTGCGGAGGGGAGGACGCCGAGATGAAGATTCATTCATCCGGTCATTGTCAGAAACCGCTTAATCCTGTACAGGGTTGCGGTGAGCCGGAGCCTATCCCGGCAGACACAGGGCGCAAGGTAGGGCCATACCCAGGATGGGACGTCAGTCCATGACAGGGCACTGGGAGCAGTTTAGTCAGCAGTCCGATGAGCCTATGCAGCAGCGTGTATTTGGACTGTGGGAGGAAACCGGAGTGCCCAGCGAAAACCCATGCAGACACGGGCAGAACGTGCAAACTCCACACAGAAAGGCACCCGAGCCGAGATTCAAACCCTGTGAAGGTCAGCACTATACGAGAGGGTGTGGGTGGCCTCGTTGCCTTTGTCTCCCCAGTGGTGGTGTTAACTCACCAGATACTCTTTTAAGGCCGAGTCGACCTAGCAGAGGACTGGTTAAAATAGTCGCCACTGTTATTGGTCAAAGTGGGTTCATAGGGCTATGTGCCAACCGCTAAAGGACCACTGGGGGGATGATACACATGCATGAACACAAGGTGCCAGTCAGCAACCTGAGATCTATGTGATGTCAGCACATTCATCACATTCCAGCGTAAAGCCATTGATGAAAACAAGCTCTGCTAGCAGGATATGTTGCTGCAAGCCAAAGCTGTTTGCATCCTCCATCTCATTGTCTTTTTATGTGGTCACAAGTCTATCTTCCAAAACAGATATTTTTTCTTGTCAACTGCCTCCCACCACGATTGAGAGCTAGATCAATGGATGGGTTAATCGTACAGAATAGAGAATACGCAATGATTTTTTTCACCAAATTGCTGTAGATTATTGGAATGACATTCCTGAAATAGAAATTGAAGCAGAGGGAATTTAGCAGATTATTTGTGAGAAGGAATTTCAGGACACAGCCATAGGGTAAAAGAGAAGTACATGAACGATGAGTGTGTAAGAGTCCACGTAAATAGATGACATAAAGGTTAACCTCACATCTCTTTTGTAACCATTAAAGAAATGTATCGTGTTTTATGGTTCAATGTGACCGGTCCATATGTAAGTCTTACTGGAGTGTGTCCGACACAACACATAAACTTTACCTTGGCCCAACTTATGTATGACGAGTGTGTGAGGGGTATCGATGCTTTAATGTGTGCAGACACACTCAGCGGGCGCTAAAGAAGAGCCCGACCAATTGATTTATCCAGTTTAATTCAATTTGTGTTATCAGTGTTGTGTCATGGGGTAAACAAAGTCACACTGGAAATGTCACAGCAAGCAGGAATCATGGGTTACTGCCGTAAGTCTACGACAGGTTCGTAGCCCAGCGCACTAACCACTGAGCCACCGTAACAATGTTACTTTTCACCTCCCCTCCTTGTAAGAGGAGATACGCAGTGAGCGGCGAGCCGGCCGTCAGGCCTCACCTGCACATTCTCGGGAACGGAGGTGATGGGCCGGTTGAGGAAGAGGGCGAGCAGGAAGAAGTAGAGCTGTGGGAGGCTGGCATGGTTGGGCAGGCACGAGAGCAGCACCGAGAATCCGGGAAGTAGGCAAGCGTCGGAGTTGATTTCTCGTGGGATGACGCCACCGCCGGGCCCCCGGCCAACATTGAACCCTGGTGTCGCGCACGATCATCATCATCATCATCACGGGGCCGACCGACGTACCTGCAAGTGCTTAAAGTGATGACAATTAATCTCACAAAGACCAACTCTAAATGCATTGTGACAGATTAATGGCACTTTTTTTACAGAACAATTCAGTCATCCTGATCCACGATTAAGGCATCTGTTATGTCTCCACCTGGACTCTTGTTGAGTGTTATGCTTTGCCCGAAATGTTGTTGTGTTTTTGCCGGCGTCGTGGCGATGCGTTTTGGGTCAACAGATGATATCGCCACCGGCACGGCACGACGTTCGGCAGTGACGTCATCGGTAATGACGTCACCGCAGTGCGTTCGGCTTGGTAGGCTGCCATTTTTATCCCTTTGACCCTCTTATTCTCTCATAGTTAGAACACACTCACACAGACACGTTAAGTTGTTGTTTACGTGGTGATTCATGCATTAAACGAGGCTGGAGTTCTAGGTTGCAATCCTGACTCTGCCTGCATGAGCGAGTGAAGAAAGGCATTGGTTAAGCTGCCTGTATAGCCTTGCGACACACTGCTAGGCTAAAGAGAACAACATCATTCCACAATTACGTTATTTTATTTACGTCTAAACATTAGGTAAAAACGTCGCTAACTTTGCTCTGACAACTGGTCGAACTTCTATGGTGATGTTGACCAACACCGCGTGGTCTGGAAGCCTACTTTCCAACGCCGTTGCGGCCGTCTCAACCATCACAGGCGTGCCCTCACCCAGGACAGTTGGCGTCTGCCCGCTGACCAGCGCCTGCGTCAGGTCCAGCCACCCTCCGCCCGGCGAGCCCTCCTGGAACCGCCGCAGGATGCTTCCGTTGCTAAGCAGCGACACGAGGATGCGCATCACCACAGTGACCGTTGCCGGGTGCAGGTGTCCCTGCACGAAGAGCAGCAGCCAGTCGAAGCCCAGGATCCGCAGCATCTCCTCGCAGGCCCTGCGGCAGGAGGGGACCGGAACACGGGGTTGTGGAGGTTATGGACGTAGGAAAAGTGGAGGGTAGCTGCCGGAAAATATATAATCGCCATGAATTCTGGCGACGGTCACAAACAGAGCTGCGTGCTAGGTATGCAGACGACGTTTGCGTTGAAAAGTCCACTAAAAGCTACCAGTAGTGAATATCCATCCATCCATTGTCAGAAACCGCTTAATCCTGTACAGGGTCACGGTGAGCCGGAGCCTATCCCGGCAGACACAGGGCGCAAGGCAGGACTATACCCAGGATGGGACGCCAGTCCATCACAATATTCATTCATTTATTCCACATTAGTGTATTATATTGATGCTACAGTGTTAGACTGACAAATCGGGTTGTACGTGTACATGCAGTGTTTGGATTCTATACTATAGTTTTGTTGTTTTAGCTAATTTTACTACGATTGTGCCAACTGCATCATTTCATAAGAAGTAGTTTCCATTCGGAAGTCCCGAACAGCTCACAAAAGAAGATATCACAGAGCTACTTCTGTGATCCCTATCGAATTGCAGTGAATGTGATATTGCTAAATTCTTCAGAGCTGGAGTATAGCCAATTTAAGTGAAAAAACTAATTTTATCTGATCTGAAATGTTGTGTGCAGTCACTGATAATCAGGCTGAGATCATGAATTCACACCACTAGAAAATCAGGTTGAATCATGGGTTACTACCTTAAGTCTACGACAATATCTCAGCAGTGCAGGTTCATTGGTCTGACCCCTGAGCCACGTAAACATCTCCAGCGTTTTCATTATTTACAGATGACATTAAAAGAGCATTTTAGTTCAAGGGATTTGTAAATGGCTCACGGTTGGCTTAAGATGTCCTTTTCTGCAGAGGTGTGAATTAAGTCAAGAAGGACCTCGAGAAGTTGGTTGCGGAGAAATATATTTCGAGCAGACACCAAACCGGCACCATCCTCCTCCATCCCTAAACAAACCAACACCAGACCATTAAAGTAGATTACTGTAGATTCACTGTTTAATGGGGGTCAAGGTAGAAGCGTTCACGTCGCGATCCCTGTCAGGTAATACTTGGTATTGCCTGCGAATTTTACCAAACACTTCGAGGCCGAGCCGAAAGACAACGATGTCCAGAGGCTGACCATCGTGCTTCGAAGAATCGCAAAGAAGAAGACTGTTTAATGAAAAATTTACAAAAATGAAACCACAATCTTTGATTTTGTTTGTATCATAATTTCAGCAAAACAAACCAGGTGCATGAATGATTGTGAAAGGTTCACATACCTTCATTGTCGGTCAGAGATTCATCATCCTGCGGTTCATCCGCTCGGAGCTCCACAAACTTTTCTGAGACGGAAAATGTTGGCAATGTGGAGGCGAGAAACTGTCCGTACCTGGGGATTTCAAGATTTGTATTTTCATTAAATAATCTACCATAATGTATTTTGTGTGTCCTGTGTCTATGTGTGTACACGTGTGTGCAATGATTAGGGCACAAGAATATAATTTACTGCATCTTCGGTTTATTTTCTGGTCGACTCAGCCGCAAATGAGTACCTAGTGCGGTGCATAGACATTGCCACTGGGGAGACAAAGGCGGCCGGGCGTGGTGCTGGTCACCCACCTCCTCGTGTGCCGTGTCGACCTTCACAGGTGCTCACTAACAGCACTTGACCCTACAGTCTGTTTAGGCTATAAGCAGAATCTTTGTCTCATTTGTGCATGAGTGTCTACACGAGCAAGCTGCCTATACTTGGGTTAAACTAGGCTCTTCTTGTGTGTGGGTATGTGTGTGTGCGTGTGCCCATTGCCCTTGTGAGCATGGGGAGCGGCTGCTGACCACAGCAGGTCGCTGCTGCTCGGGAAGCCCTGCAGGAGGAGGCCAAGCAGGCGCGCGATGGACGTCACGGTGGCCTTGGACAGGGGCAGCGTGTGGTCCTTGAGCACGTGGAGCAGCTTGGGCACCAGCTGCAGCGCCAGCATGATGCGGCGCAGCTCTTCCACATCGCTGCACCCACGCACACGGTGGGGGAGTGTGTGCACAGTGACGGGCCGAATCGTTGCAAGCATATTTTCCAAACGGTATCGAAACGCGTAGAAAAAGCACTCGGCCTCGTCCATTATGCAAAAACACTGCTGACGTTTTCTGAAGAATTGCATTCCGGTGTCGTCTTAGATCAACATCAATTACATTGAAGCAAATGTGACCGACTAACAGGCAGAACTTAATCCCAGACACAAATCTAGGACCGGTTCAGAAAATCGTCACTGGTGTTGGCCGCGAGCGGGATTCGAACTCGGGTCACCAGGTTTGCAGCCCAGCACGCTAAACGCTGCGCCACCGCTTCCCCCCGTACAGTGCATACTCCCGCATACGCACTAACGACCGTTAGTGTGAGCGCGTTCCGGCGACCGCGTCATTATGTGTACTTTAATGAGCACCCATGGGGGGCGACCCCGGAAAGCATGCGACCTCCAGAACCAGGGCGGACACGGGCGCGGCAGGAAATGAAGCCATTTGTGAACTCGATTCATCACACGCATTCCTTGCTGGGGCCCGCCGGGAGCTGTGGTAACTGACGAAATGGCAACGAGAGGAGAAATCCGAAATTCACAAAGGTGGCTTGTGGTGTGAGGACATGGTAGAGCATGTTTGTATGTGGGGTGGCACGGTGGCGTGGTGAGTAGCGCTGCCGCATCACGGCACTCCGGTTTTCTCCCACAGTACGAAAACATCCTGCTGCAAAGATGAATTGGCCTGCGTACTAAACTGCCCCCAGTGCCCTGTGATGGACTGGCGTCACATCCCGGGTGTAGCCCTGCCTTGCGCCCTGGGTCTGCCGGGATAGGCTCGGCTCACCGCAACCCTGTACAGGATGAAGCGGTTTCTGAAAATGGATGGATGGCTGTTTGTATGTAACATATTGTAACATGCCGTGTGTTCACATACTAACCCTTGAAAGAATAAAATGCAAGTTCCCTAATTAACTTCCTCGTTATGTACAGTGCAATCTTCTTCTTAGCGATTCTTCGAAGCAGCGCGATGGTCAAATTACAGTTTCCCATTTTCTTACACAGTGCAATGTAAATAACATAAATTCCAGGTTAGAGAAATTACATAATCTCGTGAAAAAATGTCATGAGCTTGCCATATAAAACTGTTCCAACTAGAACTCCACATCCTGGATTACACTTTCAGACGATTGATAAATAATAATACATTTACATTTATAACGCGCACATATTCATTAAATGTCGAAGGTATTCATCGACGAGAGAAATAATGTTTATCTGAACAACTGGAACACAGTGACTTTATCAGCACTGCCTGAAAGAGACGAGCAAATGAAATCCATGCAGCTTCCCGATGGGAGAACCGCTCTCAAGATAGGCTAGCGCTGTTGCACTGCAATCACGTGTATAGTGGAGGATGTACATTTTCCAATTGGTTTGGGCAAAAACACGTCAATCTCTCAATCTCTCCATTCCCAGCGTTGGGCCAAATTGCCACGGCAATGCTTTTCAGCCATTGCGATAAGATGCAAATCTGGTCTCTTGCCACCAGATTCCAGATAGCAATAAAACTATGAGCACAATTTGCATGAAAATGGAAAACAGTCTTCAACCTTGAGGCAAAACAAACACGAGAGGCAAATGGAGCAGCGTGGACAGAGTCTACGGCTCCCACAACGACTGGAAATTGGGCAAAGTGATCCGTGGATGGCCTTGGGCTGTTTCAGGATTTGTAGTACAACCTAGGCTGTCAGTCTCCATACGCCTTGGGTCCAAGCCATCCTGCCGTGTCCCCACACCCTCTCCCTACCCTCCGAAATCTGTCGGTAAGCGATCCTAGAGCAGGTTTCTATTACAGAGGGTTCAATACCTGTTGTGGTTAAGCACAGGCTGACCTCAGCTGAAATGCAGTAATTTCCCTTAAGCAATAACATGGCTCTGAAGCTAAATTAAGCAAAAGATGCCAGCGACATCACGACTAGTTCCTAAGGTGACGCACCTGCTGGAGTCCAACTCGATATGAGATGTTTGCTCATCGGTACGCTTGGTGCTGGGACGGCCCCATTAAAGCTGCCATGAGCCCCATTCATAAGCCTAGTGGGCTAGCCTCCCAGTGGCCTTGGAAATGCGGCAAAAGGCTGTGTTACCTGGACTCTGTGAGGAGGTCGACAAAGTGGTCAAGGAGCGAGAGGTGCAGGTCATACGGCGAGTGGAACCATATCTGCGGAGAAGCCAGAGGTGACATCACACTCACTGAGGTGCTTCCGTTCGGTTTAACAAGCCGTAGGCTTTGGTACTGGTGCACAAAAGCATCCTTAATCGTGATGCTACAAACCCCCATAAACCATCTTATTAAACACAGGTGCAACAGATGTATCGTGCTGCCGTGCTCCCGGCAAATCGCGCGTTTCAAACCGTCCATCATGCGGGGCGAGCGGGTCGGTGCTGAGGAATCACCTGCAGGTCGGTGACCAGGTCGCAGAACGCGGGCAGGCAGAGGCCGCTCAGGCTGTCGCGCTCACGCCCGCTCTCCACCGTGCCCGCCAGTGACAGCGCCAGGTGGAGGCTGTGCGTGTTCAGCAGTGACCGCTTACGTTTCAGCAGCATTGCCAGCAGCTGCCGGGGGTCACGATATTGAATGACTGCAAGCAGGCATGCGTTTATTCAAACGCCCACGTGATCCGACACATTTTGCACGTCACAACTGAAATAGTAGTTACATTATTTCACGCATTGTTTTTCTAATTTGGCTTTTATGGACTGCTGCCACCACGACCCTCACCAGGACAAGCGGTTTAGAAAATGGATAGATGGATGGTCTCATTTATATTTTTTCAAATTTCTACGCTTCATTCGTACAATGCTGTCCATTCCATTCACCCAAATGTAGCATTATCCACAACATCTACAAAACGTCTCTATCAGCAATCCTCACGCGCACTATTCAACGCACGCATCGCGAGAGCAAGGATAGCGTGCATTCGGCGCGTTAACCCGTCGCCCCGCGCCTACTCGCAAGCAACACGCCGCACCTGGTACCCGCGGATGCGCTCCATCTCGCGCTGCGCCAGCTCGCTGCCGCGCACGGCGCACACCAGGGCCTTGGTGGCGGCGTACAGTGCCTCCACGTCCCCGGCCATGGCCAGGAGGCCCAGCAGCAGGGCGGGCCCGCCGACACACTGCAGCGAGCTGGCCACGGGGCGCGCGGCACTGCGCCGCACTCCTGCGGTAAACACGCAAAACCGCCGAGACGTCACGGC
The DNA here is from genome assembly GCA_036362915.1 of Geotria australis. Classification (NCBI taxonomy): domain Eukaryota; kingdom Metazoa; phylum Chordata; class Hyperoartia; order Petromyzontiformes; family Geotriidae; genus Geotria; species Geotria australis. The sequence continues at coordinate 11,760,710 of JAZEWU010000002.1, read as the reverse complement.
ACCGAACGCTGCCCCAACGGCTCCTCAAACGCACATCGGAAATTGTTGGGATATAATAATAATAATAAATAATAATTCACATTTATAGCTCGCACATATTCATTCAATGTCGAAGATATTAATTCGACGAGAGAAGGACTCAGAGGCGCGAGGAAAGCGCAGAGAGGCGGAGGAGGCAGCCAGGCGGATTTGCCGGCGCCATATTGCCACACACTGCTTCGTATATATTATGATGTTACCGCTTAGTCCTGTACAGGGTCGCGGTGAGCCAGAGCCTATCCCGGCCTATCCCGGCAGACACAGGGCGCAAGGCAGGGCTACACTGCTAGCCCCCTTACACCCCAGAGGATTTGGGTTTTTCACAAATATGCATGACTCATCATCGCTTGCCTCCAAAGCACTGGCTGACAGATGTACATCACCACACCCGGCTCAAAGGTCAATTGCCAGTTCAGGCAGCCACAGTCCTCCGAGTCGTTCTCTCGTCGAATGAATACCTTCGAAATTGAATGAATATGTGCCATGCGTTATAAATGTAAAATTATTAATTATTATTTTAATAAGTATTATTATTAATTAACCTGGAACAGCCTGCCACATCTATTAAGCCAAACACAGTCCCCCACAACCTTCAAAAAAATTAAAAAAGGCACCTCTTCACTGACTCACAACAAACCGACTGAGCCAGGCTTCGCGCCTCGGAATCAACGGACGCAATGCGCCCGCAGAATATGCGCACGTTACAAATATATGTATTATTATGGACTGGCGCCCATCCTGGGTGTAGCCCTGCCTTTCGCCCTGTATCTGCCGGGATAGGCTCCGGCTCACCGCGACCCTAGTACAGGATTAAAGCGGTTTTCTGACAATGAGATGAGGTGATTATTATTAACATTAATAACCCCGGACAAGCGCCACGGGTGGCACGCACGTGCCGCGGGAGACCTACCCAGGTTACCGATGACGGCGGCGCCGATGGTGCGAGAGGGCCCGCCCAGGTGCCCTGCCGCGTTGTGCAGCAACATCACCGGTGTCACGTTCTCGTTGGACGAGAGACCGATCTGCCCCGTGGCGAGACGGAACACGTTGCTCATTAATTGCATCTCCATTCAAGGGCAATGCCTTGACAGGCACTGCTGTACAGGTGTGGCACGTCTGTGCAATGCACAAGGCTGTTAAGACTCAAGAGCGGCCAGGCTGACGCAGATTTTCACGGAATGTTTGTTTGAGAAGTTCATCGTAACTTCCAGGCAGGCACCATGTACATTCAGCAGATAAAGACGTGTATAATCGTCATGAATTTCTGTGAACCGACCGTGATCTTTCTCTGTCCGTGCTCGATACCCGTTGCCAGCGAGGCCTCACCTGCTTGGCCACAGCTCGGCTGTCGGCCTTGTTGTAGGCTTTGCGGATTTTGGCGACGGTGAGCAGTGAGGCAGAGAGCGGGTAGAGAGTGAACGAGAGCCGCTCCTCGGGCACCAGCGACGCGGTCGCCGAGGCTGCCTGCTCCGACTTGCCGTCTGTCGCTGTGGAAAAACCCCACGGCGGACGCCTGCTTTTAGAATTGTTCTCCGCTTCTTGTGTTTCCAAGCATTGATTATATTGTGTAGGTTTCCACGGTTGTGCCTTATAGCTGTCCGATATCTTTCCGGGTGGGAGAGAAATGTCAGGCACCACGGGAAACGACAGGCGGTACAACCGGAAACACAGAGCTGTGTCAGTCACGATAGAAACAGAGACATGTTTGAGTTACAAAGCATAGCATAAAAAATATAGAATATGGTTTAAAATAAAGGGTTTCTAAGCTTGGTAAATCAAATGTAATAAATTGTCTTCAATCAACTACTGAGATTCCAAGGTGTCTACCAGAAACAAAATACTATTATTACGCTTATCAAGCAATTAAAGTGGTGTGTGATTGATTATTATATCCTTGCATGACTGAATAAAAAGCCGCCCTTGTTTGGGCGAACTGGCACAAGATAAACTTGGCACACAGGTAGAGCCTCAATGAATGTAATCTGCATACGGGCATATAGCACAACAAGCAAAACCGAGATAAGCACCAACACATGCGTGCTTGAGAAGGAATTCAAGTGATCATGCCGAGCCCTTTGACATCACATAGGCTCCGGCTCACCGCGACCCTGTACAGGATTATGTAGATGGAATGTAACTTCTATTTGCACTATATTTGTTATAATTATAGTTTTTGTTCTAGATCTGTGT
>JAZEWU010000002.1:11738464-11749669 GCA_036362915.1 Geotria australis | reverse complement strand
ATTATTATTATTATAAATGCTATTATTATTAAAGAGCAGTTTACTTTGATCATCTCATAGTAACAAAGAGAGGGAATTTACACGAATAATAGCAAATAAATAGACTAACAAATTTTGTGACAATAGATAACTTTACCAACAACAATAGAGAATTGCAGAACGATACCATACAGTGCTTGTTGGAGGAGGTGGAAGGAAATTACATGTTGGCTTCACGTCAAAGTAGATAAGACTGCTGAGGAAATACCGTGTTTGTAGAAGCATGACAGTTTTGTTTTTGTTCATAAATAACCGTTTAGAGCCCTTTGTCAACACACTGCTGAAGGCCGCCCGACAGTGTTGGTTATGGGGGTTGTTTAACCATACTTGACCATACTAGTCGGGATGGATTGATGGAGTGGGGGCAGACTGGTTCAGATCCATCCATCAATCCATTGTCAGAAACCACTTAGTCCTGTACAGGGTTGTGGTGAACCGGAGCCCATCCCGGCAGACACAGGGTGCAAGGCAGGGCTATACCCAGGATGAGATGCCAGTCCATCACGGGGCACCAGAGGCAATTTAGTCAGCAGGTCAATTAACCCATGCTGCAGTATCTCCTGGGACTGTAGGAGGAAACCGGAATGCCTGGCGAAAACCCACGCAGACACGGGGAGAACATGCAAAGGCCACACAGAAAGGCACCCGAGCAGGGATTCAAACGCGCGACCTTCTTGCTGTGAGGCGGCAGGGTTACTCATTGTGCCACCGTGCCGCCCCGATATAACAGCAGATACATGTAAATTGTAAAACAGAGTGTAGCTTTGATTATTCTTGGCCGTGATAATGATGGCAATTCCCAGATAAATAATAGTGAAAAGTGAATCCTACGAATGTGATGGTGTTGCAAAATGTTCTGGGAACAACAGGATGTCATAGACACCGTGTACTTTTTAGAGAACACAGCCCCAAAACGGAAACACCGCAGCAATACTTCACCCCGGGGAGCTTGCTGAGCAAACGAGAGGTAGGAAACAACAACAAAAGCGGTTAGTATTTTTACAGGACATAGGCTCAAGAGGCCATAAACCTTGTATTCCTGTAGTACCTGGTTCTGGGAGGGGAAGGGGAGGCCCAGGGAGATGGAAGCACAGTGCCCTCCCCGTCAGCCCACGCTTCCAGAATAGACATGCTAGCGCAGCACAGAGACGGACAGAGCGAGAGAAAGTGGCCATCACAGCCCGTGATGAAGCAACAGACTCGGGACGACAAAAGCTGTTAGGACACGGAGACACGGCAACAACGGACACACTGGAAAGGCATGGAAAGGAAATACAATCATTTCCACGTGGACAGACAATAAAGTGCATCGACTGCCCACTAACGACATTCGGCCCACATAACATTAGAGGGTTAGACTGGGACTGTTGCCTTTCTGTGAAACTAGAACACACATTTTGCATTACATTAAGACACCATATTATTTCAAACATTTTTATCCTATGCAAAGCTGTAGGATGCTTAACACCAGCAGTTAACCAACTGGAAAATCTGGGTTATGGCCCCCATCTGAATATTGAACAATGTCAATTCAAATACATATCTGTAATCAGGAATCTGGCATGCAGTGGATCCATGGGTCAGAGTAGATTGAGTTGTATGCATAAGTGTCGACTCCACCGCCTCTCATCGGGTAAACTTCATCTCGACAAAGGCCACGACTTCCGTTGTCGAAACTTCTCGCACGTCAAAACACACGCGCCGTAGCGCGCCGACTCTTCCCGTGACGATCATTCGCCATCCCAGACGCCCTTACGAACCGCTAACGGACAACGCGCGACGACGGACGCCTTACCGGTCGAACGAATCGGTGGCCATCTTGTAGAGGTGACTGAAGACGCGCCCGCAGTGCAGGAGGGTCGGAGGGCAGGAGTCCGTGACGACGCCGTCCTCCGAGTCGGCCTCCATCAGCTCGGCGAAGAACGCCACCTGCTCGGGCGTGCACGCGGGCGCCGGAGCGGGGCTCAAGTCGCGCGTCTGGGCGAAGCACCCGAGGAAGCGCAGCGCGTCGGCCAGCTTCTCGTAGCCGATCTCGGTGAGGAAGTAGTGCGCGTTGGCGGGCTCGCAGCGCATCGCCGCCGTGAGGGCGTGCAGCGTCGTGCGCGTCAGCTCCGCCACCTCGGCGGTGCGCTGCGGGATCTCCCTGCCGCACTGCCCGGCCGACAGCGACGACTCCATGGAGACGAGCATGGAGAGGAGGTAGACGAAGCCCCCGACGCGACGGAAGGCGCGCCGCGACCGGTGGCTCTCGCGCAGCACGCCGAGCAGCGCCTGGCGGAGGGCAGTAACAAATAATGACGGTTACGGGTTTACGGGCATACCTCGCTTTAAGGCGCTTCGCTTTAGAGCGCTTTGCGAATACGGCGCTTTTCAATTGTATTTGTGTTTGTTATTTTCGGCGCTTGCCTTGCTCTTAAGGGGGTTTTCGGCCGTATACGCACACATTAGCCGACTCCAGCTTCAAGCAAAATAATAGCACTATAACAAACCTATGGCTCTGTTAAACAGTCCTGAATTAATATTATAATAATGCTCTTCTACTTACAAACACATGTAAAATTAATCACTCTGAAACAGAGGGAGACCAATTCGGAGGTGCGAGGAACCGCAGAGAGGTGGGGCAGGGGGAAGATAACCATGTGGTAAGCTGGCGCCAACATTTGCCAGACATTGTGTCTTCTATGTCTTAAGATGTTATCAGCAAAATAGTGTTTTTTAACTATGGGAGGAAACGAGAACACGCGACAAAAACCCATGCGGACAAGGAGAGAACACACAGACACCAAACAGAGCGGCACCCGAACTGGGAACTTGACCCAGGACCTTCCTTGGCGAGCGTCACAGATCGAGCCACGAAAACCCACGTCAACACGATCCCTGTTACTACCGCCATCTCTCATCGCCGCCCAGAAAGCTCTCGCCCGTCGCGAAGCACTCACGGCGAGGATGTCTGCGCGGAGCCGGAGCTGCGAGGCGGTGGCGAGCGAGTTGGCGAGGCTGAGCATGGAGATCATCTCCTCCTCGCCGCGCGCCGACAGCAGCAGCTGCTGCTCGAGCGCGAGCGCCCGCATGCGTGCGGCCGGGTGGCGCAGCACTGCGTGGATGCTGCGCGCGCCGCCACACTCCCGGAACACGTCTACACAGGGCGGCAAAGACAAAGATCCCCCCGTATAGCCTGAACAGACTGTTGGGTCAAGTGCCGTTAGCGAGCACCTACGAAGGTCTAAAGGGCACGCAAAGGAGTGGGTGACCATAACCACGCCCGGCCGCCTTTGTCTACCTAGTGGCAATGTTTACACAGCTCACTAGGTGCTCATTTGAGGCTGAGTCGACTTAGGGGAAGCCCAGGGCTGGTTCAGAAAATCGTCACTGGTGTTGGCTGTGAGCGGGATTCGAACCGGGTCCCCAGGTTTGTAGCCCAGCGCGCTAAAGACTGAGCCACGGCTCCCCAGGGCGGCACGCAAGTGCACACGCACGGATGGGGGTGATCGACGCATGATAAACGCTCTTCCTTGGTGGCGCATTACAGCTGTGCACACCTGGTGCTGCTGTCGTTGCTGTTGCCGGTTTAAACGGCCGTTATCCAGGTTAATAATATCTATTTATAACGCAGAGTGTCGAACGCTCGCTGACAGGAGGTCATGGGACAGACCCAGGTGCCATTGGCTGCCTGACTGAGATGACTGGCTGGGGCACCACCTGTGCTCCCCACCATGCCAGATTGCTGAGTTTTAACCTACATCACTGATATTGAATTGGGAGGACCTGCATCGAGCAGATTGTACCTTGTTTTTTACTGATGTATTTAATATAGTAATGTGATTATGGCTTCAGTTTGTTGCTGCTGCTGGTACCTGAGTTGGTGTTCGATCCTTGTAAGATGATGGTCAGGGTTTCCATCACCAGACAGGCATACTCACTCCACTCCTTCACTGATCCATCCACAGTGTCTGAAGTGGCAGAAAATGTACCTATAACTACCAACATACTATGTACATTAAAACCAAGTCAATAATGCCCTGTATACTAACATAAAACATAATAAATGTACGTAAGAATATAATAAAGCTTTCTAAGACACTCGATTTGCTTAAAATACACATTTGTACATATATGAAATCAATATTATATTATTTGTTAGCAACATAACAACTTCAGTTTCCACACATTACACTTGAGGTAATGCATTTCCGAACATCAAATCCCGGGTCGGGTGCATTTCTGGGTGGAGTTTGCATGTTCGTGGGTTTTCGGCGGGCACTCCGGTTTCCTCCCACAGTCCAAAAACACGCTGCTGCATAGGTTAATTGGCCTGCGGACTAAATCTCCCCCGGTGCCCTTTGATGCTGGACTGGCGTCCTATCCTGGGTATAGTCCTGCCTTGCGCCCTGTGTCTGCTGGGATAGGCTCTGTCTCACCGCGACCCTTAAAAAAACCACTAATTAATAAGTTGGCCGATAACATCATAATATATAGGAAGCAGTGTGTGGCAATATGACGCCGGCACACCGCCTGGCCGCCACCTCCACCTCTCTGCGATTTCCTCGCGCCTCTGAGTCTTCTCTCGTCGAACGAACATCTTCGGCATTGAATGAATATGCGCGCGTTAAAAATGTAAATCATTATTATTAAGCGGTTTTTGATAACGAGATGTGGAAGCTCACGGTCTCCGTCTGCCTCGCGCTCCTCCGCGCCCTTGAGGAAGGCGGCGTAGTGGTGCAGGCACCCGACGAGCGCCTCCAGCAGGCCTGCCTCGCGGTACACCTCGCGGAACACGGGCGGCGCGTGCCGAGCGAACCTCAGCAGCGCGGCCGCGGCCGCCGTGCCGAGCGGCCCCGGCGAGGCCCCCCCCGCCGAGGCCCGCAGCGACGCGGCCAGGCCGGCCAGCTCGGCGCGCGGCGCGTGACGCAGCTGGAACACCACGTAGTCGAGGATCTCCAGGTAGCGCGTCTGCGCCGACGCCGGCTTCCCGTGCAGGGCGGCCGCGGCTTCGTGGCCCCTGCCGCCGGCGCCGCCCCCGGGGCCTTGCGACGCCAGGATGAAGTAGTTGGCGCGGTCAGACATGTAGACGCTGGCCATGGCGTCGAGCGTGGCGCGCGCCAGCGGCTCGCCGTGCGACCGCACGAAGGCCGACTGCAGCACGGAGAAGGCCTGCACGTTGCGCACGCTGAGGCCTGCGCGGGAAGGGACGCGGCGCCGAGACGGCGGGGGGGCAACCGACAACGCTTGACGGATTACGAAATCATCACGCGGCAGAGCGGAAATTATATCATCATCATCATTGTCAGAAACCGCTTAATCCTGTACGGGGTTGGGGTGAGTCGGAGCCTATCCGGGCGGAGCGCAAGGCAGAGCTATACCCAGGACGGGACCTCATCCCTCTGCTCAGAGCAGATTGGTGAAATGCGGGTCTGAGGACTGGTTCACAGTGACTCACCGCTCATGTCGCCATCGCCAGGAATCTAACGCAGATTGCGGGTTTATAGCGCAGTGAACTAACCACTTCGCCGCCATTCCACCCGTAACCAGTTAATTCAGGATGATTTTTTCACAGGTGTGAATTAGGTAGTCACAGTCCCAAGCTGGACAATTAAGGTCATGGTCTCACAGGTTTACCAATTAAAATAAATTGCCTCATTAAAATGTGAATCAGGAAGAAAATTACACAATATAATTGATTATTTTGAAAACATTTTCCAGGAACAATAACAACAACAACCTGTCAGCAACATCTCATCAACAGTATTATCCAGTGACAGAACCGATTCCCATGCCTTAATCATTCCAGCCATCATCATTAATCTGCTATTAAGCGGGCGGTGTGACGTATGGTAATTACACTGCGGTGAAAAAAGGTGGGGGGGGGGCGTCACGGTGTTCGGTGAGTACCCCTGCCGCATCACAGCAAGCAGGTCCCGGGTTCGAATTACGGCTTGGGTGCCTTTCTGTGTGGAGTTTGCATGTTCTCCCCGTGTCCGCGTGGGTTTTCGCCGGGCACTCCGGTTTCCTCCCACAGCCCAAAGACATGCTGCTGCATAGGTTAATTGGCCTGCGTACTAAATTGCCCCCCGGTGGCCTGTGATGGACTGGTGTCCCATCCTGGGTAGAGCCCTGCCTTCTAGCCTGCGTCTGCCGAGATAGGCTCCGGCTCATCGCAACCCTGTCCAGGATTAAGCGGTTTCTGACAATGAATGAATGAATAAAAAAGAGGGACAATTTGAAACAGGCGGGACGGGCAGAAACGAACTGGCCCAGCGTGGCGGGGGAGGCGAGGGAGGGATGCAAGTTAGATGTTAGATGTTTATTATTACAGCAGAAAAGTACCCAGTGAGCTTGCAAGCTCTTTACAGGACTCCCGTGACGCAACAAAAAATGGCGGCGCCGGGTGTGGACTGTACCCCTTCCGGACGGCTGTGGGAGGACGAATCCGGGCAGCACGAAGGCCCCGGCGCCGCCTCCGGACGAGGCGCGGAGCTCGGCCACGCCGCACGTGGTGAGCGACGCCACCAGCATGATAAGGTCGCGCAGCGTGTCGCTGCATTCCTCCCCCTCACAGTCCTCCAGCCTGGCAGCCAACCGACCAAAGGCAAAGGTCAGCCGTAGAGCCTTAACAGACTGTAGGGTGAAGTGCCATTAGCGAGCACCTGTGAAGGCCGACACGGCACACGACGGGGTGGGTGGCTTGCACCACGCCTGGCCGCCTTTGTCTCCCTAGTGGCAATGTTTTCACACTGCACTGGGTACTCATCTAAGGCTCAGTCGATCTAGGGTAGGCCCAGGACTGATTCAGAATATCGTCATTGGTGTTGGCTGTGAGCGACATTCGAACTCGGGTCGCCAGGTGTGTAGCCCAGCGCCTCTAACCACTGTGCCACCGCTCCCCACCAGCCCAAACGCACGCACACACACACCCACATTAAGTCAAGGACCCACGTGTAACCTTTACCAGGCTGCCGAGGCAAGTGCTGTTATCTAGCACCTGTTCAGTCAACCGACACATACACACCCGTAAACATACGTAAAAGAGTGCAACGAAGACAAATGCATCTTATGTAGACTACACAGACAGGGCAAATGCTGTTAATGAGCAACTATTAACTGCGGCACAGCACGAGAGGGGATAGTGTGGCTAGCGCTAGCATACATAGTCCACACGCGTCCGTGATTTTGTTTCCTCGTTGGACACGCAGCCAGGCAGCCAACGGCACCTGGGTCTGTCCCGTGACATCCTCCTGTCAGCAAGCCTTCGACACTCAGCGTGGCCTCGAGGTGCATCTGGCCTGGCACAGGCGCCACGGCGACGTCACCGCCGCACAGTGGCGAACGGCGGTTGTTGTTGTTGTTGAGGGTACCTGAGCAGGAAGTCGGTGAGGCCCTGGTATCCGTGGCAGTCGGCGAAGTCGTCCATGAGGATGGGCGAGGCCTCGCTGGAATCGCGCAGGAAGCACACGAGCCACACGAGCATCTCGCCTGCCTCCGCCGCCGACAGGTCGGGCGTCTTGAGCGCCGTGTGCACGCAGCGCGCCACGCACTGCTTCTCTGCTCGCCACGCACACGCGGGACGCACGGGTCGACACGGGACGCAGGGGGGGCACGGGATGTACCGTACGCACGGGATGCACGGGTCGACACGGGATGCACGGGTCAACACGGGACGCCTGCATTGATAAAACAATGCAGGCGGGATTCCTGCACAGATACAACAAACAACCCCAGGTGCATCGTGGACCAGGTACGGGGCCGGGCGTGGGGCTCACCGTGCAGGTATCGGATGACGTTGTTGGTGAGGCCGTGGCGCGACACGGCCCGCAGGACGTCGCCCGCGCTCCTCCGCCACGCCAGGTTGTGCGGCGGGCACCACGAGGTGGCGGCGCCGAACAGCAGCGCCAGGTCGTCCTTCTGCACTAGCTCCTCCGCCGGGGACGGGTAGCGGCACAGCCGCACGAGGATCTGCCGCGCGCAGCACCCGCCACCGTCAGCACGCTTACAGCAGACTGCGACGATGTGTCAGATTTTACAAAAAAACCGATGGGTAAAAATAGTAATAATAAAAATCAGGGTAAAAGTGGTGTAAACATTTCAGCGTGAAAAAAAAACAATCCCACAAAGAACAATTAGAAAGATGGACGTGCGCCCTGTGTCTACTGCAGTAGACTCTGCCGCCCCCTGAGCCTGTACAAGATTAAGCATGTTTTCATAATGATGATGTTTTTTTGTCCATCCATCCATTGTCAGAAACCGCTTACTCCTGTACAGGGTTGAGGAGAGCCGGAGCCTATCCCGGCAGACACAGGGCGCAAGGCAGGGCTATTCCTGGATGGAACGCCAGTCCATCACAGAATATTTCCAGATTATATGGCTTAAAAATATAATTATGTCCATTGTGTAGTCACCTCAATTGTTATCTGTAGTAAGGCGGTCATTGAATTGCCACATTTAAGCATCAATGTGGGTCAAGTATTTTTGAAAGTGACAATGATTACGATGCACGGAAACCAGAGGGGAAAAAGAAACAATAATACTCACATAAAATCCCAGTATCAGCATCAGCCATTGCCATGAATGGCCGTACTCCGACAACATTCCTATTGCTTTTTCATTGACACCCAAGACACTTATACCCAGACATCGCCCCTCACTGGGACCACTTAGCAATGTGCCGAGCACCTGCGGGTTGCTTTAACACCGCTCTTACTAAAACCTCTAAGCAAGCCGTCGCCACGCTGTCGGGCACCTGCACGAAGAGCGTTTGGAGGTTGACGCGCTTCTCCAGGGCGACAGGGTCGGGCCTCGAGTCGCCCTCCCAGCGGCTCGCGGGCGGGAGGTCGAAGAAGAGGTACAGACACTTGACGAGGGTCGACGGCAGCGACATCGTTGTCATGCAGTCCACTGTTTTCTGCAAACGCCACGGTCATTCGACGCTCGGTTACATGAGCTCCATGGGGCCCGATTCATACAACGACATGTCGTTGTTGACATGTCGTTCTCTCCGCAGCTTTGTGCAGCGCTATGTGACCCTCGGGTGAAAGGCGCTATATAAATGCTATTATTATTATAATTATATACTGCTTGAAAGGCCTATCTTTGTGGACTGCTATACTTTAAAAGCAAGTATTATGTTGGGTTTTTTTATACTTAATAATGATAATAATTTTACATTTATAATGCGCACATATTCATTCAATGTTGAAGGTATTCATTCGACGAGAGAACAACTCAGAGGCGCGAGGAAAGGGCAGTGAGGCGGAGGAGGCAGCCAGGCGGTTTGCCGGCACCAACATATTGCCACACACTGCTTCTTATATATATTATGATGTAATCGGCCAATTAATTAATGAGTGTTTTTTTTTAAGTTGTGGGAGGAAACCGGAGAGCCCGGTGAAAACTCACGCAGAACAGGGAGAGAACACACAAACTCCACACAGAAAGGCCCCCAAGGTGGGAGTCAAACCACCTCGGGCAAGACCATTCTTTCTGTGAGGCGCTGATGTTACCACTGCGCCACCCTGCCACCCTTTCTCCAAAAAAACAAAACAATGAGCATCCAGCACCTTGTGAGAGAATAAAAACGTGCAGCTTTGAGTAGCTTTTGCATTTATTTTTTCATTACAGTTGAGCTGCACCCATTAGCCTGCACGACCCACCATTGGTAGCACTGTACCACTTTACATGAGCAAGAATGAACACAGCCATCCTCCCACGCATGCTCTGCTTAATAATAAAATGGTGCCAGTGTTTGCCAAATAAAGCGTTCATTCTATGCAAATCATCTTACAGAAATGTATGGGCAGTATGGTTTTAGTGTAAATCCATTTTGAAACACAGTACATGTCGCATAAGTACACAGGGGTAAACGAGCGGTTTACTTCTAAAAATTATACTTAGGAAACTCATCTGGTTCAGACAACAAAATCTATCTTATACTGTATAGATGTCAGCAACCACTAGGTGTGCAAAGGTATGCAAAGATGACTCGATCCAGTCATTAAAATAAATTCTTTAAGTCACTATACATGCATACACTATTGCACATGAGAATCAATTATGTATGGCTTAGGTATGTTACATGCAATATATATGCTAATGTTGCATTTATAAAACTAAACAGGACATCTAAGACAGAACCAACCAATAACAAAATCAAATTAATGATCCTAGAATCAAAGCATAACGTTTCAAACATATCACAACAATTATATGAATCATCGTGCAAGGAGGGTAAATCATTACACACCAACCTAACACGATGAGTTCAAATCCTCCACTAGATATGACTTTCCAACAGCCAACATGTTTTCCAATACTCAAGCAATTTTTTATCTTTAATGAACCAGAATAAATCACTTCTGAGCATATCATAAATCAAGTTACGCTGGCGTGAGGTTTCGGCAGAGGGGAGTGTGTGGTGTAGGCAGAGGGTGGTGTGTGGGCTCAATGTTTGTTTACCTGCCCTGTGCCAGACAGCAGGTTGATGGTTGTGAGAAGCCTCCATCCTGGGTTGTCATCCTCTCCAATCGTATCTTCCAGAAACTCCACAATGGCTCGACTAGCTGCCTCTGCAAGGCCAAGCATGGGAGAAGCAATTATCTTTAAGACTGGGGCGCACAAGGGCAGGTCTGCAGTATCGAGAACGATGAAAATAAACGTGTCCCTCACATGGCGTCGTCCATTCTACCACAAACTGTTAATATGTCCACATCCTTTCACGGACTGCTGCTGTAAGGGTATGAATAAATGTGTGTTCAATAATTAAAGTGGCATTTTTGAGACAAAAGCAGTTAGAAATAGATGGGTTTTTCGTCCTACAGGAAAGTTTAACTGGTCATAATGAAAGGCCAGCTTCCAAAGGGTAACCCATGAATTGAGGAGTATTTTTTAAGTGGCAAGAAAGTAAAAACAGTCTCAAGTACATTCTTGAGTGTGAGCCATGCACTTTAGAACTTCAGCGACGCCATTGCTGATCCTCAAAATGTCATTCCCATACCGTGTGTAATCACAAACCCAAAGCACACTTTGGACTGTTGGGTACGCGCACCACTGTGAGTCATGTTAGCCAGCTGGCTGGCAGCCACAAGGGTGACACAAACCCAAGCAGGGCGTCTAAGTGGTCCTCGGTGCCGTGCCGAGATGTTTTCTGTCTCCCCCGTTGTCTCCCCGTTGTTGTTG
>JAZEWU010000002.1:11721838-11738422 GCA_036362915.1 Geotria australis | reverse complement strand
TCTCTGCAGCTCTGTGCAGCGCTTTGTGACCCTCGGGTGAAAGGCGCTATATAAATGCTATTATTATTATTATGTGCCATCTACTTGCTCCAAGGTCAAAGAAAAGGCCAAACATATCGGGACAAGTGTTCTGCAACTTTTTTGCAAAGAGCTTGTGGCATGAAATTCTGCGTCTGGCCAAATTCACGTATCTGTGCGTATGCAGAGTTTAACTTTGGGAACGGCAGATAGGAGAAGTGGCTATGATTCTTTATCACCACAGAAATATGCACAATCTGCCTTGTTTTCAAATCCCCAATTAAACCTGATTCTGCAATAGTTACCACGGCGATGAGCTTCATACATCTTAATGAGGTTCAGTGTCCTGGTCAAGTGAGATTAGCATTTCAAAGTGGGAAAAAATGCAACTGCAATATCTGCCTTCGGAAATCTAAATAATACATGTGTGGATTTCCAGGCATTAAATTTCTGAAAGCCATCAAAAGCTTAGAAATATCCTGTCACCATAGATAACATAAATGATATAAAATATAGTCAAATGCTATTTATTTGTAAGTTTTATAACTGTATTCTATCCATCAATTGTCAGAAACCGCTTAATCCTATACAGGGTCACGGTGAGTCGGAGCCTATCCCGGCAGGCATTGGGCACAACAAGGCTATACCCAGAATGGGACGCCAGTCCATCACAGGGCACGGGGGCAATTTAGTCAGCAGGCCAATTAACCTATGCAGCAGCATGTCTTTGGACTGTGGGAGGAAACCAGTGTCTGGCAAAAAACCCACGTGGACACGGGGAGAACATGCATAATAAATCCACTGTGTGAATAAATAGCTGCAAAAAGTATTTATCATAGCTCAAATGCAAATGTGTGTTCCTTTAGAGTCCCGTGCTCGTTGCAAAGACTTTACTTGGACAGTGGAATAACATATGCACACATTGAATCACATCAGAGCAGAAAATCCATGAATGGATGCGAATTTATGATGAGTGCTTCTTTACACCATAGAACGGCTACTCAAATTTTACAGTAGCTGTGCTCAAAAGGATACGCAAAAGCCCTTTCTCAGGATGTGTACTTCTTAGCACGTAATTTAAAAAAGAAAACCCATAAACATGAAACTCATTCATCACAAGTGGCATGCACACTTCATGCACTGAGAAGCACACTAGGTGCGTGTGTGCGCGTTATGCTCTTTTCCAAAATGATGGTGACATTAACATACGCATTTGTGTTCTTTCAGTATTTTAATCAGACTGAGAAAAGTTAGATTAAAAATTGCCTTTGCATGGTTTAGGGATACATGTAAATCCAGTATAAATATAGTCCTATGAAATGAAATACGTTACATATATTCGAAAAAATATGCATTAAGGTATAAAAACCTGAAATCTCTAGCATCCCAAACATCTAATTCTATGTCTTGGTGAAGTATTAATCCAATAAGCTCTATGATCTGCACAGTGTGCTGAGATCCTCATAAAGCAGTGGCATGACAAAGGTCTGAACATGTACAAACTCAAAGGTATCATAATGCGAAAGATTTGGTCGTGACGCAGACAGACGATTAACAAATTGTGGCCAAGGGCCTACTAGACACCAGTAAAACGTAACCAAACAGATGCAACTCCCTAAACGTTGATAGAAAACACGTGCCCCATATTTCATTATAAGCCTGGTTGCTAGGCCAGGCTGATGTGACTACACACACTCTCCGACACTATTGAGAAGCATTTGTGTAGCATCCCTATGATACTGTGCAGCAAGTATCTTCCACTATGATCTGATAATTCCCAACCCTTCGTGTATCACCAACCAGAGTGGTACCAGAAACAGAGCTTTTATCAGATCACCTGCAATATTATGAAACCATCATCCATTACATCTGTGGTCAGGCTCATCATCATCCTGTCTCAAGATTGGTCTCAAAACATGGCTCTTTGAAAAGGAATGATCAAAATAAGCACTGTACTGATGTAGGTTTTCACGGCTTGGTTCATGACGGTTGCTCTTCAGCGCCGCTCTATTGGGATAGCCGTGTCAGGCGATCTCCCTCTCTCGACACGGCTATCCCGAAAGAACAGCTCTGAACAGCAACCAACATAAGCACTGCTTACGAGAAGAGCATGTGTGGTGAGTGGACGGAGGCGGTATGTTTCGTCACTTAGTGTGGCAGAATGATTAGAGCCTCGGACTGGTTATTGGCATTATTATTGCCACGCAAGGCCAAAATATTTGATACCTGTGGATTTGTTGGCGGCGCGACGCCTGATTTCGCTCACAGCGAGTCTGGACACCTGCGAGGTGAACTGCAGGAGGTTGGGGAAGCGTTCGCACACCTGGTGGGGGGGCACCCCCTCAAACACCTGAGGAAAGATAGTAAACGCTCATCCTGTTTTGCTATAACGCTGCACACCTAATAGCATGTTATCATATATGTTGATGCATTTTCTTAGAAAGAGTGAGACTATACATCAACGTATCGATTAATACGAATTCTCAGAGCTCACAAATCGCATGCGTAACAACAGATACGTTTCGATTCCAATATGTTGTAAATAATGGGTTAAAGTCTCCACTGCCATTCACAGCAATGTTGAAAAAGATAGCTTGTATGTTTTATGCATGCGCAACATTTAATCGCAAAGATTCTTGGAACCCCTAATAATTAATACGCAACTATGAGGGGTTCGTAAGAAGCATAACATCAGACCATTGCAACCTTCTTTCGCATCCCATAATCAAATATTTTTTTATCATCCATCAGTATCTGCATTCATGTAAAATATTAACCCAATAAAAAATATCCAATGTGTTAAGAAACATCTATACTCCAAGAGACTTTAAGGAATAACATTTAACATTTTTACATATAACACTGCTTGAAACCACAACAAAAACTACATTAGACAGGCACTCTAAAGTTACAGCAGAAGCGAGGGCCGTACATTACTTATTTACGTGCATTTGCCTGCCAGGTCTCCCTGGCAACCTCAGCAATGGTCCACTCTTCCAAACGGGCCGTTAAAAATCCACAGAAACATCCGAGGCTCATCGCGCCGCCTGACGCCGGCCGTGGCAGAAAGGAGACGCAGGGAGCCCGGTGGGGGGGGGGTGCTGACCTTGTTGAAGAGCGGCAGGGCTCTGTACAGCTTCTCCTCCTGCTCCCTCGGTGAGGAGGTGGTGGGTGGCCGGCCCGCCTGGCACAGCTCGGCAGCCAGCCTGCGCAGCTCGCGGAGCCCTGGGCAGGAGGGCGAGCTCTCGGGCGAGGCCTGCTCCGAGTGGGGCTGCGCCGGCGGCGCGGCGCCCGCGGCCGTGCCGTCAGCTGGCGCCTGCTGGCCTTCCTCCGAGCGCTGCCTCCCTCCGCTCATGATGCGCCGGAACACAAAGCTCATCGCCCCACGGCGTCCTGAGCCGGGCGGAGAGGGAGGCCCCCCGTGGTGCCGGCGAGAAAAACACAAACAAAACAAATTAATCGACGGCTCCCGAGCCCGCGGTGGCGCGGTGAGTAGCGCTGCCGCCTCACAGCAACAGGGGCCAGGGTTTGAATCCCGGCTCGGGTGCCTTTCTATGTGGAGTTTGCGTGTTCTCCCCGTGTCAGCGTGGGTTTTCGCCAGGCACTCTGGTTTGCTCCCACAGTCCAAATACATGCTGCTGCATAGGTTAATTGGCCTGCAGACTGAATTGCCCCCGGTGCCCTGTGATGGACTGGCGTCCCATCCTGGATGTAGCCCTGCCTTTCGCCATGTGTCTGCCGGGATAGACTCCAGCTAACCACGACCCTGTACAGGATTAAGCGGTTTATGGAAATGGATGGATGTTTATGTAAATATTCACCAGTGAAAATTATATGATTGGAAGGAGTTATTGCAGTTTTCATTGTTTTTTTTTATAATTTCTCCATGACTGCACAACGACTGCCCAGGGCTTTAATAGAGCAGATCCGTTTGACCTTTCCAGCACCCAGGAAGCACTCATGCATTGGTGTTCATTGTGAAGCAACACATCTTATCGCTAAATTTCCCCCGCTGCCCTGTGATGGACTGGCGTCCCATCCTGGTTATAGCCATGCCTTATGCCCTGTGTCTGCCGGGATAGCATCCGGCTCACCACAACCCTGTAATGGAATAAGCGGTTTCTGACAATGGATGAATGAATGAACGTCCTATTGCGAAGAACAATTGTTTAAAAATTGATACAGTTCTTTAGCTGTTTACTCACATTCAAGATCTGAACGCACGTTTTTTAAATGCAGAACAATGCATTGTTGTCCCCTAACACAAGCTAACCACTTGAGACTAAAACTGTAATAAACCAAACATGCTCCAGCTAGGGACGGGGACTATATGGAACGATGCATGAAAATACTGAGAGTGATACGTCCTCACAAAACTTACTACAATGTAAAAACTTTTCGAGCATCTCTAGATCAAACATTACCACCGTGGGCAATACAACAATCATTTAATGTAATACAACAAAATGTAAAGTGGACGAAATGTTAATTGGATACAGGCTACAGTGTGTTATTTAGCAATATTAACCGCAAGAACAGTTGCTTTTTGTTGAAGTTTTGCAATACTGATTATCCACAAAACGACACAAGTGACTGTGCCATCAAACTTTTCCTCGATCACTTCTCCATTTGCACGATCACTTCTCCATTTGCACATGTATGTTTAAATAACATAAAATGGAGATCTACAGCTCGGATTATAAAAAACAAACCCCAAAAAAAATTGTTGCTGATTTTCCGTGCTCTATCGTTGTTGACATGTGGTTCTCTCCGCAGCTTTGTGCAGCGCTTTGTGACCCTCGGGTGAAAGGAGCTATATAAATGCTATTATTATTATTACCACTTGATAAAGGGCACTATAGGCCTTCAATGGTCAACTGAGTTGTTTGACTGTAAACATTCTGGTAAGTGGAGGTTGGTGAAGTTGGGGTAGGGGGGTCATGGGAAGGAAGGGGGAACGGGCCCAGGTCAGGTTCAAATCTCACTTGCCACTGACGTTAGCCGTGGCCGAGAATTTATTACACATTGGCGAGTTCACAGTACAATGCTCTAACCACCGTGCTACAGCTCCCCGCACCTGTGCATACAAAGAATAGTTGAATCAGTACCCATTTGGCACAATACCTTTGCTTGACAACCGTGTTATTAAACATGCCAGCTGAATCCAAAGGTGTGGCTGAAGGTGCTGGTGCTAATGGTGTGCCAACCTCTATTTCATGGCCGGACCAATGAAAACTTTAAACTTTGGAACTGCGCAAGGATAATTGAAATCGTCATTGTAAAGGAGGATTCCAAAACCGTCAAAATTGGTGAGTAGCGCTGAAGCCTCACAGCAAGAAGTTCCGAGGTTCGAATCCCGGCTCGGGGGCCTTTCTGTGTGCAGTTTGCATGTTCTCCCCATGTCCGCGTGGGTTTTCGCCAGGCACTCCGGTTTCCTCCCACAGGCCAAAGACATGCTGCTGCATAGGTTAATTGGCGTCTGGATTAAATTGCCCCCGGTTCCCGATGATGGACTGGCGTCGCATCCTGTGTATAGCCCTGCCTTGTGTGCCCTGTGTCTGCCGAGATAGGCGGTTTCTGACAATGGATGGATGGGATGTAAAGGTGGATTCCGAAACCGCAGGACTTTGTATACAATTGAAACGAGTGTGTGCGTTAGTGTTTAACGAAATGCCCCGCACCACACCGCACGAATGTGTGGACGTCACGTGACACGCTCCGTGCCATGGATCACCGGTGCACTGGCTTCACGGTCGGGTTCCTTTCTGAGCGACGTGGTCAGATACACGCGCACGCCATTTCTTTTGCTCGGTGATGCAAGACACATTACTGTACTGGTCTCACTTCAGGATGTTGTCGCGTGGAAGGCCCTAATAAGATTCGTTGGGGCAAAGCAACTAAGTCTTCACCCATGGGTGCACACGCACAATGTGATTCATTAGCCGTTCGATATATAATTCGGTATCATACACAGCCATGGATCTGAGTTGCAGTTCCATTCCAGATTTGTTTTACTCGTATACTCTTATTGTTTGTATTGTTCGTCATTTGTTGTGTGATTTATACTGTTCTGTTTATCCCATTAGCCCAAATATAATATTAGTTTCTCATTTGAATATTATTTGTAGTCTTCTCAAGAACCTTTGTTCCTGATGAAGCTGATTGCAACCATCAGAGAAACGTCGTGCCTTCATTGTAAATGTTGTGGGTTCGCTCTCCAACATACCGGTGTGCTGAAGTAGTAAATCATTGGCACGTTTTGTTCACGGGATAAACCTTGCTAATTGGCTTTGTCAGGTGGAGGAGGTGGGTTTACGACGCTTATATTTTAAGTTACCTAACCCATAAAAACGGACATTGGTCACAAAAGCCATGAGTTTATTGCTATTAATGGTTGAATTTAGGCATTGTTGTGCGCCCACTAGTCAGTCATGCCGTCGCAAGACCCACGTCAAAATGTGAGCGAAATCCCTGGCACAGACATTGCAGTTTGCAAGTCATGCGCACAAGTAAACAGAAGTGTAAATAAGCTGCCATGTGCAAAGATGCCCAATGTAAATATTCACCTCTACTGTGAATGTTACATAAACATAAGTTCATGCATGAAGCATGTAGCCTACACAACGTCAGGTGGTACAAAACTGCCAAAGTTCGCCCATAATTACATGCAAACTGAGTGCCATAAGCATCCACATGCAACAGTGATGTAGTGCAATAAGTCAGGCATTAAATATACATAAGCCTGATGATGCCCACAACGTGGGAAGCGAAACGTCACGAAGGAGAGAGAAGGAACACTCCACACAGCTGAGCCAAAGAACAGCTATAGAGAGCAATTATTCTACATAAGCCATAAAATAAGCAGCAACATCGGGCCAATCTAATGATGTAGGTTTTTCCTGCAGCCACTAGAGGCATTACCATTCATTCATTCACACAAATAGATGTTGTTAAAATATAGAATTCTGACACTGAATCACGACATTTGTTTAGCGTGCAAACCAGCATGAGAAATGTATAAACCATCAACATTCAGAAACTGAAAGAAGTTTAGAAAATGTTACATTCTATTGAGCGACACATGCATTGCTCCGAGACGTTATTTTAACTTCAAGTGAGCACGGGTGTAGACAGTGAATTGTCATAAGTCCTCTTTATTTATTCTGGGAAGCCTCACGTTCCAGCATTGGGATGCCTGGCCTATTCCATTAATCAATGTTTGGCTCCGTGTAGGAGGATAGTGGAGTGCTTTTACAGTACTTGAGTGGGGGAAAAAAAACCTACCTCTTGACCACCTTGCAGCCCAAAGTTTACAACACCTAGCAAACCGTGGTGGTTACCAATTACAAGCACTAACCAGACTCAACTCTGCTTATCTTCTGATCAGCAGGGTTGCACTTGTTATAGATCACTGGCAACCACACCCCCCATTGAGACATTCAGCATGGTCACAGCATTGGGGTCCTCCATTGGCTAATGAGCTTATTTAAGTTTTGGAAGCAGAATTCACGGGAGGAAACACAGTAGCATTACCATCAATCAAATAGATGTGATCCTGTGATAATATATGCCGCAGACAGCTAGCAATTGGGGTGCCATCGCTACCAATAAATAAGCATTGCAACTCGTTCTTCATTTGGTCCTCAATATTATACTGCTGCGCAACAAATAAAAAAAATGCGTCTAAAATCTACACTCAACCCATACAGTCTACACACTACAGCAGTGTAATAGGCTCAGTCGTTAAACAAATCAATGTTCTTCAAGATAAGCAAACACAAATAGCTCACAATCAGTCACGTGCAGTGCCGGATAATGGATCGGAAATATGCAGCGGGCTACATTACAAGCGCCGATGACAGGCAAGTGGTTATGGGGTCGTGAAACCCACACAGAAGCCCTTTAAAATCTCATGGCCGCTTGTTCATGGCTGCCCGAAGCTCGCTGGTTGAGCTGTAATACAGCTGTGGAAGTGACCTCAAGGATGCCAAATGCATACCGCTCTGGCTTGAAAATAACAGAATACTGCTACTGGTCTAGAATATGTGATAGGGCTCACGGTCTAAAACACAGTTCATTATCATCATAACGTTATGGTCAACTGCCATGCTTAATTGACAATACAGATTTTTCACAATCATTACCACTGAAGTTAAATCTCATTAAAGGATATGACCAGATATGTGTGTCTGCTGGGACCAGGCTGAAGGTGGCCATCACATTTGGGAGATGAGTAGCAGAAGACGTACAAGAAAAATATCACCCCTGGTCACAGAGGTTACCAACCAATCTGCCATGTCCAGTAAAAAATGAAAGCGTATTTATCTCGAATAACAAAATACAATTGGAACTGCGAATACCCCCTAGCAATAGCAGGTGGTCATATGACAATTGCAGAGGGAGGTTTTGTGTTGCTGATGCAATGCTACAGTCCCCCACGTTAAAGTTTCAACGGAATCTAAAGAAAAATGTAACGCAGTGGTGTGGTCAACTAGTCAAGAGTGCTATGTATGGCAGCTGCTGGTTTGTTGAAACGATGTATAAGCACCATTGCAGTTTATCAGATCAAGGCGGCTGACGAAAGCAAGCTGTGATACAGCTCGGCACAGTTTTGCAATAGGCATGTCGTTATACATGGCTTCTTCACTAGCGGACCATACCGTCCAGCACACGGCTCTGTGTCGTGTTTACTTCGTACAAACACCACCCGCACGATGCCACAACTGTGATTTTTCACGCACAGACAGCATTAGCCATCCCTCCATCCATTTTATGAAACCGCAGGGGGATACCGAGGATGGGACGCCAGTCCATCTCATATTAATAATAAATTACAATGTTATCGAGGAAAACCTCACAGACATGGGCATCCTCGTTTTCAACAGGATCATCGTTGGGATTTTTGCCCGTTTGCTTGACAGCGAATCTCTTATATCTGCGCTCCAACTGTGTGACCCTGTTGAAAATACTACTATTATAGAAAATCCTATTATACGCACGCCAATTGCTGCTGTTACTTATTAGCGGCAAATAGGCATTACAGACATGCGTCGTTTAACGTCCACGACACGTTCCGTGAAATAGGACGTTACGTGATTTGGACGTTGTGCGAACACCATATTAAATACTTAGCAAAGCTATATGGGATATTGTAGTGTACCTGTATTGACTGAAAGAGACAGTCACATTATCCGCGAGCCACCAACCTACTAGGAAATGGTGCCATGCCTCTATTTAGCAATTTACTGTTATGCTATCTATGTGCAGGGTTGCGGTGAGCCGGAGCCTATCCCGGCAGACACAGGGCGCAAGGCAGGGCTATACCCAGGATGGGACGCCAGTCAATCACAGGCCACCGGGGGCAATTTAGTCAGCAGGTCAATTAACCTATGCAGCAGCATGTCTTTAGACTGTGAGAGGAAACCGGATGCCCGGCGAAAACCCACGCGGACAGGGGGAGAACACACAAACTCCACACAGAAAGGCACCCGAGCCGGGATTCATACCCGGGACCTTCTTGCTGTGAGGCGGCAGCGCTAATCACCGCACCACCATGGCGCCCCGCGCACTAGTTTTCTTACGTGAAAAAACTAAAAATCCCACTGTGCAATCCTTGGCACATTTATGAAAAGAGTGAGAGCACTGTATGGAAGATTCTCGCTTGGCGGATAATGTCTATTCCTTGAACAAGAAGCAAGGTTAGACGTTTAAGTCGTAGAGTGATTCTACTTTATTAATTATGCAGTAGTACCTCAGGAATAATAATATCTATGTAGACATCAAGCAACTTTATAATGTCCACGCAAGGTTTATCAGTGGACATCTGCTGTGCTGTTCCCATGCCCGGGAGAGGAAACAAGAATTTTACAAAAACAAGAAAACGGAACATGATGGGTATATATACAAAAAAAATACAAAAATAGGATAATTGCGAAACAGCTTGTTGTTCGGTGTTCCTGCTCTCTCGTTCGCGACGTTTCACCTCCCACATCGGAGGCATCATCAGGCCAAGGTGCCTCGATGGCTATCCCGAAAGAGCAGCTCTCAAGAGCAATTCTCATACATCAAGCCGTGAAAGCCTACATCAATAAATTGGTAAAGATTGTAATTTTAACCCCAAGCGTAAAGTGTCTCTTAAGCGGCAGAGGCTAATTTGACAGCTGACATCCCACGCACACGCATAAGACACCAGATTCAACTTAAAAAAAAAAGTAAAATGTCTATCAACGCAACATTTCCTGACGTGGTGTTTTTACAAAGTTTATGAATGTCAGCTCAGCAAGATCCTAAACAACAAGTATCGCTCGCCAATGTTTACACACTGCACTAGGTACTAAGTTGAGGCTGAGTCGACCTAGGGGAGGCCCAGGACCCGTTCAGAAAATTGTCACTGGTGTTGGCCGTGAGCGGGATTCGAACTCGGGTCGCCGGGTCTGTGGCCGAGCGCTAACCACTGAGCTACAGCCACATCACACTGTATACCACAAGCACCAGCACGTTGTGGTACACAAAGCCCTCTTAATTCCGGTATACAGCTGCATCTTTTGTTGTGGTCTCTTGCAGAATTTTTCCAATTCGAGGTGGATTTTTGTTTTATATATGAAATGTGGAACAGTATTATTGTTACACCTATAGTGACAATCTTTAGACATCAAATAAAATCCAAGAGAAAACACACATGCATTCTCTCACACATAGACGTAAGTACTTATCTAGCCACTCTCTTTCACACCTGCACAGCCACAACATTCCACAAGTATATGCTCTCACCAACATATCTTACATATACTGTATGGACACAAAGACAAAAATGCCCCGTGCTGCCTGCATAGGCTGTTAGGTAACGCGAGGGGTTGAGTGGCCAGCACTACGCCCGGCCGCCTTTGCCTCCCAAATGTTCTTTATATCGTATTTAAGGCTCAGTCGACCTAGGGGTGACCTAAGACCGTTCCGGATATTTGTTTCCGATCCTTTCTATGGGCGGGATACGCAAAGCAGTTTGCTTACCACTGCGCCACCAATCCAAAGATCGCCCTTATAGCCTTTACCCCAGACTGTGGGGTCAAGTGCTATTAGCAGGCACCTATAAAGGCCGACACGGCACAGGAAGAGGTGGTGGGTGACCGGCAACACGCCCGGCCGCCTTTGTCTCCCTAGTGGCAATGTTTACGCACCGCACTAGGCACTCATTTGAGGCTGAGTCGACCTAGGGGCGGCCCAGGACTGGTTCAGAATATCGTCACTGGTGGTGGCCGTGAGTGAGATTCGAACTCGGGTGGCCAGGTTTGTAACCACTGAACTACAGCTCATGGACTTTCTGGCTTTTACACACACTGGCTCATACACACACACACATTGACTCTTACATACACACTGACTCAGACACTGGCTCTCACATATAGACATACACCATTCACAGTGCCTTCCAAACACACTTTCAAACAGATACATACACTGGCTCACACACACAATGCACACTTTCTCTCACATACAGACACACTGACTCTTACACACACACGCACATTAACACGTAGACACATAGTGACAGCTCATGTACTGACAGCCTTGGGGCAAAGAATTAATGCCAGCCACGACACACGACGAGTCACGGCCTCCTCTGGCCTCCTATGGAGGCAACAACAACCACAGTACTGTACACGGTGTGCCATGGAGAGCACAAGACAAAGATCCCCCGTATAGCCTTAAGACTGTATGGTAAAGTGCCGTTCGCGAGTAGCACCCTATGAAGGTCGACACGGCACAAGAGGGGTGGGTTACCAGCACCACGCCCGGCCGCCTTTGTCTCCCTAGTGGCAATGTTTGCGCACCGCACTAGGTACTCATTTGAGGCTGAGTCGACCTAGGGGAGGCCCAGGACCGGTTCAGAAAATCGTCACTGGTGTTGGCCGTGAGCGGGATTCGAACTCGGGTATTTGCCAGATTTGTAGCCCAACGCGCTAACCACTGAGCTACCGCAAGCACACATCCGTGTATACAACACAATACAGCAGACATTGTGTCACGATGTATACAGAGATGTACCGTCATGACACAATACTGTCATGTCGAGAGGGTCTCCTAAAGTATATGGCTCATTATATTAGCATAAGGGACAGCATTGTGACCAAATTGCTCCCGGTACCCAGTGATGGACTGGCGTCCCATCATGGGTATAGCCTTGCCTTGCACCCTGTGTCTGCCGGGATAGGCTCCGGCTCCGGCGGTTTCTGACAATGAGATGATATAGCATGGGGAGGCCTTTATCCCACCATGGCTGATGATTATGATGGTGGTGATGGTAAGTGGTGGTAATGAACGATCATAAACATGACAATGATATTGGTGATGATGAAGATGAAGAGGATGGTCAAGACTGAGTGATGACAATGGTAGTGATGATGGTGATAATGGTAACGATGGTGCTAATTGTTGATGAAGATAGTAAGAGTGATTAACGATGTTGGTGGTGATGACTGATGGTGGTAGTGATGAGTTAGGGTTGTGATGGGAAAATGTAGACATCAAAGACAGCGATCCCCCATATAGCCTTAAGAAACTGTAGGGTCAAGTGCTGTTCGCGAGCACCTATGAAGGATATCCTACACGTACAAAAGAACACAGCGTTGTACGGGACACTGCAGACATCATAACTCACATGGGAATAGATAATGTGACCCTACATGTACAAACCACTCTGTACATACACCACACAAGGTACATGCCTCATCATCTTTACACAGCACTATACATCACTGTACGTGTAGTTGGGGAGCGGTGGCTCAGTGGTTAGCGCGCTGGGCGACTAACCTGGCTCTCAGCCCAGTTCGATTCCCACTCACGGCCACCAACACCAATGACGATTTTCTGAACCGGTCCTGGGCCTCCTCTAGGTCGACTCAGCCTCAAATGAGTACCTAGTTCGGTGTGTAAATATTGCCACTAGGGAGACAAAGGCGGCCGGGCGTGGTGCTGGTCACCCACCTCCTCGTGTGCCGTGTCCACCTTCATAGGTGCTACTCGCTAACGGCACTTGCCCCTACAGTCTGTTAAGGCTACACGGCGGATCATTGTGTAGAGCAAAACAATGTGTATAACGTGATACGGTACACATAGACCATGTAGGCAGCACGACAGTATATACACAGTACTGTATCCATCCATTCACCTTGAGGCAACGTGCATCATTGATGTATATCACACGGGAGAGTACATGAATGTACTGTCCCCATTCTAAGGAGTACATCCAGTACTAATCAGTGTAGTATTGTTACATTGTGCCCCGCGTTAAGTATGTACACAATATATAAGTCATGGATGTATAATACTGTGGGGGGCTATGTTAAGTGTACTACTGTATGTAAGGTCTATTGTGTAGCCTATGCGTATATTCTGTATACAGTATTGTATATTCATCTATGGTCTATCCACTGCTGGGTGAAGGCCTCCCACGTCATTGAAAATCTTGAGACGCCACGATCCAATCTCACTCCCAGCGTGGAAGAGTTGGCCAATTCCCTCTGGTTGGGGCGATTCCACCAGCAGTGGCGAGAGCAAGACATTGCAGGCTTTCACCTGTACCCTTTCGCGATGGTTACACTATACTGTCACGTTGCATACGAACGCGACAGTATATGTGTACTAACGTGTAACTAACGCGTAACACGGGCTAACGTGCATGCACTGTACGACATTATGAGGCATACACTACACATGTACGTGAACTGTGTAGACGGCGGTGAAGGAATGACCCACTTCTCCCCACACGAACACCTTAACATCCCTGTCCAATCCCCCACAAACGATGAGAGAGACCCACCGACCGTACCACAGCGACGACGGTGATGATGATGTACATTCTGATGACAACAATGGCCTTTGGTCTCTGCTTACCTCCTCCGCTCCGTGTCTCTCCGAGCAGCTACACTGCACCATCCCACAGAGGCGCCACCAGCACAGCCAGCCACCCTCTCACATCCAAACATACACCAGACATACGCGCGCACGGAGGCAGGCGAGAGGGAGACGGGGGAGAGACGGTGGTTGTTGTGGGGACGGGGTGGCGCTCGGGAGGAGGAGAGTAGGATATGGGGAGAGGCGGGTCTCAACGTCGCTGATGCGACTTCCTGCAGTCAGCTCGCCGGGACCGCCTCGGACGGGAGAGGCTGCTGTGTGTGACTGTCTCCACGTGTGGCAAAGATCCCCCAAAGACAAATATCCCCCCCGTCATAGCCTTCGCAGACTGTAGGGTCAAGTGCCGTTAGCGAGTAGCAACCTATGAAGGTCGACACGGCAGACGAAGGGGTTGTGGGTGACCAGCACCACGCCCGGCCGCCTTTGTCTCCCGAGTGCCGAGTGGAAATGTGTATACACCGCACTTCGAATACCGGCTCGGGTGCCTTTCTGGGTGGAGTTTCTGTGTGGAGGACAGTATGTTCTCCCCGTGTCCCTGTGGGTTTTCGCCGGGCACTCCGGTTTCCTCCCACAGTCCGAAGACATGCTGATGCATATGTTAATTGGTCTGCGGACTAAATTGACCCCGGTGTCCGGTGATGGACGGGCGTCCTATCATGGCTATAGCCCTGCCTTGCGCCCTATGTCTGCCGGGATAGCCTCCGGCTCACCGCGACCCTGTATACGATTAAGCGGTTTATGACAACGGATGGACTATACTATAACCCTATGAGATAACATTTCCTATATTGGCTAGTGCGGAATAAAACGGCAGCACGCTATTGTGTGTACATTATAGTGTTCTGCTCCAGGCAATTGTGAATGACAATGTGTTGAGTATGTATGTTCGTGTTTGCTAACGGTAGACGAATGTCGCTTACAGATTAAGCAGTGACTAGTGACACTTTACTTGTACTCTTAAGAAAGGCAATACGTTTCCAGATCTGGCATGCACATTGTTTCAACACAAGCCCGTGTGTGTTTCTTAAGATTAGTTATAAACCCAGAATAATTAAGCAGAGACTTAGCTTCTCTGCATGCAGCACTGCGCATTACGACGCATAAAGGTTAAACATTGCCCCGTGTTCACGGGAAGCCGAGTGGCATGCACGACCATGACAATTGAAAAATGTTACCACTTACCCACGGTGGCGTGGTGAGTAGCGCTGCCACCTCACAGCAAGAAAACCCCAGGTTCGAATCCCGGATCGTGTGCCTTTCTGTGTGGAGCTTGCATGTTATCCCCTTGTCCACGTGGGGTTTCGCCGGGCACTCCGGTTTCCTCCCACGGGAAAAGGATGTTTGGTCCACCCTCCTTAAAGAGCTGCCGCCACGACCTTAAACCAGGAGAAGCGGTTTAAAAAATGGGTGAAATGGAATGGATGGATAGTGGTAAAATTTGGCGAACTGATGAGTGAGAAGCATCTTGACTGTTGTATTTTTATGCTCAACCCAGGTGTGAGACCTTGCCTTATTTACCACCACTACTTGATTCAGAATAAGATTCAGGTTTAATAATAATAGCATGTATAGAGCGCCTTTCACCCGAGGGTCACAAAGCGCTACACAAGGCTGTGGAGAGAACGGCAAGTCAGTAACATCAAGACCAAATACCCCAAGGTTCAATCGGTTGGAAGAAAAACCTAAAAATCGTACACATTATTTTTGTGCATCATGATTTAATAATGGTAGTAGGCCTAAATTTGCCTCTACTGCATCAAAAATTCTTGAAATTCAAGTGCAGTGCAGAACTATATATGTTTCTGTTTTAAAGCAGTCTTGTGACATTTAGAAAAAGGAACATAAGTACGATTTCTGTTCCGTTTGTAAAACTATAAAGTACCTGCACACCTTAATAAAACTTCCTTTTATGTGTTTATTAAGCAAGCCACTAAATAGAAACGGTTAAATGTGGTTAAGGGATATCTCGACTAGATTCGTGTGCTGTAGCGCCATCTATTGGAGTAGTTGAGAAACAGCCTCAAACTTGGCACGACACGTTTCAGCGGAACCATTCCGAACGCGTCATGATGCCTCCAGCGTGGGAGGTGAAACGTCGCGAAGGAGAGAGAAGGAACACTCAGTGACACGGCTATCCCGAAAGAGCAGCTATGGAGAGCAATTTTCACTTTAAAGATTATTTTTACATGCAGTATTCCAATTTCAGCACAGTATATGCTAAATTTAAAATTGAGGCCACCTTTGTGGGTATCTTCAGGGATTTGTTTAACCATTGCATGCTCAATTAATTTGGATATTTAAGATAACTGTTAGTCATCATCATCATAATTGCGCGAAACCTCGTAATCCTGTACAGGGTTACGGTGAGCCGGAGCCTATACCGGCAGACACAGGGCGCAAGGCAGAGCTATACCCTGGATGGGACGCCAGTCCATCACAGGGCACCGAGGGCAATTTATTCCGCAGGCCAATTAATCTATGCAGCAGCATGTCTTTGGACTGTAGGAGCAAACCGGAATGCCCGGTGAAAACCTACGCGGACACGGGGAGAACATGCAAACTCCACACAGAAAGGCACCCGAGCCGAGATACGAACCCGGGCCCTTCTTGCTGTGAGGCGGCAGCGCTACTCACCGCATCACCGTGCCGCCCTGT
>JAZEWU010000002.1:11696999-11709694 GCA_036362915.1 Geotria australis | reverse complement strand
AGTAACCACACACAAGCAGAAAGGCAGACACAGTGAGCCGGCGTAAAATCCGCCCCCCCCCCCAAGTTCTCAACCAGTTAATGAGTAAGAAAACTATACAGTCGGAGTAAACCGTCGCGTGTGAGGTGAGAACACTCACTATTCCATAGAGATGGAACAGGTGGAGTCCACATTTGTATTCTCCTGGAAAGCCAGGGTATGGCACCTTGATGCCCACCTGAAGGGAGCTTGACAGAACGCGTGTAATCCACCAACCCAGCCTCCGCCTTTATTAGATTGCAGGCGTGCGACATCACCACCACCACACTGCGTTGTCCCCTTGATTTTAAAAAGACGTTGAAACAATTGCAATGCTGACGGTGACACTGCACCTCTCACAGCATCATGAGTGACGCTGGGAGTGACGGGCGGAAGTGGTGAATTGCTGCTTTGATCCAGCAAGACTACAAATGGGTTGTGCTATTTCATTGCTATTGAACCTGCACTAGTTCTAACGTTGTGCTCACGTTTTAAATTTTACTGCTGCGCTGTTGCTAAGCAATAATAGAGAGTCTGTGGGAGAAACTAAAATTATTAAATTTAGGAGAAACGTAACTTTATCACCTTTGACCACTCTTCTGCAGCGTTGCCAAAACGGTAGCTAGACAGGAAATGCACTGTACACTCTTTACTGAGTCACTGCTAAAACATCTTAAGTGGAGGACATGTGAATGTTTATGAAAGTGGTGAAATGAACTGTTTTTCAGCTTCTTTTAATTCTCCCATCTTCCGCATGTCATAACAGAACCCACACGCTGGCAAATGATTTCAAACTTACATACATTCCAGCGTACAGCATTCCAGTTGTATATTCCCATTGACCGAGTTGGGCTTTTTAAAATGTCAGCCCTTGTCATTCACATCTTCATCACAGGGGTAGTTTCATATTGCCATAATTGCACACAAAGCGCAGAGGTGGAAGAGGCAGCCAGGCGGTTTGCCGGTGCCACCATATTGCCATAACCTGCTCCCTATAAATTATGATGTTATCGGCCAACTGATTAATGAGTGTTTTTTTAAGTTGTGGGAGGTAACTGGAGAACCCGGAGGAAACCCACGCAGATTAGAGGGCGAAAACACAAACTGCACACAGAAAGGCGTCCAAGGCGGGAATCGAACCGCCTCGGACAAGACTTTCTTTCTGTGAGGCGCAGATGTTACCACTGCGCCACCCTGCCGCCCAAAAAATGGACCACTTCACAGCAAATATTCCAATTGCACACAGTGAATGCCGCAGTTAGATTGATCGAACAGTGTTGGTAGAGATGTATTATTGTAGCTGTCTACTTCATGTGCACGTTTAAGTAAGGGAAGGGTGAGCGTGTGTGGGGTGACTGAGAAAGATGCCCGACTCATCATTAGCATTCTCTATAAGCCATGGTTTGTCCACTGCTGGATGAAGGCCTTGCAATGCCATTGCCATTTATCAACATCAGGTCATGCCGCAATAATTTTCGCTCCTACACATAAACAAATCTCATCACTCCATCACCAGTGGTCATCCTACACACTTTCCTACCCATAGTTAATACGTCATTGGCTGTATAATGTCAAGTTCATTTTATGAATCAGCTGCACAAGGCACAATTTAATAAACCCAAATTCTGGTATTCAATAAACCAGTCACAAGCCAGGATACAAAGGTATCTCATGTCATTGTCAGAAACCGCTTAATCCTGTACAGGGTTGCGGTGAGCCAGAGCCTATCCCAGCAGACACAGGGCACAAGGCAGAGCTATACCCAGGACGGGACGCCAGTCCATCAGAGGCTTACAAATGTATGAGCTTCCCAACTTGGGTGTTGCCACTCCAGTTCCTTCCGTGTGCCAGATGCCAGGTTAATCTACCTCTCCCCACGCACCAACGTAGCCTGGCCAAACTCATGCATTGCGGTCATATCCGCACTTTGTACAAAAATATATTAATCTGTGATTAACATCGTCAGATTCAGTTGTTTTGAATGCAGAATGTATTTGTTGTTGCTGGTTTACTTTGTTTATTTAAACGTTTAACTTATTTACATCTCTCTCGCTAATTCGTCTGTTTGATTTAGCCAATGTTATTTCGTCTGGAAATTGTTAAACCACGTCTGGAGACCGCCAGGAATGATTACATCCAAACTACAGAACGCGTCTCTGCTCCCCACGTGTCCAACTGCCCTTGCTCCCGGTCGCGTCTCATCGGTGGTGTCTGCTGGCCGCATGTTTCCAGGGATTTATTACGGCCTGATGTTGCTGCCGGGCGTCGGGGCTGCAGTCGGGCTCATGCTGACGAGCCTGATGCCCACCTACAGCGGATACGTGATCATGGCGCTGGGCATCGCGCTCACTCGCACCGTGCTCGGACAAACTCACCGCATCTGGCACATCAGCAGGTGCTGCTCCACCTCCTGCCCCTGCATCTGGCTGCGGGCCATCGTGTCCTCGCGCGCCGCTGAGCGCTGGTCGCCTCCCACGGTGTTTCAGAGCTAAAGGTGCCGATCTTCAGCTGGTATCCCTAAACAGAATTTGTTTTGGGATACTGTGTTGGCACAAATAACCTTTGATTGATGTGTTGAGTTTTGAATTTAATTGCTACAGAGAGGCATTCATTGAGATACATTTCCCTGGGTTTAAATTCGTCATCTTCAAAACTGGAGTGCTGATGATATACTAATGGAGCTTCACCTCTGCAACATTAATATTAACCACGTAAATATTAGCATATCATTTACTGAAATTGTACATCATTCTTTGCCACGGTTAAATGTATCATTGGTGTAAGAATACATTTTATTTAAATAATTGTTTCATGGCATATTAATATGCTTTTGTCGTGTATTTTGCACACAGATGTTATTCGAGTTGCGGTGTTTGTTTGTCCTCTGGGCCCTGCTAATCGCTGCCACGTGTGCCCTCAATTCACAGGTGGCAGAATCCCATCTACTTTGGAATCTTCATTGCTGGGATCATCCACTCGTTGTTCTGTTTTTACTACAAACTGCTGCCCAGTATCCTTGCTTGTGATTGAGACTTGTAGTATAATTACTTAGGGCAATTAGTCTCTGTCACTCACTAATAATTATCTTCAAGGAGAGATGCGCTAGTGTTTGCGTCGGCTCAGGATAAATGAAAAAAAAACCACAATGGCACCAACAGTTGGGAGTAAGCTTATGTTGCCATGTTGTCTAATCGACTGGGTGACGGCATGACATGAAGCGTTCTTCATTCTGAACGTTCTTCAATCCGAACCGGTTTGGAAGTTTTACCCGCCGTTTCGTCTCGGACGTGTCGTCGCTGGGAACGTGTACGAGTCTCCGCAAAACATCCTTGACTGACCTCGCCCAGTCCTGTGGCCGGCTCCCCTCCTGCTGGCGAGCTCCGTGGCCACGACAACGCTGCTGGTGCTGGCCATGGCCTCCGTGCTGCTCAAGGACCCCGGACGGCTCCGGCCGCGCTGTGGGCCGCCGGGCCCCGGCCTGTCGTCCGTGCACGAACTCCTGGCCGCCGGGGAACCCATGGAGCGCTTCTGCACCAGCTGTGAGGCGAGTACGGACCATTGAGGCCTGCGTCCAGGCCGCGTGGCTTTGTTAGAAAATAAGTAGGCACGTATCGATGCATCGAATGTGGAATTTCCAGCACTGGCTCAGGGCTGTAAACAGGAGACGAGCACCACCTTAATCATGATCTTTTGCGTGGGAAATCATTATTTTTATAGCACGAGTTCCCTCATCTATAGCGTGTGTATGAGCTCTGCTGTTAAATCGAGCCATTCCAGCCTTTGGATGTGTGCACACAATTTGCTCCTCTGTGATTGTCAATGCCGTGAAGCATTTAACTCAAATTATTGCTTCGTCTGGTTCAAGTATGTGAGGTTGTTGGCAAAGGTGAACGTTTAAAGCTGCTCTGCGCTGAACATCTTCCACAAGATGAATTAGATTGCCTGACGTCTGCAACATAGAGTTGTAGACGAGAGCTGGTAATACCGCCGCGTGCAGGAATAATAAACTAGTGAACTTAGGAAGCATGCCTCCAGCTGTATAAAATATGCAGCTAAAGTATTTTGAACTTGATCCCACGTGGTTCCGCCCCTTTAATGTAAAGCTATCCAAAAAATAAATTGGTGTCAGTACTCAGAGGGCCCTCTTATATCCTTCGGCTGGCTTGGGAATGCCTGGGAATCCCCCAGGAAGAGCTGGAATATGTTGCTGAGGAAAGGGACGTCTGGTCCAATCTCCTTGAAGAGTTTCTGTCGCGACCCTCACCAGGACAAGCGGTTTAGAAAACGGATGGATGGATGGCCTCGGAGGGCCCTCCCTGCCTGAAATATTGACGAAACGAGTTCGGTGCCGAACACGGGCAGTCGCCATGGGCCTCGCAAGGGGAGGATGTAGATAGACGCTTTGGGAAGTGGCGATAAAGACAGGCAGCCTCGGAGGATGCATTTAATAATGCACACGTTACCCCCCAGATGGAACAGGCTGTACCCCGCCATACACCATCCCTGTGGGGTCGGAGTCTCCTCCCAGCTACCCCCCCCCCCTCCCGGAAAATGCACGCACACAAAACGCAAAACGAACAGAAATGGTTAAAGTTAACTCTGAGGGGATCATCCCCCTCGCTTGATTGAAGTGAAAAAATAATTAATTCATTGTCAGAAACCGATTTATCCTCTACAGGGTCGCGGTGAGCCGGAGCCTATCCCGGCAGACACAGGGCGCAAGGCAGGGCTATACCCCGGATGGGACACCAGTCCATCACAGGGCACCGGGGGCAATTTAGTCCGCAGGCCAATTAACCTATGCAGCAGCATGTCTTTAGACTGTGGTAGGAAACCGGAGTGCCCAGTGAAAATCCATGCGGACACGGGGAGAACATGCAAACTCCACACAGAATAAACAAAGATAATATAGGGATAATTGATACGCTGTAAAGCTCCCGGGGGGAGGGCCTAAAGAAATGTCTGTTAACGGAAATGTCACTGTATCCCCACATTGTTGTGGTGGTTTGTTATTGTAATTAAGTGTGATAAAAAATAATGCACAAGTTACTGCTCGCAAAGGGGGGCACAAAAAATAACTTAATCATTTCAGCGTGAGTCCTCGGGGGGTAGTTTGAGGGACTTGTCTGGCCAATGTTGTGGAGGCCTCTGCCGTGTTCACGTTGCCAATTACCGGTCCCTGTATGCAGATGTTGGAGCTGCCGTACGTTGCCATTTTAAAAATTGGACCTCCCACACGCTCATCGTCCGTGATGCATTGCCCAGTTGTTTTAAACGCACTATCAGCAAGTATGCGTTATACACATTGCTCTGATTATGCGACGCTACGTGATCTATTGTTATTCCAGGGTATTTTTTTAAACAAGTACCAATTTATGGAACTGGCCAATTAGGATTTACCTGATAAACAGTCTTGAGACGGTGTCGAGTTGGGCACTCCTTGGTAAACAAATTACAAGATCGCATTAAAATGCCGCCACTTGCCATTTCAGACTGAACCTTTTCATTATGCGCAATGAATTGTTGTTTCGTTGTAAGGCCCTAGATGGATAGATAGATGTGTATTATTCCAGCAGAAAAATACCCAGTGAGCTTTCAAGCTCTTTACGGGATTACTGTGACACAGCAAACACGCAAATAGGTTTGGAAAGTGTGCGTTTTAAAAATTGCCTCACAAGCCGAGGCGAAAGCTGTTGAACAAATTACGGTGACCTCGATGCGCAGCTTGCTGCTCCATCCATCCATCTATTGTCAGACACCGCTTAATCCTTGTACAGCAGTGGTTCCCAAAGTGCGCCACGGTGCTCTGGGGCGCCGCAGCTAACTCACAGTGGCGCCGTGGGATATTCCATATTTTCGATATATGCCATATATTTTGTGATTTGGGCACCGTGAAAAAAATCATAATACACTAAGGGCGCCGTGAACCGAGAAAATGTAGGAACCACTCGCGGTGAGCCGGAGAGAGCGGTGCGGCCCGTGGTGCAATGTGTGCTTTCACCACAAGGTGGTGGTGACTGTTTTACCTCCCGTGACACCGCCGGTCGGGGGTCATTTGAGAACTGCACGAAAATAAATCCACAGTGTGATGCTGTACCCTGCGGTGTGGTTTCTTCACACGGGAAATTTCACATTAGGAAATAAAGTTACATTTAGTCAATGCCTTATACAGTATATATGTTTGCAAAAAAAACCGGCATATTTTTAGTTAATAATGTACACACACTTAAATAAAATCCATCAATTCATTGTCAGAAGCCGGAGCCTATCCCGGCAGACACAGGACGCAAGGCAGTGCTATACCTAGGATGAGACGCTAGTCCATCACAGGGCACCGTGGGCAATTTAGTCCGCAGGCCAATTAACTTACGCAGCAGCATGTCTTTTGACTGTGGGAGGAAACTGGCAGTGCCCGGCGAAAACCCACGTTCCAATTACAATCAATTATCAACCCAGAAAAACATCGTCTCCATTCTCAGCGTCAGCGTTTTCTCTGTGCATCCTCAGCTGGTGCAGCCTCCGTGGACCAAGCACTGCCGCCTGTGCGAGGCGTGCATGGAGGGCATGGACCACCATTGCCTCTTCCTGCTGGTGTGCGTCGCCCGGCGCAACCACCGAGCCTTCGTGCTGCTGCTGGTGGTCGTCGCGCTGTCGCAGCTGTGCTACTCGGGTGCCGCCGTCGCGTACCTGGCCCGCGCGGCCCCACCGACCCCCGGGAGCCACGCTCTCATCGGCCTGTGGCCCGATTACGGCCGCTGGGCCGCGGTGGTGGCGTCGGCCATGACCCGGGACTCGTGGCCTGCGTCGCTGCTGCTGGTGAACGTGGGCTGCCTGCTGTGGGTGTGCTGCCTGCTGGCGATGCAGCTGTCGTACGTGGCGGCCGGCGTGACGACCGTGTTGCGCCAGCCGGCGGGGGCGCATCGCCGCCGCGGCGGGGGCCTGCTGCGCGGTTTGGCCAACGTCCTTCGCTTCCTCGTGTGGGGTCAACACGCCGCCGCCGCCACCGTCGGCGACGCTGGCGTTGGGCTTAAAACGCCACTGGTGGCAGAGCAGATCTGACTCTGGGCCTTTTTTCATGATGTGCCTGTGGAGCTAGCTAGGCATTTCATTGTCGAGGAAGTCGATGTCTGTGTTTTTAGTATGCCTTGCCAGATCGGGTGCTTTTCACAAGTAGGTGAGAGTGAGATTGGGTGAGGCTGAGTCTCTGAGGTTATTGTGACACTGAGCAAAGAGTATTATTATGGCCGGGCCTTGAGATGCCTCCAAATCCACGTGATTTCCCTATTCTCTGTAACTTGCATACCAGTCTTGATAATGTTGCTGCTTGTTACTCTTCATAATGTGTGACCATTCTTGTTGTGATTGTTTTGTCCACGTGATAGTGAAAGCTAGATGTGAAATGGATTCTTTAACCTATAAAGTTGGAAATTTGTATACTTTGTTTTGATGTCTCAGGAATAAATACGTTATTTCTATTTATTTATTTACGTGTTGTGTGTTGTTCCGATAAAAGTAATTATACAGGAAATGCTAGCTCGCACTCAGAAACCACACGCTTTGTAGATATTTATTTGGCAACTTTCTGCTTTGTGAATTACTGTACGTATGTTACAAAGTTGTTTTCATTGAGAAGTGGCCGGATGGCTTAGGATCAGAGCACTGAGCCAGCACTGCTGAGTTTTTTTTTTTGTTTGATTGCAGGTTTTATTAGCTCCTCTTAAAACGTTGATTTCATGTATAGATCAGCGATGATCTTAACCTGGTCACCAATGACTGCACACACAAAAAAACTCATTAAATCGGGATTTATTTTTTTTACACTTAATCTAAATTCTAGCTCTGAACATTACAAATCTTGGTTTGCCAGATGGCAGACATTTTCAGCACGGCACCAGGGAACACAGAGCACCCCTAGTTTGCGGCCAAAACAGGTCAATGAAATGGATCTCAAATAATTCTGAGACCATCTCTGACCACGGGCCATTCCTTAACACGGGGTGATGCACTGCTCCGTGAGCATTCCAAAAGTGCTCCCTTCATCTCACTGCCTGGATATAATTATTGAGACAGGCAGTATGTTCATGGCAGAGATGCATCAATGGGAGAAACTCTGCGGTGTTGTGGTCTAAGGTTGTCCATTGTTGTGTAGCTATGCTGTCTGAATAAAGAATGTGAATGGCCACCATGTGATGGCAAAGCACCCAGCATGGTCTGCTGGTGTACTCACACGAGGAACCTCGTAATGCTCTTCACTGGGGGCGGCCTTCACAGACTCGCCTCTGCCTACGTCTTCTTCCATAATGCCCTCCTCGCACTCTCTGCTCCAGCCAGCAAGGTCTCTATGCAATGTGGAATTCCCTCTCCACAATCATGAGTGCTGCCGTCCCCAAACCTCTTTACGAGTCGGTGGTTAAACCGTCTTGCGCCGACTCGCCGCCATAGAATAAATATGCACGTTCGGTCTGTAAGGTGGCTTGAGATGCAGTTACACTTAAACGTGATAGTAATCCAAATTGAATTGTACATTGTACTATTTTGGTATTGTTGCCATATCGACTTTACAAAATAGGTAACAATTACCATATTTAGCAAAGGCAGGACTTTGCAACGACGGTTAAAAAAGGTGTGGTCGTTTCAGTGGTCATGTATAGATATGAAACATTTCAAGCAGGAAATGTGCGGAAATTAAGTTTTAGATTATTATTTCCATATGCACGTTGTTGCATGTTTTTTTACATTTTCTTAAAATAAATGCAATACTTATATCCCTTACAGGTCGGAAATGGTATCCTGTTCGCCAATGGTTGTCCTTGTTGCTGGGAGTAGTTGCTGAGGAGTGGAATAATATTTGTCTGTCAGTGTCATTTCACCAATTTGCGCAGAATGTTGCAAGCCTTAAATGACTGGTGAATGCCAACATCTGGCATATGTTTGGGGTGTTCCTACTGTACCGGGAATAACCAAAATTAGTTGCTATGCAACCCGACAAAACATTACTGTGCAAGGAATCTGCACTGCATCCCAGTGGCTTTACATTCATTTCTTGCGACGTGCTAATTGCTCCAACTTTTCACGTAAACAGATTAACAGTTGCGCAGCGTGGATACGTGTGGATACATCCACGGCCCTTTTGCTCACATCTTGTGTTTTTGCAACCCCAATGGATCCGCAAACAAATCCTGTTATCCGTGTATAGATTATTCACATGTACCTGTCTTTGGACGAGTGACACCGAAGTGGTGCCGAATTCATCCGATTATCTACGTTAATTTGCGCAGAGGTGGTTTACTGGAAGTGCGAAATGTATCCAGTTGTCTGATTCTTGGATCATAGATAACAGGATGAACCCAGAAGTGGTGAAAATGTGAACAATTATCCATATTTATCCTTCGATAAGAGGCACCTTGCAGCGGACTTGTGGCGTCATTAAATTCGTGCTTTTGTTTGTGTCCTTTCACGGATAGAATTAATCATATGGAAGTGGAAGCATGTTTAATCATGTGTGGTGTTTTCATGGATAGTGAAATTGACCAGGAAGTGGTGGCAGATTCAAATTCCGTCTAGGCATGCAGATAATTGCCGGATATCAGGCAATAACTTTCTGGATAGCTGCGGACAGTGGGATCTGCCACCAGAAACGGTCACATCAATGCAGATAAAATGAGTTTATAGGGCGGCACGGTGGCGCGATAAGTAGCGCTGCCGCTTCACAGCAAGAAACACCCTGGTTCGAATCCCAGCTCTGGTGCCTTTGTGCAGTTTGCATGTTCTCGTGTCCGCGTGGGTGTTCGCCGGGCAATCCGGTTTCCTCCCACAGTCCAAAGACATGCTGCTGAATAGGTTAATTGGCCTGCTGACTTAATTGCCCCCGGTGCCATCTGACGGACTGGCGTCCTATTCTGGGTATAACCCTGCCTTGCGCCCTGTGTCTGCCGGATTATAGATTTCTGACGATGGATGGATGGACAACCTGGCGTTCATAAGAAATGGAGATTAATGATCGATGTGTAACCCCTGGATTTAGTCACAATGCCAGACTGAAAAGCACTGACGTCTTAACCTCGCCAGTGCTGTCCGTGTGCAGCATTCACAAGTAATTCGGCCTACATTACGATATTTAGGAAATGTGTCAATGTATTTCCAACGCTATGGTACAGTGTGAACAAGGGTTAGTTGTGAAAAAGAAATGAATCAATGCGGTTGATGCAATAAGTTGTGGTGTGTAGATGTTGTAAACGCAAGCCCAGCTTTGTACATTTAAATGCCTGCATTTATACGAGGGGTCACTTACGTAAGCATTTAATGTCAGGGCTTGCGCCACAACCTTAATTCCAGTGGACTGTAATGTAACATGCCATTCGCTAAACACCCTGCTATTGGATTTCAACATGCATTCTTCTGCTGGCTATTGGAATAAAGGTATTGCAGTCTGGAAGTGCTCAGAATTGGATACGTTTCAAATTGAATAGAACGTGGCGTTCCTTGTAACACTTGTTTCAGCCGAATAGAAACGTCTCGGTATCAGTAGGTGAGAATTTTCCTCTTGGCTTAATGCGATGGTAATTTGCTAATTGGTGGAAACTGAAGCCAGCTTGAGGGTGGCTTGTTTTTAAGCCAGCGATGCCACGTGTTGATTATAGACTACAAGCGGTCTCCTCTCGGGCATTGCCTGCTTTCTTGATTGATATTCAAATGATACTTTTCAGACTTAAAACTAATTCTGTATGTAGTTGTACATGATGTGTAAGTTTCTTTACCATTCACTTGAGTTTTTCACGGATACATTTTTTTTTATTCTGGCATACCGTAGCTGTGAGGGTACCGAACCCGGCCACAAGAGTTCAATTCCTGGCCAAGGCTAACATCAGTGGAGAATGACATTCAAACCGTTCCTGCCTCACAACACTGAACAAACCATGGCTGACCAGCATGGTGAAGGTATGCAAGGTCACGACACTCGCGCGGCACGGGGAGGCCTTCATCCAGCAGTGAATTAACAAAGGGACTGTACGAGCTTATTTTATCATGTGAGAGTTATGACTGGAAAACTGGACAAATGTCAAAAGTACGGGTCCTCGTTGCAGTACGATGGCAAGGTTCACACTGCCCATGTGCAAGGTGTGTTTGTTAGACCCCGGGTTCAGTTTCCTATCGGAAAATGTTCCATTTCGCCGACTGTACAGCTACTTACAAATTTGCAAGCCAGTATCTGACCATCAAGAGATGAGAAATATGTGTATTTTAGGATTTCTTTTCTTAGAACATTTGCAGTTTGTTTAAGTCCATACATCCATTGTCAGAAACCGCTTAATCCTATACAGGGTTGCGGGGAGCTGGAGTCTATCCCGGCAGACACAAGGCGCAAGGCAGGGCTACATCCAGGATGGGACGCCAGTCCATCACAGGCAGTTTCTTTAAGTGTGTACTGTAAAGTAGAAGCCACGATAATAAAGAAATGGAGAGATTTCTTCACAAGCAACTTAAGGTTACAAAATATTTTACACAGAAAATGTATATTACGGCGTAATGTGTAAGATGTCGTTACGGCTATAGATATCCTCAGATGAAGAATGCGCAAACAGGCCTTTTTGTTTCTCTTGGAAAGGAAGTGGCATCAACTCAATCTGTGTTTGCGATGAGGAACTAGTTTTAGGTCTGGACACGTGATAACATTTTTGGACTCGAAAAAAAACCCCACATTCACTTCGTATGTTTGACTGAGTAACTTTCTACACCGGCGCATTCGCGCCACTCGATGTAACAACGTTTTGAACATTTTAGTCAGCAACCTGGGGGACTCGGCGAAAGGTACGTTTCTGTTGGTATGCGAAGAATGTTTTATTTAACCATCTAATTAATATCTTGTGCACCCACTACAGTAGTACCGGTCGCCTGGCACTGCTTCAACCTTGCAATTGTGTTAAGGCAGCAGACCACTGTTGTCTGAGCTCTTGATTTATTTTTCACGTTGGAATCGTGCGGTGGTTTTACATTCACGTATTTCCACCAAGCTGTTAAATTGTGGCAAGTGGGTTCTTAACACGACTCTCCGCCTGGCTGGTTATACGACGAGTGAAAAATGCCGGAGGGAGCGGGCTGATGATGTTTTTGCTCTCGCTGAGAAGAGAGATAGATATCCTCC
The DNA here is from genome assembly GCA_036362915.1 of Geotria australis. NCBI lineage: Eukaryota > Metazoa > Chordata > Hyperoartia > Petromyzontiformes > Geotriidae > Geotria > Geotria australis. Next base: position 11,697,534 of record JAZEWU010000002.1, on the reverse strand, counting down.
TCGCGCGGCTTGTGCACTTCACAGCCACGACCAGACAGCGGCTGCCAGCCAGAGAGACACGTAACACTGTCACCCAACTCTGACGGAGCAGCCAAGCGGGTCGTGTCCCGCGCGATGTAGCGAGCAGCTCTGCCTGTCATTTTCTCGGAGACCGCTTCTGGTGAAACCCTCGCGTGGGGCTGGCTGCATCTCCAACGCCGCTCACCGCCCGGCCGACCCGGTCTAATTCAGGCCACAGAGGTTTGGCGTCCCTCTCTTTTTCACTTGGGACAAAGTTAGGCTGGCAGGCGGGTGGCGCCGCGAGTGACTCATGTTCTTGTGTCGGCGCTCGACCCGGCGCCTGCTCTTCCCACGCGCTCCGTCGTCCCCCGTGCTCCCCGTTCCCACTCGGCTCCATCTGCCTCCGAGTGAACTTAATTAGCGCCACTCCGCCGGCTCTCGTTCCCCCCGCAGCGCCTCTGCACGCAGCTGGAGAGACGCTCGTCTCACTGAAAGCGGAGACCGCAGAGGGAGGCGGCGGCGGCTGCGGCGGTGG
>JAZEWU010000002.1:11675397-11696966 GCA_036362915.1 Geotria australis | reverse complement strand
TCGCAGCTGCGCCTCTAAGCGCCCGCGGCGCCGCCACCGGGACAGAAGGAGGGCGTGCAGGACACGAGGTGCGTTGACGAGCTGCGTGGTCCAGGTGGGTGGACACACGGCAACGCACAAGTATCACTATTGCAGGTGAACTGTTTCGAAACTTTGCTGCTGTGAATAATTGACATAATGCGCTCTGTATAGCTCAGTGTGCAGTGTCCTGATGCGGTTATATTAGTGTTTGGAACAGAGTGTGAGCAAGGCATGGCAGTGCTTTTGAGCTATAAGTGGATTACAGGCTAGATAGATAGACAGGGTGACAACATAGCGGAGAGATGAAAGGCCAGGACTGTGTTTTTTTAATGCAGATTCATACACAACTGATAGGGTGGCCTTTCATTCCGGTTTGTTGATTTTGAACATCCGTGTGTTGCTGACGATCTGTAGTGGCATGGTAGCAAATTGATATAAGCCAATACTTTTACAATAAGCTGTCTCAATTGCCCAGCACTGAATGTCTTATTTTTCTAATAAGAACGTTCTTCCGAACTTGTTGGATGGCCCACGACAAATAGGTGAAGTTAGGTAATTATTCTCGTGTAAGAGCGTATCGACCGGTGAAATCAAAACTGTGCCAGATTAGCTGCATATTGACATGTACAGATCGGACCAGCAGCGCTGGTGATGCACAAACAGAAGAGTGTGCCTCATTACAGGCAGTTACGACTTGCTGCCAGATGGTAGATGTGACATTAATTCACGAGTTGGCTTACACTCAAAATGTGAACACTCAAAAATGTTCCAGTTTTTAAAAATACATGTCTCGTGCGCTATAAGTAGAGTAATATATATTTCACTTCGTGTAAAATTTTAAGCGATTGTTCAGCAGTCTTGAGGGAACTTGGGCCTAAAATTACATCCGTCATCTGCTGCGAGAAAAGAAGAACCAGAAAACACGAGCTTATTATACGATACTGTATTCGGTCGAATGGCAGCTTTGGAGAGCACAGTGGTGCAATATTTACAGACTGATGCGTCTGCTCGTTTAACAGGACATGCTTTCGCATGTAATTAGAGCTGAAAATAAGCGATCGTTTGCAGCCTCTGGGTTTCCGTGCGCGTAAGTTGCGAGCGGCCTGTCCCATCTCACCGTACATCTGCTGGGCGTTTACCATTGGCAGCCGAGTAAAGTATGGTGGCTTCAAGGTTGAACGCTGTGTGCTACGGTTTGTCTGGGGCAGCACTCAGAAAACAGATGACCCGCTAGTGAAATTCCAAACGAAAGTTGCTCTCCAATATGAACGTGCTGCGTGACAAGTCACGCGTTATTAGTGGAGCATTCGACATCTGTTTGCACACTGCCCAGTGCTGAACGATTTGAGAAAATGCAGTGCATGTTGTGTTTATCACGACGGAATGAATGCTTTATAAATTTGTTTTTAATAATTATGCTTCGTTAAGCAGGAAAGCCTGAGTCTCATGACTTTTTTACAAGAAGGTCCTGCCAAGTTTTTTTTTTGCAATTGGGGCGATGATTGCTACATGTAATCCCAGTTGAGTAATTTCCAAGTATCATTTCATATTCGGAAACTTTGGAGCACGATGCCAGCAAACAGTTGTGTATTCTTGCATGTGACACTGCGAGTCTTTGAACATATGCGGTAATATCCAGGCTCGGGTGCCTCTCTGTGTGAAGTTTGCATGTTCTCCCGGTGTCCGCGTGGATTTTTGCCGGGCACTCCGGTTTCCTCCCAAACCACTCCAAAATCTGACATACAGTGGGGAGATCATAATCCAGCCATGAATTGACTAAGGTACCGTAAATAGGTTTGTACGAATTTAAAACACTGTATCGTATGTATTCCCTCTTTTTAATTTGCGATCAGTAGAGATGAACTCGCACACTTGGCTGTAAACACAGAAATTGCTTGAACAGACCCTTGAATTCCAAACACTCGCTCTGGCCAAGTACACAGGGTACGATTTTTGGTCCAGTCTGTGGAGCCAACACAAGCTCTGCTCGAGTTTCCGAAATATCCACCTAAGATGGAGTCAATATACGTCACGTGCATAGTCTGAAAAATGATGAATTGCTCTATTGAAGTAACTGGAACAATGCTGGACCGAACATAATTTCGGGTTCCCAGGAAAAAACCTGGGCCGGTAAGTGTTTACTTTAAATGGGGACTACAAATTTGATGCGTGGATATGAGACTTATGTGCGGTGCTTACGGTAGTTTACAGTACAGCATGTATAAGATCATGTGGGCCCTTGTGTGGCAGCGTTGTGGCCAAAGTCGGAGTATTATATGCTTGCACTGGATTTCTAAATACGAGCTTTTATGAAGATTTTATGAAACAACATTGATTATAACTATGTTTGATTCATTACTAATGGATATGAGCCTCTGATAAAATCACTTAGAATTTGCCACATTTCAACATATTTCAGAAGCTAAGCGGAATCGAGCCTGGACAGTATTGGGGAGGCCCTCTTTCAGCAGTAGATTGACAGAAGGTTGTAATTTTACATAAATCATGAATGAGACGTTACATTTGGGGAGCATGGATGTCTATTATTGCTGAATCCTTCATAGTGCAATGTCAATCGGCTGCTGGATGAATGCCTCCGCCATGCAGGTTGCTGAATTGGGGTTTGTGGGGGGCTGCTTCAGATGCCACTCGCCACTCGTGTTAGCGATAGAACCGATGTCAGACCACCGGGTTTATAGTGCAGCACACTAACCACTGCTCCACCGACCCGAATGCTCAGCATTGTTAGCTAACACTGGAATACCGATAGTATTCCCGTACTCGCGTTATGTATTTCACAACGTGTGTGACAAAGCCAGACATTTGTTTACGATACACCCAGTGCTTTCCAAGAGGTGTTCAAAAACCGGCTTGTGGGAAAATGGTGGAAGTTTACCGATGCCGGTCAATGATAATATTGTGGGTTTTTTTTCTGTCAAAGCCATGAATGTGACTTTGCCAGCGGGAAAACACATGCGGTTATTTCCCTGCGACCACTGCGCTCCCGTGGCGTTAGCCTCCGATTTGTGCTTGCCTCATGTTATTAGGACACCGTAGAGCACCCTTCCATGTTTGCTCTAACACCGTAATCAAATTGGCAATTCGATAAAAAATGTTGCACGTCCCTAACACGCCAACTATTTAATGGAAAGTCACACACGTATTGCTGCTCACGGATGTGGGTTCCGTCGGTGATGCAGACTTAAGTGGACGTCTCAAATACCGCCTGTTCGCTAACTGCCTCTGAAACACTTTGAATAAGGAGATCTAAATCCTTGCAACATGATGTGAAATTGTCACCGACTTTATTCGCAATGTAATTGACGCGGGGCGGCACGGTGGTACGGTGGGTAGTGCTGCCGCCTCACAGCAAGAGGGTCTGAATCCCAGCTCGGGTGCGAATCCCAGCTCGGGGGCCTTTCTTTGTGGAGTTTGCATGCTATCCCCTTGTCGCGTGGGTTTTCGCTGGGCACTCCGGTTTCCTCCCACAGTCCAAAGACGTGCTGCTGCACAGGTTAATTAGCCTGCTGACTAAATTGCCCCCGGTGCCGTGTGATGGACTGGCGTCCCATCATGGGTATAACCCTGCCTTTCGCTTTGTGCCTGCGGGGATACGCTCCGGCTCACCACAACCCTGTACAGGATTAAGCGGTTTCTGACAATGAATGAATGAATGTAATTGACGCAACCGCAGTTCGATAGACCTGCTTTTCCCATTTGTTTGTGAGTGAAGATCAAAAGACATCGGGCATAGGAACCTGGCAGCTTGATTTCATATCCAATTATTTCGTCTACTTTGCAGTATATCAACAAACAACAGCAGGACAGTATGGTTCAGTTGCACGTATCCACTTGATTCCATTGGGTTAAATCCATCCAGATCGCCTCAGTGCCACCAGTGTGCTATGGATTCATATTGAATATCAGCGTGACTGGGTCTCAAGACGCTGTACGCTGCACAGAAACAGCGGTCTTATCTAATGTATAGAGAGAGGCAGGCAATCATCAGCAGAGGAACAACAGTATGGTCTTGAGCCTGGTATTGAACAGGGGCAGGAGGAGTTGGCAGCATATTCAAGCGGTTGACCTGGTTGGTCTCTTTGGCACAGCTCGCAGTGTCCTTGTAGAACACGTGGACGGCCCTGCCGTGCCCTGTGTTGTTGTCAGTGTCTTGGTGGGTGTGGGGGGAGACAGGGGTTAGTCCAGGAGCTACTGCTGTTTGGTGATTATGAGAGGCGCCTAATTAGGCTGGAAAATGGCGGTCTTTACGCAGCCCACCAGTCAGAAGATTATCACGACTACTTTGATCAACCGGACAAACGTGTGAACAGGAGCGTTGCCAACGATGTCCTATCGATGAATATGATGTCCTATCGATGTCCTATCGACAATGATGTCCAGAGGCTGACCATCGTGCTTCGAAGAATCGCAAAGAAGAAAAAGAACACACAGCCGTAGTGGAGCACGGGGCGCGTTCTCAGGCTCAGAGCCTGTGGCGAATGGGTAAGAATTGAAATCAATGCATTGTTGCTGATCTTTGTAAAATGTGTTTTTCATTCTGATTTTTCCTCAAGAACCAAAACTAGGACAAGGATATGCATTTTGCCAGAGAAAATCAACAAACAATCCCTCTTTCCAAACTGCAAGTTTGTTTTTTGAGAGGAGAACGTGACATGATCTGGATAATGCACAAAAACGGTTCCTGGGTTCATTGACTCGTCCTGCTGACTCCTTAAACTCATATTGTTGGCTGTCTTAATCATAATATTTATTTTTATATCATCAACAAATGATGTATACTATTAATTTATTGATATGTATGTTTTCTTCACCATACAACTAGTGAAACAGATATATTGAAATAAATTAGGTTATTCATAATTTCACTTTCAACTCAAGGGCCAAAAGTAATACAGTACAAGAATGTGCAATAAGCACAAAATCAGCAAAAACTATTTCCCTTTCCAAACTGCAACCTTTAATTCTGAGCGGGTATAGACTGCGTGTTTATCGATTCATTGTGATGCTCACTAGAGACCCCTATTGATGGCTGGCTGGATAACAATATCAAACATCATCATCAGATTGCTTTAGAGTTATCAAAAGATGTGCGTCTTCATCATGGTCACGATAGTAAGACTACATGGCTAATGTATTGAAAAATATGTGTTTGGGAATTGCTCTTAAGAGCCGCTCATTTTCGGAATAGCCGTGTCGAGCATTCCGCCTCTCTCCGCTTGACATGGCTAGTGGCTCCTCATAAAAGCAATACCTACATCAGTATAAATGTGTTTGACCATCGTTCCGTTTTTAGCTCACGAAGCAAACTGAGTGTAGGGATAAACTCCCATTTGCGTGGTTGTCTTCGCATGCACACACGGCGGAGAGACGGTGCCAAAGGCCCCACAGAAGCCAGTACTGTATATGTGACACGCTCTGACATCTTTGTTTACTTAGGTAAGCTGCGCATTGGTTTCCACGTGTAGGCTTGTAGCAATGCGGTATTTTGACATTACCTTTGTCCCAGGCTCGAGAAAAATGTTACTCTGCTCGTTCCTGAAGGCCTTCCCATCACGCGTGTGACATAATATCTCGAGTGACACCACGGGGGGGAGGGATATTTTCTAACAGTAAAACCGTTGGTGGGAGTTATGTTGGCAGCATGCTCAGGTGTTTTTGTGTGTATCTGAGTGAGCGCAGTTATATTTGTCCTGTGTCCACGTGGCATCCGACACTTGGCGATTGTGGAAGCACATTGCAAATTGAATATTGAAAACGTAGTGGCTATACTTGAGGAATGATGACGCCTCAGTTATCGCTGAACCTTCAATTACTCATTTCATTATCAGTTCCCGTTTCATGCTCCTAGAGGGTCGCTGTGAACCCAGAGCCTATTCTGACAGACACAGTGCGCAAGGCAGGTCTATACCTAGGACGGGATGACAGTTGATCGCAAGGCACTGGAGGCAATGTATTCAGCAGGACAATTAACCTAGGAAGCCTGTCTTTGGACTATTTGATGAAACCGGAGTACCTGGCGAAAACCCATGTGAATAATTACAGACCTCCGTCAAATCCACCGCCTAACAGAGGCCACGTCCACGCCACGTCAGTCATGGAAGGTTGTTTCACCATACTTCACCACGCCGGTCACTCCTGGTCGGTGAAACCAAGAGAGGCCCAGAAGTGTTTCTGGTGTTTACCACGTCGAGGATTTTAACTCGGGTCACAGGATTCATAGTGTGCGGTGCCCTAACCCCCCACTCCACCTCAAATTCCTTGTGCCAAACGTCAGGTAGTGTGCGTGTGTTCACACACCACGTCGATGGTGCGGGTAGCTACCCTGGAACTGGCCTTGTTGACTCGACACGCAAGCTGGGGTGGTATCTTTGTGTTTGTGTTGAGCGCCCCACTGTATTCTACTCACGAGTGGAAATGTGTGCAAAGAGAAGCAGGAAATTAGCAAGCGCAGTTGCAGCATTTCTCACCAATCTCGAAAGGAGGAATTAGTGCCCTCCTGCCGTATACGGCGCCGTTTATTATTGCCGTCGTCAGTTAGCCGTTGCGTTTGCACCGCGTAGGTGTATTGTTTACGATATTACTTTCCATCTGCTTGGCATATGGGAGGTCAGGGACGCGTGTGCCGTGGCACCTCTCTCGGTCGTTAAGGTTTGCAGACCGGCGCTTCCTGCACACGGACGCCGGCCCAGCATCGCGTACGGGCGCGCTCACCGCGCACGCCGGAGGGGCCCACGATTCGTACCGCGGTGAACGAGCACGGTTTGCCTGTGCGTGTCGTGTTGTGGTAAGTAGACGAGTGTACTTTGTTATTGTCGTGGCAATGTGATGTCATTATAGATATGCGGTACATGAGTAATTACATTACACGGTTACTATGTCATGGCGGCACGATGGCGCGGGTGAGTAGCGCTGCCTCCTCGCAGCAAGAAGGTCCCGGGTCCGAATCCCGGCTCGGGTGCCTTTCTGTGTGGAGTTTGCATGTTCTCCCCGTGTCCGCCTCGGTTTTCGCCGAGCACGCCAGTTTCCTCCCACAGCTCAAAGAAATGCTGCTGCACAGGTGAATTGGCTTTCTGACTAAATTGCCCTCGGTGCCTTGTGATGGACTGGCGTCCTATCATGGGTATAGCCCTGACTTGCGCCCTGTGTCTGCCGGGATAGGTTACGGCTCACTGCGACCCTGTACAGGATTAAGCGGTTTCTGACGATGGATGGATGAAGTACTTACATTACAAGGTTACTATGTTAGAATGTACAGCTACACCACGGTCAACCCATTGTTGGATGAAGGTCTCTCAGCATGATGTGTTGATTGTGTGGGGGGTTACTTTGACTATACTTCACCAAGGTGGTTAGTGGGGGTTCATGAAGCGATGGTGCTAACAACCACCGCGACCACCGCTCCACCACGCAAATACTCGTATTGCCAGTACAGTGTTTAGCTACGAACCCAGTTGGCTTGAGTGACGTATATCACGTTGTGTGTTATTTAAGCTCTGTTGTTGAGCGCTCGCATATTGTGTTCTATGTAACCGCGTTATTAATGCGTGGGCGAATGCCTGACATTCAGACCCACACACACCGAGCGCCGCCCGTGTTTGGAGGCTAAATTTAAAATTTCGTCCTACACATTCTGAAAACATGATCGCGACACGTGCGACTAAAATAGTGAAGCCAAACCTGTCGCTAAACTCAACAGAATGATCAGGTTTCTGCGTGGTCTCACGATCTGCCCGGTATTTTGACCTTGTTTAAGGATGGGGGCCCAACACAAACTCGGGGCACGGGAGGAGGGGCACAACACGGTCAAGTTTAAACAAACTTTAAACACATGTTAAACGCTCGGCAGAATGATTAACGATACGATCTGCTTTTGTCCGTTTTTGCTCGAACTCACACCCCCTGTGTATAACCGATTTTGTTTTACTTGACTGGCAGAATTCAGGAATTTATCAGGGGGCCTGAGTGTTCGGCAGGGGGCCCTCTGGGCTCCTCGTGGGAGCCGGGCGGAGGTGTCGAGGCCAGTGCGCGTCAGACGTTAATGTCGAGGACGTCAAGCCATGTGATGGCTGCGGTGCTGATGTTGTGGACGCCTGTCAGACTGCCCTTCCGTGAATGATCGAACCAAACAGTGTTGGATGACGTGATCCATGTTTTGTCTTGGGTGTCCACACTGGATAATAATGTTGTTGTTTTTTTTTATAATGTTGTATTGCTGTAGGTTTTTACAGCTCGATGTATGATAATTGCATGTAAAATATAAAAACACAATAAGTAGCGTTTGGCTTATACGAGCATCCTGTGCCAGATGCGTCTCTCTAAGCATCTCAGTGCAGCCTGTGTCTCTGTTGGTCACATGTTGGTGTTGAGTCCAACGTATGCACGTGCCCTTGCCCCCAGTGGATCGTTTCTGGCTTGTGTCGCGGCCAGTGACGGCTCCAGGTCCCCGAACTCCTTGGTGGGCGCGCATTCAACTGTTGTTTATGTTCGCAGTGTTTTGGATTGAGCTGTGTATAACGATAAAGGGTGGTGGTTGTTTGTTTTAGGAGATGTAATTTTCCTAACAGGCTACTTTATTTGCGGGTAATGACGTTGGGTTTCAACGAAGCATTTAGGCTATTTGCCTCCGACCAATCCCATCCATCCATTCATTGTCAGAAACCGCTTAATCTTTTACAGGGTCGCGGTTAGCCGAAAGGCAGGGCTATACCCAGGATAGGACCGCGTAGGTTTTTGCCGGGCACTCCGGTTTCCTCCCACAGTCCAAAGATATGCTGCTGCATAGGTTAATTGGCCTGCGGACTAAATTGCCCCCGGTACCATGTGATGGACTGGCCTCCAAACAAATCACCCGGAATGTGCTCGATCTCATACGACCTTGGAAGATAAGCAGAGCACAGCTTGCATGGTGTTTGGATGGGTGAATACCATGCACACCAGGTTGATTTAGGCTGCTGTGAAGCGACGTGGTAAGCAGCTTGTTTGTTCCCTCTCTGCTTTCGCCAATCCCGCACTGACCAGTAGGGTGAAGTATGGACAAATGGCCCTCACGACAGTAGCCATGACAGGGAATCGAACCTCGGTGGCCATATTCATGATCTAAATTCTGAGATGCACACCATCCATCCATTCAGTCAGAAACCGCTTAATCCTGTACAGGGTCGCGGTGAGCCGAGCCTATCCCGGCAGACACAGGGCGCAAGGAAGGGCTATTCCCAGGATACGACGCCAGTCCATCGTAGGGCACCGGGGGCAATTTTAGTCAGCAGGTCAATTAACCTCTGTTACAGGCCGTCTTTCGACTGTGGGAGGAAACCGGAGTGCCTGGCGAAAACCCACGCGAACACGGGGAGAACATATACACGTGTTTTTGTTTAAACACTATATTTTGTAGCTTTTGTTCTTATTCATTATTATCTTTCAGTAATTTTCGACATAAATCATGAGTACCGAGTGCAGCAATGGCACAGTAAGTGGACTCCATTGTGTACACAGCATCCTGATTTTGATTTGCTAGTCGTGGTAAAAATAAAAACTTTACTGCATGGCTCACACATCACGGTGGAATAGCGAGACCAAAATTAATATCTAAATACAGACCCAATATTTATTCGGCCTTAAATTACATTTACCCTGAATAACCTTTGTGAAGCCCTCAATGCCTCCGTTGCACAGCGGAGTAATATTTTCCATTTTAGATGCAACCATGTATAACAAAAAAGGTTCCTAAAATCTTTGTGGCTTTTAGTTCGAATTTTAAGTGTGTTGCTCAATTCCTATTAATAGCATTGCGCAATTCAGAAACAACGTAAAACTTACTTTCACTGTACAGCGTGGTCCAGATGTTTTGTGACCCCCATTTCATTGTTTTTTCCATCCATCCATCCATTTTCTAAACCGCTTGTCCTGGTGAGGGTCGCGGTGACAGCAGTCCAAGGAGAGTGGACCAGACATCCCTTTCCTCAGCAACAGACTCCAGCTCTTCCCGGGGGATTCCCAGCCGTTCCCAGGCAAGCCGAAGGATATAATCCCTCCAACGTGTCCTAGGTCAGCCTCTAGGTCTCCGCCCGGTGGGCCGCGCCTGGAATATCTCCCGAGGGAGCCTTCCGGGGGGCATCCTTACCATATGCCCGAACCACCTCAACTGGCTCCTTTCAATCCGAAGAAGCAGCGACTCTACTCCGAGGTTGTCCCGGATTTCTGTGCTCCTCACTTTATCCCGGAGAGTTAGCCCAGCAACCCTGCGGAGAAACCACATTTCTGCCGCTTGTATCCGCGAAATGAGGTTTCTCCGCAGGGTTGCTGGGCTCACTGGTTTTTCTGGTTTTTTTTTATATTTCATGAGCCCCTACGCTCACTATAGGCTGTTTTTCAATAGAATATGAACTCGTGCCTGCCATCTAAAATAAATAAGAGTTGTTTAAAACATAAATGAATGAGTAAAGACAACACATGTTAAATAGGGATCACAAGACATCTGAACCAGCCTGTACTGTGTCTTGTTTGATAGTGTGCAGCGTGAGAGGGGGTCATTTCTCGAAGATGGACATGTAGCGGTGATCCATCCATCCATTTTCTAAACCGCTTGTCCTCATGAGGGTCGCTACGGCAGCAATTGGCCAGCTGAGAGATATAATCCCTTCAGCGTGTCCTGGGTCGGCCTCGAGGTCTCCGCCCGTGGGCCGTGCCTGGTAGACTTCCCGGGGGAGCCTCCCAAGGGGCATCCTTAACAGATGCCCGAACCACCTCAACCAGCTCCTCTCAATCCGAAGGAGCAGCGACTCTACTCTGAGGCTCTCCCGGATTTCTGTGCTCCTCACCCTGTCACGGAGAGTGAGCCCGGTGATGCCAACGTGATTTATTTCGCTAAGCCCTTGACCTCCGAACTTGTAGAGGTTCTGTCCGAAATCACAGCTGTTGCGAGTTCGGCCAAGCTTCCCTCAGGTGATTTCAGTGAAATCACGGCAACGACTTCCGTTTTTGTCTGAACCCATGCCCAGATGCTACTCACATTCACCACCCGCGTCTGACTTCGAATCCCTGAGCTGGGTCGAATGGCGTATGCATAACGGGTATGCTCCTTTGTACCTGCAGGAAAAACAGTGTTAAAAACAACACTGGAAGGCCACTGTGTTGTCAAGGACATCACTATGCGACTGTCTCATAGAGGATGTACTTAATTTGTCCAACACGGGGAAGGATGAAAGAACATGAAAAATTAATCCCTGCTGGTGTTTTTGAAGGCATCGGAACGATCACCCAGTGTGGGCTAATGTCCTGTGAACTTTCACAACGATGGTGATTACAATGGCCATTAAATTAAATGTCTTTTTAATGGATACAGGCTTAGTGTGCCCTAAATTGCTGTCAGGAGGACTGCAGTTCTCAGGTCTTCTTCTTTGCGATTCTTCGAATCAGGCAGGCACAAACAGCACTTACCTCCAAAGATGTTACCGACGTTTCGTTGGCGGTAAGTGCTGTTTGTGCCCGCCTGATTCTCCAACATATCGACGGGTACACAACACTTACATATCTTTTCACATGACCTAAACTCTTAAACAGAGCTTTACTTTGGATAACATTGGTCATGAAAGCCTTTGAGTTAAATTCATAAATTGTCTTCATCTTTTTGAGTCTGAACACCGCCTCGTGTGTGAGGTGCGAGTCGGAGCCAATGAAAGAGTATTTTTTTTAACGTTCCTCCATTATGTGTGTGGGTTTTCTCCGGGTGCTCTCACTTCCTCCAAATTTGCTAAATGTACGTATTTCAAAATTGTTCTTTGGCTAAAAAAGGAACCTCGGTTAAGACAAGTCTTTACATTTTTGCGAAACTTTGCTGACCATCCCCCCGTGAGGGTTATTGCTCGCTACGTGTCTTGATCTTTGCTGTGGGTTATGGCGAGAGGAGACCTATGTGAGTTACACGGTGGCTCATCGGTGGTAAGACGGGGGTCTGATGAACAAGGGAAGGAGGATGAACTCCATAATTACATTTGTTAACTGTATTGTGCCTTCAGTTTTACATCTCGCTCTGCAGTAGCATGTCCTGGCACTGAGTGCAATTGGGCTCCACCTTCTGGAGAAATATTTGCATGCAGTTTTTTGTACTGCATGCAAAGTTTGGGCGGCACGGTGGCGCGGTGAGTGGCGCTGTCGCCTCACAGCCAGAATGACCCAGGTTCGAATCCCGGCTCGGGTGCCTTTCTGTGTGGAGTTTGCGTGTTCTCCCCGTGTCCGCGTGGGTTTTCGCCGGGTTCTCCGGTTTCAAATACTGTATTTGAAACATGAACAAATTACACTGCTGTACTGCCTCCTGCAGGCAACTCGTTCCTCCGTGAGGGGGGCCTGTGTTCCACACACACGACGGCTGCATATTTGCGTGCTTATTCAACCTAACCTCTACGTTTCTGGATCACGGGTGCAATTCGACGCGTGCAAAGGTGGACAGGTGAAGGGCTTTTGCACTGACAGCTGTTCGGGGTTTTGGGTCTCTCTCTCGAAGCAAACGCAACAGTGACATCCGACTTTAATTAATTTGTCCGCGTACACGCAGGGCAGCGTTGGCGGTGCGTGGCCTACGTCAAGGCTCCCGTTCCCGTTGCTCCGGCGTGAGTCATGTACACCACCGCCACTACTTCCCTCGCCGGAGCCGTGGTTCTGGCAGCGGCCATGTGGCCACACGCACACGTGTCGCGCTCAGGCTGCTCTCCGCGCAGCGTTTTGGGCCTCATCATCATCATCGTCCTGGAGCACACAACGCCAAATTATTACGGCACACTCGACAAGTCACGGAGAGTTTATGTTGAGCTTCCGGCCCATGGGAACAATTTTGAAGTTGGAAGTAGTAATGGCCATGGCGTCCGCAAAGAGTACAGTGTGTTAAACCAAGCGATAGCACTGCACGCCGCCCTTGGGTTTCAGAAGTTGTGAGGGGAACACAGGGGTAGTTGCTTCGCTGCACAGAATGTTCCCCCTACACTCGTGTAAAACCCATCAATGTTTCACTGTGCTTTTACACATTGCGGTGACAATTTTGCGACGGTGTGCTTGACGTTGCTTGGTGGACAGGATTGGTTGCGTAGGATTCTATCCGTCTCGGTACGCGATACAACTACCGTCCTCGGGTCTGGAACGTACAAGTGGAGTTTTTTTTGGCAACATTCGCACGACAGTTCAAGCGGTGTTTAAATAACCTTGGCGTGACGAAAAAGTTATCGCCGAGAAGGATCCGAATCACATTAATATACATAAGCTTTTGTTTTGACATCTGTCATTGGGGAGCAGTGGTAATGAATTCCCTCATTTCCTGTCAATCCTGGGAGGATTTGTAAGGGGCAGCTGACGCTTCCAGATCAGGAGCAACGCAGGTCTCATTCTGCGGGAATCAGCTGTGGCAGTGTGTGTGTGTGTTCGCGCGCCTTGCTGGGCACGAAACACACACACACGAGCGCGGTCTGGATCTGGCTTTCCACGCTTGCGGGATTGTGGTCTCCTGATCACGGATGTGATTGGCTCCAGGCCGTCATTTCCTTCAACCTGCCCTGCAGTACTGTAACGCTGATGTTCTTGTCAATTCTCATTGCGTTCTCTCGAAGGTCCCCGTGACTGTTGCTCACGGGGGGGGGTGGTGGCTGCTGCTGCTGTTGTTATGAAGCCCGCTTGAAAGCCCGGACGCCGCTCCACCGTCGTTATTTTTTTTAACCGTTTCATTTGTTTTCTTGATTAAAAGTTCCACTTCAAGTCGACGGCTTAAAGATGTCACTCAAGCAGAGGTTACAGTCGCTTGACCTGGGGAGAATGGGCACCAGTAAAATCGGTAAGGCGTTTGTGCGTGCGCCGCGTTGCGCTGTGTGTGTTCGGGATTGTGGGGAGCGGTGGCTCAGTGGTTAGCGCGCTGGGCTACAAACCTGGCCACCCGAGTTCGAATCCCGCTCACGGCCACCAACACCAGTGACGATTATTTGAACCGATCCTGGGTCTCCCCTAGGTCGACTCAGCCTCAAATGAGTGCCTAGTGTATTGTGTAAACATTGCCACTAGGGAGGCAAAGGCGGCCGGGTGTGGTGATGGTCCCCCTACGGTCTGTTAAGGCTATATGGGGGATCTTTTGTTCGGGATTGTAGCCCAATGGCCCCTTGCCGATTCCCGTGTCCGAACGCACATGTCTCATCGGAGCCAAGTGGTCTCTTGGCTGGAAAACACCGTGTCATGTGCGGTAGCGTTAGGTTGAAATGTTAAAGGGACAGTAGCTGCATAAAGGGCTGTGTTTATTGGATCCGTTACACGTCCTGGCAGTTGATGGTGGGCGAATAGAGAAGTGGGCTGTCATAAAATAAAGTCTGAAAGTCATTAAAACTCAACCTTGCTAATATGGGACTTCAGAATTTATATATTTTTGTTTTACGTGTAAGCTTTTACACCTGCAAAATGGCGGGTTTCAATCGCATTTATTAGCATTATTGTTAAAGAAAACTATAAAAGTGGAAAATATATCCACAATTTTAGATGTTGAGCAGATTTTGGATGTGCGTTGTTGCCTTTCCAAGCGGTGTCGGTGGATTGCGGCGTGCGGCGCGGTTGGCAGC
The DNA here is from genome assembly GCA_036362915.1 of Geotria australis. Classification (NCBI taxonomy): domain Eukaryota; kingdom Metazoa; phylum Chordata; class Hyperoartia; order Petromyzontiformes; family Geotriidae; genus Geotria; species Geotria australis. The sequence goes on along the minus strand of JAZEWU010000002.1, from coordinate 11,682,342 downwards.
GTCAGGGCTCCTGGCTCCTTGGCAGCGTTCGCTGAAAAACAGCCGGCATATGCTGCGCACAGATGTTGAGTTAATATTCGAGAAGAAAGAGGCATTTTGACTGCGCGGCTGTTTATTGCCCTGGAAAGGCCAGAACTATCTTCTATGTTCACTTGCCAATCGGGCCTGTGACAACACAAAACAGCTATTTGGAAATAATTTTCATTATTCCTTTTTAAAGATCGTTCTCCTTTGCGATGATGTTGGCCGAGTCGCGTTTTAAACATGTAATATTGTGCGTGCCGTCGTTATTCCTACGTTTATGTAAAATTCAGACTTATTTTGGATATTCCAGCATATATTGGTATGATAGGATACAAATGTTTAATCGACGTGTTACGTTTCATGAACGTAATACTGTATATGATAAAACACTTATGGGTATGCACAACATTCATGCTTAAGACCTATACTAAATACGGGCCTATAGAGTTCACCTCTAACATGAATATTTCGTGGAACTATCATCAGGTATTTTTTTTCCCATATGGAAACGTTTTAGAAAAATATACAGTACGGTGCAGTACAGCCACAAACATTGCTATACACAAGCTCTGCATCAGTCCACTTATAAAAAGGCTTACTGTATAATGGAGTTAGTGTATAAATGTGTTCAGATTAGATTTCATTGTGCGGGCAAGGTGGTGCAGTCATGGCGGTCATGACGGTACACCCACTCACACATGACTTCATAGTTCATGAGTGTATATATCTACTGACTGCTTATTTATGTGTGTTGCATATGACTTGCAGTAATAACGTATTTGTGTACGATTCTAAACTATATATCGGTGTGCATCTATGCTGTCCGCATTAATCACCCCCCACTAACCGGTACGATGAAGTATGGTCAGAAACCCACCGTGTAGCGTTTCCAACTCTCCAGGGTTAGCCCGGACATTCTGGGAAGTTGCATCTGTATTAAGGTGGCAGGAATTGATTTGCACAGAGATCTGCTATCGATATTGCACTGAACTCTTATAGACTTACTGTATTCTGCATAGTCTTGATAGACCTCGGCTGATCGAGAACTATATCTGGGTTTGATCTGTGGAAAAGGTGACAAAGGTTCCCCTATGGCCCACATGACATGGAGAGGCCCCAAACATCCAACGGTACATTGACAAAAGGGCCGTATACACATAACACAGCTTGGCTGTTGAATCTGTACAAAACTGGGCCGTGATGAATTGTTTAAAAAAAGCTTCCTTGGTCAAGAAAGTCGGGCTACCGGGGAGATCTCAGCCACACCCAGTTGCAGCAGATTCTTATCGGTTGTCGTGCAGGAGCTAAATGCCACCAATATCAAGGTCTTATAGGCACGAGAGGGCTTCGGGAGAGAATGTTTGTAGTTCCACACCCCCGCCCACTACAGTGGTTTACTATATGGCCCATAGTGTGGGTTACTTTATGGGTTTACTATATGGCCCATAGTTTGGGTTACATGGCCAGCAGATAACGAGATAGCGCTGAGATAATAAGTTCCACAGTTTGGAAGTCCTGTTGAGTTTACACACACCGTGTCGCAATAGGCATACTGGATATGGTCAAATACGTTTTGAGAATTGTGTGTTAAACTAGTTGGTAGTTTTAATGCTTTGCAACTAAGGTAAAAGCGTGTGTATACATACGCGTCATCCGTCTGTAATGGGGAAGCGGACTGTAACGCTCGTAAAGATTATTCAGTATGAGTTAACCTGTAACATCGAGTGAAATTACTATTAGCTAACCATGTCCAAGGTTTTCCCACATTTTTAATCCAAAACAATTCTGAATAGGATTGTGCAAAATTACGTATTGTCCTGACAGCTACCGATCAGCTTTCAAAGAGCTAGTTAAATGCTTTCGCAGACAAAGGCATGTGAGAAGGCATTTCATAATTCATGCATGTTTGTTTCTTCATTAATCTACACATATGGGTGTTTTTCCTGACATGTTAGACACAGTACTGTATCTCAGATATAACTGAGTATACTCAACCCTGGCATTGTAACAAAAATGCAGCACGTCAAGATGGGACTTTCAAATCAGCTCAATTTGGGTCAGTGCGATTTTCATCGGCCACATTATGCAAAGCATTTCAGCCCTTCTGCAACACAGAAGGCCACTCAACAATGCTTCCCCAGAACAGATTGGGTTTGACATCTTCCAGGGACACGAGCCAAATGCATCTTGCGAGAACACTTGATGACAAGGGGGCGGCGCGTGAAGCCAGGTGGGATCGAGAGGCCGTGCGGCTGCTGGGTCACACGGTGGTTCCATATAGACGCGGCGCTTCGTTGCAGATGTTTTGATAGGGATTCCGACAGCAGCCTTGTGCTCTCGCTCGCACTGTTATCACAATCGTCGACGAACACCCGCATTCACAGAGCATTTGGCACCGGGCACTCGGCCAGTGTGTGTGTGTGAGCAAGTCATATTTGTGACCAGAACTGGTCTAACATCCGCTGTGTATGCAAGTGCATGTTGGACTTTGGCTTACGCCATTGTCTTCTCTGACAGGGGGTGGAATCTTATTAAAAACGACAATGAGATGTGCCATATTTGATAAGGTTCTTCCCACTGGTATATCCTGTGTCATGTGGCCAGCAGTTCTCTCCCCAATAGGGAACTCCCTCTGCTGAAGTCTGATGGGGATTGTCTTTGAAATAATGTTCAGTGCTGAGAGTGACAATAGTTGTTAGTGAATGTGCCCGGAGAAGTTGTAGCCCTGCAACTGCTTGCTTATGCCACAGCTGAGACTGGAAGGAGCAATAGAGAGGCATTTCCACGGAGAACACAGGCGTATCGTAATACTTACGAGAATACGTGATCCCGTCACACACAACATGTCGATCGACCGACTGTGGTGTGTACCCATTTTATGCTCCTTGCTTGACACGCGCGGAGATAAGAATTTTTTTCCCCGTTGTTTAAACTGCCGCGCCGAGAAATCACATCGAATCGGCGACCTCTGGATTGTCTAAGTCCAGTGTGCTAACCATCTCACCTCTTCAATCGATATTGCTCCCAAGGTTTAAATCGTGTTCCGGGTATTCTGAATGGACGGATGGATGTCATTGTCACCCGTGTGCGCGTAACGATAAGATGACGCGGATGTGGCTTTTGTCCACTCGCGCTGTCATCTGCAACAAAATCAATGTGTGTCCATTCACACCACGAATATGAAGGCATAATCGTCGTCCTGTATCGATCCACTGTTGGATGAAGTCCTCCCAACACTATGCTGGTCGTGAGGGTTTTCTGACCATACTTTGCGACACTGGTCAGTGCAGGCTGGTGAAGGTGGGGGACCAGGACCGTTTCACATATCACCATCCATTGTCAGAAATCGCTTAATCCTTTACAGGGTCGCGGTGAGCTGGAGCCTATCCCAGCAGACACAGGGTGTCAGGCAGGGCTATACCCAGGACGGGACGCCAGTCCATCGCAGGGCATAGGTGCTCGCTAACGGCACCTGACTCTGCAGTCTGTTAAGGCTATACGGGGATCTCTGTTTATCTATGTCACGTCGCGATCCCTGTCAGGTAATACTTGGTATTGCCTGCGAATTCTACCAAACACTTCGAGGCCGAGCTGAAAGACAACGATGTCCAGAAGCTGACCATCGTGCTTCGAAGAATCGCAAAGAAGAAGTTGGCTTCATGTCACTCCTGCGGCCACTAGAGACGCTATCATGCACTGCGATGTCAACGGCGATGCGGAATTGTTGGGGGGGGACGCGTTGTACTGTGATGGACTGGCATCCCATCATGGGTGTAGCCCTGCCTCATGCCCAGTGTCTGCTGGGATAGCCTCTGGCTCACCGCGACCCTGTACAGGATTAAGCGGTTTCTGACAATGGATGGATGGGAATCTTTGAACACCTAAAGTTGTGTGTACATTGTTTCATATCTTTACATAGTTGTCTCTGCACGTCTGCCAGACTGTATCCCTTCATTGCTACATTTTGCTCCGATCAATCTGAAATGCGGGTGCATTGACGTAATGGGGCAATCAACATTATCAGCCTTGATCTATGAGCTGCTGGATGAAGGCCGCCAAAGCTATCGCAGTACAGCCATCCATCTAGCGCCTGGGCATAGGTTCATCAATTCGCTCCATGTCTGTGGTGGACGTCCTCCCAGGCGTGCAATCACGTGCTGTATAAAATTAGATTGTATTGTGTCCTCCAGTTGACTGGACTAATTAGCGTTCCCATTTGTACATAGCCATAGATGAACTGACCCACTGCCCAATTCGTGTCCCATTATGCAGATGGAACCGCATGTTATAAATTACCTTGTTCTGCTAGGGGTCAGAGTTCACGTTTAGTCGTGTGTATATGTAAAATGATTCCGCCTACCAGACAATGAGAGCTCGTTGATAGGCGATGATTCACCCCTCGCCGCCTCCCCTCACGTTGACAGTTTAATTCAAGAATCGGTTATTTTCATGTCTCGCTCGTATTTATCACTTTTATCCCCACGAGTATAGTTGTATCTGTTAGCTTCAATTGCATTACATATAATTTGTTGTATTATTATTATGCGTGTTTACGCAGGGTAGCCTCACTGAGTCTTGTGGTTGTTTCAGGCGGGTCCTACCAAGTAATAACAGTTGGAGCGATTACTGCTGTGTTGCTTCCTAATTTGGTCATTTGCGTATACAGTAATTTTTTTTGTGTGTGTGTGTGGGAAATATAGAACATGGTGCCAGCACGAGATATCCTGCTCTTGCGAATTAGAGGAACTTTAATGGCCACCATAAAGGAGACGACGTGTATATTTGCGTTTAACAAACCTGCAGTATTAATCCGGGCGTCCGCTGGACTTGAACCGCAGACCTCTACAAGCAGCAGTGGACGCACCACCGCTGAATGGACGCTAGTGCGAGGTCACGTCACGGCGCCACGACTCGTAAACAATTGGCAGGAAAATGTGGTCTCGCCATTTGCCATTATAGCTGTTATTTGTGTGCTTTCTAATACCTGAACAAAGGTCAGGGGAAATCCCAGTGATTCTGTGGCGTCAGGCAAAATTCAATGATTTTAATCGTAGACGTCATGGAATTATTTGAACACAGCACCAAGCAGTAAACAAGCATTATTCTATACGTGACTGATCAATCGTGAAACTATTGTGAAATGTTCTGAATGCTGAACGTTGCTTGGTGTATTAACCCATTGAGCTATGCAGCTCCCCCAGTGCCCTGTAATGGACTGGCGTCCCATCCTGGGTACAGCCCTGCCTTTCGCCCTGTGTCTGCTGGGATAGGCTCCGACTCACTCCAACCCTGTACAGGATTGAGCGGTTTCTGACAATGATATGGGCTCCGTTTCAAAAGCGGTTCGTCCTGCGGGATGGAGTGCTGTTTATCCTTGATGCTGACCTAAGAAAAGAGGACCATGAGTGCCATTCTTTCGCAATTGCTTTTGCATAATGTCTAGAGGCTGAGTTCCTTTTGTACACGTTCTTGTGTATTGTCTAAAATGTATCAATAATGTGATAATAATGTGTTATCAAACGCTGCACGAGATGGCAGCTGTCTCAGTGGGAAATACGCATCCACGGTCAGAGAGAAGTGGAGCCCACTGGCAGGCACCGTCACTGAAGGAAACAGTCGTGCCCGAGCAGTCCGAAAGGCGAAGGGACCAAGAAAAAGAGGAACACACTTATGAACTGTCGCACGTTCCCAACTGGCACAGCTTCTGTGCTCACCGCTGAGCTCAGAGCTCTGCTCAGATGCAATTCGAGCCCGTGCGTTAGGGCTCGACTGCCTCGCAGCCAGCGGAAGCTGATGCTTTTGGGGCCTGTGTGGCTGTGCCGTGTGTGGGTGTCTCGTGTGTGGCAGACCCATGCATGATGAAGCTGATGGCAGATGGTGCAAAAATATGGGTTTTGGCTTATGGCCCAGATTGGCCTTAATCCAGTCAGTCGGCTTTTCATGAGTCTGTACAACTGCATACGTAGTAACCTGTTTGTAGAGTGTGCGTTATTACAGGAGCGTAATGCACGCTAACGGTCTCCCGCCGACACAGGCGAGACGTTGTTCCTTCAGGACGTGACTTTTAGCCACATTTCCTTGTTTTTGCTGTTCTTCATTTACATTATAAATAAGAATCACCCGCTACGTGAGTAGGCAATGTGTTCGGGCAGAGCCACAATGTTGGACGTCATTTCAGATACTTTAACAGATGTGGGTAGTCATTAATATAGTCATTAATTGGCTTCGCGGGAAGAGTTTGTCAAAAATAGCGTGTTCCCCTTTCTCGATGAGGGAGAATTGCTTATAAACGACCGTGGTGTTAAACGTACGTTTTCGTCCCAGCTGGATGGTGATTGTGCATTCAGCTTCATGTAGGAGTGAAACCATATTCCCATTCCATAAATAATGTCTTCTAACACTAAATAATGACCTTCAAAAGGACATTCCATTTGAATCGTTAGGATGATTTAGCTATTTCGTCCTCGGTTGCCTCATTTGCAGAGGTACTCAATGACAAAATAGGGTTGAGAAAATAATAATGATCCAAAATATAACGAATAAGGAAATGTAATTACAAACCACACGGGTTATTCGTTTATTTAGTTTGTCGCTGGCGAAGCGCTGTGGCAACTCGCACAGTCGAGACAAATGCTGAAACGTGTAATGTAGGTTCGTGTAATGTAGATGCGTGCACACCCAGCATGCCCAAAATGAAGACATCGAGTTGCCAAACCACTCCGCAGATGCATTCACTATGGGCCACATTGCATACGCATTATACAGTTCACTGTCTCAGCAATGCAGCGCCTGAACGGATGTTGATAAAAAAAAACTGGCAGAGAAGCCGCAAGCCACAGCCACACGTTAGAGAATCGAGTAGCTATTTCACAGGGAAAACATCAAGTCCCCCGCTACCCCGCCCTTCATGTCAACCTCACC
>JAZEWU010000002.1:11654348-11667707 GCA_036362915.1 Geotria australis | reverse complement strand
TTTGGACTATGGGAGGAAACCGGAGTGCCCGGCGAATTGCACGTGTATCAATAATTAAAGATTTGCCATATACAGTAGTCTTAACGGGTGCATGGCACCACAATATTAAAATAATCATTCATTTCTGGATCAAATCTCGCCCCTACATTTCTGGAGTTAATCGAATCATGAGCCATCTGTCTTTACACCTGTTGGTGGTAACGCATGCCAGTAATTCAGGAAACTGGGGCGCACGGTTCGTGGATCACGTAGAGATAGGAACTGTGTGAGAACCTGCAGGGCAACATGCTGCTGTTGAGGTGGTTTTAGTTGTTTTATAACATACTTGTTCACACTGAATGCTATCCCCTTGTTTGTTTGTGTTTTCTTCGGGCACTTCAGTTAGAAGACACATGTTCTCAAATAATTGGTCAAATATGCTAAAATGCAGGATCCTCCTGAAGGAGAGGCTTGGGGTTCAGTGAGGCTTTCCTGGGTAAACAAACAATAAATCAACAAAGCGATTTCAGTTCACTGTGCTCTCAGCTGTGACCACCAGCCTTTGCAGCAGCAGAGCATACACAAACACATACTGACAAAGATAAAGATCCCCGTATAGCCTTAACAGACTGTAGGGTAATATGTTGTTCGCTAGCGTCTCATAATGAACACACACGTACATAGACACATATGCTTACAGATGCTCACATATATACACACACACTCGTGTACGCATACAAAGACACATTTCCCCGTGTAACCTACATACGCTGCTAGGGCCAGTGCTTTTAGCGAGCGCCTATGAAGGCTTGAATATCGCACGAGGGTGCTGGGTGGCCAGAACCAATGTTTACATACCACAACAAGTACAGTATACCCAGTGACACCTATCAGTTCAGATAGGTGCTACTGGTATTGGCTGTAGCGGGAATCACGTTTGGGTCTCCGGGTTCGTCGCACAGCGCGCTAACCGCTACGCCACCACTCCCCACAACAAAGATCTCCCGTATAGCCTTAACAGACTGTGGGGTCAAGTGCCGTTTAGCGAGCACCTATGAAGGTGGACACAGCACGAGGAGGTGGGTGACCAGCACCACGCCCGGTCGCCTTTGTCTCCCTAGTGGCAATGTTTACACACCGCACTAGGCACTCATTTGAGGCTGAGTCGTCCTAGGGGAGGCTTAGGACCGGTTCAGAAAATCGTCACTGGTGTTGGTGGCCGTGAACGGGATTCGAACTGGGGGTCATAGCCAGGTTAGTAGCCCAGCGCGCTAACCGCTACGCCACCGCTCCCCCCACCATACATCCACGTACACACTCACGCACACACTCACGCACGCACGCACACACGCGTGATAAAAGCACACACACGTTGGCACGGAGAGGCCCGGCGGACGCACCTCGTTCACACCGTCTCCCTGAAAGCTCGGGAAGCGCCTGTGGCCACGCCTGCTCGCAGAATAACGCAGTTACTGTTGTCGTGTTAATCCGGGCGAGGCCGCGTCTTGTCTGGCGCGCCTGGGATCAAGAAAACATGCTGCCGGGAGGAAGCACCAAAGTGTTGAGTGCAGTTAGGCTCGTGACCGCGGTTGAGTGACAGGCGCGATTGATCTGTGCAATTGCATTAAACTGTGATTAATGAGCCCCTCGTAGCGCACGGGGAGAAAGTGATTGCAGCCCTTCTGCGTTGTGGGGTGGTGTGCCGGGACTGGCGGCGGCGTGTCGGGGGGAGAGACGGGCTGCGAAGGCGGCGGTACCGGCTAACGGCGATGTAGCAAACAGCGCGGCCGGCCCGGTCTGGCTGACCAGCGATGACAGTGAGCCGCGACGGCGGGGAGAACGATTCGGTGCCTTACATTTTTTAAGCGGAACACGGCCCGGAATTGTGCGCGTCAGCAGCCGTTAAACGAGCGGAGCGTCGACCGGGAAGAACAAATTGACTCAGATGTTCGCCAGGGTTTGATCTGAGCACTCCGCCCCTCCCTCCCCTTGGCGCGAAAAGGAGGTCTCTGCACATGTGCAAATATGAAGCCTTAAAAGTTGCAGTCAAGTGAGAGGCCCCCGGCCTCCGGTCTGGCGGCAGAGTCGCCGACAAACGTTCGCTAGCGCGGACGCATCAGCTCGCCGCTCGCCGCTCGCGACCCACTTGGCACGCACGCTCAGCGCCGATCGTAACGAGCGAAGCCGGTAGAGGAGCAAACGGAGAAATCGCACGGACAGAGCCGACAAAAAGTTACAAACGAGCGGAGAGTTGCGGCGATAGCAAGGCGCGGTATCGGGACGTCCAGCGGCAGCCCCGCGGAGCGACTCGGAGAGAACCGTGAGTCCGCGGGTCACAGTGCTCTGAGCTCGAACGCCGGATTCTCCCATGGACGAGATGGGCGTTGGATGCTTCAAGGCACATTTTGTGGAGCCGAAGAAGCTGGCAGGTAACGCGCGAGAGAGAAAGAGAGAGAGCTGGCGCGCGTCGCGTCCCCCTTCATCTTCCCCTGCACGCCGGCGGAGGAGCGTTTCAGCATCCGGCGGTCACGTGGCTCCGCGAATCGAGGATAATGCGGTTATTATGACGAGAATCCTGTGGGGCAGCGAGGATGGCCTTTGCCAAGCTCTGTGAAATGTATGTGGAGCCAGCGAGCGACGGAGTGAGCGAGCGGCGAGGATGCCAAGTCGGAGCGAGATTGCTGCCGTGCGGGCAGGCATTCCGTGTTTGTGCACGTAATTATTTCCACCTGTTATGCAACGGTGATGCTATTCTCTCGTAAGTTTATCAATCGGGTAGATGTTGGGGGTGTGGAGTGGCGGTGCAGTAGTTCACGCTGTGAACCCCGAGCGACCTGTGCTTAGTTCCTGGAGTTTCAAGTGATCTCGAAAATAGTCTTGGACCTCCCCTCTCACAAACCCACGCTGACCGTCGTGGTGAAGTATGGTAAAAAAAAACCACGGGGAAACGCTCATCCGACATTTCTTGGACAAAGTATATACTAATGTTATAGCTATTGATGATAAATATACAGTTTTGGTATTGGTGAATATAAATCCGTAATGATAATGCTGGTACGCCTGTTTATAAATATTGATGTAACGGCGACGTGTCACAGGCTCTTTCCGCTGCGGTCTCTTCCGTTTCTCCCACTTGCCCCCCTCTGCCCCCCCTTCCCAGTTGTTAAATCTTCATGGGATCTTGCTGACTGGTTTGTTCGTGCTTTAAGTATGACCCAGTTGGTCAGTTTGAGTCAACCAGATGAACATATTTACAAATGTGTTTTGCTGGGCCAGACGTGGTGGCGCACGTCTGTGTAAGCTGGGTTGCAAGGCAGTACAGAGAGTGGGTTCACACATTTTTTTGTTGGAACCTTTAAGCGCTGTCTGTGTATTCCATTTGGTGGTTTTAAGATATTAACACTTGTCTCATTACCAGAAAGGGTAAAACATTGTGTATTGTTTATGCACGCATGCACGTATGCACTCAGGGTCCCACGTAGAAAAAAGAATACTCTCTAGGCTCAGCGAGAGTCAGCGAGGAGAGATAAATGACCATTATTTATTATCACAGCGGGCCCCGCTGCTCTTCGGAGACGGTCAACAGCCGCTGTGTGTTCAGGCACGCGGTGCCGTCGGTGGAATTGTTCCCAAGCGCTGTGTTCACAGCAGCACCGCCCGGCACCCGGCACCGCCGCCTGTCATTATCGGAGACGCTGTTTGCTCAGTTGGTGCCACTGAGTGGCACTTGCGAGTTTGTGGTCCTGTGTCAAACGACATCCAGCGAGACGTGTTCGCGGCATCTGCGGGCGCGAATTGCGGAAAAAATAATAGCGTTTATGTGTTCGGCATAAATGCTCGTATCTTGCTCCGTAAATCTGAGACTCCACCCGTCGTGGATGTAATAGTTTTGTAGGACACTGCACTTTGGTTATGGTAATTGCTGCAAAGCGATTGAACAGGTGGCGTATGAAAGGGTGGATGAGAATCATTTGACTGTGAAAGGTGTAATTTTGTTCAGTCAGCCCGTGTCTGGAGGCAGCGAGCTGCAATTTGCTCCTTCTCGCTGAGCAGATTATTTGTCTTTTTGAGCTGTTACGTCTCATAAAACATATTTTTACACAGTCTGTACAGTGTAAGTCTCCTTCTTCCCCACACTGAAAGTTTCCCATTATTTTGCACAGTGTCTTCAGATGCAGTTCTATTTAGATGCGATATAAATCCAAATTATCTTGTATTCTCTTGCCAGAACACACTCTATGCGAAAAACTCCTCTCATAGCCACTCTCGTGTTAATTGGCATTAAAACCATTTGCCTTTACGTAATGGGAACCCTGTATGATTATTGTTAGGGGTGCGATGAGTTTCCCTAAACGTTGTTCATTAATCCATGGGCACATCTGATGAATCTCCACAGTTGTGCGGCTTTAGTGAATTAATGGATGGAAATGGTAGGTCAGTCAGGGTCGTGGTCAACTTGCGGCTGAGATGGGGCTGTGGCTGAGATGCAGCCACCACAATTCTTCCTGCAACCCGTCCTCCCACCCCCACCCCCCCAATTGCACCCATCCAAGTCCTGTCTGGCCACTCGTGGTATTTATTTTCTGTGCCACTGCTGTTGCAGGCGTCTGCCTGGCTCCTGTCGCCGGCTGAGCCGCTGTAGTTTTGGGAAGAAATATGAATCTTAAAAAAGAACGCGCGGGAAGACAAAGAATCTTTGTGCCCCTCTCTTTGAGTAAACAACTTCTTTTCCTGCTCCCGTCATATAGGGTCTCATTGTCCTCTGTCAGCTGTCACATTCTGCACGAGAGGCAGAAATGAGGAGCAAAGGACGCACAGCGTGAATGCAGGCAAATGTAGAAAGTCACCTAGCTTCCTGGCTTTTATTCTGTCAAATTATGATTTTCAAATGTTGACGTTGGAATTAATGTTTACTTCTTTACTTATTGACAGTTCTCTGTCAATTCACTGCTGGATAAAGGCCTCTCCATGCCGGGATGGCTGTAGGGGTTGAATGACCATATTTCACCACACTGAGCAGCGTGGATTGGTCAAAGGGATGTCCACTCCCCACTGATGTTAGTCGTAATTGGGAATCAAATTCAGGTTGATGTATTTATAGCACAGTGCTTTACTTAAAGTAGGAAGCTATATGTATAAAAGTCTGTGTCAGATAACAAATTCTATGTTCATTTTGTTCTGATGATCGAATGCTGTTTAAGTGCTCTAAAACATTTATTTTGGCTTGCACATTACCTGGTTAAAATGAGTTGTTTTGTTAAAACGTATCATTTTAACACACGTATTACATTCATAAAACATTTTCAGAATAAATGTTTTTTTCTATGTTCCACATTAAAGTTCCAATTTGTGTTTTACATCATCCAGTGGCTCTTCCATTCCGTTGGCACGAGTAGCAATTTTAGGGGAAGCATTAAAGGAGGATTTACAAGAACGATGATCCGTAAAGCTGTGGCCATAACGGAGTTTCGCCCACATGACAGCTACTTGGCAAACGCCTTGCCAGGCCGTCTGCACAGATGCGCGCTTTCTTCAGGCGCTTGGCTGCCAGTACAAGGAGCGGATTAATCTCAAGTCTTCCCAAGATTCTACTGGGTCTCCATAAAATCTCAATACACTCTGACGTTTTAAAACAGCTTCGGACAAACATTGCTTTGAAGCTTAACGAATGCTTCTTTAATTGTGTCACAGGGTAAAGTGTGAGTACTCCCAGCTCAATGGAGACGTCTCGCCGGTGTGTAATAATAATAATAATAATAGCATTTATATAGCGCCTTTCACCCGAGGGTCACAAAGCGCTGCACAGAGCTGCAGAGAGAACGACATGTCAACAACGACAGAGCACGGAAACGTTTATCCAATACCCTCTAGAGCAGGTGTTCTCTAGCTGCACCCTGATTGGCGCCACCTGAGCGTCTTAATCCGCTGACCATTCCGGATGACGCCCATGGATCCAGGCGAGCCTGGCTGACTTACAGAGGTCGGAGTGCGTCGGAGGTCACCGGGGTCACAACACAGGGCACGGCTTGCCGGGTCCCCCTCTAATGGCGAGGGGGTGCGTGCGTCCACGGCAATTACAATGAGTGAGGTGGCACGGTGGCATAGCGGTGAGAAGGGCCTGGGTTCGAATCCCGGCTCGGGTGCCTTTCTGCGTGGAGTTTGCATGTCCTCCTCGTGTCCGCGTTGGTTTTTGCGGGGCACTCCGGTTTCCTCCCACAGTCCGAAGACATGCTGCTGCAGCATAGTTAAATTAGCCTGCAGACTAAATTGCGCCCGGTGCCCTGTGATGGACTGGCATCCAATCCTGGATATACCCCCCTGCCTTACGCCCTGTGTCTACCGGGAGAGGCTCCGGCTCACCGCGACCCCATACAGGATTAAGTGGTTTCTGGCAATGGATGGATGAGGCACGTCGAGGTAACGGTGGCGTGCCTCGTACAGTGCCAGCCGGTGACGGTGTGTGAGCGGCGTGCGGGAGCCGCGAGGGGCCTGTGCCGCGTGATTGACGGCGGGCCCCGCGCACAACGCCTGATAGCGCACGTCTGCAAGGCCACGATTTACCGCTTCATTTATTAAGTGGCAGCCGCCGGGATTAATGGAAACGGACAAATGGCTTTCAATTTGCTAATGAAGCGACCTCTTTGCTCCCCGCGCCTCCTCTTCTTCGAGGATGTTTGTGCGAGCGCGCCGCCCGTCACAAACGCGAAACATAGAGTCAGCGATGCGCCCTTCGTTTGATAGATGTGTATGATTACAGCAGAAAAATACCCAGTGAGCTTGCAAGCTCGTTACGGGATTCCTACGACATAAGAAACATGCCTCCACTCCTGCCGCCGATGCATCGGTCACGGCCGCGGCACAAGTAACCGCTTTGTACTGTGGTTTCGTCCGGCGTCTGGCGTGCCAGGCAGCCAGAGCTCACAACGATGCGTGCGGTGTTAGCGCAGAGTTATGATTGTGTTACTATCCGGCACGCGTAAAGTGCTTTCGGGTCCTGGTGCATTGATCATTTGTGGATTTTCCTAAACCCCTCCCAGCCCCACTCTTCTCTTATGTAGCCCGAGCATAGCCGGTCACTTACGCGGTGACTGTGTGATAGTATTGTTTATCACAGGGGCCTGTAAAGCAACACAATGCTCCGTATTCCGAGACGATGCTCCGTAATGCGATTCACACTGATGCTTGTCTTGGTACACTGATTTTGATTTGGACTGATGTAGGTTTTCACAGCTCGATGCATGAGAATTGCTATCCCGAAAGAACAACTATGAGTTTGATTTGTCAAGTGTGACAATATAGACTTGTATCATCATTGTCGTCATCAAGAAACCATCATCAGCATAATCCACATGATCATGTTCTCCCCGTGTCCGCCTGGGTTTTCGCCAGGCACTCCGGTTTCCTCCCACAGTCCCAAGACATGCTACTGCATAGGTCAATTGGCCTGCGGACTAAATTTCCCCCAGAGCCCTGTGATGGACTGGCGTCCCACCCTGGGTGTAGTCCTGCTTTGCGCCCTTTGTCTGCCGGGATAGGCTCCGGCCCACCGTGACCCTGTACAGCATTAAGCGGTTTCTGACAATGGATGGATGCTACATACAGGGGCTTTAAATAGACAAAGACAATTGCGGAAGTTGAACGACTTCCTATGCGCAGGGCAATAGAAGATGTCAATTCCCGCGAGGCCTCTCTGACACTGGATATTCTTTGAACTCAGATTTCACCGTGAAAGCTGCAAAGGGGTATTTTTATTTTTTAAACATTCCAATCGATACTGCTGTCCGATGAGGATCGCCGTGTCAGCGTTGTGGAGAGGAGACAGTGGTAGTGTGCCGTACCATCCGATGCTGCCCTAAGAAGCTGGATAACGTGATATCATCGATGTGTCACTTTAATATAGAACATGGCTCGGGCGTTGTAAATCTTTTTTTTATATCCAAGGTAGTGTACTCTATAAAAATACACCCAGTAATTATATTCTAGTGCATGCAAAAGTATTGATCAGCATTAGCATAGGATGTGATTTATGAGATTAAATGTAAATGTAAAGGAGATGCATCCGTAGCTGCTGGTGGATTGATGGCAAGGCTGTCTGGTCACTGAAAATTTGCATTTGGATAGAATTTGCCAGCGTTTAATTAGCACACATGTGCAGCAGAAATTTTATTTTAAGGAAATCGGATATTGGGACGTGGAACGTCACATCTCTCGCGGGGCAAGAACCGGAGCTTGTGGAGGAGGTGAAAAATTACCAACTACACATAGTTGGTCTCACCTCCACACACAGCATTGGTTCTGGAACCAAACTTCTCGATCGGGGGTGGTCTCTTTCCTACTCCGGGGTGGCCCCAGGGCGGGCGTGGGGATACTCACAAGCCCCCGACTTGGTGCGGCACAGTTGGAGTTTGTCCCCATGGATGAGTGGGTCGCCTCAATGAGCTGGACTCGATTGATTCTCTCCGATCACAGACAGTTACAATCCGGAACAAACTGTAAAAACGGAACATGATTCGCAGCATACGACGCCATTGGTGGCAGCTAAAGAATAAATAACTATTCTTTCTGGGAAAATGATAAATTACACAACTTACATGCATAATTTTTACTTGGCTAATGTGATTTTCCGTTTGCGACAGCTGTCGGGAGCAGTTCTTCTGACTCACACCAACTTCAACCCGTCGCGGGTTGAGTGGCAGGGAATCGCGGCACAATCACGTACCTGTCGCAGTGAATCAAACGAGTTTAAATGTCCCCTGCGACAGGCAGTGGTCTGACTCGTGAGCGGCAGCCAAACCGACGGGAGTAACCGGCGTCACGTAGCGAGGAATACATCTCCACTGCGCCTCCACAGACCCGTCGGTTTCCAGAATAATGCGGCACGGTGGCGTAGCGGTGAGTAGCGCTGCCGCCTCATAGCAAGAAGCTCCCGGGTTCAAATCCCGGCTCGGGTGCCTTTCTGTGTGGAGTTTGCATGTTCTCCCCGTGTCCGCGTGGGTTTTTGCCGGGTAACCCGGTTTCCTCCCAAAGTCCAAAGACATGCTGCTCTATTTGTTAATTGGCCTGCTGACTAAACTGCCTCCAGTGCCATGCGATGGATTGGCGTTCCATCCTCGTTGTAGTCCTGCCTTGCGCCCTGTGTCTGCTGGGATAGGCTCCGGCTCACCGCGACCCTGTACAGGATTAAGCGGTTTCTGACAACGGATGGATGGGATAGGTTCACGCGTACCGCTGCATCCGTTATTGAACACAAGCGTAAACGGTGAGCTGTTCCGCGCAGTGTCCCACGTTGCCCTCCGCGTGCTGGGAGCTTCTGCAGAAACTGAATTCGTGGAAACTTAGAGCAGTGGCTGAGCCTGCCTCCAGTTTCCCACACACTCCGCCTTGGGGTTTTCAGTCACAGGCGATGCGTGTAGGTGATGTAATTGATGCCATGTGCAGTGGCTTCATGGTCAGTGCTCTCTCCAGCACAAGGGGGCAAGTTGCGTTGAATCTGTTTGGTGATTGCCCAGGAGACTCTGTGGGAATACCGGATGTTGTAAAGTCACGGGTTGCGAGGTGGCCAGGAGATGCCAGCGTGGCAATGAATGCAATCTAACTGTTTGACGCGTTCATTTTGAGTCCCTTCTTACCGTGGTATTTCTGCAGGGACTTCCTAGGATGCCCCAAACACTTGGTAGTTGAAGTAACCGAACATCCCAATGCAGCAGGCTCCTAAAAAGGAGTCTTGAGACCCAGTGAGACCTTCCTTGGGTAAAGAACAGTGTTTATGATTACAGTCTTCCAGAGCTGTGAACTGGGTGCCCAGAGCTGTCACTGTTGTATGTTACCATTACGTGTTGACTGTTATAGGTTAAACAACCTGCATGCATCGCCCAAGGATGGAAAACCCGGCGTGGATTTTATAGCACGGTGGCGCGGTGAGTAGCGCCGCCGCCTCACAGTAAGAAGTTCCCGGGTTCGAATCCCGGGTCGGGGGCCTTTCTGTGTGGAGTTTAAATGTTCTAGCTGTGTCCACGTGGGTTTTCGCCGCACTCCTTTTTCCTCCCACATTGGCCTGCAGACTAAATTTCCCCCAGTGCCCTGTGATGGACTGGCGTCCCATCTTGAGTAGAGCCCTGCATTGCACCCTGTGTCTGCCGGAATAAGCTCTGGCTCACCGTGACCCTGTATAGGATTAAGCAGTTTCTGACAATGGATAGATGGATTTTATAGCTTCCTTAATCTGAAGCGATGAGCCATCCCTGTATTATGAAGTGGCACCTGCGACCAGTTCACATACCTCTCACCGCACCGATGTTATCCGTGGCCGAGAATCGAGCTCGGGGCGCGGGGTTCACAGTGCACTAACCACAGCAGCAGCATCACTCCAGCACACAATGCTGCTCAGAGTTCGAATGCATTATTCACAGGAGCGTGTGGAGGTGATTGCTTGAAGTAAAACAGAGCAGCATTAAAAAGGAAGCTGCTCTAAGCGTCAGGCATCTCTGTGAATAGATGTTGACAGCAAACAGGCTAAGTGGCTGACAAATGACCCACTTCATATTTTAAGAAGAAAGGGATGGGGGGGGGGAAATGTTCTCAAAGAATTTCAGATTTCCTGATATGGGATTTGGCTTTTTGCAAGAATGCCTTGAAGTGAATGCTCTTAACTTTCAAAAGAACAGCACGCTCCTCTGTTGTGGTGGCCACCGAGATGCACGAGCGATGACACATCTGGGTGCCGTTGGGTTCGCAGTGACTGCGATTTGTTTTTGTTGGCGAGCGAGGCCGCGTCGCCCCGTCGGTTGATGACGAATCGCCGCGTGTCTCTCCGCCGCCGCGTGACCCGTGGCTGCACGATGTCTCTCGGCTTCGGCCAAGAGGCCCGTCGCTTGCAGACAGGAGAGATGCGCGTCAGCCGTGTTCCGCCACGAGGATGTCGTTTGTTATTCAGTGCCAGAAGCAGGCGACTGGCACATTCGTGTACAATTTTTGGTCAAATGAATATAATTACGGGCGGCTCGGTGGCGCAGCAAGCAATGGGTGATGTGTAATTACAATTATAGTCAATTACACGTTAATCATTTATACGTGATGAGGCGTCAATTAATATGCATCAAATATCAAGATACATGCGCGGAATCTTTTTGTCTTTGAACGATAATTTTTTATTTGTATACTGTATGTCATATGTATTTCGGTAGTAGGATCCCTACAGCGACTAACGGCGCCTACACAGACAAAGATCCCCCATATAGCCTAAACAGACTGTAGGGTCAAGCACTGTTTGCGGGTACCTATGAAAGCCGGCACGGCATGCGAGGGGGTGGCTGACTAACACCACCCGGCGATGTTTACACACCGCAGCAGGTACTCATTTGAGGCCCAGGATCAGTTCAGAAAATTGTCACTGGTGTTGACCGTGAGCAGGAATGGAACTTAGCTCGCCGGGTTCATCGTGCTGCTAACCGGTCCATTCTCAAATCGAATTGTGAAGACGAATTCATCGAACCATCCAGGGGGTTCAGGGTTATTCCTTAACAGGTTGATCAGCCGGTTTTTAATGCATTTGAGGTTAAGCACAATTTGAAAAAAAATGCATTCAATTTATATTACGCAGGGTTACGGGCCAATTGCCACATCCGATCGAGTCTGGGGCTATTACATTTCCAGCAAAAGCCTTTTCAAGGACTATTGATCAATTCCTGTTTGACCTCTACCCCTTTCCAGGTGACCTTTCATCTCTTCACCATTCATCATTGACTGGAGCAACACTCGAGCTTGTTTAAGAGTATTGACCGTCGGCATCTTAGACGGAGCCGTAACCGTGACGCGCAGCGAGTTGCCGAGCCTTGTCAGTGAAAGCCGCTGCTTTCCCGGCCACCGGATGAACAGCGGGGCTGTGGCATGGTGGCCAATTCCTTCCGGTCAAGTCGGGGTTGCATGCTGGGCACATGACCCACAAGAGCGGCAGGGTGGCGCAGTGGTAACATCCGCGCCTCACAGAAAGAATGGTCTTGCCCTGGGCGGTTCGATTCCCGCCTTTGGCGCCTTTCTGTGTGGAGTTTGTGTGTTCTCTCCCTGTTCTGCGTGGGTTTCCTACGGGTTCTCCGGTTTCCTCCCACAACTTAAAAAAAACCCACTTATTAATTAGTCGGCCTATAGCATCATAATATATAGGAAGCAGTGTGTGGCAATATGTTGGCGCCGGCAAACCGCCTGGCTGCCTCCTCCACCTCTCTGCGCTTTCCTCGTGCCTCTGAGTCGTTTTCTCGTCGAACAAATACCTTCGACATTGAATGAATATGTGCCACGCGTTATAAATGTAAAATTAGTTTGAGTGTGTCTGCCCACGTGAAGCGCTCTGCCGGTCGTCGCGAACTCTGACGGGCGCCAACGAAGAAGATGCTATCTTCTGTTCAACGATGTGAAATGGCACAGCCTGTTTGATGATGAAACATTTAAAGGATGTTATTTCTCTCCAGGCTGTCACACTGTCATCGATGTTGACAGTGCAATTCCGCGGTTATAATTTCTGGGCAAAATCTTGATAAATATGCAGGGTTCCCGTAAAGGTTCCGTTCATAATTTTAAAACGGTAGTTTTAACTGCGTAGTAGAATGTTATGGGGTTATGTGAAAGATTAGGTGTATGCCAACAAACGAAACGCTTGATTGATCTTTAATGGTACCTAACATGAGCATTAGATACATCCACGTCCGAGATGCTGGCAGAACACCTGGGCCTCCCAATGGGGCGTGCGTTGCCAACCACACATGTGGAGGTTTAGCGGGAAGGGATTTGTACGATACAATCTTCAGAATTACCAAGTTTGCATCTGTACAGAGATCTATCGACCTAGCTCAAACCGCTGCCAAATGATACGTACATTAATACGTGGCATCTTCCTCTACAGACACCCTGCATAGGTTTTTTCCCCTCCATAAAAAAAAACACTTTTAGGCTAAAACGTCATAGGGATTCCAGTACGGTTAGTCGTGAGAATTGATTCCATGCAAGCGTTGAAGTCAAAGTACTATGAATATAATTAATGTGCACGGTGATTGTATATCTCTGGCGGTTTCATGAAGGTATGAGTCATGCCAAACGAAGTTGCTCAGCTAACAGAGCGCATTAATCTCTTTAGCCTACGGGCCCAAGTTAAAATTAAAGCTAAAGCCACTCACATCACCAGTTGTACTCCTAAGTCGAATGTGAACCAGTTTGCTAATACTACGGAGGTAGTAAGTACTGTTTAAGCCCAATTAGATTCAGGTTTGTGCGTTTACTACATCTATAACTACAAAGGAAATCCATCCATCCATTATCAGAAACTGCTTAATCCTGTACAGGATCGCGGTGAACCGGAGCCTATCCCGGCAGACACAGGGCACAAGCCAG
>JAZEWU010000002.1:11636506-11654210 GCA_036362915.1 Geotria australis | reverse complement strand
AGGCAGCTGGAGTTGCTGCCTCCGCTGCCACTACGCTTCACCATGGTGAGGTAGTAGCCGGCGCCAAACGCGTTCTTGAGGAAGAGCGACGAGCCGCAGCAGCGCAGGCGCCCATGGGAGATTATGGCCACGCGGTCGCCCAGCAGGTCAGCCTCGTCCATGTGGTGCGTCGACAGGATGATGGTGCGGCCGTGCCGGTACTTGAGCAGGAGGTTCCAGATGCCGCGGCGGGCGTAGGGGTCGACTCCGGCCGTGGGCTCGTCCAGGAACACGACCTTGGAGCCCCCCACGAACGCGATTAACCTATGCAGCAGCATGTCTTTGGACTGTGGGAGGAAACCGGATTGCCCGGCGAAAACCCACGCGGACTCGTCGAGAACTTGTAAACTCCACACAGGAAGGCGAAGGAAATCATTAGTTTTATTATACTAGAGTACGAGCATATGTTTTATTAATGTTTTGAAACTTAAGTGCCTTGCAAGTTTATATTTTATATATGTGTGTTTGTACCTAGTTAGGAAATGCAAAAATAGGAGGCATAGTCCCATATGAGCTCATTAGCTTTGATTTGGCCCTAAACATTAATTGTTAATGTTAAGCTCTGAACTCCGGCTGGGTGGCATAGGGGGTGGAGTGCGTGGCTTTCGATAAGAATGATTCTTAGTTCATTTCCCAGTTAGGGGTTGACTCAGCTTATCATTAGTTTGGGGTTAATAAAATAAGCACCACTTCACAATAGGAATGTGGAATGTTTCACCACTGGCTCAGGTAAAAACAGGAGATAACCGTTGCCCTATGGTCAATTGAGTAAGAGGCCACTTTGAGTTGTATTGTTGCCCAGAGTGCTTAAGACATCACTTTGAGTTCATTATGACTTTGATTGCATGTGTGTCGCTGTTCAGTAGAGGATTACAATTTCAACGATGCATATTTTTCTGCTACGTGACTTAAGATTCTGTTTAACTGGATATTTCCTTGTACAACGCTACTGATATTATTGAAATCTCTGTACAAACCACCCTTCTTGAATCATATTTTTATAAATCAAAGCCATGATCAAAGCTTTTTTTTAATAGTTGTTTAAAAAAAATTCTGAAAGCCCTTTTATTAAAGAGCCAGAATCTTTTCTATGGGTCCCTTTAATGTATCAAAGGCAAGGCCCTGATTTGATTGTGACATGCTTATTAACTTATTAAGATCCTTTTCATAAATTTACAAAGTCTGTCCATTATCTCCATCTCTTTATCAATTCGTAAAGTAGGGGACATTGGAGGGGGTATGTATTACAACTTACGGTGACGAACGTTTGTAAACTGCCAGCAGATTGCAGTCGGAATTTTGCACGAGGCGAATTGACTCCACGGGAGTTTTGAAGCCAGCCGGCCCGGGAGCCGTGTCTGGACCACGTGGGGTCCGTGTGGGCCATGCAGGCCACTAGAGCTGCACGGCTTGGGCCTCTCTTCTAAGAGGGCAGCACATTGTCACCTGGGGGCCACGCTTGGAACCAGTCATGGCGAAACGGGGGTATTGTGAAAAAGAGGCAACTGTTGGACTGATTTTTATGTTATAAAAGGGAAGAACATCACCAAAGCAATAGATTGTTTTGTATACATCCATCCATAGATTGTTTTATATACAACCATGCAGACACAGGGCGCAAGGCAGGGCTATACCTAGGATTGGACGCAAGTCCATCACAGGGTATCGGGGGAAATTTAGTCCACAGGCCAATTAACCTATGTAGCAGCATGTCTTTGGACTGTGGGAGGAAACCGGAGTGCCCTGCGAAAGCCCACGCGGACACGGGGAGAACATGCAAACTCCACACAGAAAGGCACCCGAGTTGGGATTCGAACCCGGAGTTTTGTATATATATTGGGATATTTTGAACGTTGCTTTCTTGCGGTCACACAGAATGGAGGGAGAGGGATAGAGGGACCAAGGCCACAGAGCCGTGTAGCTTTTGAATCATTGGAACGATAATTGATCCGTGCTGCGCCTGCTTTTTAGTCGTCTTGGAAATGGTGATAAGAGCTGGTCCAGCGTGCCTCAATTATTATGGTCAAATATAAACACACGGATGGCCATTATTTTATACTCACGTTATTTGGCCGTGTCATGTCTGCATGTGAACGTGGTGACGATTTGGAATGGGCTCTAAGCCGTCCTTGCTGAGAGTGTGACGTGCTCTTGCGGCGTCTAAACCCGACCGGGCGGTGTCACCCCCTCGTGCCCACAGGTGCCGACCGCGATCGGATGACGTCAAACCACGAGTCGTATCTGCTCATGGCGAGCAGCCAGGGTGACATGGAGGAGTGGGTGAAGGCGATTCGTCGGGCGACAGCCAGCCCGTCGCTCAGCAAAGGTACTGTATGCACCAATACACAAAGATCCACCCCCCCTTGTAGCATTTTAAACTCATCTATCGTTTGTCAGAAAGGGCTTAATCTTATACAGGGTCGTGGTGAACCGGAGCCTATCCCGGCAGACACAGGGCGCAAGACAGGGCTATACCCAGGATGAGACGCCAGTCCATCTACTCTTTGTTTATCCAAAGAGTAGATTGTTACTGAGTGGGTTGGCTGTGGGTGCACCAGTTTCCTCCCATGTGCCAAAAGTTCAGTGATGGTATGAGCCAAACACCCAACTACAAGATCCTTCTGAGACTGAGTCTCCATACTCAGCGAGGCTCTCCCGGGTAAATAATTGTCAATACCATTATTATTGCTAATCCTAATCTGTTGTGCACATGCTGCATTAATGTCATAACTTTTTAATACGCATTAAGCTCCGTAAATGTTTAATGACATCCACTGGCGCGTGCTGCCAGTGAGAAGACTTCTCGGCATAGAGACATCACATTGGATCGTGGAGGCTGTTTGTAGCGTCCATTGGCCAGTGTGGGGTTAGCAGTGTGTAATCAGTGACCATCGAGAGTGGCGCTGCTTTATTTTGCACCGGTGAAGATTGTCAGCGCGCACAGCAAGCCTGCACGTGAACCCCTCACGAGAACATGTGCTGCTTGCCGCGTACACCCCGCTGATCCACCACACGATAATGAATAGCCCTGGCCTTCTGTTAACAAGATGTCACAGCAAGCTGAACGCAAACACCATCTCAGACAGGGAGAAAAAAACCCAACTGTGTACCGCTAGCCGTTGGTTGTCATGGATCATGGTTAAGAATGGGCTGGGAAAGCACGCGTTTCATCAATTCGCATGTTTGTTGTGTCGCAGGAATGCTGTAAAGAGCTCGCAAGCTCACTGGGTATTTTTCGGCTGTAATAATAAACATCTATATATCTATCCATCTGGATCTGTTTAAGTAGGCCAACTACGCCCCTCAGCCCTCAAATTAAGTTACCGCCTCATCCTCCTTCATTCCCACCGCATTCCCCCCATTGCTCTGTGTCGCTCTGTCTGGATGGAGCATCGCAGGCAACAGAAGAGAGCGGGCAGACATGGCTGTGCATTATTGGCTGCCGCACGCACTGTCTGATTTTAATTATTTTAATCTGCAGGGCAATCACATTTTGACATAATTCTAATTTCACGATTATATTTTTCGTCTGTGATTTTCAGCTGCCGGGACAATGTTATGACGGTGCAGCGTATGCATTTACAGATTGAGTGTCGATCTTCGGGTGTGATTATCTGCTCTTAGGCAGTACTGTCTGTGCCACTGTGTAAGCTTTTATAGTAAATATAAAATGTATGTAGATGTGGGTGTTTATAGACCCACTGTATATCGCTCTGCTTCATTGGTAACCTGCAATGCGCACGTCCTAGTTTTTATACTGCGTCTTAATATGCAGTTGAATGTTGACACTTCATGACTCCAATTTGTATTTTCTTATTGTGGGTGATGTGTTGAATATTTGACAACAGTGAAGTATATAGCAGGGGTTCTCAACCTTTTTGCACCTCAAGGCCCACTCGGCCCACTTATGTCTGGTCTCCACGGACCACGTGGTGGCGCTCGTGGCCCACTGATGAGTCGTGATGCACCGTTGGAATGGCGGGTTTATGGCACGCATGCACACGGATTAGTTTAGGCAACATATTCATCATGATCAATACCAGTTTAATCCTGTAGAGGGTCGCGGGGACCGGAGCCTATCCCGGTAGACACAGGGCGCAATGCAGGGCTATACCCAACCAATTTCCCAATTTACTGGAATGTCCAGTTCAAAGTGATGCTTAACTTCATTATTGAACAAAATAAGGCTATCTTCCTTCTGGACAAAATCGTATTAGATGGTTTACCACAGATGTAAACGCATTATTAAACCATTCCGAATGTCCTGCAAAGCCACATGCAATGCAAGTTGGAATCGAGAAGCTTTTAAATGCAATTTAATCTTACATTTAACAAGGGCTGTTATTCGTTAATCGCCTGGTCACATGTAGTGGGGTAAAGTGTGGGGACTCGCATCTATTTCAAGGAAGCCTGACCAGTGTGGAAGAGGAGGCCAAATGCCCTCTCGAGGTGCTGTCTAGTAGAGGCCCTTGTGCCAGTAGCGGCGTGAGCAGGCGATTGCAGGTCCTGCACCTTTACCTGTTATCCTGTGGCTGTCGTTACTACGCTAAGTTGCATCCATCCATTGTTAGAAACCGCTTAATCCTGTACAGGGTCACGGTGACCCAGAGCCTATCGCGGCAGACACAGGGCGCAAGGCAGGCAGTTGCAGCCAAACCCAAATCTTCGGTGATGGGCATTGCGCATTCAATTTTGTTTTACATAAATTATTTCATCTCACAGAAGCAATAATAATTAATTCGATTTATAAAGTGCCTTTCTGCAGTGTACTCAGTGCGCTGTTCATCACAAATAAATACTCAGAAACTGGTGGCCAAGGGGAGCAAGTGACACAGTAGAAGCGTATTTGTTTTCAACTCTGTCCTGTATATTGCTTTTTGGGAAGTGTGGAAACTTGAGTTTGATTCTTGGTTGTGCACAGCGGTGGCGATAAAATAATGATTGTAAAAAATATATCCAGCCTTTTTTTCAATCCACTGTCTTCTTATTCTTTGCGATTCTTCGAAGCACGATGGTCAGCCTCTGGACATTGTTGTCTTTCAGCTCGTCCTCGAAGTGTTTGGTAGAATTCGCAGGCAACACCAAGTATTACCTGACAGGGATCGCGACGTGAACGCTTCTACCTTGAATCCACTGTTGGATGATGGCTTCCTCACTCCGGTCTGTGTCTGAACGAGGCCTGGGACAACGCACCATCAGACAGATAGAGGGGGCCACGTGTGTTTAGTGGTAACTGCACTCTTTGTATGTTGTGTCTTACTAGGTGCTTGCTAACATCTATTTCCCTGACGGTTCAATGGAAGATCGTGGTTGTGTTGCAATTTCATGTGCGTATGCGCGCTATGTGTTCAGACGTAATTAGCACAACTCTATAATCCCTTCAATTAATCAGGCCCAGTTGTAGAGCATTGCGGATAACAAATTGCAATAACAAATGAGAAGCAAAACCAGACAGAAATCTGTGTCTCTGTAGGCTGATGTACAGTATGAGCATAATCTAATACAGACATGTTAATGAGAAATATTTCCCTTTAAGTTATGCTACCCAGCATCTGAAGGTGGATAGAGGATGTTGGTTTCCTCCGTGACCTTTCATTGTCACCGGGTTCCACAATGATCCTGATTATTACAGTCGGACATTTGAGTTCAATGTAATCTGCGGTGGCCTGCTCAAAGCTCAGAATGAGGAACCTTCCGCTAATTGGAAATGTAATCCCGCTCCGCTGGAGGCCCCCTGTATGCAATTCTGTTTGTGTGAAAAGTCTCGGCAAACTCTGAATCTTGGACTCTTTTAGAATCCAGTAATTACACTTTCTTTGTATTGTGCTTAAGCAAACGTGGCCCTAAACTGTATGCACAATAAAATGGCAATGTTAGAAGGACTGCCTGCCTCAGGAACACAAACCCACACGCTTAAAAAGTCTATATTTGTAACAAGAGAACCACATCTGTTTAGTATTAAAAAATAATGGAACTGGACGATTTGCCAATTTTTATAAACGTGATTAGAGGAATGTGTACATTGAGCTTGTTATGAAAAACCCAGACATGTAATAGTTATTAGTGTAACAAATATAAAAAATACCTCTTTTTTGAATATGTCGTACCAAAGCTAACAGAATCACACGATTAAACATTGATTGATTAAGGGGTGGCAATTCCCCGTAGATTAAATACGTTTGTCATGTTGGACTTTTCTCTTACTTTTTCGTAGCATTTATTGCTACCCAACAGAAATGTTTACGGGAAATTAATAAAAACAGACAGTGGATGGTGCGCCATTTAATCATGAGCAATGTGGGGCGATTTGATTAGGGTTCGCCCATTAGAGTTGGCAGGGATTTGTGACTCCTGGTAATATCTCCAGAGTGAATTAGATTACTCTTAGACGGCTGTGGCGCATAGGGCCACTGGCCCTGGGCCAGTGTGTAATTGCTGTTTCATAAAATAGGAAAGTGGCGGTTTACATTTAATGGTTAGATCTGCGAACCCGTTAGCATCAGTGCTTTTTGATAAATGGACAATGCCAGGCACAGTACTAATATTTGTAAAGCGTATATATTTTTTTACAAAATGAATATTTCCCTTACTCCAGCGTTCATGGATCAAAATAAAGAGAAGCTTTTATCTTTATCTATTTCTTAGAAATGGGGCATGCATTATTAACTGCTTTTGGGACTGCAGGTTTTGCACAATGGTTCTTTTAAATCCAATCTTAGAGTGAGCCCTCTGCTGTGAGTCACAGAAATCTATTGTAATAAATATACACATGTATGTATATTGTGCGGCAGAGTATGTATAGATTTACACATGCCAGTGCATGCTTTTTACATATGAACTACATAGATGTCAATCTTCACACATAAAAGGTATACGACTCCCAAGGGTTCCTGCCTCTTGTGATTATGTAGGTCAATATTTTTGTTCAAGGCCACTCTCCAAAATCCCTTTTCGTCTTCATTTGGCAACGTTATAATGGCGCATTAACACACAAAGACAAAGAATCCCTGTACAGCCTTAGCAGACTGTAGGGTCAAGTGTATGTAACCGCACACACGCACACAAATTGTAGATTATGCTTATGTTTTTAAAAAGAGCATTATCAATTTCAAATTTAAAATAAAATATTTCTGGTTTTTCTACTTGGACCTCGCCAGAATCTGATAACCACAGTCACCATTGTGAAGCTATAAAGGCAAGGGGTAGCGGGATAACGGGGTAACGTGGTAACGTGTAATGGGCACGTGAGATCCATACGTCGTGCGCCAAGGTCCGCTGCGATCGATCCGAAATCCCAGCTCAGGTGCCTTTCTGTGTGGAGTTTGCATGTTGTCCCCCGTGCCCTGTTATGGACTCGCGTCCCATCCTGGGTATAGCCCTGCATTGCGCCCTGTGTTTTTCCGGGATGGGCTCCGGCTCACCGCGACCCTGCACAAGATTAAGCGGTTTCTGAAAATGGATGGATGGATGTCTGCACGGGCACCTCGCTCCTTTGTTGCCTGAGTGAGCTCGGTGAGTCGAGATGCTTGGATCAGCTGTAAGTTTATTTATTTTTTCCCCGTGGAGGGGGAAGGAGGAGCGTGGGGCCCCAGGTATTCCGCGCAGGCGTGCGGCGCGCCTGTGTGCGAGGAGGAGGGGGGTCACGGCGCCGGATTAATCAATTGCCGGTGAAATCCTCGGTCGAGCTTGGTCGGCCGGGGGGATTTCACAGACGCTGGGAACCTGGCCCGCGTGCCCGGAGTTTCATTCCATCCTGCTCCTCCCCTACCTCCCCCCCCCCCAGCTAGCTGTTCACGCGTGAGCATTTCGTTCGAGGAGAGCGCCCCGTGGGCTGGGATTCGCTGGGTAACGCGTTGTTCGGGGCATCGCGGCTCGCTCCTCTCGGCCACTCGCAGCGTGCGGCGGCAGACCGGACAGCACCGAAACGCTCGGCGAATTTCAGACGCGCGTTGGGAGGGATTATGCGCGCGTTAATACTGTAATACCTTATGCGTAATTACAGATGAACAGAATTCCAGATCACTTTGAGAAGTCTGCGGCTTAGGAAGGGGCTCCGGCTCTGTGCAGCACGCGTTGTAAGAAGAGAACGCTCAGCTCAGCTGAGCAGCGGTTAAATCCGGGGAAAGTACAGGTAACCTGCTGAACAGGTACCTGCTTAAAGTACGGGGTACCCGCTGTAGAGGTTACCTGCCGTCGCTCTGCACGCGTCAGCATTGCCGCGTTCCCGAGTGGCGGCGGGCAGAGATGTGAGCGGCAGAGAGGAATTTCGGAACGGTTGCGCGGGGTGGTGCGAAGCTGGCCTGGGGTTGTTGTCGCTGCCGCTCGCTGGCTCTGGTCGAGAAGCTCGGGGTGCGTCGGGGCCGTGTGTGCGGCTCGATGCCGGAGGCCGGGGGTCTGCTGCTGTGCTCGGCCGGCGTGCTGGCTTACCAGGCCCTCTGCCCGAAGGCCGCCTACCGCCGCCTTAAGAGATGCCTCTCAGTGAAGAAAGGTAATTTGTACTCGGGTCGCACGCATTCACTCACTCACTCACAGTCTGCGTCTGTTGCTGAACGCTGTACCACTGCGCGTCTCGGTGTGTGGTCGACTCAGCCTCAATGGTGCCCGGTGCGGTGTGTAAATAGAAGCAATGGGAGACAAAGGCGGCCGGGCATGGTGTGGCCACACCAGCCAGCCATCTCGTGCGTTGTGCTGGTTTTCACAAGTGCTCGCTTCTTCTTCTTTGCGATTCTTCGAAGCACGATGGTCAGCCTCTGGAAATCGTTGTCTTTCAGCTCGGCCTCGAAGTGTTTGGTAGAATTTGCAGGCGCTTATCCCAAAAATCCTGTGTAGGTTATATAGGGGTCGTTGTCTTTGTAGTTTCAGTATTATGTACGTCTGTGCGGCTTTACATGTCTGTACGTGTATGTGTTTTGTAAAATTGTAATAATTCACAGAGCTTTGTCACTGCTGGATGACCGCGTCCCCACGCCATATCAGTTATGGGGGGATGTTTGACCATACTTCACCACGCTCATCAGTGTGAGTTGGTGAAGGGAGAACCCAGAACCTGTTATTCATCATTCACCACTGATGCGAGCCGGAGCTAGCAATCAAGTGCAGGTCGCCACGTTCAAAGTACAGTACGCTAACAACTAACTGCCAGCACTCTACCCCAGTGTGTAGGTATGTGTCTTGATCTCTGTTTATTTGCCTATATGATTGTGGCTTTACGTGTACCTGTATGCGTGTGTGTTCGTATGTTTGCACCTCTGCGCTTGCTTAGTGTCTGCACCTCTGTCTGTTGATAGTTATTTTCCCCGTGTCTGTAAGGCTAAATCATAATACATATGAAGCAGTGTGTGGCAATATGTTGGCGCCGGCAAACCCCCTGGCTGCCTCCTCCGCCTCTCTGCGCGTTCCTCGCGCCTCTGAGTCGTTCTCTCGTCAACTGAATACCTTCGACCTTGAATGAATATGTGCGCGTTATAAATGTAAAATTATTAAATTATTATTATTAACTGGGGGGATCTTTGTCTTTTCACACATGTCTCTATAATACTCCACTCCCTCTATGTGTTTCTGCGTTCGCTGCAAGCATAGGATACTGGCTATCAGCGACGTTTTAATTTCCCCTGTGAATGCTTTCCAGCTGAAAGAATATTGTGGTCATCATCATGGCCCTAAGCAATTACTCAGACCTGTTCAGGCAATCATATGATCAGTAAAGCAGACTCTGCAGTTAATGCGTCTGCTGCACACACGTGCACAAGTCTCGTCAGGTGTGTTTGTTTCGCCAGGTGAGACCTTACGAGACCAGGTGGAGCCTCATTTCCAAGGGAACCTGTCAGCAAAATGACACAAAACAAAGGAAATAAAATAGTGAACTGTTAAGAAGAAAATACAAATCAGAGCTTAAACAGCTGTCAGACATATGGAGCTGTTTGTATATCATGTGAAGTTCAATAGCCTCTGAATTAACTAAATTACTGAGTTTACAATGTTACCGTTAAATACATCAACATACCACTGCAGTTATCTTTGTATAGTGTATTAGTGTCTCCTAACAGATTGGGGTAACCTAACAGGGTAACTATGGCCGCATTGCATCTCATGATAGCGAGATATTGCAGCAACTTTGTAGGAGGCCTTCAACCAGCAGTGGATTGACCATGGGCAGTAACGATGACGAATAATTGCTGATGCATATATTGAGCAGTGAGTCACGTTCCACGCAGAGTAAAGTGCACGCAAAGCAGCCCATAGCGTGGCTCTTGAGTGAGTGTTGTTTTAGACTGCTAAAGATCAACATTGAGGCACCTGGCAAGTGCGAGCAATGAGACGATGTTCCAGTCACCCCATATCTATGTTCTTACACCCGACTTGTTGTGTCTGTTTTGTCATAGCACCTTCTGCGCTGAGGACCGAGCTGTTTTGGTAGCGCTTGATGGATTCTAGACGTGCTCCCCGCAAATGTTTGCACAGCGCTTGTGGGGCTGTATTTTTAGGACACAGGATTTTCGCAAATGTTTGCTTAGGGATTTTTTTTGGGGAGAGGAGACAGGAGTGTGTTGACATTTGGGATGAGCGGAGTTTTTTTCGTGGTTTGTGCCAGCCGCTTTGTTTTGATAAGAAACTAATGAATGCCATCGCTATTTCATATCTGCAGAGCTGTTGTTTGTTGAAAGCCAGGCGGATGTTTTTGCTCCTGTGTTTGGACAGCCCTTGTGAGGCCCTGAGTGCGCCGTGACATGCCTGCAGCGCTCGCTCAGGATTCTCTAAGTGCCTCCTCGGGAACGTGGGGAGAAATCATTGCGGCTTCAGTGGCCCCGAAAGAAACATGCTTGACTCAGCCCGATTCAAGTTGAGTTCAACTATTTATAGAGTCCATAAGCAATGTCAAGTGGTTAAATGCCTCCTCGTCAGTTCTCAAGTCAAAAATGCATAATATTCTTCTCACACATACATATCAGATCAAAATATTTAGGTTTGCCCTGAGCTATGATAATATATGCATTGTCCTTGAAACTAATTGGCCCAACACTAGAGACAGCTCTTTATATAGCCTAGTCTCAGTGTTTAGCCAAGTGATGCCAAAAGGCAAGCCGTTTTAGACAATGCAAATATCAATGCATTAGTAGCTCGGGTCTAGCTGTTAAGACTATGGTCACCTTTTTGCCAGTGTACAAATAATGTAAAATGTACAAGGTTTTACCTTTTCTGGCAATGACAGAATTGGTAAGATCTTAAAACACCAAATTTGCACCTTTTTTCAACTTACTGTACTGCGCACGTATGGGAACCATTACATTCGATGCCTCAGGTGCCCTGTGATGGACTGGCGTCCCATCCTGGGTTTAGCCCTGCCTTGCACCCTGTGTCCGTCGGGATAGGCTCCGGCTCACCGCAACCCTGTACAGGATTAAGCAGTTTCTGATAATGAATGAATGAATACATTCGATGACGTACGAGCGCGCAAATCTGAGTGGACCTTTATAGTCGAGCGGTAAATGCCTATTTTCGGCTTAGGATAATTCCGCTACATGAAAGGAAATGGAGTCAGTTATTGAGCGACAAGAGTGAAAAGCGTGACCACTTTCACCTGGGCAGCTCAGCCCGAGCGCTAAGTACCTCTTGTAAGCCAGGTAAAGCTACGGCCTCCAGGCACAACAAGACTGATGGTGGTGCCTGCTCAATGAACCCTTTGTAACCCGCACCTCCGCGGAGGGGGGGCCTCGTGGCTCGAGCTCGCACCTCCTCCCACCTGGTTCACCTGGTCAGGGCCTCGTGTGAAGGAGGTGTGGCGACTCGGCCGACAGTGGACACAGTGGTCCCTCGCTTTCGATGGCCTCACAATACGATGAAATCCCTTTACGTTTATACGCTCTATAAGAACATTAGTTTAATTGACCTGCTGACTAAATTGCCCCAGGTGTCCTATGATGGACTGGCGTCCCATCCTGATTATAGCCCTGCCTTGCGCCCTGTGTCTGCCGGGATAGGCTCCGGCTCACTGCGACCCTGTACAGGATTAAGTGGTGCGGTTTCTGATGATGATGATGAAGAACATTAATATCACATTACGATCGAATTTAACTTTACGGTACGTGTTACAATATGGCTGCACGTGAGCGAGGGTGGCGCGGCAGCCAATCGGTGATGCAAACGCATGCCGCTTGGGTAGCTTCTCAGCCAATAGCGGCGCTTTGTAGTGTGATTGTAGCATCTGGTCCTGGATTAATTCACATGTCTTCGGGGCAGAGTGCAACCGAATTAAGCGCTAAAGCGAGCCGTATTCCATCAGTTATTTCTGTTACAATTGCCACTGGGTGTGCTGAGTGAATTTACAAGCAATGGGCATGCAGGGCTTAATGGAGCAGCGTAAGGAGCGGTTTTCTCTCGCTGTGAACCATTAACGTTCGCAAACTCCACGATGAGGCCGCAGGCCGCTAAGTCAGCTGCTTTGTTGTTGAGTTTTGTGAACTATGTGTATTTTCATTCGTACCACTCCTATGCTGAATTTAACACCAACATAAATAATGCTTTGAAATAATTCAGCCGGTCCGACCCACTGAGCCAAACAGCTCTGTTACCAGGATGACCACAACCCAAGACCGGCGGCAGTTACGGGAAATATAACAACTTATTTACACGAAGCCCATGGCGGAACTTACTGGAAATTGGATAAACAATGAATATCGCTTAAAAACACATAAAAACAAATGTGCCAAAAAATTTGGTCAGAAACGTGTTATGGATGTAATTTGTATATACAGCCTTATTTATAGAAAGCGTGTTATGACTTGGCTACTTTTTGATTAAGCCACCCAGCATATGAACACCATGCTCCAGGTATGTATTTTTCACCGTACACAAACAACGAAAAATACACCAGATTCACCACCGTGCGCCGAATATAACCATGGTTATCTACTGGCTTTGCGGCACTTCACTTGCTCAGGGAGTCATGCAGTCTCTGACAATGCCGGTAAGGTGGTAACAGTGGCCGGCAATCCTGTAGTCACCCGTGGAAAAGGTGGAGTCAACATTATCCTGGCGAGCCCGGGCATGGCAGGTTTACGGCCACAGGAAGGGAGATTCACAACACGTGTGATCCACCAACCCTCACTGCCTCCACGGTTCTGGGTCACAGGCGTGCCCAGCCACCACCGCCAGGCTAATAACTCCTCTGTTGAAGGTTTTTTTTTACCATTTGTCAGAACGCTACGCATCGCTTGATGTTGCGTCTCCCTCAGGGTTATGGGATGAACGGTGAAGCATTGAACCGCACTGGTTTCGGTCCTCTTAGCGTCAGTTCTGCTTAATCTCGTGAATTTGCGGTGTTAACAGCTTAATGTAAAGTGGGATTCATTTTAGTTCATAAGCCCTTGGTCGTGTGTCAAAGTGTACTTGTTCTATTACCTCTAACTGTATTATGCTGTGGGGCATTGATTATTGGTTTCTTTTGTATATTGAAGAAATAACTCCCTAATTTGCCCTCAGTGTTGTATCGTATTGTGGCTTTTTCGGTTCCATAAGGTTAATGGTGAAAGTATTAGCAATGTCAGATGCACGTATGATGTAGTCATTATAACGACCAATTTAATTCTACTAATGGACTAAAGGGCAGGGTATTATTGAAGGATTTAACAAAGAATGCACAACAAAAGTCACATGTAACAAGTTACACAAGCAAGTGGACAGATTGTTGTATTTATGGCTTTTATGGTCACTGGAACTGTATTTAATCTACACGACGATCATTTACTTATTTCATAACTGCTTGATTTTGCCGTAACTACCCCGACACATTTGCAGCCTTGCCCGACGTTCACAAATTGGACCTTGTGCAGGCAGCCAGCGAGCAATCGGGACTCTAAGGCGCTCGGGAAAGGGAGCGTGCGATCGTCGCTGTAGCGCTAATCCCCCAGTGATGGAGGTGGTGGTGAGTGCATCATCTCCGATCCCACGACTCCCTCCCCAGGCGTCCACGCTGGAAAATACCACCCCACACATCCAGAGATCAATTCTGTTGGATTAATGGAACGGGCGGCCCGGTTGGTCAGGGGTCAGGGGTCAGAGCACTGAGGTGGCACTGTTGAGATCCTAGTTGAATCCTGGTTTCAGCCACCCGTAATTAAACCCAGTTCTCCGGTGTCTGCCCGCCTCTTCGCTCTCATTTTACCCGACTCCCTTCCACGCGGTCTCTGCTCCGCCAGCGGAGGCTTTCTATCAAAGCCGCCACTCAACCTTGGCTGCCCTTTCACCTCTGCTGCCCGATAGTCTTGAACTCCCTTCCCCCAGCCATGCATTGCTGGTGACTGCCTGCCCCTGTGCAAGTCCAAGCTCAAAACCTTACTCTTTCCACTGCCTTTGACTGACTGTTACATTATATTTTCTAATTAAATTTCCTTTTTCCAGGATGTTTATCTCCCGCTTGTTTGTACAGCATCTTGAGATGTGGTTGCGTTTAGATGTGATACCAATCCAA
The DNA here is from genome assembly GCA_036362915.1 of Geotria australis. Classification (NCBI taxonomy): domain Eukaryota; kingdom Metazoa; phylum Chordata; class Hyperoartia; order Petromyzontiformes; family Geotriidae; genus Geotria; species Geotria australis. Next base: position 11,639,704 of record JAZEWU010000002.1, on the reverse strand, counting down.
AGTGGAATGTATCCGTAAGTCTGAGAGCTGAGCGCTCACGCACACGCTTATTGACTCGCTCACTCGTTCACCTGCTCACCCACTCACCCGCTCGTTCACTTACTTACTCGGTGATGAGCTTGGCCACTCACTCACACACTCGCTCATCCACTCACATGGCCACTCACCAAACTCACCTTCTCATCCACCCACTCAATAACTCACTAGGTTGGATAGCTCCAAAGCAACCACAAACCAGGAGATAACAGGGAACATAGGGGACTATTTCACACTCCGGGAATATGTGAGGCATTGTCTTGAGGAGTGGAATATTTTTGTTACTACGCAATTGACAAAAACCTGGACTTGTCTTGTTCTGGAAAGACTTACAGATGAAAATATAATTTATAATGAGCGAAAATTCCACTCTTGGTCATGGATGAGACACGGATAAGTAGGCGCGAGAAAACCTCAGAGACGGGGGGGAGTCAACCTCGTGGTCAGCCGGTGCCAATCTGCCAGACACCGTTTCCTATTTATTATGATGTTATTGGCCAATTAATTAATGAGTGTTTCTTAGTTTTGGGAGGAAACCGAAGAACCCGGCGGAAACCGACGCAGAACAGGAGTAGAACACACAGACTCCACACAGAAAGGCGCGCGAGGTGCGAATCGAACCCCCTCGGACAAGGCTATGTTTCTGCGAGGCGCAGATGTCGCCACAGATTCCCCTCGGCAACAGCTGATCCCAGCAAGACGCTATCGTGGGGAGAGCAGAACAGGTGGAGACCCTGTCCACTCAGCCCCGCCTCGTTCACCAGTTCACCCGGCCGCTCGTTTTTCCCGCAGGAGTGTTTGGCCAGCGTCTGGAGGAGACGGTGCGGAGCGAGACGGGGTCGGACGGGGTCGCGGCGCCGGCCCCGCTGCTCGTCACGCAGTGCGTCAACTTCATCCGCCGCCACGGCCTGGCCGAGGAGGGCCTCTTCCGTCTGCCGGGCCAGACCAACCTGGTGCGCGAGCTGCAGGAGGCCTTCGACTGCGGCGAGCACCCCGTCTTCGACGGGTCGGTGCTCCGATACGCACGCACACGCGCACGCACGCATGCACGGGGGTTCACTGTACCGCGCTGGTGGGACAAGAGTGATTTGTGTAACTCGAAGCAGCCCTTTGTGAGAGCACTGCTGGATGAGGGGCCTTTCCGTGCCGTGCGGCTCTTGGGAGTTAGTCACCCATCCATCCGTCCAGTTTCTAAACCGCTTGTTCTGGTGAGGGTCGCGGTGGCAGCAGTCTAAGGAGTGTGGACCAGACATCCCTTCATCAGTTAGTCACCCGTCAAAGCGATATCCAGACTCGGCCCAGACACCGTGTGACTAAGTCTAGGATCACTCTTTGGCATCCCGTTGTTTTTTTTATCGACCAATGTGATTAAAATGTTCGGCAGCGAGACGAAAAGAAGAAACAAAAGAAGAAAAAAAAACCTTTTCACAAACATTCTTTGGGAAATTTTAAGAAGACAAAACAGATCCTTTAGCACCAAAGTAACCTCAAATGACGGTGCAATCTTAACATTCTCAAAGGTCTCAGCAGATCCATTCAATATCTCATTACTGTCAAGAGTTGTGCCAAGTTCCTGCCTCAGGTCCAGGGTTCCCACCTCGAGCGCCTCCTCACTGCTCCCACGATAACGCGTTCAGGAGCGGCGACCAGCAGGACGTCCTGGTGGCTCTCGCGTGGATTTAAATCACTCAGGCCGGGCTGTGCGCACAGGGAGCACACGGCGTGCCTGAATTGATGCCAGATCCAGGCTGCACAGCGGTGGGTGGAGCGATTGATTTCCTTCCTATAAACAAACTGCAGTGTGTGCACGTTAAAACATCTGTGCAGCAAACGACAGTCATCAGTTAGCGGTTGTTACAGATGTGACACACACTGCCGTGGCGTGACAGATGGCACACTGCACTTACAATCCAAATCTGATCTCCTGGCATGGCAGGTGACGAAATGTGACCGTTTCTTAAATTCCACACCACGCCCTCACCTCTTTTCACATTAATTCATTTATTGTCAGAAACCGTTTAATCCTGTACAGGGTCGCGGTGAGCCGGAGCCTATCCCGGCAGACACAGGGCGCAAGGCAGGGCTATACCTAGGATGGGACGCTAGTCCAACACAGGGCAGCAGGGGCAATTTGTTCCGCAGGTCAACTAACCTATGCTGCAGCAGCATGTCTTTGGACTGTGGGAGGAAACCGGAGATCCTGGCGAAAACCCACGCGGACACGGGGAGATCATGCAAACTCCACACAGAAAGGCACCCGAGTCAGGATTCGAACCCGGGCCCTTCTTGCTGTGAGGTGGCAGCGCTTCTCACTCCGCCACCATGCCACCCCTATCTCTCTGCAGATGTCATATATATCTAGTCACAGTGCCTTCATTATAGCATTGCACTGTAGTAATGGTGCCGGTACCAAATTGCCTAATGATTTGATTTGGGCCTGTGCTCAGCAACCGTGATAAAAAAGAACCTCCAGTAGACTTGAGAAAATGCGATAAAAAAATGTTTAATCCCAGCTGCACCCATTTGGTCGGTAGAGCACTCGCTCTATACGCTGCGGAACACATTGAGGGCTCCTGCTAATCCTTGCGTGGCTTGGCACGCTGTCGACCTTGTAGCAACACAGGAAATAACTTCAGTCGTTCGTTGCTAGCTTGCCCCTTGCAGAGAACATCCCTGCTGGAATTTGCACTTGCCAAGTAAAAACAATTAAAACAAGCCAGAGGGGAGGGAGCGGAAATGTACAATAGACTTTATTTGAGGACGCTGCAACGTACTTTTACTTCAAGCCGAAAATAACCCAAATACATCTCTGAAAAATAACACGACGCACTGTACTATAATAATCCTCACGATCGTCGTCAATAACAAACACCGGCGTATTTTTCAGCAGCGTCGTCGATATACTTAATGTCGTAAAATCGTAGTAGCCGTTATCGTCCTCGTCTTCGTCGCCGTTCTCGCCGCCGTCGTTCGTTCCGACGTCGCCGCCTCACGCCCGCACGTTTCCCCATCGCGTGTACTTTCACGCAGCGCCAATCATCGCCGGCGCACGCTGACGTTTATTCCCCGTTTTCATTCTAAACCGGCGCGAACGACACTCGCGGCCTCACGAATCGCCGATCGCTGGCAGCGCCGCGACAGCGCCGACGATAACGCCGAGAA
>JAZEWU010000002.1:11597721-11636037 GCA_036362915.1 Geotria australis | reverse complement strand
CCAAACGGTCTAGGTGTTCCTTGTGTGGCAGCGACAGTATTAACACATACCTGCAATACCCGAGATTTTGGATGCGTGCACGGACACACGCACACGCGCGATTCGTTGGTAACGGGTAAAGCCGAGCAGGGTTATAGCCTTAGGCGGGGGCATGTGGGAGAAAGGGTAGGCAGTGTGGCAGAGTTCCTTTTCACAAAAGCAATGAAAGCAATAATAACGGAAAAGCCATGCTGCGGGCTGTAGTGGAAAAACAATAAAACAAGAATTGCGACGGGGCCTCGATGGCAAGGAGCTGACTTGGCAGTAAAAGCAACAGTTTTAGTCACAAGGAGCAACGCATTTACTTACGCCTTCTTCAGGTTTACACGGTGAAAACAACAAGTATTTGTTTTGTCGTTGGGGCATAAGAGTCAATACAACCGCATGTGAACTGCTAGATTGGTCTGGATAACGTGTGGGGGGTGGGTGGCTAGAGGCACGTTAATGATGCTGAGCCAGCACCTCTGATTCCCTGCGTGTCAGCGTCGGTCTACCACTAGGGATTAAAGCGGGCTTTCGAGTATGGCGAGCTCTCTGCCCACTTTTGAATGATTGCATAAAAACCTCATTTCAAAAACGATTGCTATCCCGGCTCGGGGGGCCTTTCTGTGTGGAGTATGCATGTTCTCCCCATGTCTGCGTTGGTTTTCGCCAGGCACTTCGGTTTCCTCCCACAGTCCAAAGACATGATGCTGCATAGGTTACTTGGCCGACTAAATTGCCCCCGGTGCCCTGTGATGGACTGGTGTCCCATCGTGGGTATAGTTCCTGCCTTGTGCCCTGTTGTCTGCCGGGATAGGCTCCGGCTCGCCGCGACCCTGTACAGGATTAAGCGGTTTCTAACAATGGATGGATGGATGGCCATGGTACAAAGCTATACGCCTAACCCACAGCATTTTCTGACAGTTGAGTGAATAATGTCGAGCCTTTCTCAATCCACTGCTAGAGTTAAGGCCTTCCCACCACGTGATCAAACAATTCCCGCACAAGCCCAGTACACATCATAATAACAATAATCACGTGGAGTTTTGTTTTCAATCCGCTGCTGGATGAAGGCCTGTCGCGTCACGCGGTCAGGACAAGCGGCCGCGTGTCCTCCGTGCGAGTGGCGTGTGTGGCGGGTGAGCGGGTGAGCGGGCGGGTAGGCGGGCGGGCGGGCGAGCGCGGTATTTACCGGGGGCGCGGGTCCACAGGGACACGGACGTCCACACGGTGGCCTCCCTCGTCAAGCTCTACCTTCGCGAGCTGCCCGAGCCCGTGGTGCCGTTCTCCCTGTACAGCGAGTTCCTGTCTTGCGCTTCTCTCCTGGCCAAAAACCAGAGTGAGGTTAGTGGCACCACGTTCACGACAAACACACGAGCATCGACGGTTTTCCCCTCCCCCTTGATTTACTTCAGATTTTCGACGTACGGTACATTCCGACGATAAACACGAGTCGTTGTGGGTTTTCACCGGCTCGACCTGTGAGAACTGCCGTTCCGTCTCGCTGGGTCATAGACTGCTCTGCGAGAGTCCTGATTTGACACTTTGTCTCGTGGCATGATGCTGGTACAACAATCACGGTAACATTTGGGAAAAAGACAAACAAAATTAAATTTTAATGTTATAAGAATTGCTCTCTATAGCTGTTATTTCAGGGTAGCCGTGTCAAGTGTTCCTTCTCTCCCCTTCACGACGTTTCGAGTCCCACGTTGAAGGCGTCACCTCAATGCCTGACGATGCCTCCAACGTGGGAGGCGAAACGTCACGAATTAAAGAGAAGGATTACTCGACATGGCTATTCATGGAGCCATGAAAACCTACAACTGTACAGAAATGTTATACGTTGTCAGCAACCTCAGAGAGAGGTTTTCATTGCCTGCATGTTTGTTTATTTTTACATCAATATAATAACGTAAGTTCACACTTTGACTTGTCACCTCTCCCCATACCACACAGTAATCAGCGGTAATATGTGAACGAAGGATTTGTACAAAAGGAAAAAAGAAGTAAACAGTAGACATTTGTTTAACTGATATAATTAATGCTGGTCCTACCAAACAATAAATACCATGTTTAAAAAGAGCATGGTTAATCATTGACCCGAGGAGACGGTAGCTGTTGCACGGATAATGACCGAAAGAACGAGATCGCGGATATAAGCGGCAGAAATTAGGTTTCTCCACAGCGTTGCTGTTCTCACTCTCCGTGACAGGGTGAGGAGCACAGACATCCGGGAGAACCTCTAAGTAGAGTCGCTGCTCCTTCGGATTGAGAGGAGCCAGTTGAGGTGGTTCGGGCCAACTGGGCGGAGATCTAGAGGCCGACCCAGGACATGCTGGAGGGATTATATCCTTCGGTTGGCCTGGGAACGCCTGGGAATCCCCCAGGAAGAGCTGGAATCTGTTGCTGAGGAAAGGGATGTCTGGTCCACTCTCCTTGGACTGCTGCCACCGCAACCCTCACCAGGCCAAGCGGTTTAGAAATGGATAGATGGAGGGATGCTGCACGGATGGTGCGTTCATCGGTGGTGATGCGTCGCACGGTCTGGACTTCACCACCGTCGGCAGTTCGGTGATTCTTTGTTCATCGTGCATTTGTTGGAAGTTGGACGTGCATCTCCCACGCTGCGTTCGAGCTCTCTTTACCGAGGCCCACAGTGGTCGTGGGAGATGGAAGCCTGCTGGTTCCACAGTCGGGTCCTCAACGAGGCTGTTGTTTTCCACGTCCCATAGTCGTCCACGATCCCGTCTGGCGACCGCCGACCGTTTTACGTTCGGCCGCCAGAGCGTTCGGAGGCGCGCATCCAGAAATGTTTTCTGGGTTTCAGCCGATGTCGCTGCCTGTGATCGGTAACGACGGGCATGGAGCAATTCCTCCCCCTGCTGGCCTCTCGCTCTCACAGACAGCACGGGGCTGTGAGAGCGTCGGTCTCAACCGCGTCGGTCTCACGTCCCCGTGTGGTCGTGGGCTCGTGCGCAGCCTACGACCAAATCACCCCCAATTTCGCCCCACGATCTCGGCAGACCTCGGAAGCGAAGCAGGATTGAGCCCCTTTTAGTTATTGAATGGGAGGCTGCGTGGGAATGCTAGGTGTTTGTAATTGCACAATTTAAAAGGAATTGGAAAAACATAGAAAAGATGGAACCCTCATGAAAGAAATACTCAGTGACGCTTCCCTTGCTGAATGAAGGCCATAGTTATTATTATTTTGACAAACAGGCTGACAATTTGATAACCAGTGCGAATTGTAACAAATTGACGATCAAATGCGGCTGTTCATGAAAACTAAGCAGCTGCCAGCCAATCATGGTTTGATAATGTAATTGCGCCCAAATCATAGTGTGATTGCAACCAAATCATAGTGTGATTGCACCCAAATCCAGAACGTTTGTTTGCACTGGTAACCCTGTGGAGTGTGTGTAGAGAAAGGGTGTAATTCCGCCTCTGATAAATGAGTAATCGCTTTGACCCCGAAGCTTTGGCACGCGCAATGATACATGAAGACATGGGGTGTAATTGCGATTTGTGAACGGTTTGTTTTCGATAAACAAAACGTCCCTTTCCCGCTAATGATTGTGTAGGAGCTGTCATAATACAGTAACGTGATTGCCAGATTGTGGACTCAATTAGAATGTAACCGCTAATTAACGTCGTAGATGTGGAGCTGACGAGCTGAAAAGGAAACGTATGAGAATGATGGAACAGAAAGCGCGTTGAAAATGTCCAGCAATAAAGGCCGAGCTCTGAGTTCGTTCACTATGCTATGAGTACAACGTCATGAGACAGAGAACGCCTTTAGAACCCTCATAGATCAGCACTCGGTTATGGAGAATGGCTCATAAAAAAACGATATTACAGAAGTACTTCTTATTTTTATGTAAGTTATAACTAATCTATTTTGCGAGGGCAGCTTTTTCTACACACCCTGCTGTGCAGTAATACTCGTCACATGGCGATCAAACATTGGAGAATGGGCTGAGACCATCTACTCACGTAAATCGGGACCCTGGCGTGATGACCAGTGGCCACCCAGGTTAGAACGCAGCTCGACACTGCCAGCGCAGTGTTTGACCTCTATGCCACCTCACCACCTTTGTTGATAGCATTATAACACGTGTTAGTTCATTCATTCATTCTCAGTCCCCGCTTAATCCTGTACAGGGTCGCGGCAAGCCGGAGCCTATCTCGGCAGACGCAGGGTGCAAGGCAGGGCTACACCTAGGATGGGACGCCAGTTCATTGCAGGGCACTGGGGGGAATTTAATCAGTAGGACAATTAACCTAGGCAGCACGTCTGTGGGAGGATACCGGAGTACCCGGCGAAAACCCATACGGACACGGGGAGAACATGCAAACGCCCTGCAGATAGACACCTGAGCCCGGAATCGAACCTTTGACTTTATGCTGTGAGACAGTAGCACTGCTCACTGTGCTTCCTTGTCACCCACCACATGTCAGAGAGTATATAAAATGTTCTCATGGATTGATAATGTGTTTTAAAAGTGTGTGTGTGTGTTCCTGTCTGCTGGCAGGGAGTAAAGGAACTCACTCAGCTTGTGAGCAGTCTCCCACTCGCCAACTTCAATCTGCTCAAATACATTTGCACGTATGTCTCTTACCCAGTTAAATGCAATTCACTGTCATAAGATGAATAAGGCGGCCGATTGAGATGGATTACTTCTTTTGTCAGGGAGACGTGGAGACATAAGGGCCGCTTTTGGAGAAATGACCAAGTGGCAATTGAATTGTAATAATAAGCGTTAAAACACGTGGGCAAAAAACTGCAATGGTTGAGGTAATTTAACCAACGACCTGCCACAAACTGGCCCAGTGTCAAATGCCGCCAACACCACGCTAACCAAAATGGTTCTTGTTGAGGAGATGTTATTATCAAGTTCTTTAGCTTTCACAAATTATATAGAATGTTTATGTTGCCCAGCTTTTCATTGTTAATCTAAACGATCAAATATCGAGATGGCATCAGAGCTAGGTTATCAGAAGCATCTAGAATTCGTACATTCAACAAATTGTCCCTTCCTGGACGACACTACGGGTTTAAATGCTTCGTCGGTGTTCTTTCTGTAAAAAATGAAAATCCCCTTTAGTTCACAACAGTGCTCGCTGATGTACCACGATTCAGCAAGACAGGTTGATGTTCTACCAGTGGACCAATATATTCTCAACACGCGATATTTTTTCCAACAGCTTTCTGTACGAGGTGCAGTCGCACGCCAGCGTCAACAAGATGAGCATACAGAACCTGGCCACAGTCTTCGGACCAAACATACTGAGGCCCAGAGTGGAGGACCCAGCGACCATCATGGAAGGTGGGGGTTTTACCAACGTGTTTTAGTTGGGTTGATGTACCACGATGGATCGGCCCAGTTGACACCTTGTCTCATCTCCAGGTGCAACGACGGTGCAACACCTGATGTCCACCTTGATCGAGCAGCACGCGGTGCTCTTTGAGCACGGTCCCGAAGTGCCAAAGTCGTCTGTGGGCAGAACGAACGGAACCGGCTTCCGGCGGAGAGAGAGCGGAGTGTCGTGGGACGAGTCGAGCAACCCCACGCAGACCGACGCTGGACCTTTGCCATCGCCTCTGAGCTTGTGCTCGGAGCAGCCGGCCTGCTTCGAGAAGAACGGACTGGGGCTCCAAAGCCATAGCGGGTCGCTGTCGCAGGACGTGTTGCAGAGTTTGGCTCAGAGCGGCATCACTTCCGAGCTGTTCAGGGACAAACCGTTCAAGGCCAGGAAGTATTCGTCGATGAGGATTTCGGTGGCGAAGCAGATTAGGCCGTCGCAAAACGCGCTCATCAACGGCGGCGAAGCGGCCGACGAGCAGGGCGACGAGCCCCGAGACGGACGTCTTTCTCCCGTCCAGCGGAGACCGAACAAGGACGGTTCCGGTTCCGGCGCCGGCGCGGCCGCCAACCGCCAGTCCACTTACGACAACGTGGCACCTCCGGGCACCGCGGAGGGGTCGCCCGGCACTTGCGAGGGAGCCATGTGGTGCACGCCCGTCTTCAAGGCCTCTCGCGCGCGCAACCACGTGTCGTCCTGCGGCGACTCGCCGCCCGGCACGGGCGACAACAGCGCCACCGCCGCCGCGTTTCGGCGACGACAGGGCGGCATGCCGGACAACGCGACGGGCCAAGCGGCCGGAGCGCAGAGGGACCGACTGAAGTCGAGCGGCAGCGACTGGGATCCGATGCTGTCGCCGACGGGCTCGGCTGGTTCCGTCAACACGCAAATGCTGAGCAACTTGGTGGCGACGATGCAGATAGAATATTCCAAGCAGAAAATCGATTACGAGAGCAAGATACGCAGGTGAGCGTGGCTATGCTCGGGCGTCCGGTTTTCTCTCGTCTGCCTTCACGCATTGTCCAATGAACAGCAGACTACTTTTGAAATGTAACTCCTCGTCTTCCAGTGAATTGGTGAGGTCTCAAAGCGGCTGTAATAACGATTGCACGCATCTTAAAAGCAATGATGGCAAATCTAGATGTGGTCACTTTCTTGCCCCTGATTGGCCTTAATCATATATAGTATCTACTAATTGTTTATAATTCCATTGTAGGTGATTGGTGATTTTTATTGGTGGTGTAATTTATGATATCTACATAGAGTACTGTACATATCAATCGTAATCTATATCACTATCAAAATAGTCCATTATTTGTCTGTGTCAGTGAGCTAGGCATGATTGGTGGATTCATGCAGATTATGTCTGAATGAGAAGCATTTCCAGGGAAATGTGGTGTTTACAAGAGATAGTACAGCAAGCAGATGCTTGACATCTGTGCAGCGTTTGAGTGATATTTGTCCCATATTAGTTCTGGGTTGTTTTCAGATGCTCTGGCTTACTCCTACATGCAGTTATTCTCGGGAAGAATAACCAAATGCATGATTATTAATGTTGAGACTTTCCTCGGTAAACTGTTGTTATATTAAAGGTAATATGTTAATAATAATGCCCTTAATTCATGAAATAATAATAATAATAGCATTTATATAAAGCCACACTGAGTCTCAAGAATAATTCCGAGAGGGTCTTCCTGTATTGTATGTTTGGCTATTTCTGTTAATGAGCATTTGGCATGTGGGTGTGAACCGGAGCACCCAGAGAAACCCACATATAAGGTGCTAATAACTCCAATGAAGTTAGACAAAATAATTCACTGCTTGACAGCCTCCAACACTTTGCGTTCCGATGAAGTTTCCCGTGCAAATAGTAACCAGGCTCAAACCTTCTTAGCTTCTGATATCTGACGAGATGGGGCGCATTCAAGGTGAATTGCTCGTATGTGTACGATACATTCCAGGAAGCAGCAGCAGCTGCAGCAGTGGCAGCAGGCAACAATCGTTGCAGACTAAAATCGAGGTGGCTTTGACGAGGAGGACGTTTTATTAAATGCTTTTTTCTCCCTTCCGCCTTGTGACCTCGCTCGCAAAAGCCTGGAGACGTGCAAGCAGGAGCTGCAGGGCCGAGTGACGGTGCTGAGTGACGAGCTGGAGCAGGAGAGGAAGAAGACGACCATGCTCGAGATCCGCATGAGAAACGCCGAGAGGGCCCAGGCGGACGCCGAACTGCGCAACGCGGCGCTGCAGCGCGAGATGGAGGGCTTCTTCACGACCTTCGGGAGCTTGCCGCCGCCGCAGTGACCTTCGCCTGCGAGGTCGCGTCTCCAAGCGTTGTTTTAGCGTGGAAAAAAATGTTTGCTCGTTGGACCTACTTATTTTTTTTACATATTATTATTCCGTGTAAATGCTGATACCTTAACTGGAACTTGTGTTCAAGATCGGAGAGGGAGTGCAAAGTATTTGATGCGTTAAGTAGATTTTTTTTTTTAAAGGTTCGTACCCTCCGCTGGAGGATGGCATTGCGACTGTTGCAACGATCAGAAGACCATCCTCAGTCGGCTTTCTTGTATGCGCACATCTTTGAGGCATGTAATGATTCGATTCAGGAATCGATGTTTTAATAGTGTTAAACGTAGCGCCTCTAGTGGCTGCTGATAAGAACCAACTGCATACTCCACAACTTACATTGAAGATGATTAAGGCTCAGCACTCAGCAAAACACGATTCAATGCACGTATCATAACAATTTTAGTCAATGAACCCATGCATCGTTCCATGCCTAGTATTTACGATTATGAATGTGCACATGCATATGCCATAAACACATGACTGTGTTTGCATACAAAATGCACAGGGATAGTCCAGTGTAGCCTGATAGAGCAGTAGGCTCCGGATCAGAAGACACACAACATCAAATTCCAGTCGGGGTTGACCCAGGATATCATTGTTTCCAGGCTCAGGAAAAACAATAGTCCCTGTTGAAGTTTATTCAATGGCAAAACAACAATGTATTATGAAACAACTGGGCCCCAGCACAGGATTGTGTAAATTCTACCACGGGTACGGAAAAGATGAATATTGCCATAGCTCCTTTAGGAACATGGGAAACTGATTTTTTAAAGTACATTTATGCAGTGTATATATATACAAACCGTTCATCCATTGATTTGAAACAAAAAGGAAGAAACTACCAGAGGATATGGCCCACTTTGATGTATTCAAGCAAAAGGTGCAATTATTTTAAGCATTTTTATTTTATTGGTATGAGAATTAAATAAAACCTATTAATAAATCTAACTGGAAGTCTGTCTGCCCAGGGTGACAGTGATTCTAATTTTGGTATCTCCAGAATTTAGATGCATAGGTGGGAAGATCAAATAAATGTGAAATAGTGCACTGTTTATTAATAACCGAAATTAGATCAGGAAAAAGTCAGTACGTAGTTGTTCCTAACTTTGGATGTAAATTAGGACTGTATTAAGTCCTGAAGTCCCAGTGGTGAAGGAATGATGTAAGCTGTGCATAGCAAAACCATTAGAAGCTTTGCAAGCAAGTATATGTTTACCTATAAATGTGACGATTCTGTTCCAACTCATAAACTTTTCAAGACCAAACCCTTGTCGTCCACAGATACATCACGAGCCCTGGCAGGCCAGTAAACGAGCTGAGGGAAGAAACTTTCTCAGTCTGCACAGATTGACCACGTGACGATAATGTTCCAAAGCCAAGATGCATATTCCGTGTAGTCTTACTGACAGGAATGGGTCCATTTCAATGAAGAATACACATCTCATCGCGGAAGCTTTTCAAACGCTGGCCAATAATTAGTTCTGAGTCACTGTCAGCCTTGAAACCTAAAACTTAATTTTCAGGTACATCCGTGTGGAAAAGGATTTTGATTACATCGTGCATAATGCAGTTTGATAGAAGTGGGCGACCTCATGTAGGTCAAACACCGAACCTCTACAGCATGGTGTTAATGCAATGCGTTGTAATTTATAAGCTTTAAGAATCCACTTGCGTTGCCTTGTGTATTTATCGCTCCATTGCACACGGTGTGTCTACGCCTTCTGTTCATAGGCCGCTGCAATGCGATATTACTGTAATTTAAAATATAAAATGTGCTTTAATATGTCTCCAAAGTACGTTGTTTAGCTGCGTTGTACGCAATAAAAAATGTTTTCTTTATTTTCAACTAATGTACTTATAATTGTCTGTACTTCGAAATGAAACTTGTTGCAAACGTACGGTTAATTTCCACGTGTGGGAAGTCGATAACAAGTGTTTTTTTAAGTTTCAGTGTTTGTCAGAGGTTATTTTATGTACAAGTCGTATATATCGATGGAGTTTTACGAGTCAATGGGAACGTGTATGGACGAGTGTGTGTGCATCTCTGTGGCTGGTTCTGTGCGATACGAAAGTGTCCTGCTTACATATAAACGTTTAGCCACAAGGTATAGCTTTTGTCGGCAAACCGTTCACTTACTGCATAACTCGTCAACTATTCACACTGCCATGTTATCCATTAACAGTATTTCCTTTACCAAAATGTATTTATCATGAATGCAGACGACTGTGTAGCATTCGGTACGACTGTTACTTTTATATCGTTCCAAGCAGGCTGTAATAAATTTAATTGAAGCAAATAAACATGCAAGGTTAGCATTTGTTTTTAGTATTTTTTTATTTAGCATTCTCTTGTCCGAAACAGCACTGAGTTGTACAGTACATTTACTATCAGTTAATGCATGATTAGTTACAAATTTCTATTTTGTGTTACATCACAGCCAAATATAGCAGCAGAAGTTAGTATATGGGGGCTGGATTACAGAAAGTAATCTAAAAAAATGAGTTTGGAAGCCACACAACTGTGTTAAATAGTAGATTCTTAACTGAAATCATAATTTTGTTAGTCAAGCTCGATTGTAAGGAGATGATCAATGGAAAGTGCTTTGCTACGCGATGGTCCATTCATTTAGTTGCACGGATATTAAAACTCAATTTTTATAGATTCTCATCCAGCCACATATATTCTCCCATTTGCTATTTCCAAAAACACACAGAGCTAAGCGCCAAATTATATCAGTGTATGTGAATTATACCAAGACAAACCCTTTGCCAAAATGAGGACAACTTGAAAAACAATGTAATGCAACTGTGACACAAAGCAGCGGTAATTAACCAATGTTTGTCAAGACGATGTCTAAGGAATACGCGGCAAATGAAAACCCAACAGACAATAAATAATCTTTTAAAAATATACAAAACAGCGTAAAATGGAAGCACACAATATTTACTGCTACCAATGAATGACGTGAAAAAAGGTAGTGTGCACTCAAGTACATTTAATATAAAGGCTTTTACAGGAATAAATTTATAGTGCCTCATTTGTAATAAAGGCTAGATAACAAGCCCGATATTGTCAAAGAAATTCAAATGTAAATTTCCTACAACCATATCACCCTAAATGCACCCAATTTCAGCAGCTCTTGAAAGCTAAGCAGATTTAAGCTTGCTTATCATTAGGGGAAGTGACCGGGGCCTGCTATGTGTGCCAGAAGATATCAATGCTGAGTGCCATCCTCTCATGCATGGTGGGTTTTCTCTGGGTATTCCACTTTTTTTCCCCACAAGCCAAACGCTCATTATTGGAAATGGCCAAACATCACAATGCATGTACCACATGTCAGTCTCAAGACTGATGCTTTCGCAGGTAAATAGACGATGAAGATATGTTTTTTTGTTTTTCATTATGAGATTGGACCAAACATTTAGAAGTACATAACTATGAGATTCAATTGGCAGGAATGTGACTACTATTTATTTAAGTATTACCATATCCCATGGTGCCCGGCCATTGCTCGTTGAAATGTTAAATCTCAAAAACAATTTCGGTGAAATTTATTGCCGCAGCAAAATGAGTGACTTCCACTCTGTCAAGATTTCTTGGAATAACAACACCTTCAATGTTTATAGAGTTAACCTGGTATACAATCGTCTGAACAGAGAATTCAAAAAACCCACAGTTTGTATGTTTCACACAGCATGTATGTCAAGGGCTTGGCCCATAATAACGTGAAGTGTTCGGTCTATATTCGACGGACTTGTTGTTGTGTCACTACAGTTTAAGGATATGTCATAGCTAATTCTCTAATATTCTCATATTAGGGCTCTCATGCAATTGATTTCACGCTATCTTGCTAGTAATCAAAACGCAACATTCAAAGCGTATTTTGCAAAGTCGTACGGCGAAATAATTGTTAAGCATCGCAATGTTACATTGGACAATTTACATGCAGAAACTCATTGGCATATGTGTTGCATTTAACGCCTTTTTAATATCGGAAGGATAACAGGTTATAGTATTTTAAAAATGTGTTTTCCCACCCCCTCTGCAAACTACGGTTGTACCAAAATGCAGAATTTAAATTATACATTTTTAAACCAGACATGTGGAAAACATGCCTACTACATGTTGCCACAATCAGTTTTGATTGTTGGCCACAGTTAACGGGCAGTAAAATATAAACGAATGTATTTTTAATGAGGCCACAATACACGCTGAACTATATTCCTATGCAGAATCCAAATTTGATTTACAATGTATTATACAGGCGAATATATATATAAAAAAAATCAAAACATAAAAAACAAAGTTAATTCTGTTTAACAATGCAAGCGAGGTCCTGCGCATTCTATTTGGGCAGCTGTGGTTTGTGTGGCGCAACGGTGTCTTGCAAAGTGGCCGCCGTGACAGAATATGGACGCACTCGGCGAGTAATGTGTGTTCAAGTGCGGCGTTCAAACCAAGACAGCCGACCTGCTCACACGGGCCAGCGAGTCACACAACACAGTATGCACATCTTCCCACTGCCCCTCACTTCCCATTGGTAATGGAACACCTACAACACAAGCAAAGGAGAGCAAGGTGAAAAACGTGTGTATGCCAGGCGGTTAATGTCGACGACGCGGCTTGGTTGCAAAAGCCGCCAATCCGCATGCACGGCCGCAACTCAAGCGCGAGCACAATGAATGCATTTGTTCGTGGTGCATGAGACAAGTGGCCATGATCAATAGAAACGTGTGGCAGCATTTTAAGAGTGGTGTTTATTTATTTATTTGAGAATTTTAAATATACATTTCTTGGCCAAATACAATATTTATTTCATGACGACATTCATTTGGTAAAACTAAATTCTCTACCGTTACAGCTGTTGTTTGTTTCTTATAGAGCGTATTTATTATTTTTGTATCATTATTTTTTTAGCAAATTACTCAAAACATTTACTGGATTGAATTCGTGCCACCACAGGTTTCTATTGAGCCAGGTGCTGATGTGGGAGTGATTAATAAATGCAATATAAAGGGGTTATTTTAAAGGCAATAAATGAGTACAAGCTTTGTAAACTATAACAAAGTACTTAAACGTAACATTTAAAGACAATGGCTTTTAAAGAAAAAAACATGATTTAATGTTTTTTTGATTAAGCTTTAGTTTTATTACATGACAACAGTAGTAACAATATAATTTAAACATGCAAGAGCATTCTGGGTGCTACTTTTATAGGCTAATGTATACTGTGAGCCGTATTCTGGTTTGAATCAATGTGTTAGTTGTTTTTTTACATCTAAAGTATATAACCCTAATGCAGTTAACATCTTAAAATAAAATCACTCGATAGTCAGCTCTGCTGAAAGTAATTACTTTTTGAATCTATTAATATTTACCTTAAACGTATTCTCAGATCTCAAAAAATAATTGGTCTCTTTCATACGCCATTCTACAATCCTGAAGTATTTTCACCTACCAAGCCTTTTTTCCACTTCACCAACCTCCCCGCGCTTTCTGATTCACTTTCGCCTCAACCATCTTCGCACATGCCAAATCCCTCCACCCACTGACAAACCCGTCCCATTCAACTGCACTTGACGTCATCGTCAAATGCACTTTTCGTCGAGTACAAAACAAGTAAGCAATAGATAAATAAATACATCGCACCTGACCAGCGCTCATAAATTAACTGCTCACTCAACCCTTAATCATCATCGCTAAAACAAACGAAGAGACGAGACAAAATAAAGAATAAACGGTAGCATCTTGAGGTTTTCGCACAGTTTGCCGCTCTGCCGTAACAGCGCGTCTCATTGGTATATAGTCGCATGCAGCCCTGGTAACGTCGACAGCGTGGTTTTAAAAACCACCGCAATGAACATCATGCAGCGGCTGTACGTCACTGCCGGTAACGTCGCGTAAATGAAAACGCACGGATTAAATTGCAACACCGTCAAAATGCCGGGCCAATCGAATTACAAAAAGGCCATTCATAAATGCATTATTGTAAATCCTGGAGGCTCGAGCACCATTCCTGTCACTCATGACCACCACCGCCTGATTTATTTAGAGATTTAACAAACCTTATTTTAAAGTTAATGTTCCTCGCCAGCCAAGACTTAATTAAACCAAGCCACCATCTGCAAATAGAACCTGCTGTTGCACTTTAAATATCAACTTAAATGAGATCACTTTGTGGGATTTTTTGTGCGTCTAAAATTACTTATTTTTGGCACATATTTCAGGCCAAACATATTTGAATGAAAATAAATTGGCTTTGCTCAGTTTGCATGGGTAGAAGCTAATTGAGGAGAAAGCATGATGCAAAGGGCTTTTAAGTGACCAGGTAACTGTAAAGTAAACCGATTAAAGCGGTTTGTCTTTAATGTGTTTGTGCATTACGGCTAGGGCCAATTGAAATCACTGGAAGCAATTATATCTCGAGGAAATTCACCTGCAATTTTTGCGCGAAAAATGTTAACCAAAGTGAAGGCGTGCATATAAACACACCATTCTTTTTACAATTTCGTGATCATTGTTTACGACGAGCGTTGCCTTGCAGCAGTTTGGACTCGAGGAAATCCTGTCCCATCCAGCTTCAGCACAGCCGCGTCTTAGTCTAAGGCAAGCCTTCATGAGGGCCCACTCGGCAAATTGGCAAATCTCAGGCGAAAACTCTTCAGATCGTTTACAGCTAGCTATAGCATGCAGTGGCCTACGCCATAGTTGAAAAGTGTCATGCAACTGAGATTAGCGTAGCTTGCTGACAGACATCGACTCTAGGCGTAACTATGTTGTTGGCGCTTCCAGTGATTTCCATACAGGCTCCCGTGAGCGCCGTCGCACCGTGACTGGCCTTTTGCGGGGGGTTTTGGTGGCACCCACTGCACAGCGCGCGCACTGCTAAGGGCACGGGTGGCAAGGGTGGCGCAGGCAGTCGGCTAGTCACCTGCAGCAGCCGAGGGGCCCTGCGGACGTCTCCAGGCTGCTGTCCGTGTCGGAGGCGAGCGTCTGGTCCGTCGACATGGATGACACGTCGTTGATGGGCGAGCAGGACGACGGCGGAAGGCTGGGCGCGTCGCTGGGCGCTGCCGCCGCCGCCGCCGCCGCCGCCGCCGCTGCGCTCACCGTGCCGACTGCCACGGCAGCGCAGAGAACGCCCGCCGTTTGGTACAGATCAACGTCCCGCTCTCGGCCGGGTGAGGCCGTTGAGATTGGCAGTAATAATAATGATGATTACGATAATTTAGTACATTTGGTGTTCGTGCCATTCTTATAGCACAACGATAACAACAAAAACCCTATGGTTTTTTTTTACAGATGTTTGGTGGTAGGAAGCAATGTTGCATTGTGGCATTACTCAATTAAGTAGCTAAGTCCTTTTTGCAAGGAAAGCCTTTGTCGTGTATGGCAGTGTTTTTACTTGGCTAATTATGGATAGCTATTGGATTAGGACCATGTTAGCACAAAAAAATTACTCGGTCTCACTACTGTTGCGAATAACGTTAATATATAATGTCCACTGTAAGTTTGCACTGTATGCTCGCGCGTTTCCGCTCCTCACCTTCACCAACCCGCACTGACCAGCGTGGTGAAGCACCGTGAAACAACAACCACACCACGGGGAGGCCCTCACGCCGTGGGGAGGCCATCACCCAGCAGCACATGTGCACTTTGCATGACATGGCGCACTTTGGTAATTCAGCCCCGAAATTGCAGCACGGCTGCAGTGGCTGAACTATCCACTCCTGCCAAATGTCTCGATGGCTGGTGCTCGGAACTCAAGGCTCTCCAGCTTCCAATAACAAACGCATCCCAAATTTCCACACAGGAGCGGAACCTTTAACCGGCATCCTTATTTACTGAATATTTTAACCTTCGGAATGAACAGCCACCAGTCTTAACTCTTCCAGTGTATCATATGGCTCATTTGCACCCAAATAGATTTACACTTTGTCAGCTGCTCCAGGTCTTGCTTGCGAAAAAAATATTGCATCTCCATGAGCCATCATCTAGCATTCAGTGTTGACAATCTGATTGGTCAGGTGTTCCAGGTAGTCAGAATGAAGAACAATATTCTTGGCGCGTTAAAATAATATACAGGTTATAAATAAAAGTTAATCCTACCAACGAGTGACGCAAGACCTTGGCTCCGAAAAAAAAATACATCTAACAAACTTCAAATATAAAACTAATCTGGAGAACGCTTTTTATTGACACTTGTTTTTTTGGCAGATAACTGAGACTAAACATACAAGAGCAAGGGCTCTGCACGGATTATAACTACACAGGGTAACGATGACCTGGGAATCTAAGGCGGTGAAACCAATGAAGCACTATCAAGTTGAGATGGTGTATTCAACTATACTACTGACCACCAAAGCTCTTGATTTGCAGCAAAAACAAAAAGTATATTCCCCTTAAAGCTGTTAATTGTTAACTATAATGTAGCCAACATAGCCTGCAGAAAGAAACAAGGTCAGAATTTATATTCATAAGTGTGGCATGCTGCTGTAATGGCTGGGATAGCTCATAGGTTCATGACAAACGCAACCTTAAGGACGACGTTATAAACAAATAACTTGAGCGTGTAAAAGCGACACACTGCGTGTGCACAGGTTTAAAATCGACGACCTCATCTTGTGCCACGTTGCGCAGGTCAAATTGCCGATGCTTCAGGCTGTTGTAAACGTACATTTCGTTGTTGTCTCTCAGACGGCCTTGAACCTTAAAAGGTGTACGTTTTGTTTTCCGATTAAAAAAGTGACATTGTGCCACTTGAAGTTTTGTGTCTTTGTACGCCCGCCAATTTATGCGCTTGCAACTGTCGCACCAACAGTTTTTGTGGAATCAGCACCATAATATAAACATTACACAAACTTCTTTACACAAATGCTATGGTACAAAGTAAAAAAGGTACACGCGGCATATTACTTTGTGTCGGGAAAACATGAAAACGAGACTATGAAATCGATATCATATAAGCTGAAGCCAGTGGGTTTTTTGAATTACGCCATCATAAATGTTTACAATCGTGTGCTTTCTCGTTTGTTTGGTCCAAAATCCAATGTGAAAACGGCTACATGATGTATGAAATGGTGCCGGGCTCAGACAAAAAAACGATGCTCGACGTTAAAAGTTGTCGTCATGCTGCTTAAAGAAATCTTCTTGTGACAGCTTCTTGTGACTGACCCGAGGGGGAGGGCTGTCCCTTCACCACTCCATTGCGATTCCTTTCTTCCCAGTCCAGCACTTCTTTGTAGATTAGCTCTGAAATTAAGAAATTGGTGACATTACGAATTACGCATTTATGCACTCAAAGAAACGAACTTGAAGGCAGTAACCTCCTGACCTTTTTTATTCATTTGTTAATAGAAGTGATACCTCCTATATTGCAGCTTAGGAGGGAGTGGTGGTACAGTGGTTTGCACAGTGCGCTATGAACCCAGCGACTGGGGTTTGAATCGCAGTCATGGCTAACATGAGTGGGTGAGTGATATCTAAACTGGTCTTGGAAGCACCCCTTCAGCAGCAAGCACTCAAGGTAGAAGCGTTCACGTCGCGATCCCTGTCAGGAAATACTTGGTATTGCCTGCAAATTCTACCAAACACTTCGAGGCCGAGCTGAAAAGCAACGATGTCCAGAGGCTGACCATCGTGCTTCGAAGAATCGCAAAGAAGCAGCAGCAAGCACTAAGCAATATTGTGAACTAAAATAACATTTAAAAAACCCGCGGCCAACATGGCATGCAGAGGCATTCAACTAACAGTGGATTTCGATACGGAAGGAAATTATTATTATGTAATCATTGTAGCTGGAGATGATTTTAAATAGCTGTTGCAAATCGGAACAAGATTATCGTAATGTGGTAGTGTTAAAGAGAATAATTTATAACTTGAACATTAACGTTTCATGTAGTGCCATCTCACCTTTCCATTCATCTATGCTATGCTCTCTCTCATCCAACTGCTTGTCATAAATCTTTGGTGGGGGCTGAAAGAGAAAGTGACGGAAGAAAAACACAAGCAACGGTAACTTTACTTCTTGACGATGAGCATTTAACAATTGAAAAAACAAATATAATCACATTTTCCCAGCTGACAGAGGCCTCAAGGGCAGTGTAAACGTATTAAACGATGTAAACAATGCGGCCAGAAGTAACAACAAATTCAAAAACGATTATTTAAGTAGTTAAACATATAAATAAACAAAAACAAATGAAAACACAACGTACAATTTAGCCCGAGGAGGCAACAGACTTGCCAAACAATAAAAACACTCAGGTCCAGGGTCAAGTCAAAGTGATTTCCAGCTTATATGAGCGTTGAGCCCTAAGCCAGTTCTGGAAACTTCATATTTCCATGGCTGCTGTAAATCTATTCAAAGTGTGACCACTGTTGACTTCTCCACGCAAGTAGTACTCAATTTTACGACCCCAGCAGGTATGATTAGCCAAGTCAAAACCCAACCAGGATCTGAACTCAAAACTCCAGGCTGCCAGCCGCTCGCTCTGCCGCTGAGCCCCCCGGCCAGTTCAGGATAAAGAGAAAATACCAAGGTGGAGCAGAATTAGCAAGTAAGTGTGGACTTAAGCAGGTGGAGAAGAGGGGCAGCAACGCGCATTGCCAAGGGTGTGGATTTCCAGACTATGGGGACAGCAGAGAAAAATAAGTGACCTCCGATTGTATGGAGAATAAACAAAACATTGACTCACCGCTTCTACCTCGCTGGGGTCATACCAGATGTTGATGTAGGGGTGCGCCAGTGCCTGATCGACATTTATCCGCTTGGCTGGGTCGATCACGAGCATCTTGGACAGTAGATCCCTGGCTTGGCTTGCTGCAATATAGTACTGTGTTAGTGACTTTGTAATGGATTTTCATTTTTTGGCAACAATTTCCCAGAAATTCTGCATATGAAACCCATATCTTGATGAGTTGAGGTAATGGAAGTTGTCCAGCCACTTATTTTGCTTTAGAGTGCACAGTTACCTAATCACATATATACGATAGATAATTTATGGCCATTTGTAAATCCACTGCTGGATGAAGGCCTCCCCCTGTCGGGGGCAGCCATGGGGGTTGTCTGCCCATACTTCACCATGCTGGTCATTGTGGTTTGGTAAAAAGAGCGGGGGTGAGGGGACAGGATCAGTTCAGAACATCGCCTACCACTGTTGAGCAATGGTTGACCAGGAATCGCTCACCAGTAATCAAACTCCGATGACCAGGTTCGCAATGCAGGGAGCTGAGTGTGCACCGTTGAATTGTTCCTGAAGAAGTTCCCCGCCATGTAAAGCGAAACGGCAGACGCGGTGCCAAACAACACGCGGTACAACCGGAAGACACATTGGGGCACTACAGCATTACACAGCGGTCACCTTTGAGACGGTTGTTCTCGGAGTCGGCTGGGAACAGCACGTCTGGGAAGAGCTTCTCGAAGCTGTAGCCGGCGTACTTGGGCCGATTCTCTACGTAGTTGCGGACGGTAGGCTGCAGCTTCTTCATGAACTCCGCCATGGGCGTGCCCAGCTGCTCGATGATTTTGTTCCACTGGTCGATGTCTGGGTGGCGGCGGCGAGCTTAGGAAAATGCACCGTGTCCTGACGGAACTTGTAACCGGTGCTGATCTATAGCTCGTTATGCTTACATTTTGACCCCAAGGAGGGGTTTAATGCATTACTCACTTTAAGTCTTACCACGTGGCGGCGGAGCTTTAAGAAAATGTGCCGCACTACAGGCATTGCTTTTGGCTGTTGAGCGGGTAACTGCTCAGCCTACGTTAAACTTTAACTGAGCGTAGAGATTTGGCATTGTAGTACATTAATCTTTTACTGTGCAAGCACTCTATTTCGTCTAAACTGTGCCAAATTAAATCTCAATTGGCCCAGGCAAAAATATACCAAATACATAACATAAATAAACAAAAAGTAAAAAAAAAACACACTTTAAAAAATGAACAGCCAAAGCAAACGTAAGCGAAAACGTAGAATGTAAAACAATTTATAAAAAAAACGTAGCAAAGGAAACGGGATGTCATGGTTGGGGAGGGAAAGGTAGTGGTGTGGAGTTGTGTAAGATAAGGTAGCAGATGTCATCCCTGGATATGTTATAATGTCCATTCCTAAATTTAGGCCTAACCTCACAAGTGCCCCAGCACAATATTAATCTCTGGCCATGCCACCACAGAGGTGCAAGCAATAGAATGTCACCATCATTGGGCTGTGCGCGTGGTTAGAATCGGCTTGGTCAAGCACAAGGGAAAAAATATTCTTAGCACTGCAGCACAGCCCCAATTAAATTTAGCAGCGGTGGCATGCAGCAAACAACAAATTGTAGCTTATTCTTTGGCTTCCTCAAACTCTGGCACCAGCAAGCTCTTTATTAATCAAAATTATGGATAAAACAAGCAGTATGCACGCACATGCATTAAACACAAATGTGTGCAGAGAAAAACATGTAAATTTGTTTTTTTTCTCTAAACATAAGCAGTGGAAAAAAGGAATATGCAATTAAATAGGTGAAAACATGGAAACAAAAATTCAACATTCCCAAAACTATTGTAAAACAGAGAATTTTACAGTTATAATTGTGTCAATAATGTTGAGCACTTAAATGTCCGAATGACAAATGATTTCGTGAATCTAGGTTTTTCGGTAACTGTGAAAACAAATGAACATTCAAATGATGCACTTTAATTTATCAAACATATTACTTTACTGTAACTCACCAATAAGAGCAAATTTTATTCAGTAGCGAAAAAACAATAGATGGGCCAAACATACCGCTCACCATTTGTTAAAGTAAACAAATATGAGCTGGAACTGCTGCCTTTTACCCTGCCATCTCGTTACAACAAATGTAAGTAATTGCTTCCCTGTGAAGAGCAAAGATTTAATGATAACACATTTAAATGTGTGTGGGTTACATTAAAACGAATGATTCACAAAGTCTGGTTTTGTTCTGAATGTGAGGTGAAGGTCAAAAACGAACTGTTAAGAGACGCAGAGCCCATGATGTTGCTAGCGAGGACCAATTCTCCGTCGGCGTACTGGATGCAGCGTGTGCAAGGATACGGTCAGTGCCAGGGAATAAGACGGCACCTCTGATCATTTCTCCCATGATGCACCCTACTGACCAGATATCAACTGCAAAAGGAAATGAGAGAGGAATTGGTGGGAACAGTTTACCAGCATGCGGTTGGCGTAACTGTACGAATAAATAAATAAACAACGCAAACATAAAACAGCCACAAACAAATGGGCACAAATGATATATGATGACAATAAAAAAAAATGGCACAACCCTGTGACAGATTAATGTGCAGGCTCTGATGACGCTTCTGTTTATCTTCACCGTAAATATTATTTATCGTAACCGTTGCAGCTCGGTGACAATGTGTACACACATCTGATGATGATGGGCATAAAAACAGGGATGCGATCGAGTCAACGTTAAAAATGAGCGCAGCATTGGTGCTCGTGGTCCCTAGGCTGTTTTCACACGTGCTCTAAAAGCCAATGTGTCAATTCCTGAAACACCTAGGCTTCTATCAAGGATACAGTCTTTGCCTGGGAAGAGGATGCGATGACGAATCATTTCCCCAAGCACACAGCCCACAGACCAGATATCCACTACCCAGCATGATAGTGCGGGGCAGACAGCAAACCAGAGAGCATATCATAGGCTCGTTATAAGTAAGCAACACCCGTACGGTGTTGAAGCGAGAGCAGCAGTATTACTAGACAACACAGCCAGGTTGCGATGTGTGCGGTGTATTATTAGACAACACGGCCAGGTTGCGATGTGTGCGATGGATGGGAGGAGCATAAACTTTGAGCGCACCCACGTGTGAATGTGCATTGCAGCTTGCTTCTGGTTTGCCTGCGTAGTTGCTGGGTTGCGGCGCTGTTTAGAATACTTTTGGAAAGTACGCAATCGGCTTCGTGGGGCGTTACTGAAATTAGTCATCGGTCGGCATCGCGGGCCAAGTTTCCGAATTTTGAAAATTACTTAAGAGTGTTTGTTTTCGGTGACTGTTAAAAACAAATAAATATGATTTATGACATTCACCCTATCAGATTTGCACGTAATGAACCTGTCAGATGGTCAGCTAATACCAAGTCAAGTGGAGGGTTTCTCAAACTCTGGTCCTCGTGATCCACCACGGTACGGAATCTTACCAACTTGTATTGATTTACCTCGGTTTCAATACAACGCAAGTGATTAAAAGCTGCACGCGCTTGATTATTACAAAATGTATTCGACATTAATTAGAGTCCACGGAGTGAAATTGAGATAGAGGAGACAGTGTGTGTGGGTATGTGTTGTAACGCAGATGCCATTCTTGTGCAAGTGTGCCCGTGTCCTAGGTGACAGAAAGCGCTCTCATTAATAAATGTTATCTAGGGCACATGGGGCTATTGTTTATCAATAAGGTGCGTGCAGCATGTAATGACTCTACACATCACGTGGGATGCACACGTACACACAAACAGCAGCTCTATCTTAAATTGAATCAACAATATGTTTTGTCACATGGGGCTATTTGGAAACTATCAAGTGATTAGAGTACATAACGACTTGATTTGTCGAGGAATGGAGAAGACTGGTGAAGATGGAACGGCGTATTGCGGTCGGTCGCAAAGACTGGAGTTTGAGAAAGCCTCCTCTCGTGAACACCATGCCACGTCCAATATCGCACAGTATGACGGACAATGATGACTGTGGCAACCAACGTGTCTTGACACTCGCTATTAACGAGACGTTCTCTCAAGTTAGCCGTGGGGAGCTTTTCTCATCTCCTTCGCGAAGGAGAGAAAAATATTCGCAACTTTTCTTTCGTGAAGTACAGGAGATAAACACTGGCCACGGCAATCACAAATATCTCTAGAGCAACTCTTATATATCAAGCCATGAAATACTACATTGATACAATGCTCTTTTCGAAACGCACGCCCATGTTAGAGTAGCCACACTTGTAACATGCCGACTCAGCGAATGCAAACAAACGCGCGAGCCTTGGGTCGTAAAGTTACCATTCTCCGTGTAGCCCATGCCCAGGATGACCTCGGGGGCTCTGTAGTAACGCGTCACTACGTAGGGGGTCATCATGAAGCTGTTGCCAGCCGTGCGGGCGAGCCCAAAGTCCAGAATCTTCAGAGTGCAGTCCGACTTCACCACAATGTTACTTGGCTTTAAGTCCTGAAAAGCAAGATAAGGAAAACCCCTCAGTGTTGAAAGTGGATTTTGCCAGTAATTCAAGGTGTGAAAACTTCATGGGGTGAAGCTGTCCCAGGCTAATCATTCACATTTAGCACGAAAAAAGTAAAGGTTCTCATTGAGAAAAATCACCCACATGTCTGGCATGCTTGCAGTGATGCCACAGTGGCACGCCTTGAACCTTTCATTCAATCATTCAATCATTCATTGTCAGAAACCACTTAATCCTGTACAGGGACGCGGTGAGCCGGAGCCTATCCCGGCAGACACAGGGCGCAAGCAAGGCAGGGATATACCCAGGATGGGACGCCTTGAACCTGGTTACCTGAAACCGATTCCCCACAATGACTATCAGTGGCGATTGTTATCCGAGCTGGCCCTGGGCCTTCCGCTTGACCAACAAGTACTGAGCAGTATGAAAGACTGTATGGCCAAAAACCACCCCATGACAGGTGTGGTGTGAAGCGGCCGTCGTCATTTAGTGGATTTTGAATGTCTGGTATGTATTGTTGTTACTTAAAACTCACATAGGTGAGGCTATCTAATAACGAGACGCATATCAAACATTTCTAAACGGCCGTTCTTTTGGGATAGTCATGCCGAGAATTCTATCCCAAAAGAGTAGCATCTTAAGAGCAATTCTCATACATCGAGCCGTGAAACCAGACATCAAAATGTATAAAATAGCCTTCAAATAGAACACATAATTGGACATCTTTCAGCGTTATGTAACTAGAAAAGTTTAAAATACGAAAACATTCAGCAACATCGTTATGCATAAATCAGCTTTTGTGTTCCATACCAAAGGCAATTATTACTGGAATAATTCCAAATCTCTGCCCACTACCTGCCAACCCGGCTCGTGGATATACTACCCAACTGCGCTTACACGGTGGATGATGCCAGCTGAATGTAGGTGCTTGATTCCACACAACATTTGGTAGATGAGATAGGACATCCTCTCGTGATCCAGTTCCATCTGAATCACTTGGCAGAGGTTGGCGTCCATCAGCTCCATCACGAGGTACCTGCGGTCAAATCCGGAGTCACGACACCCGGCGCGTGCACACACACACACGGACAACGGACGCAGATACAGGTTTTCCAGACCACACGCGTGTGGTGGTCAATAATAATAATTTTACATTTATAACTCGCACATATTCATTCAATGTCAAAGGTATTCATTCGACGAGAGAACGACTCAGAGGCGCGAGGAAAGCGCAGAGAGGTGGAGGAGGCAGCCAGGCGGTTTGCCGGCGCCAGATTGCCACACACTGCTTCCTATATTTTGATGTTATCGGCCAAATAATTAATGAGTGTTTTTTAAGTTGTGGGAGGAAACCGGAGAACCCGAAGGAAACCCACGCAGAACAGGAGAACACACAAATTCCACACAGAAAGGTGCCCAAGGCGGGAATCGAACCGCCTCGGGCAACACCATTCATGTGCACCATTCGTTCGGAAAGCTAGAGTGAGATTTACAAGGAACCTTGTTTGTGTGAACACTCCAAAAGACCGCCGACTCGTTTCTTTATCGCCAAAAATGAGCGGTCGTTATTTTTCTCATTTTCATATAAGGCAACAAGTACACATTGTCTTGAAGGTGGTTATTTG
Organism: Geotria australis; assembly: GCA_036362915.1. Taxonomy (NCBI): domain Eukaryota; kingdom Metazoa; phylum Chordata; class Hyperoartia; order Petromyzontiformes; family Geotriidae; genus Geotria; species Geotria australis. Next base: position 11,611,481 of record JAZEWU010000002.1, on the reverse strand, counting down.
CGCAAGAATGTGCATAAATTATTTGTTGGTATTTTAAAACAGGTCAACATGTACCTTTGCATCTATGCGGTGCATCCTGCTGAGTGTATTTGCGTGCCAATGCCTGCTTTTATCAAACACTTTTATGTGCGGCATGATTACTGTTCTAAGCAGGTCTTCACTATAAATCATACACGTTAATATATATAAAATGTACTTGCTCAATTGTACTGTATTTTAAATAAAGCACAAGCCGGATGCACTTTCAAGAATAATCGGAGCTACTCTGATAAATGTGATTATTTTTTTCCAATAGTTTAGGACAGTATGTCTTTTTTTCAACAGGGCATTAATAATTGATGTGGATAACTTACACGTCTTGAAACTCCTCCAGTGATTTTTGTGGCGTAAAAACATTAAAAAGGCAGATGATCTGCAAGAGATAACATATGGACGGAAATTAAAAAATGTGCAGTCGTAATCACAATTCAACGAGACTACTGATTGGGAAATAGTTTCCTATGTTATCACAACGACGAATAGTGCAGCCATAGCAAGTCACCCTATTACACACAGACAGAGGACATGTTAACCAAGCAACACACTGATATACATGATTTTAACAGCCGATTGCAAATATACATGTTTATATGTTTGAATTAAAAGCAATGATGCATTGCAGTACAATGTTTCTCTTCACACATCTGCTGGTCTAACTGGGTGTTTATTACAACCAACACCAAGGTGTAGTCCTAAACTGTAGCAGCCTGCAACATGAAATGTATTTTTTACACTGCGAGTGCAAATGATGGATAATCTCACATAATCTGTACACCGCACAACTCTGTTTGTTTTTATATCACGAGTACCTCGTTTTATTAACAACCATAACAACAAAATTGCACGTATTTTTGGTTAAGTAAAAAGAAAACCAATTTTTTGGACGACTGATCGTAATTAAGTGTTTATGTTTTTGGTCTCTATAGTAAACCTAATGAGAATTACTCCCTCTAATGAAATCAACATGTCTGTTTTTTACGACGACGGATAAAATGCGAATCGGCAGCCAAAGAGCACAGCTGTTACCCCCTCCCTGCTCGGCTCGGCCCCCCCATTTCAGTGCCCCCCCCGCACCCAACTGGCCCCCCGAACCCTGCGGTGTTAGGCCCAGTGAGCTCTCCAACCCTCCCCACGTAGCTGGCAGAACCCTGCAGGGCACTATTTTATCTCCACCTGCCCACCCTCTCACCAGCACTGTCCGCGAGCAACGGCAGCCGAGCGTGTGGTGTCATACGCACGTTTTTGTGATTGACACATTTCATGAGCACCAGCTCCCGGTAGGCGCGCTTGGCATGCGTCTGGTTTTGGAAAGGGCGGCTCAGCTTCTTTATGGCGACGTTCCGATTCTGCATGATGTCATACGCCGCACTGGGGTGCACGGGGATTCAGGGCACGGGGGAGGAGGCAAGGGAGCAATGTTAGAAAACAAACTCAACACGGTACGTAGACGCGCAACACAAGCCTGCACTAACGGCACACGAAAGAACGTGTTGTTATCTATTTATTTAAGCGGCGCCAGGTATTTGAGAGTACTGTGTATCTTAATATAACTTTTTGATAATCATGTATTTTACATGTTGTGCTTTACACAATTAAATGTAACTAAACTTTTAAAAAGCATTACTAACCAAAAAAGCGTTCTGTCACAGAACAAATTGACATCGTCATCGAAGCCATTCCCCTACAAGACTGCACCTACCAACCTTGCCCTCTGTGACAATGACAGATATCTACAAACGGTGGAGCAAGTTATGGAAATTTCGCTCACTTGCCAAAGCCTATAATCCAGAAGCTGTCACCAACAATACAGTAAATGCAGCAGCCAAAACCTTTTTTTCTACGTCACTCGTGTACTTCTAACGCAGGGTCTACGGGCAAGGCTAAATTCTGATTACATACCGAGCTGTGAAGATAACATTTCCCTCTGCGTACTGCACTGCGATATGCAGCAGTTTCCCAAGGGACAGAAAAAACACGGATGCGATGTGCAACCCGTTGCCTTGGCCCGATCAATCGTGCTAGCCAATTTGTGCTGACCAAGACGCAGGATTCTTCAAAGAGTGTTGCCACAGTAAGCCATTAACTAGTTGCCAACACAGTGATGAGAGAAAACCATGAGAGAAAAACGGGAGCGGCAGCTGTAACCGTCAATTGTAAAATCTCATTTGCATGCATGCTCTTAGAAAGGTCCACTTGCTCATTATAATGGTACAGTACTGGCACATATCCCAGTTGTGAATATCAAACTTGTAACTAATAATCCACTTCCCTAACAGATAATTTGTCACAATTCAGGACCGTGAGTCGATTAATCGAATCGATCGTTAATTTTCTCTGCGTTTCCTGTGTCACTTGTATTGTATCTCGTTTATATCATTGTGTTTATACTGCCCACCCCCCGTTTATTTCGTTAGCATAAATGTCACATTAGCATATGATTTACATATTGTAAATAATGTAGTCTTACACGCACGATTTGTCGCTTGTACTGTGAGGACAAAAACAGGGTCTAATTCATAAATGACCAAATTGTTATACGCCTCATGGATACAGAATTACAGTACATGTCAAATTAAACCGTTTCAGAACTACAGGCAAAATTGGCTGAGTGCAGGTTTTTGTGTTTAAATAGGATCCAGTAGCCGCCAGCGCAGACAAAGAGACGTACACGCACGTATCTCTACCAATGTAATTGAACGCAAACAGGATTTTAATAATTTAAATCACCTCTGCCATTTACAGTGCATTGGTAGCAGCGCAGCACTTGGTGCACTGCGCTATAAACCTATCAACCTTAGCTCGATTCCGAGTAGCAGATAAATCCTGCGGTAGGCGAATATCTGAACCGGTCCTGGCCCCCATACCCCAGTCTGCACCAACATCATACACTGGCCACTGTCCTGGAATTCTGGTCAAACAACCCTCGCCGTGACCGAGCTGCTGCAGGTTGGCATCCACGCAGCAGTGTTTTGACAAAGGGCTGTAAAATATTTTTGACAAGTTAATTTACAGGAAATGGTTGCTGTAACGGGTGCATTCATTCCCCCTGTAGCTTGTTTTCCCAGGGTTCTTTTCTTCCCACGTGGTATCGTCTATTTTTTTCCGTTAGCTGAAAGGACATGCATTTCCCATTCTTAGGCCTGGTTTGTATTTAGCCTACCCTCAACTGGATGGCACTGAGACGTTGTGTAAAAACAAGAGTGCCCTTGTAGCTTGCCCTTGTAACAGCGAAATGGACTAGACATGAGCAGAACAGGGATGAACGGTCGTGCACTGGGCCTCTATACAACGGAAACATCGTGGTTGCTTGGTTAATAGTAAATAATCAATATGTTCAGCATTTCATATTACACGCTCTGCTGAGGGAGACAAATGACAGGACGTTATCAATTGAAATATGAGCAGCAACAATGCACTGATGTGTACTGCATCTGCTTTCTTGACAAAAAAAAATCACATTAAAGAGCCAAATCCTAAATAAGTGTTTAGTTAAATACTGCACAATAAGTCAATAACGTGCTATTAAGCCGAGGTAAAAAAAACGGAGTAAAAATGTAAAACTTAAGCAATATGTTTGCCATCATATATTAATATAGTTTAGCATGTCTTTAAGTATATAGTGTTCATATCACTGTCATTCTATAGGCCATGGCTCAGGTGGTGGGTTTTTTTTCAGTGAAAGCCATTCCCTAGACCTCCCCAACAGGCAGATAAAAAAACAGAACGTAATGCCCGATGAAAATTTACTCTGGGGCCAAAGTGGGCATCGCATACATTCACAAAGCAACTTCAATCGTTTAGTTCCACTACAGTCGCTGTTGTCAACAGCACAATTGCTGTCAAATATTTATCTTAAAAGTATTTTTAAAATAGGGCACTTGGACAAATTAAGCAATCTGAGAGCTACATTTTTACAACTACCCAAATAATACATACAGCCTGTCATTTTAAAGTTAATTATCAAGTTTAACAAATTTGGCTTATGTATGGAACAGTGCAATGGTTTGACCCATACATGAACACCACTGTACCATCATCTCTACCAAGGCCTGGATGGAAAGGGCAGCTAGTCTGAGTACATCTAATACCATGGTATTTCTCCATTATCAAGAAAGGTGAGCAGTTAATTTCTTGCCGAGTTACAGTCCCAAACAGCTGGACTACTATGGCCAAGTAAAGTACCACACCACTTCTCAATTATGATAATGATTATCATTATGTATGTTGAAAACACTAGCACTATCCATTAAGAATTGTGGACGCTTGCATAAAACAGTGAAAAACTCCAGTGTAAAATTGCACTTAAAGTTTGTTATGAAACTGGCTACGGTATTCTTTCATTATTTATGCGAATCTAATTTCCTGGAATTGCAATTGCTTGATCACCACACAGCTAGGACCCCAAGCTGTAGCAGTGTGAATTACCTTACATTCAATAATGGAGCCACTCAATTACAACGAGGACCATTACTGCAATCATCATAATTGAACATGTTTAATCAGTGTAACTATTATCATTATTATAACCTTCAATGTCATCTCAGCAATATTAATGGTATAGTTAATACCACCATAGTATTACTGCTATAATTATTTCACCACTATAACACCAATCAAAACCATTAGTTATAATGAGCTCGAAATCCAATGCAGTACTTTAACGAAACAATTACGTTTAAGGGGTTCACATTTCCACGGAGCCCATCTGTTTTAAGTTAGCGTACAAGAGCTTTGGAGTTTGGCTCCCACTGTTGTATAATCACCACATGCAGAAAAAGTGCCTCTCATCAATATTCCTAATGTCCACAGCCCCAAATGGATCCCCACCAACTCCTATTACCTGTGGAAAAACGCAGAGAAGAGGGAGTCGAGCGGCAAAATTCACCCACCCTTCATAGGTAACATCTGCGCCTCACAGAAAGAAGGTCCTGCCCGAGGAAGTTCGATTCTCGCCTCGGGCACCTTTCTGTGGATTTTGTGTGTTCTACCCCTGTTCTCCGTGAGTGACTCGGGGTTCTCCGGTTACCTTCCACAACTAAAAAACCCACTAATTCATTGATTGGCAGATAACGCCATAATATATAGTACGCGGTGTCTGGCACGTTGGCACTGGCTGGCTGTGTGGCTGTCTTCCCCCCGCCTCTCTGCGGTTTCCTCGTGCCTCAGTATCTGTATCCCGTCCACGACCATGACCAGGCGTAGAATTTACGCACATTGTAAATTGTATCATTACCTCGGAAAAGAGAACGTTATCTACGCGATACAATACAATTACAATGACACAACGTGGATTTATAGCGCAGTTAAACGAGACCGCACGATCGGGTTGGCGAGCAGGCTACGTGCGGCCCGCAACCACTCACCAGACGATGCCCTGAGCGCCCGAGCCGATCGGCTTGAGGTTCTGGTAGCGCTTGAGGACAGTGAAGGTGGAATCTCCAACCTCCACGCTGTAGAACTGCGTCTCCAGCTTGCATTTACTCATGATGGCAGAATGCGGTCTGCGGACGTCCACACGGTTCCACAGCAGCTATCTGTGGGCACAGGGCGAGCATCTGGTTCAATGGAAGAAAACTTTGTGTTGGGAGATGAGGGTTTCTTTCAGGCCCCTGCCTGTGCAGCACAAAGAAAATAAGTGGTATCAATCGAGACAATCAAAAACTAATTATTTGAAGTGTTACTAAAACCCATAGTAATTTAAGTGATGCTTATTTTAGTTAAATGGGGGAAAAAGGGAAACCACTATAATTTCCATGCTGTGCCTAGGCGAAGTTATTTCAGTAGATTTTGAGTCAATGACCCTGAAAGAGGAACCTAATATTCCCTAACCCAAAACAGGCCCTTCTTAATTATATTAGGTTAAGCACTGACTTACTGACCAACTTGAGTGCTGAATTTGTGGTAAATGATTTTAGCCGCCTTTAAAAACGCATGCTCCCAAATTGAGGGCTATGTGCTCGGCAACAAAGGGAAGTACAAATCATATATATTGTTGTACTGTAGTACTATGCGGCCACATCTACATTTCTCTCCATAACCAAGCCGCACCGACGAGGTCCAAATGCAACACTGAATTAACATACGGGCTATGTAAAGTGCATGCTCTAAATGAGGAATTTCAATGAATTCGGAAGGAAAAGTAGGCTTATGTTTTTCACAATTCAGGCTTAACCGCGTGTTATTATGTATTGATTGTAGATTTTGTTGTTGTTAAGTTGTTACTGTGATTTTGTCTAATTGGTCCAAAATGTATCGCCAATGTCATTAGCGACTGCAAAAAAAAAGTCATATCCACAAAACAGTAATCAACGTCTGTATCAATAAACCACAACCCACATAATTGGAGCATAATTCAATCATTACAGCTATGCAGAGGTTTACACTGAACACATGCAAACATCCATGATTATACACGTTCTTAACCTGGGGTGCATGCACCCCCTTGGGGAGCGCAAGATGCCCTTGCTGGGATTATGAGACACGAAAGATTGTTGTAGTTATTGTAATGTATATGTATTTATTAACAAGGAATGCGAGAACATATTTGAGAACCAAAGGGGTAAAGGTTGCAGTGAGGGTTAAGAACCACTGCTCTAGAAAGAACATCTCACCAATCTCCATTTGGTTGTTTAATATTGAAAACATCCATCTGGTATGATGCATAAGCATGGTTTAATTCTCGGTAAGAGGCTAACACCAGTTGTTACAGCAACAGACCGCAGGCTAATGCAGCGATAACGTTTACGCCTCAGAGCAAAGAAACCATAGGTTCGATTCTGGACCCGGGTCTCTTTCAGTGTAGCGTTTGTTTGTTCTCTCCTTATTCTGCATGGAGTTCTCTGGGTCCTCCCTTTTCCTTCTATAAGTAAAATTCACAACATATAACTGGTACAAAACATAATTTGTAAAAGACTCAATTGGGATCATACGTGGCAACATTGGCCAAACAGTGAAAAACTAAGCTGAGAAAGAGTCTTGCGACACTGTGAGGCTTTCTTGGGTAAACAAGCATAACACTGTAATAATAAATGACCTCCCCGAAAATAAACTGTCCTGTGTCACTGTGAGCAAATACTTTGTGGCCACTCTTTTATGCATGCCATTAAGTTTTAAAATAAAATACTGTAGGTGAAAACAAAAACATTGCGCATAATTTATATTTCACCATGTTAACACAGGAAACGATGTACAGACAATATGCATCCTGTAGCTGTAGCTCATTGGAAAAGCAATCTGCTCACAATCGGAAGGTTGCCGGTGGATATCCGCCAATCATCCCAGCCGGGGGTCTATAAAATAAATTCAATTTTTGGGGCTGGCGACAGTGATGACTATGTATATTCCACACCACTTATCTTTATCTAGGATTTCTATAACTTCAGTCCTCGTGACCTACCACAAAGGGCATGTTGATCTTTACCAATCTTCTCCATTCATATATTAATTAAGTTGTTACACTCGCCTTTCACTTGATAATTACTAAACGGGCCCACATGACAAAGAGAGGTAATTCAAAATATTATCGAGTTCTTGTCAGTGTCCATGAATTTTAATCAACGCTCTCGAGGGCACACACACACAGCTATTGTTTAGCAATCAGGTGCATCGGTGCATACAGCAGTGTGTAACGTTGTCGTTGAATGGCAAGACTGATACAAGTGGTAGATTCAAGATGGCTGGAGTTCGAAAAGCCATGTCTCAACCCATTAAAGGAATGTGGAAGATGTGCAGCTTAGATGTGAGAGTACCGTGAGTGGACACTGGATGACTGACAGTGAGCTCATCATGACCTCAATGGTATCTCATCTTATAAAGCACAGCTGTACAGATGGAAACTCTCATTTTCCCATTTTCCACATTCGGTATTTGGAAACATAGCCTTTACATAGTAAAGGACATTAATCCAATCATTCAAATCACGACGGTCCAATACAAACCATAACATGGTATTCATTCCATGCAAAACGATGTGCAAATGATGCACAACAATGATAGTGCAAAATAATATAATCGTGGTGTCCAGTAAATGTGTAATTATTCACTTTGCCCCCCCCCCCCGTCCCTTGGCAATTTACTGAATAATTACAATTGAGGGTCACAGTCTGATGCGAAAATTAAAGGGTTTTTTTTACAATGTGGTAAATTATCCCGTCGACTGGCTGGAGGGGTGCACTGAACCACGTGCACACGACAGACAAATAAAAAACATCGAGTCTCACATAACCTAAGTTTCAGTACCCATATTAATGACAAAAACACGTATCATTAACATCTTTACTTGACCCGGTATTGAACTGGTCAATGTGAAAGCTCGAAGGGGCTTGATTAATAGCACATCACACGCGGGCAGTGTGGCTGCACTCCACACCCAGAGGAATGTGAATTGGAAAGTGCCGCACGCAGAGACCTACTGTACGTATGTAAATAGAAAAAAGTTAAGGAACAATTGTGCACTGTTTTTCCTCCTTGCTGCATTGCAGCACACACAAGGGTTTTTCCCACGCTCTGCTGCCCCAACGCTTGAGCAAACTTGGTTTCCAACCAACCCCCCACCACCCCACACCCAATTCACAAACAATCCACAGCACCCAACTCCACGGAAACGTGCGTGATTTTCAAGCAATGCTCTTTCACTCCCTACCTTTCAACCGAGAAGTAAAATACACCGTAAAATATTTGTAAAAGCACCAACGTTTTAGTTGCGATTCAAACAGTCGACTCTTGATGATCTGGGGTGATTGGGGGAGGGGTGGTCCATTAAATCCAAAACATCATGCGGTGAAGATGCAGAATGTCGTCTGTTTTGTTTGCTTTTTAAAGTAATTGATTTACTTGATAGGGTCACCGTGGGCTATGGGTGAAGGGTCACAGACCTGGTGACCTCCTAAATGTGTCACCCCTGGATATCCTGAGAGCCCACCAACGCGCTATCTTCATGTTAAAAGTCCTCTCAAACAAATAGGCCAAATACCTAAAGGACCACTTAGTTCCACTAACCCCTTCCTGTGGCCTCACAAGTGCCACCTTTCTTTGGTAATAAAGTAATTTTGCGTTGCTGCTCCACATTTCTTTAATAGTCTTGCCGATCATCTACAGCTTTGTTTCCTCCCTTCACTCCCCCACTTCATTTCTCTATTACGCCAAAACACACAGCTTACTTGCACCTGCATCGAACTTTTTTCCAGTACCTCACGCTCCCACATGTTCTCATTATCCTTTTCAATTTGTGTCATTTTTAAGCCAATCATGCCACGTGAGTCATGGGGGTTGTTTGACCATACTTTGCCATGCTGGTAGGTATGGGTTGGGGGGGGTCAAGGGAAGGCCCAAGGCCGGTTCGATATCATTCGCTGCTGATGTTAACAGTTGCCAAGTTCATAGAGCAGCGCTCTATAAACCGGTTTTCCAGGTTCATAGAGCATTTACCACTTCACGATGACTCCCCCTATGAACATACCTTCGAAACGGTTATTTTTCTCAGAAGAGACAGTAACAGACGAAGGGAAAGACTTAAGTTTGGGTTGCAAGTCAAGAGCAAGCATGGTTGTAGGAACGCAATGTCAAACAAGTGAAGCAGAGAAGAAGGAGCAACCTCCCACTGCATGAGGATTTAGTGTGGACTACCGTTTTATGGAACATTTTTATTGAAAAATCCAATAGCCCATAACTTCCAAGCACTGTAGATCTGTCTAAATCTTAAACGGTGCTCACATGCCCTAAATCGTACACAGGCTTCGTCTGTATGTTACCGAGTGTGCGGCTGTTACATGGTGTGACACCGACAAGACAATGAATGTTAAAAATACCGACACGCGGATAGCGATGATCTACAGCACGTGTCAAATTTCTCTGTACTGTACGGCAGTGGTCTTGACCGTAAACTAAGGACATTACTGCTGATTTAACGGATTTTCCCTGACTACGTCCTTTCGGGGCTGCATGAGAAGCAGGTGAAAAAGAATAATTCTGGAATATAATACCCCTGCCCTCACTAAGCTGCACTAACCAACATGGCTAAAAATTGGTCAAAGAACTCCCACAAAGCACACGGCGTGGGGAAGCCCTCATCCAGTGTACTGATAGACTGTACATCCAGATACGCCATAACCTGGTAGAGGGAACATCAATGGACTGTACACACATACAACCTGTTACTACTTGGTCACTTCACAGGTAGATACACACTGACCGTTGTTATATAGAAGGTATTTATAAGCAAGGTAAAGGTGCAGCCTTGCCACTGCTGGTGAAAGTGGCCTCCACTAGAGTTAGGTCAGGAGCTTCTCGAGATCATACCTTGGCCTACTTTTCGATGCTGGTCAGACATCTTGGAAGAGGTGGGGAATACACACACTTTACCCCAGCATGATAGGCTAGGGTTTATCCATTTATACCACTGAGTGGACAAATGCACGGGGAATTTAAGAAACAGACACCGTTGTGTCAATTGCCGTGCCGAGAGAATGAACCAGTGACCTCTGAATTGCAAGGCCGGAGTGCTAACTATTACACCGCGACAGCGTTCTCAAGTGTTGTATAAGTAAAAAAGTTATATTCATAGCACTTCGTGTGTGGTTATTACACCTTTGCTAAGGTCTACTCTTTCAAAGTTAATTATTTATGTTGAACGCCACGGGCTATGGTTAACCTTGCATTGAGAGACATGTCCTTGCAATTCAACTTATGTACTGCCACTGCAAGCCTCTGAGGAAAACATCATATGTGCCTCTTGTATGTTTACTATCATATAAGCCATCAACTCAAAGGCTGATAAAGAAATGTTACAATCGTTATAAGCTTGGCTTCAAATTGTTTTTAGAGGTATGTATTTTATTATTTGATTCCCGTGCATGCAAATATCTGTCACATTACACGTCAGTAGTTATTAATTCTGATGGCTTGTTAAAATATTTAAGTGTATTTTAGTCTATTCACCATTATTATGATCATCAGGCATTGTCTAGCCACTGCTGGGTCACGATGCACCAGTGGGCCGCAAGCACTAACTCGTGGGCCTTGGAGACCATACCCAAGTGGATCAAGTGGGCCTTGAGTTGTAAAAGGTTGAGAACCCGTGCTCTACTCCACTCGTCCCTTGAGCGCATAATGTACGTTACCAATGCCAATATCCCACGTGACAACAATCACACCACAAACCTGTCTTCAACGCCATGGCAAGAACAATAACCCATCAAATCTTATAATCTAAACAGCCTTAAAAAAACGCATTTCCTTAGGTTTTCGGTCACCACGGATATATGTAAATGTGTGTGCACATTCGACAGCAAGTCCAAGGCCGCACGAGCAAATGCACACGCCTAATGCACATAATCGACGGGCAACTTCAATGGCGCCCATATTTTAGATTTAAAAGATTTCCGCTTTTACGACGCAAACACAGGGCACCACGAAAACACTTGGGTAGGTGGCCTAATGGGTTCAGCCCGGCGCAAGGAAATAAATGCCCTAGGGTTGGAGGTTGAAATTCCAGGCTTGGTGGTAGTGTATTAGATTAGATGTTGTCTGTATTTCTTTCCACCAATGTTGTGTTCGAGCAAATTGTAACCGCTACATCATCAAAATGCGTCCAAATGGGATTCGCAATTTTGGTTTGAGGTCGCCGCCAACAATGGTAGATCCCGGTAATCATTGTCCAGTTACCAAAGCGCCCTTTGCCACTGTGAAGGAGCCCTCCAAGGTGCTCATCCTGCTGGTGCCACTGGTGGAGAGCTAGCACGATTAGTCCATTAATCAAATAACAATTGTAATCGACCACTTTCCCAAAGGTGAGACACCCCCTAAAAGCCACGTACAGCGTGACGAGGAGGATGATGATGGAGCAGATTTCCTCACAAACCCTACTCATCACCTCCCGTCTGTAGGCACAGTGGAAAATAAAGGATAGACTTTTTCCCTTCCAACTCTTTTCGTGTTATCCAAATAGTAAAGTAATTGAGTCACTCTATTAAGCAATCTATTACTTTAATAAGCCAATATCCCAGATCTACACTGGTGCATTCAGTGAAAGCGGGCACAACAATAATCCACTGGCAATTGAGGAACTGCAGTGAGTGAGAGCGTATGTTTTGTGTGCTACTGAATTTGCAAGATTTTAAAGCTTCGCTTCATGTTAAAATGTCCACTGGCAATCATGTCAATGATGCTCATAAGGTTGAATACGGAATACACACATGCATACAAATAAGAATCGCAAAGAAGATACAAATTAAGCGTATGATAGTTATGTTGCTGTGCATATCATTTACGAAACAATATTGCCATTTTAGTTGCGTTGTCTTCTCTAAAGAGTAACCCTAATATTAAATGAGGTTAAAATCAAGTGGCCTAAAGTGAGCATCGGCCCTTGTACCCTTGAAGTAGCAAATGTGATTAACAATGAAAATCCACGTACCCCAAGTGCTCTACCATAACATTTGTTCAACATATTATGATAAATGAGCATGGAAATGTGGCCAAATGTTACCCCTTTTGTGATGAGTACTGTAATAAATAAATAGAAGAATAATTGAGCCGTTAAACTTAGGTTATAGAGACAATGCGTAAGAGCAAGTGGGTGAAGCGGTGAAAAAACGAGGCAAGTAAACGTGACTATGTGGTAAACCAAAACAAAGTGAGCTGCTACATAGCACTCATCACCAACTGCTAACCTGTAACCACATCTAATGACACAAATGTGTAGGTTCTAGAGGTTGTGCATTGTATCGTTGTACTACGTGCTCTTCAGCATATGTTTCACTTCACTTCATGAAGAAGATCCGATCACATGGATCGAAACATGGGGCATCATGCCAATCAACATACAGTACATACCTAAGACACATCAGGGAGTGATATAAATGGGGAAATATTGTAACAAGTGGGTAACTTAGTTCTCATTCTGAACAAGTAACCCGAGTCACGGAAGGGAAATGCACCTTGAAATGTAAAGAAATATCATCATCAGTTCTAGCTTAATCCTGTATACTTGTATAGATAGGGTCATGAGGGGGGGGGAGGGCAAAGTATATCTTGGCAGCGGGTACAAGGCAGGGCTATACTATGGATGACACACCAGTTCCTCGCAGGGTACCGGGGCCATTTAGTCAGCAGGCCATTAAATCTAGGCAGCATGTCAATGGACGGTTGGAGGAAACCGGATGACAAGGCAAAAATCCAAACATGAAAAGAACATGCAAACTCCCCACAGAAAAGCAACACGGCCAGAAATCAATCCCAGGAGCTTCTTGCTGCGAGGTGGCAGCGCTACTCAGTGCACCACCGTGCCGCTCCGGAAAGCAATATCATTCATGCCAAGCCGACGCACATTGCTCAGGTAGCCTGAAAGCTGAAAATCGGGCCCAGGATTCCTTCAGGTCAAGCATCACATAAGCAAATCAAGAGTTATACAAGGTGAACCCGCTCAACATCAAGAGCATTACAGCAGAAGTCTGAAAATCCACAATCCAAAAATCTGCAAATCCATGTAATTTGCGGATTATTGGTGGTTTGTGACTGCTCCTGTAACATGTGCCAGATTGAAATTGCTTTACCAACAGTAAACAATATAAGCGGCGATGCAAACGCAGAGCTGCAGCGAAACGCAGATTTAAGATTTTAATATTTTAAAAAAATCTAGCACAAAGTGATGACAATGATAATAGAACTTGCAAGATCATGTTACACAGGCAATATTACTTTGCATTTTAAACAGCAGTTCACAG
>JAZEWU010000002.1:11578205-11592612 GCA_036362915.1 Geotria australis | reverse complement strand
AAAATCAATCAAATGCAGGTAAATTATGCCACTGTAGGACGTGACGGTCTGATGTTTCGTAGTTTGGACACCCCTGCTGTATGGGATTAAGCGGTTTCTGACAATGGATGGATGGATATTGTTTAATGCTGTATGTTTATGGTAACTGCCAATCAACAAATAAGCCTGAATGTTCCAGAGCTCATCATATCCCAGCAGATAAGCGAGGTACAGCCTGGATATTAACTGGTTGGGTATCCACCATATAAAAAAGACAGGAAAATCAATGTTTGGTCTAAACAACCTGCATTGACCAGTGTATGGCAGTATAGTCATATTTCCCTCACGGCCTGCGAGGCCATGGGGAAGCTCTCATCCAGCAGTGGATTATCAAAATAGTAAGTAGATTGACAAAATAGTAATTCGAGTAATATAAGATTCAGAAACGTTAAATGCTATCCATGCACCTGCCCTAAGCAGTAACATTCTCAAATGTGCGTTAATTGTTTTTCTCAGCAATGTTGTGCACAAATGTCAAGCAGTATGTAATGACTATGCTAATGAAAATGTCTGCGTCTACCTTTCACATATCCTAAGGAACATTGGTGTAGTAGCTTGTTGTTCGGCATTGCCATTGCAATCATTTATCTCATTTCGTAAGTGTCCTCAAATCCTAAGCCAATATTTGGTGTTCCAGAAAAATAAATGTGCCCCTGCAGTACTGCATTTAACGAGCAGTATACACCTTTGCTGTCCACTGTGAGTGGTGGAAACGACTGCCGATCAATAGGTGGGATATTTGCGTCATTCACTTGAATTACAACTCAACAAGACGTTTGAATGATCAGCTTGGAATCCTATTTGAGTTTTTAAACACCAGACCACATTGGCACTTATAAAGGGGGCTGAAGCCTACCTTTGCATCCATAAAATGCAGTCCTATGAAAATGCAGACCAGTGAGATTATCGTTAAAGAGTGCCTACAGGTAATTGGCTTTTCACATTCAATCACCATTTATTTATTGATGCCTCCTTTACGCTTAAGTAAATTACCTCTTCATTCAACGGATTTGCTCCGTTATCAATTTTTACACAGCAAGTCAGTCACTGGCCAGGTGCTTTAATTACAGAAGTCAGAGTGAAGAATTGATATTGTATTATTACAGCAAATACATTTCACATTGGATAGGTCTAACTGAATTGAATGGACATCTGGTCTAAAACGGGTTCCAATGGCACTGCTAGTGATATATAGTGCATGACAGCTGTGGTTACGGAAAGGCCGTACCAAATATTGTTGCTTTCCAAAATAACGATATAACCCGACAAGCCATATTTACCAGTGAATGTTATAATTAATATGAAAACCCTGAAATATAAGTCATTTGACAAATTCCCAAGGCATCTTCTAAAAGGCTTGAGACCATTTCGAGCATATTGAAACAGCTCATCACAGACTTTATCGCCTTATCCTGAAAGCGGCCTGTTGTGATTATGTATTGTCCATTATATTCGTACGTAACAATAACTAATCTAAAGGCCATTGAAAAAATCCCACTGCTGAAGGCCTCCTCATGCCATGTCGGTAGATCATGGGGGTTCGTCTGGCCACACTTAACCATGCTGGTCATTGTGGTCATTATGTGGTTGGTGGCAAGACCGGTTCAGCTATCACTCACAACTGATGTCAACCGTGGTCGGGAATTGAACTCAGGCTACCAGGTTGTACTAAAAACACAATGTACTAAAACAACTGCTCCACCCTCAAAAACATATAAAAAAAATCTGAATCTATGTTGTGCATTAACAAGTGACATTAACACCAGGGCTACGGGCACACCACATCAAATCACAGGAAGATTAAATTAGTGATGTACACTGCTCGCTGGTCACAAACATAGGGTATTACAGTCAAATCACCATTAATGTGCCATACTGCATCAGATACTTAGAAGACTGCCTAGGAAAACCCGGCATTAAAAATCTATGTGGAGGCAGCTTTAAGTGTCGCCCCATTAAATGCGTGGTTTTCCCTGGTTTAAACTTAGTTTCTTCGACAAGCAACTCATTAATGGAATTGGACAAACATCAGAATGTAGGACTCTCCTAAATACGTATCTTTGGCCTTGGTCAGGCTTTTGCGCGTAAATAATTACAATGATTGTTATTAAAGAGCAGTTCAGAAATCAATTACTGAATGTGTGTGTGACGCTTTAAGTATTGCCCTCACATACGCCTGGTGGGCTTTCACTGGGTCCTCCAGTTTCTTCCCAACTGCTACTCATTGGTGAAACTTGCCAACAGTCCTAATGCAAGACTTCCCTGGATGAGGGCGTCCACCACACCGTGTCTTGGGACTTAGTGGAGCTTTCCTGGGTAAAAGTCATTGTAAGTACCATAGTATATTATTTGGTTAGTGTACTCGTCAAGTGTCCCTTTTCACGCAGTCCACTGCCACCCCCTTCAATCATCCTACCCTGACAAACGTGAAATATGGTCAGACAAGCCCCACACTGTGTCGGTGTGTGTTTGGCTACCGTGATGAGAAATGGTCAACCCCCCAATAACCCACACGGTGTGGTGGACGCCCTCATCCAGCTGTGGATTGACAGAGGCTGTCCTCTAATATTATTCTGCAGCACTTTAGCACCGTGTCTCCTTGCCCTTGAGATACCTGCTTTAGATGTCCTTTACCCAGGTTTTCCTTGCACAAGATGTGTTATCAACAACTCACCTGGATGAAATGACATCAATGGATGCAGGCACAAAGGAAAGACGGGAAGCGCCGCTGTTGTGCATTTACATTATTATTTTTGTTACTTGCTGACGTCACTGCGCAGGATTTACACCCGAGATATTTTTTATTTTAAGATATGAAATAAGGAAGACACCGCGATTACTGCTTCTACAATTCACAGGCATACATCAAGTACACATCGTTACGGTAATGTAACAAAAACGCACGATACTGTAACACGTTTTAAATGAACATGAAGCCGCGGACACGGATGGATGTGTTGACGCTCGTGTGTCTTGACGATGCCGCAAAGCGAAGGAATGGAACGCGGCCCACAGCAGGGCACGTACGTAGGAGATGGAGCGATGAAATCAACTCATCACGGTACAGATGCTGGGTGGATTATCATTCTTACATCGCAGGATCGTGCGGGATGGCGACGGCTTGGGGAGGCCTTCATCCACTAATGGATTGACTATGGCCGATGATGCCGCAAAGTGATACAGTACACGTCTCACACGGGGCTTTCCATTGTCAATTACCCGGGCGATGGATGATTGTTGATGATGGGGGATGTTGGTGATGGTGACCTTGATGCCGTGATGTTTGTTGAGCGTACATTACGAATGACGACGAGCGTGGAAAATCGTCAGCTTACCTCCTATGGCAGCAGGTCTCAGGTTCAGCTCTCGGTCGCCTAAAGGTTCGTGTCGTTTTTTCGGCCCAGCAGGAGCCAGCACGGCCCACCACAGGTGGGGAGCTTTCACGGCGTCTACCACCTAACTCCGCTATAGCTCCAACTCGCTGTAGCCAAAGCCAGTAAATCATAAACACGCGCACAAATAAATATAAAGCGACAATTCCTTTTCTCTCCTCCTGCGCCTCCTCTTCAACAACACCGCAACAACGGTCGGCGCTTTACGTCGGCGATTACGGACATTGATGGCAGCTCGCTTTCTTTCTCTAGCCTTCTTCCCGGACACACGCGCACACAAGACACGCAGGCACACAAAACCCTGTCCGGCCCGCCTCTCTACCCGCTGTCGTTCCGGGCTCACTCGTCTAAGGAGCTGCTGCTGCTGCTGCCGCTACAGCTGATCCTGCTGCTGGTGGTGGTGGTCGTTGTTCAGCGCGGCCACCACCTTTGCCGTGCTGTCGTTGTAAGGCGGCAGGCGTCACGCACACTTCTCACGCAGGCGGACACGGCGTAGGGCTGACGCGGCGCGCACGGTGTGGGGGGGGGGTGGATGACTCGGCGGTGGCGGCGTGATGGGCCCCGGTGAAGGGACTCGCTCGGGGATGACGCGCCGCGCACAGCCGCCGACGCGGCACGCAGCCGCCTCCTCCTCCTCCGCGGCCTACTCCCCTCACTGCACTGTACTGCAGCCTCGTACCGGAAAATAAGACGCGCAACTCCCCCATTGCACTGTACTGCAGCCTCGTACCGGAAAATGAGACGCACTTATGTACTCTGTGCCCCCCCCCCACCTCACACGTTATGAACTCCAGAGTTTGATTCCCGCTCATGGCCACTGACACCGCAGGCTGAAGCCTCGATGGGCACTTGTTGTGTAAACACTGACACCCTCCTCCACGGCGGTCTCCCCATTGCAATGTAGTGTGTAGCCAGTGTCAACTGATGAGTTGATTTGCACGTATTAAAGGTGGCACATATCAGTTATTATTCTGATATGTCTCTTTGTAGAGACATATCAGAATAATAACTGATATGTCTCTTTGTAGAGACATATCAGAATAATAATTGATAAGCGGTGGTAATATGAATGTTCGCTTGTCAACCTACTGACTTTTAAGATCAATATGAAATCAGCATTTTTTGAAGCAAGCAAACTATCCCGGGTTCGACCTACGTGTCCTCATCAGCATTCCTGCTTGTTAATCAGTACAGGATTACCAGATGGTAACAAATGCTACTTGATAATACTGGTTTTGGAAAGCTACTTAAACGGATGGACTAAATTTTGATTTCCACTTTGGAGATAGACTTTAGTTGTGCTTTTATTTGTTTATGATCAATTATAGCCCACGGAAACGCATTTACAGTACTTGGTTTTCCACTAACAAAGGAAAAAATAAAGCATAGCTTATGTAACTCTTTCCTACAGACTTGTGTTTTGGGAATTATTTACTATAATTAGCAAAAATGGTTTGGCAGTGGTGCACAAACACAAAAAAATCAACACGTCAATAACACAGTCCTGAGAGGAAACTACACATTGTAAGACGTTTCAGGCAATCTGTTATGATAAAATACCATTTCATATAACCTGTTTGACATGAATTGGCCTGCGGACTAAATTGACCTGTGATGGACTGGCGTCCTATACTGGGTATAGCTCTGCCTTGCGCCCTGTACCTGCCAGAATAGGCTCCGGCTCACCGCGACCCTGTACACTAACAGTGTACAGGATTAAGCGGTTTCTGACATTGGATGGATGGATGGTTTCCTGTTTTTAGTTTCATTTTGACAAATGTGAGTTTTAACTACATTTAAGTGAGTAGATTGGCCGCGGGTAGTTTGTCTGTCCTGGGTACGCGTTGATCAATGTAACTGGTTATTCACGAGCTGGTCCCATAACATTCAGGGCTACCTGTGCTGGGTAGCATTGTTAGACTGTACTTCCCATGCTCCCAAATGGACACTGACTAGCGTTGTGAAGTATGGTCATGCAACTTCACGACCCGTACCTCATCCAGCAGTGGATTGACAAAAGTACAGTACTGTACGTTACACAAAAAAACCTTCCATTGTTGGTACGACTGTGCTCAAAAAATATTGTGGTCCCACAGATAACAGCCTCTAGTGGCTGGAGCGGTTCACGGGAACTCGATATTCATTGTCAGGAACCGCTAATCCTGTACATAGTGTACAGGGTTGCGGTGAGCCGGAGCCTATCCGGGCAGACACAGGGCGCAAGGCAGGGTTATTATCCATGGTGGGACGCCAGTCCATCAGAGGGCACCGGGGGAAATTTAGTCAGCTGGCCAATTAACCTATGCAGCAGCATGTCTTTGGCCTGGGAACTCGATAAATAATGCAGTAAATGTGAACCTAAAAATACCTAACAAGCGAGGTTGGAAGCACGGACGGCACATGGTTTGTCTACTGTGTGGACTGTCTTTGTGCGGTATCTGTCCTGTCTCACTTGTCCTGCCTGTCATGATTGTCGTGTGTACTGCCTCTAGGCTGTAACCGCCTCATGTCAATTGAACCCTTTTCGTTTTAAATACCTCGTATCGCCCTGTCTCGACTTGTCCGTTTCGACTTACAAATAATCTCAACCGAAACATCCACCCGAATGTCATCAATTCTTACGATTCATTGCACGTACCCGTCTTCAGTGTACGGTCCTGAGTTTAACTGATGAACTCGACTTAAAACCCAAATTCACGAATACCTCTTAAGACAGTACAGTATTCCCACGTGTAGTGAGTGGGTTTCATCATCCTGCGAGTCATTTGCCTGTGGATCAGCATCGTTGCTTTGTGATCCCTTTTAGGGCCCTATAACTTCGAAATGCTCTTAAGAGCTGCTATTTTCAGACAGCCGTACCCAGCGTTCCTCCTCTCATTCGCTCGGCACTGCTATCCGAAAAGAGCAGCTCTTAAGAGCAACTCTCATGCAAAGAGCCGTGAGAACCTACATCAGAGCAGCCATCCATTGTCAGAAATCTCTTAATCCTGCACAGGGTCGCGGTAAGCAGGAGCCTATCCCGGAAGACACAGGGCGCAAGGCAGGGCTATACGCAGGATAGGACGCCAGCAGCATGTATTTGAACTCTGGGAGGAAATCGGAGTGCCCGGCGAAAATACACCCGGGCACGGGGAGAACATGCAAACTCAACACAGAAAGGCACCCGAGCCGGGATTCGAACCCGGGTCCTTCTTGCTGTGAGGAGGCAGCGCGACTCACCACGCCAACGAGTGTCACCCTCTAATAGTATTTGTGTATGATTCCCGTGGCGGATGTAGGTCTCTGACGCAGGGCGCAGGGAGGCGACGTGGGTGCCTTCGTCAGCGGACGCTGATGTCATCGGAAATGCGTCGTTGAAATGTTGGGTGACAAGATGCTGTTTTGTCTTCACGTTGGTACCATTTTGTTTCCGGCCACCAGCTCGCCAGCTCTCCTCCTTCATTGGCACTGCCAGCACAATAGCAGCGCAGTAGGGTGGTACACACAGTGGAGGCAGTGTCTCTGACTGACCGCTGCGGGCTCCCCCTATGGCTTGATATATCATGTGCTGATGGCAGAGTTTTTATTTAAGATAGAAGGAACAGTTGCTGTTTCACAATATTGTATGTGGAGATTGCGTGTTCTGCCCGTGTCCGCGTGGGTTTTCGCCGGGCACTCCGATTTCCTCCCGCAGTCCAAACACATGGTGCTACATAGGTTAAATTGGCCTGCGGACTAAATTGCCCCCGGTGCCCTGTAACGGACTAACGTCCCATCCTGGGGTATAGCCCTGCCTTGCGCTCTGTGTCTGCCAGGATCGGCTCCGGCACACCGTAACCGTGTACAGGATTAAGTGGTTTCTGACAATTAATCAATTATGTCATTTTTTTTTTATTTAAGCTAGAAGGAACCGTTGAGATATGTAGCTCGTTTTGGCAGTTGTCCAGCAGGTCGTGGTAAGCAAGTTATAACATCTCGGGGCACCGGGGGAAATTTAGTCAGGGCAATTAACTTAGGCGCATGTCTTTGCACTGTGGGTGCAAACCGGAGTACCCGGCCAAAACCCACGCAGACACGGGAGAGCATACAAACTCCACATACAGCACAGTATTGTGAAACATCGCAACACATATAATGCCATGCTCATCCTGACTATTGCTGGTGGTTTATACAGATAGCTGTCGCTAATTCTCACTCAACTAGACTGTCACAAATTCAACCGTTCACATTTGTGTCACGACCATTCTATCCATCCATCCATCCATTGTTAGAAACCGGTCGCGGTAAGCCGGAGCCTATCCCGGCATACACAGGGCGCAAGGCAGGACTATACCCAGGATCGGACGCCAGTCCATCACAGGGCACCGGGGGCAATTTTAGTCCACAGGCCAAATAACCTATGCAGCATGTCTTTAGACTGTGGGAGGAAACCGGAGTGTCTGGCGAAAAGCCACGCGGACACGGGGAGAACATGCAAACTCCACACAGAAACGCACTCAAGCCGGGATTCGAACCCAGGTCCTTCTTGTTGCGAGGCGACAGCGCTACTCACCGCGCCACCATGCCGCCCTAGCACGTCCACCGCGGTGAATGTGTCGCCAGGCTGCGTGGTGACAG
The DNA here is from genome assembly GCA_036362915.1 of Geotria australis. Classification (NCBI taxonomy): domain Eukaryota; kingdom Metazoa; phylum Chordata; class Hyperoartia; order Petromyzontiformes; family Geotriidae; genus Geotria; species Geotria australis. Next base: position 11,584,585 of record JAZEWU010000002.1, on the reverse strand, counting down.
TGTGGCCAGCAGAGGGCAGTGTCAGCAAAACCCCACTGGCTGTTCAGTGCTCCCCCAACGCGCTCCGAGCAGCGAGGCGAACCTAGGTTGCAGCGCGTCGCGGGTCGAGCGGGGAGGCCCGCATCCGTCCAGCAGTGGATTGACGCTGCGAGCTGTGTGCATTTTGTACACGGGCTGTGACATGTCACACGGCGACGTGCAACACCCCCATGACCACACCTCCACCCGCGACTCCACCCCTAGTGGCAGGCACTTGTCGGACCTGTTGCTGCCGTGCGCAGTCAGAATTGAGAGAAGGCGACACCGCGTAAGTGGAGCGAGATAAAGGACATCGTTTCTAGACAGGGCAACGCGTCAAGACACAACCACGTTGGGCCGTCAAGGACGAGAGGAAGCCAGTTGACGGTGATGGCGACAGAGCCGGTGGAAGAAAAGTGAGCCTTTTGAATGAAAAAGTAGCGCTAGAAAAATAACTGATGGAGAAAGAGAGAAAATAATGAAATAAGGTGGTGCGTGTTTGTGTGTGGTCGGGCCCGTGTGCCGCGTGGGCGCCCATAACAACCATCGCGTCCTCTCTCCGGGCACGCTCGGACGAGAGCCTCCACTTACAAACGCCTTGCGTCTATCTTGCTCCCGTACCATCAGCATTCGGAACTGCGACGACTGACTTGCCGACTCCATCGTTCGCGAAGACACGGTCAATACTGTTTAAAGAAGGTGTTTTTGTGTCCAGAATTGGCGCTCGGTGCGGGTCACGGCCGCGCCAGGACAATGGGCGTCTTCGCACTGCCCGGTCATCATTTTCATCATCATCATCACTACACGGGATTATAAATTGTTTTAGTTCCACTGTCGATTAATATATTTTCGTTGGTGGTTCGTGGCCGGCAACATCAGCAGCGGAAGAAAATTCTCGACAATTCGGTGAAGAACACGACTTACGACGACAAGGTGAGTGTGCGTGCGAGTTCGCGTGTGATGAATGTTGCGGCCAATTTAGGGTAATTGGTTGCGTGTTGTCCCGCCCGTGGGATTTTTGGGCAACAAGCCCCCGCTATGTACACCTTAATATGTGTCATACACTGCGTGGTTCATCGTTATTAGCAACAACTTCACTGTCGTTCACGACAACGTGTTTTCTTGGATATGCCGTTGCATATGTTGTATGTGTTTTGAGTAAATTATCGTCTATATCTGCTCTGTGATGGACTGCCTTGCGCCCAGTGTCTGCCGGGATAGGCTCCGGCTCACCGAGACCCTGTACAGAATTAGCCGGTTTCTGACATTGATGATGATGCTATACCCAGGATGGGACGCCAGTCCATCACAGGGCACCGAAGGCAATTTAGTTAGCAGGCCAATTTACCTATGCAGAAGGCTGTCTTTGGAAATGTGGGAGGAAACCGGAGTGCCCGGCGAAAACCCACGCGGACACGGGGAGAACATGCAAACTCCGGGATTCGAACCCGGGACCTTCTTGCTGTGAGGCGGTAGCGCCACTCGCCACGCCACCGTTCGGCCCTGTATATGCATCACGACGTCGTAATGATTCATGTTTACAGTATTGTAAACTAAAGTATATACTGTACGCTATACTTGGAGTGCTGAATGGCCAGCAGTGTTAGTGTATTCTCTAACAGCTTATAAATGAAGTCGCTGCCTCTCAACTTATGAGCTGTGTTAAATAATAATAATTTCAATTTATATAGCGCCTTTCACCCGAGGGTCACAAAGCGCTGCACAAGGGCCGCGAAGAGGACGGCATGTCAACAACGAAAGAAAAAAACAATAAAAACCAAAGCAACAGAAAACAAATGATCAAGGCTACTTCGAATATACTGAAAGGTCGTGAAACTGGCAATCTTAAGTGCGGCAACATTCTGCCAGCGTCCCCTAAGATGGCCGTCACTTCCTTGAAGACAAACACGGAGGGAGACATGGAGGAAGGGTGAGCAACAGAGAGAGACACAGGGACACAGAGACAGGAAGACAGAGAGACAGACACGAGGGGGAAACAACGCCAATCCAAATTAAACAATCAACATTGAAGCACAAGAACACGCAACAGGTTAATACGTTAGTTGGAATAACAGGGTTGTCGTGCACCCTGAGTGACAGAATTTGTTTAATTGTACGCGTTGCTTTGTCTATGTTAACACTTTAAGTGCTATGTACACTATGACAATAACACGTGTGTGTGCACTGTACATATATCAGCCCTATATCTCAGTCCACTGCTGGATGAGAATCTCCCCACCCTGCGTTGGTTCTTAGACCATACTTCACCGTGCCCAGTCAGTGCGGGTTGTATAGCACTATATCCTACAATATATTACACGTGTTATCCTGGCTTGGGTGCCTTTCTGTGTGGTGTTTGCATGTTCTCCCCGTGTCCGCGTGGGTTTTCTCCGGGCACTCCAGTTTCCTCCCGCAGTCCAAAGACATGCTGCGGGATAGGGTTAATTGGCCTGCGGACAAAATTTATCCCGGTGCCCCGTGATGGACTGGCGTCCCATCCTGGGTATTAGCCCAGCCTTGCGCCCTGTGTCTGCCGGGATAGGCTCCGGCTCACCATGCCCCTGTGTAGGATTAAGCGGTTTCTGATAATGGATGGATGTTATAGGATTTGGCACAGTATACAGTATACTAATATAGGTGGACCTCGGTGAAACAGATGGTATGGTAATGAGATATTGTGCTATGCCAATTACTGCAGTGCAAGCTAATTAGCAAGTGTTCTCAAAGCCCAATCCTTTAGCACCACAACCCACATATACCCCATGCGGCCGCCTCTTTTCAAATGTAAATTTGGTACACTTTGCACGCAGCTGTTGATTGGTACAAATAAATAACAATAGGCAAGGTAGGTCGTTGGACAGCCAATTGGAAAACAAAACTCGTCCTTCCAAAAGGATGACCACCGCGGAGATGGAACGACAAGATTTGTTCACGTCCATGGAGTCAGAAGATTGAGCAGCACCGAACCTTGAGGATTGTACAATGGCGTGGGGAAGCCTCCATCCAGCAGTGGAGAGAATGGCTGATGATGGTGAATGTTGGGCCACGGTGTGAGGCTTGCCGCTTAGGCTAGGGATTCCCAAGCTTGTGCACCTGAAGGCCCACTCGGGTCTGGTCTCCACGGACCGCTAGGTGGCGCTGGCCACCCACTGACAGGTCGCGACCTAGCGGGTGAGAACCGGTGGTTTAGGCTGTGTAGTATCTGTGTCCTATATACACTGACCTTTACACAATATTGGCTTGGCTGCTGGCTATGGTGAGGTGCAGCACATAAGTAGTCACCTTTCTGGAATGCACAGATAATTATCGCCACATCGCTTTCTTTACAGAAAGAGAAAGTCAAAGCAAACTTTGACAAGAGTGTGACGTAAGAATGCTTCTGCAAAGCTGCTCTTTCAGAATATCCCGAAACAACAGCTATATAGAGGAATTTTCATACATCGAGTCGTGAAAATCTATATCAGTACAGTGTGACGTCTTGTAAAATCGAGACAAGATCTAATTGTTTTGTGAACGTTTACATTGTGATATGAATGCAGGACAGTACGAGAGTTGAAATATGCTACGTGTTAATATCTGTCTGCTGCATAGGGTTAATGGGTCTGCTGACTAAATTGCCCTCGGTGCCCTGTGCCTGCCGGGATAGGCTCCGGCTCACCGCGACCCTGTACAGGACTTAGCGGTTTCTGAAAATGGATGGATGGTTTCTGACAATGAATTAATAGAATCCAGTGTGGGCCTTGTTAGCTGACCTCTGCTTGGGATGCCAGTGGCCGGCTGTCTGGAATCTGCCCACCCTCATCCTGCACACGTGTCCCACTCATCCAAGCCATCTTTTCATTTCTGCATTTTCACTGCAACACTTGCCACGTTGTATCGGGAATGTCCAAATCGCTTGCTCGATATCTCCAATCAATTATTAGTATCCTTATGTGTCATCATCATCGTCATTGACAGAAACCGCTTAATCTTGTAGAGGGTTGCGGTGAGCCAGAGCTTAACCCGGCAGACAGGGCGCAAGGCAGGGCTATACCCAGAATGGGACGCCAGTCCATCGCAGGGCACCGGGGGCAATTTAGTCCGCAGGCCAATTAACCTATGCAGCAGCATGTCTTTGGACTGTGGGAGGAAACCGGAGTGCCCGGCGAAAACCCACGTTTTGACGGGGAGAACATTTGTGCCATATTAAAAAAGCAATACTGTACACTTATTTCTGTTATCGTTGTTCTGACTGGTTACAATGGAAGCATACCACAGTGCTCTTGTCTTTTTTTAACCGTGACAATTCTCGTGGTGAGAGATGGTGATGGATTTGGGAGGCCTTCATCCAGCAGTAGATTGCTCATGGCCGATGATGGAACCCCCTGAGCAGTAGCATGCCAACGAGTGTCAAAAGGACGCGGAACTTAAGTCTCAGACGGACTTTTACAAGCGGTCTTCTTTATTACGGAGTGTGTGAGACTGGCGTTTTCTGCGTGCAGGTACCAATGATGGCAGTGCAAGCCCAGACAGCTCTCACTGTGTGCTGTTGCATCGCCACGGGCACACGCCTGGCGTACCTTGTGAGCCACAGTTGTGCGCAGGAAAAAAAAATGTTAATACTAATACAGTAATGCTGGCGTTAATGTGCATTTGAGTGGATCTATAGGGTGCTTACCTGCCCTGTACATTTATGAACACAGTACAGTACCTTGTTATAAATACGAACGTTACCGTGCCAATTTGGCTGTTAATGTGAAAAGTAGAAACGCACATCCATTTTATCTTTGTATGCTAGTTAATTATAGTTTAAGGAATATTTGAACACCGTTGCCAGTCAATCCACTGCTAGATAGAGGTCATATCAACCAGTGTTGGCCATGTTTTTGAAGTGGGATAATAATAATAATAATAGCATTTATAGCGGGCCTTTTACCCGAGGGTCACAAAGCGCTGCACAGGGCTGCGGAGATGTTAATGATACACAAGCTCACTATTGTTATTTTTCCAAATACAGTATTTAACAATGGTACAGTATTTGAAAAAGGAGATATGATGATTAAAACTAACCCAAACATATTATAGTGGCTTGTTTTAGTACCTGCACATGTTTGACAACCCCTCGCACTGAAATAACTAAGGACACCGATGCCAGAGGAAACCATCATACTGATATTGCACTGTAGTCTCTGGCAGCAGCGAGCAGGAACAGAAGCAAATTTTAATCGGAACCGCGTACATTTAAGCCCCACATACGTGTATCAGCAGCAACAGCAGCTATGATCTTTCCTCTGCTGGATGAAGCCCTTGCTGAGCTTTCACCATCTCAGAACTTGCAAGCAGACTGGGTATTTTCTGCTGTAATATTCATCCATCCATCTGTCCATTTTCTAAACCGCTTGTCCTGGTGAGGGTCGTGGCGACAGCAGGCCAAGGAGGGTGTACCAGACATCCCTTTCCTCAGCAACAGATTCCAGCTCTTCCTGGGGGATTCCCAGGCGTTCCCAGGCCAGCCAAAGGATATAAACCCTCCAACGTGTCCTGGGTCGGCCTCTAGGTCTCCGCCTAGTGGGCCGTGCCTGGTAGACTTCCCGGGGGAGCCTTCCAGGGCGCATCCTTACCAGATGCCCGAACCACCTCAACTGGGTCCTCTCAATCCGAAGGAGCAGCGACTCTATTTAGAGGTTCTCTCGGATTTCTGCGCTCCTCACTTTGTCACTCTGCGAGCCAAGCCAGACACATCGCTGGAAAAGATTAAGTTCGCTTCCTGTTTAAGTCTAATTCCAAGCATGTTTATGCCACTTCATTCTTTCCCACCAATTGTATTTGTCATTTTGCACTTTGAACATGCACAGGTAAATACATGTTAGCACGAGGGTTGGGCAGTATGTACCTGTAAGGTATGTTATTTACCCCATTGTGCTGCTGTGGATCTATGTCTGAGCCCGAGGTTACCATAGTTTTGACTCACTGGTATTCTGGGAAGTCTGACCGCAGCTTGAGAGTTTCAAAGTTTAAACCGAACACACACTGTTATGTGTATTGTTACAAATGCTTTACAGCATGTAACTCTATTTTCATCAGCATCATTGTCAGAAACCGCCCGATCCCGTGCAGGGTTGCAGTGAGCTGGGGCTCATCTCGGCAGATACAGGCCGCAAGGAAGGGCCATACCCATTATGGGATGCCAGTCCATCACAGGGCACCGGGGGCAATTTAGTCCACAGGCCAATTAACCTAGGCAACAGCATGTCTTTGGACTGTGGGAGGAAACCTGAATTCCTGGCGAAAACCCACGCGAACACGGGGAGAACATGCAAACTCCACACAGAAAGGCACCCGAGCCGGGATTCGAACTAGGTTGTTCTTGCTGTGAGGCGACA
>JAZEWU010000002.1:11566889-11578096 GCA_036362915.1 Geotria australis | reverse complement strand
GATACCAAATTCCCACAATACTCTACTACAATGTAAGAGTACTAACCAATTTCCCAACATCATGTCTTATAGAAATGTTTAAATGTAATACAGCACAGTACCGTATTTATGTCAAATATATAGGCCACTGCCTTTGACTTATATAAATGGAAAGACCATATCCCTTAGTTTGTATATTTCCTGAGTTTAGTCTTTAATCCATAATAATGGCACATGTTCCAACTGTTGTGCGTAGTGTACAGTGTTAAAATGCTCTTGAAAGGCTTAACTGCCATTTAGGGTGTGCCAGCAGCGAGCAGGTGGCTAAACGGGTTAGCTCCAAATCTATAATTTGCCAAAACTTTAACATTACATATCCCTTCCTCGTATTCTTTCAATCAAAAATGTAAATGTCTTGAGCACACTCTTTACACCGTGTGAGTTACAGACACTTTACGCTATGATACTTGAAAAACAATGCGTGGCTTTTTCCCCAAAATCAATCACAGCAGTTCGATATATGTATTTTTTCTAAATCTGTAATGAGGTCACATAAAAAGCCCCATTGATGGACTGGCGTCCCATCCAGGGTATAGTCCTGCCTTGCGCCCTGCGTCTGCTGGGATAGGCTCCTGCTCACTACAACCCTGTGCAGGATTAAGTGGTTTCTGACAATGAATGCATTGATGGATGGGTCACCTGGTGCATTAAGTTATGACATGGCAAATATTCAGTAATTGCAAACTTTAAGCGAGAATTATTCACACAGCAACCAGCATGACTGTGGCATTGCATCAAACCTGATCGTGGTGGATGAAAGGAATTTTGTTTTTACTTTCATACGATGGCTTTCACGACCAACTTAATCGTTCATAATTGCGTTAGATCGTGTAGGCATAACGTCATGACTACCTATTTGAGGACCCAGATTAGGAAGTGCAATTACCTGAGAAGTGAGCTCCTGCGAACACCTGATGATGCTGGGTGAATCTTTGTGTAAAATGTTGAACATTGTGCTTGTTTTCACGGAAAATAAAGAGTCAATTCGCGCATTTGTTTGGCTTTGAAAGGTGGTGCATATTTGCAGATAACCGTTATTCGATTTAGTTCGTTGCTATAACTTTACATGCAATCATTATCGGTTAAATCACTGTTAAATGTTATCATAATTGGCCTTACTCTGTTTCCTGTTGGACGAGGTGTCACGTGTCTCACTGTGCCACAATCCGCTGAGGCAGAATCAGGTTAATTGGCCTGTGGACTAAATTGCCCCCGTGCCCTGTGATGGACTCGCGTCCCATCTGGGGTATAACCTTGCCTTGCACCCTATGTCTGCTGGGATAGGCTCCGGCTCACCGCGACCCTGTAGAGGATTAAGCGGTTTCTGACAATGATGATGATGAACTGTCATGTTAGTTATTCTGTATTAGCCACATCGTGGTCTCTTACAAAATCTGATTCAGCTTCAAGGTAAAATGTGTCAAAACGATTACAGTTTGTGCGTGAGGCTATTGTATTCACATAGGGTTTTCAAATAACCAGACGAAGGCATCTCCTTGAGACAAAATACCATCCAACACAGCGATGTTGGTCACTCTCCTGATTAACAGGCAGTGGTGCAGTTCTCTCATTCACACATCCTGAAGTTTCACGTTGAGTTCAGTTCGAATCTGACTTTCGCTTTTTATTTTTCTGAATATTGAACCGTCATTCTTAAGCCCCATGGCCAACGTGTAATCGATATTAAAAAGAGCCCAGTTGTGCGCACTCACAGGCGAAGCCTTACTCGAGGGTTTTCAAGTCGAGTTTCTACGTCAATAAATGGTCTGGCTCGTGAGTGCTCTAACATCTGATTGCTCAGTGTACGTACGGTTGTTGGTTGATTATTACAATTAAAAATAAATTTTCAATACCGAAGCTATTTGCATTTTATAAACAATAAGGCGACATGTTTTACTGTCTACAATACGCACCCCTCAATGTCCATGTCGATGAATCAAGCCAAGAAGGACATTCATGGTTTTTTTAGTTGAATGTTGTTTACCCCAGGGGAATCACCCAACACTTATCTTTGCGATATTTGTACACTTAGAAAAAGCTCAAGGTATTCAAAAGTATTTCGTGTTGATTGTCGCGTGATTTAAACATCAGTGATGGCGCGTTGTACCAAAAATGTATGCATAATACGATCAATAGATTTATCATTCAGAGTAGAACACTCTCTTGATGAATGGAGTGTCTGCTACGTATTGATTTTGGGACAGTGGAAATTATAGGACACGATTGTATATTTCCAAAGACCTCGACGTATATGATTGTCTCTGTCGGGTGGCGGAGGGTATGACCAAAAATTGGCATCATACCTGCACGACCGAACCCTGAAGTAACCAATTATGAATCACGTCACGCTCGTTAAAGTTTTCATTATAACCACCACAACTTGCATTTCATCATCTGCTTTTAAATGTACGCGAATGAACACATGACGGGAGAATGAATCATTCTGCCTTGTGATTGGTGAATTTCATCTTGTCTGAAACCGCTTAACCTTGTACAGGGTCGCGGTGAGCCGGAGCCTATCCCGGCAGACAAAGGGCGAAAGGCAAGGCTATACCCAGGACAGGACGCCAGTTCATCACAGGGCACTGGGGGCAATTTAGTTTGCAGGCCAATTAACTTATGCAGCAGCACGTCGTTGGACTGTGGGAGGAAACCGGAGTGCCCGGCGAAAACCCATGCGGACACCGGGAGAACGTGCAAACTCCACGCGGAAAGGCACTCGAGCCGGGATTCGAACCCCCGGGGCCTTCTTGCTGTGAGGCGGCAGTGCTGCTCACCGCGCCACCGTCCCGCTGTCACACCCCTAACATCTACCTTCTACCTGTGCACAGGTGCACCATGCCAGGCTGGGGAGGAGTGAGGGTCTCCTTGGCCGAGGTTCTGGAGGTGCAGAATGGGCCCTTGAACGAAGAGGAGGTTTGGGCCATGTTAACCCAAAGCGCAGAAGCCTTACAGCACCTGCTCGTTACAGGTGCGTGCATACTCCGTGCATCCAGTTTCACCTCAAACCACAGACATCCAGTTCAACTTGATAACCGGTTTGTGTTGAGCAACATGTGTAGTGCTGTAGGCATCATGAGTTATTTATACGACTCCATGTGCACCTGTTTGGATGAGCTTGGATGTGATTGTTGACGTGATGCCTCATCAACAGGCGTGATATTTCTGCTGCTTTACGAAAGCCTACGCGACGGTCCCCTGAACTCATCGCGTCACCTCCTCAGTAGAAGCCTTCTCAGACGTGACCGTCCCCTGGCTGCTGCTGCTACATTGTTACGCTTGACCATTGGCCCTTTGAGTGACATGACCTGTGTCTCCCTTATGCAATGTGCTCTTCAGGTCGTGAGGAAGTTTTAAAAACATTTATCCATCCATCCATTGTCACAAACCGCTTAATCCTGTATAGGGTCGCGGTGAGCTGGAGGCTATCCCGGCAGACACAGGGTGCAAGGCAGAGTTATTTAGTCAGCAAGACAATTAACCTATGCAGCAGCATGTCTTTGGACTGTGGGAGGGAACATTTATTGTATTTTTAAATGCACAATATAATAAACAGAGTAAACTATTATTGACCTGGTTTGAAAGGATTTATGTCACTTCTGCATTAATTTCTTTAACAGTGTTCAGCGTTGGTAATTTGCAGGCTTTACGCGGGTTTTTGTCATAATACTCCGGGATTCGTGGAGCTTTTGATGGCTCAGCGCTGCAGTAAATTCGTGGATTTGCCACTTTCTTTGCTGGCCGATGCTCTCCCAGTTCTAACACACTCAACAAATCCACAGCTCGGCCCCGAGCAGTGATGACAAACCTCAGATTGTGCACACACTCAATAACTGCTTTTGTGAAGCAGTAAAGCGGCTAAAGAAAAGCGTGAAAAAATAAAAGCCCTGAACGTCGCCGTCACTAATTGGACAGATGCGATTTGTTATTTGCGTTGTGCGGAAAACGTTCTTTCAAACCCACAAGATACGCCTATTCGCGTTTACGCGACAATTTCACTTTGAAGGAGACCTTGAAACGCCTGCCAGCACAGCAGTTGAAACAGTGCGCAAGTTCTCACACCCCCGACAATTCTCTCCACCCAAGAGTATAATTAACGGGTACACCAGAGTTTATTAATTGGCAGGTTCCATGTGGTAGGGTAAAGTGTGGGTACAGTCCTACGCCGAGTTACGGCTCCTCGACTTACGGCGCTTCGGACTTGCGGACATTTTGAATTGCCACCATTCTCCGAAGTTGCGGCACTTGCTTCGGAGTTACGCCTTTTTAGCGGCATTAGTATGCTAACCGTTTTTTCCAAAATAAGGCCTACATTGTATCTTTTAGTTACAAATGCTTAATTTACGTCAGTTATTCACGTATATGACGATCGCAGTCCAGTAAACGCATCGAAAAGTGAAAAAAAGGCAGCGCTTCTTCGACTTGCGGACATTTTCGGGGTTACAGCATCAATCTGGAACCTAAGGTGACGTAACCTCGGGGGTATGCCTGTATTCCCAACTCGTCCAAGAAAGTCTGACCGGCGTGGACGAGCAGTCAAAACGTCCCTCCTTTGGAGGCCTTTCCGCCGGCGATCATTAAAGTGAGCAATCGCAGGGGCTGCACGCGCGTGCGTTAAATGCCTCTGTAAGCGCTGAGGGCTTCTCGGTTCCTGCAGACGGCGAGCCGGTGTCGCCCCACGCCGCGCTCGTGTCGCCGTGGTCGCTGCTGCTCTTGCCGCACGGCGCCGTCGCCATGGCCACCGACGGCCGCGAGGCGCGGGACCGCGACCTGGCGGCCTTCACGCCGCCCGAGTGCGCCCGCTGGCGCGGCTCGCCGCTCGCTCCCGCCGCCGCCGAGAAGGTGAATCCGTCGCTCACCGCCGCTCTCCCCCCCATGCCGGCTAGCTTTCGGGGGTTGGCTGGAGGGGACTGAGTAAGACCCCATCCATCCATCCATTTTCTTAACAGCTTGTCCTAGTGAGGGTCGCGGTGGCAGCAGTCCAAGGAGAGTGGACCAGACATCCCTTTCCTCAGCAACAGATTCCTGCTCTTCCTGGGGAATTCCAAGGCGTTCCCAGGCCAGCCGAAGGATATAATCCCTCCAACGTGTCCTGGGTCGGCCTCTAGGTCTCCGCCCAGCGGGCCGTGCCTGGTAGAATTCCCGGTGGAGCCTTCCAGGGGGCATCCTTACCAGATGCCCGAACCACCTCAACTAGCTCCTCTCAATCCGAAGGAGCAGCGACTCTACTCTGAGGTTCTCCCGGATTTCTGTGCTCCTCACTTTGTCACGGAGAGTGAGCCCAGAAACCCTGCGGAGAAACCTAATTTCTGCCGCTTGTATCCGCGATCTCGTTCTTTCGGTCATTACCCATCTATCCATCCATTATCAGAAACCGCTTAATCCTGTACAGGGTTGCGATGAGCCGGAGCCTTTCCCGGCAGACACAGGGCGCAAGGCAGGGCTATTCCCAGGATGAGACGCCAGTCCATCACAGGTCCCCCGGGGGCAATTTTGTCTGCAGGCCAATGAACCTATGCGGTAAATGGACAGTGCGCGTTGTGCCGGAGGCTTTGCTATTGTGCTGCCAACCTTTGGAATACCTGAATATTGTTGTCAATCTGCTGATGTTGACCGCACCTGTGACTGTTCACAAATACCTTAACAGTTTACCGACACACGTTTATCAAACTATACACCGTGAGCGATTATTTTAAGGTCGGCGTGTCAGCATTTCTTAGTTTTTATCATGTCAGCAGCTCAATGTTGTATTTGCACGATTGTGTATTTTCCGTTCCGCTGTGCGGTGGCACTAATGACTCTCTCAGGAGGCTTCAGCTTAGTGTTCCATTCCTCGTTTAAGAGTATTTTTGAATTAAAATGGATGAACATTCCGTGGGTGCTCCTCAGCTCAGAAGGATCAACTCGGATTTATGCATCGCCATTCGAACATGTGGACAATGGGTAGAGCCAAATTGTTAACGTTTTTGTTTAAAATAGGTTTATAGTAAGTTCCCACACCTGACATAGAGCGATTTATGTTTCCATGCAAGGCAGTAAATGTCCACTGAGCTATTGATCGTACATACACTATACGGTACAATGCCACGTAGCTAATGCGTAGACTGAGGACTGAACTGTAGGCGGATATGTGAAAAGGTCGGATTTGTGAACCTGTGTAAAAAATGCCAGTTACACCAAGCACAGAAAAACATGTGACCGCTTTGAACGTGGGAAAATGCTTGAAATATACTGTATAAGCAAATGTATGCGAGATAAGGAATACGTTGCTGCGTGTGAAAATGTTGTATTCGTGAACAAGTATAGAGAGTGACATTGCACAAATACCGCGCTGGGTGTGGGCGCTTTAATGGTCCGGACAGTTGTGTTACGATGAATGATATCATTTCCGAGGATCGCGATAGATTGTGACAGCTTTGGAAGTCATTTATTGAGTAGTCGATTAATTCTGACAGATGTTGATAACGTTCATCATACACGCATCAAATCACGTGGCTAGGGATAATCATTGCTTTTAAATTTGTACATAATACGAATTTACATTTATAAAGTGCCTTTCACCCAAAGGTCACAAGCGCTGTACAAAACTAAGACTGGACGAGATAAATAAGCAAACAAATAAGTAAAAAATAAATAAATCGAACGGACAGCATGCACGCTGATAAATACTGCAAACGTAACAATAACTATTCATGATAATATGACGTGGGACCTTGTGCGGTACTAGTTATGTTCAAGTGTGTGCTGAGGTAGCACGACTGGCACAAAGATGCGTACCTCTGCATTTACGCACGGGTCCTTCGGTGCTCACTATACGGCGGATTTCCTGCCCTCCGATGCTCCTCATCACCGTTATCCGGTAGAGCCGCGATTTGAACCGTGTGGATCATCGTGTCGGTGTGCATGTGTGTGCGGTGAGCGGTAGCTCAGTGGTTAGCACACTGGGCTGAACCGGTCCTGGGCCTCCCCTAGGTCGACTCAGCCTCAAATGAGTACCTAGTGTGGTGTGTAAGCATTGTCACTCGGGAGACAAAGTCGGCCGGGCATTGTGCTGGTCACCCACCTCCTCGTGTGCCGTGTCGACCTTTATAGGTGCTCGCTAACGGCAACCGATCCTAAAGTCTGTTAAGGCTATATGGGGGATCTTTGTGTGTGTGTGCGAACCATTGCAATATCCAGTTACCATAATTAACTTTTGCCCCCTACGGGCGTGTGAGTGTGTGTTTACAGATTTGAATGTGTCACTGACCGGTTGTTTGCAGGTTCTTGTCTACTCTCTTGGAATGACTCTATACTGGGCAGCAGATTACCAAGTGCCTGAAAAACAGGTAAGGGCGCCACTTTACGGTCAGGCTTAATGGCAGTAAGAGTAGCTCAGAAGTCTGGAGACCCCTCGAGTCGAGGCCTTTCCGTTATCAGTGGAGTAAGCAACAACATTTCAGGGATGCACTTTTATCTCTAACTGTGTAGGGCAATTCGTTGAAAGTCTGAAAAGTGTGAAAGCCTTTATTAGTGTGAGATTATGCCCAATGTGTCATGCAATTACAGATCTCACTGTGCATTGGGGAGTACAGTGCTTTTTATTATAGAAATAAAATAAATATAGTTTGATTGGGCTTTATCCAAACATGATCAGGTCCGCCGAGTCCATCCGCTTGTTCAGATCTCGCCTCAAGACACCTGTTCCAAACAGTGTATGGACCTTCCACAATTGAGGTTTTACTTTAAATGGTTGATGCACTTGTTATGGGATTTTATTGTTAGCAGGCGTTGTCATCCTGCGTGCTTTTTGTCTCTCCAATATTAGTTTTGTCCACCGGTTTGGGTGAAAAGCACTTTAACAATGTAAATTATTGTTATTGTATTGCACTTGGTGCCCTGTGATGGACCGGCGTCTGATACGGGGAAGAACCCTGCCTTGTGGCCTGTGTCTGCCGGGATAGGCTCCGGCTCACCGCGACCCTGTACAGGATTAAGCGGTTTCTGACAATGGATGGATGGATGTATTTCACTTCACAAGAAGCACAACATTTACACAATTATATAAGTTTTCTGAAATGGCGGTGGTGCAGTTAGCGCACTGTGCCGTGAACGCAGCCATCTGAGTTTGATTTCTGGCCACAGCTCGCGTCAGTGGTGAGTTATATGTGAACCGGTCCCAGGCAAAAAGACAAAGATCCCCCGTGTATCCTTAACAGACTCTAGGGTCAAGTGCCGTTAGCGAGTCCCAGGCACCACTTTCATAACCCATACTGATGAGTGTGGTGACGAAGTTCATACAACTCCCATGGCTGCCACAGCATGAGAGCCCTATATTCAGCAGTGGATTTACAAAGGGTGTAAAAAAGTCTCGCGATGCCAACTTCCTCGTTAATTACAACATAATGCTTATAAAAACTTATAGCACAGGATGTTTTGGCCTTACGTGTGGCATGACGGGTTGTTGTGCGAGGCCATATTACCATCTGCTTTTGATGTTCCAGGGCTGAGCGCTGCTTTTTGTTCTCCGCAGCCCATAAATCTGGACGAACGCATCAACGGGCTTCTGCTGAGCATGTGCGAGGACTCGGTCCGTCTCCGCGTGCCCGTGTCTGCCGTCCTGAGCGCCTGCATCGAGCACAGCAAGCTGAGCGGCGCCAAGCCAGCCAGCGCGTCTGTTAGGAATCTGGCGAGGATGGTGCTGGGCAGCATCACGCAGGTCTCGCGCGCCGTACGCGCACGCACGAACGGCGATAACGGGGAAAAACACTCGGCTTAGTGTCTAATTAACAGGTTTTGTTCACGGAACATTTTCTGTTGACAACTTCGCATATAATGTGAAGGTTTGAATGAAACCATCTATGCATCCATTGTCAGAAACCGCTTAATCCTGGACATGGCCAATTAAACTATGCAGCAGCATGTCTTTGGACTGTGGGAGGAAACCAAAGTGCCCCGCGAAAACCCACGCTGGGCACTCCGGTTTCCTCTCACAGCCCAAAGATATGATGTAAAATATTCACAAAACTTTACAGGCAGGCCTCGGGTTACGAACGCCCGACTTACAGACAGACTTAAAAACAGAACTCGTTCGTAACCCGGGGACTGCCTGTATTCATATTTTTACACCGTTAAATATTCCCGCTCCCTCTCTCAGCTCGACAGGGTCAACGGCGGCACAGAGGCGGGAGAAGATGCGAACACGCGAAGACAACGCATCCGGGAGAGGCTGAGGGGACGGACGCAGCAGCCGGTGTCACTGGGCCTGGCGGAGGGCGTTGTGAGCATGGACCCAGGCAACGGTGGGTCGCAGTCACCTACGTCGATACTCGGGGTCTGGTGGTCTTCTCCCCCCCGTGCTGGACACACCAGTCAAGTTGTCTTCTCTGGAGAGGATGAATATCCATTGCAGGGAATAGGTTGAGAATATGTTGTCGTTGTAAATTGGAAAATTTGTTTTCGCTATTGGTGCCTCTAATCTGCGTGTTTCGTTTTCCGCGAATTGAATGTTTTTATCCCCGGTGCCCTGTGATGCACTGGCGTCCTATCCTGGGTATAGCCCTACCTTGCGCCCTGTGTCTGTCGGGATAGGCTCCGCCTCACCGCTATCCTGTACAGGATTAAGCTGTTTCTGACAATGGATGGATAGATATTGTTGCGTGCTTCCTTTATATACAGTGTACAATGTTTTTATGAGGTTAATAATTAATCGCACCCGTTTAAAATAACGCATTTAAAATGGACTATTAACCAAATGATGACCTTGCTTTTGTTGGCAAAGGTTGCAACAAAAGTACTAAGTAACAGCTCCCTCTGGTAGGTGTATTACTCTATGAGTTCATGAGTCAAAGTTTAAAGACGCATGTCTTTAAGCTTATATGCCTGGTGTATATAATAC
Source organism: Geotria australis (assembly GCA_036362915.1). Lineage (NCBI taxonomy): Eukaryota > Metazoa > Chordata > Hyperoartia > Petromyzontiformes > Geotriidae > Geotria > Geotria australis. The sequence continues at coordinate 11,568,180 of JAZEWU010000002.1, read as the reverse complement.
ATGTGTAGAATTTTACACGAACAAACATGTATATACAATGTATACATGTGGGTTTAACACATTTCATGCTGTCAAACAGGGCTTACAGTGCATTCCAAAGTAAAGCATTAACGGCAATGCAAGGCTGCTAGTACACCACTGTGTTTCATTGCATTAGTTAATTTAGAATTGCATGCAAATGATACGCCGGTAATCCAACAGTGGAGGCAAGGGTTGGTACATCACACAAACCTACACAGTCACTCACATCATTTCGGAAACGGCTTGAGGCTCATCTATACAATCATTATTTATAGGTCTGTCATCTCAAACAACAACACCTTGGCACTCTGCAATGTTGGGCAACCGGTAATATTTATTTGGTATTTATTTATTTATTCGAACTGCGTGTGATAACACTCGGGATAAGGGCGTCTGCTAAATAATAATAATGCAATTTATAACGCACACAAATTCCCCGCCCAGCCGAAGCGAGACGCAGATATCTGCGCCTCAGTATCTAACAATTACTATATATTTTAATATTTTGTTTTTATTTAATTACGTGGCCACAACATACACCTTCATTTTGGTGTAAAAAAAAGTAATACATTCTTGAATTGTGACCTAGAATCTTGACAATTCATTGACTCATGAAGTTAGCTGACTTTTTTTCTATACCCCCTTATGCAACACAACCACATTTCCGTAATCTCGTATGTTGCAGGAAGAGACACGTCCCAGGCCGCCATCCTGAGACACAATCACAGGAGCAACGGGCTGAGCAAGTCGGTGGGACACCTCGCGTACGCGGCCAGCCGGGCCGAGGACGCGTGGCGCTCCGCCGGTCACCTAGGCGACGCGAGGACCATGCCGGCGTCATCGTCGCTGGCCTACGAGCCTCCGTTCTCGGGCCCTCCGCCGCCGACCGAGCCGCCCCGCGGCTACGACGATCGGCAGTCGCGCCACGGCACCCCGTCGCCGTGGGCCGATCACCGCTACCACACCATCGGCCACGAGGCGCGGTCGCGCAGCCCCCGTGACGCCGCCGTCGTCACGCCCGTCGCGTCCGAGGCCTCCGTCTGGACGGCACCCGGAGGCCGCCTGGACGAACCTCACAGCGCGCCGCCCAGGCCGCGGAGCCACACGATGGGCCGCGTCGCGGGCTACCCCGGCCCGGCCGACGGGGGCGCGTGGCCCGCGGCCCGGGACACCCGAGGGCGCCCGCGCTCCGAGGTGCTGGCGACGCCCGTGTACGCGTCCACGTCGGCGCTGTCCGACGCGTACGAGCGCATCCGCGAGAAGCAGAGGA
>JAZEWU010000002.1:11542473-11556666 GCA_036362915.1 Geotria australis | reverse complement strand
GTTCTCCTGCCTTGCGCCCTGTGTCTGCCGGGATAGGCTCCGGCTCACCGCGACCCTGTATAGGATTAAGCGGTTTCTGAAAATGGATGGATGGATATATCTATCAACGAAGGTCATCGCTTGCCGGGAGTATATATTAAAAAAACCGATCATTAATTAGTTGACCGATAACATCATAATATATAGGAAGCAGTGTGTGGCAATATGTTGGCGCCGGCAAACCGCCTGGTTGCCTCCTCCGCCTCTCTGTGCTTTCCTCGCGCCTCTGAGTCGTTCGACATTGAATGAATATGTGTGTAATAAATTAATTTAAAAATATTATTTCTAAAATGGAGCGGCATTGACACGATGTGATTTCGAAACGATCTGTGCATCTTATCCCGTCTGACCATGAATTAAGCTTCACTCCTGGAATCCATCCAATTCAATCGGATCTTGCAAGCTAAGCCGGGTTGATACTGGTCACCCATCCAAGCACTAGCGAGTACAGCAAATTCCGTTGCTATAATGTGATTCAATACTGCCACATTGCTGCTCCCCTCCTTCACCAACCCACATTGGCGTGGGTAGCCAAGTACGAGTCAGAGAACCCCCCCGTGATCCGCACGCAGCGTGAGCAGGCCCGCGGCCAACTGTCGACCGACATGTTTAAACACACGCCAACGTATCGGTGACGCCTCCAACACGGCAGGCGAAACGTCGCGAGCGATTGGGATGGAACGCTCCACACGGCTATCTCCTGGGAGCGATTCCCGTACATGCCGCCGTGAACGCACGCAGTGACCCGGGCAACGTGTCCGCGGGCAGGTGGCCCAGATGCTGCCCGACTACGGCATGCATCTCTACCGCGTGCGCCTGGAGAAGAAGTCGGCGGGGACCGTGCTGTTCGGGATCTGCGCCACGGGCGTGGTGGTCTACAGCTTCACCAACGGCACCCGCAGCGCCACCCTCAAGTTCCCCTGGAGGGAGACCAAGAAGATCTCCTTCCAGGTTAGCGGCCGGTCGCACCTGCGGTCGTCATTGTGCCGACTCATGCCGCAAAGGAAAGCGGGACACGTTGGAAGCAAAGGCTCGGTTACAGCTGGGTCTGTCTTGGTCGGGGACCCGCAGAAATATTTTCGTGCCCGGCATACTGCATCCAATATACCTCGCGCTATGGTTATGGTTGCCACTAGTCACGTGCCACCTATTCAGCCTGTCAGCGACTAGGAAAATATTTAGTGGAAAATTAAGCCTTGCCGAGAGCTTTCGGTCAGGCTCTATGCCGAGGCGACACGATCGCGTCGTGAAGGGCATCTCTGCCGTCTCTGCCACCGTTGCAGCCGCCGCTCCTTGATGCCGCGCGGTGCTGACCTCTCCCGCTGTCTATGCTGCGTGTGTTGCAGAGGAAGAAGATCACGATGCAGAACACGATGGACGCGGTGAAGCACATATACATCGCCGACGACCTCAAGACGTGCCGCTACCTGTTGGAGTTTTGCGCCGCGCAGCACGCCTTCACCATGCAGCGGCGAGGCCGGCAGCATGGTACGGCGTGACCTGGGGCGGTACGGCGCGACCCGGCCGAGCGGGGGTTGTGTGTGTTGCGAACGGCGCCGGAGAAGAAACGCGACGGCCGTAAATTATTTATTCTGTCGTGTTGCGCGTGGCGCTGCTGCGATTTACAGTGCGAGGTTTGTGTTGTAAATTTAGCAGCGTTGAATTTGCCGCTGTCTTTTTTATTTGTGTTGATCGCGGGAGACGGAGGGTGGGGAGCGGGTAAGTTCGATTCCCGGCCACGTGTGATGTCAGTGGCAAGTGATATCTGAACTACTCCCGGCCCCTACATACACCATCCCCATCCCCCCCTCCTTCAAAAACCCATACCGACCATTGTGGTGATGTATGGTCATACATTCTCTGTGACCAACAGGCATTCGTCAGAGAATTAATGCAAACTTGTAAATGAATGATGATGTAATGAAAGGTGAATCCATATTGACAAAGAGCTGCAATTGTATTATTGTTTCCCATTCCATTACGTTTCTGGGCTTGCGTTGACGTAAATCGTTAGGTTGTTTTTCACAGTTACCCTGTCTATGTTGACAGAACATTACTATGAACAAAAGTCATGTTCGGGATGTACGGCGTGATAAGGCTTTGCTCAGATAGTGATTTACGTGTTTTGAGCCGCACTTGTCAGATGAAAATAAACAGTATGCCAGATACGGTTTGTGTCTATTACGGCACAGTCCTCTGGGGGATTTGTTTATTTGTGAACTTGTTAGAATTTGGTTTTAATCAAACGTACAAATTACCATTGCTCAAGTCTGTCAGCTTCACTCTTCCAAATGTTTGGGAATTTAATAACCCCCGTGCAAAGCTGTCAAAGTGCATACATCTGGTGCAGAGCCCTGAAGCGCCTTTCTTGTCCAAACTTGTCTACTGCTGCCCTACTCGATTATCTTGCTCGGTTAGGCTCGGAAAACAGCCCACCGTAACTTCACAGTGGCCGGAACATGTCATAAATAAATGAGACGTCCACGTGTTTGGATATTTTGAATGCCAAAATAACATAGATTGTTATAATTATCGACACATTTTTCTCGATTTTAGGGCTTGGTTACTATTGTAGCTGAATGTTAGAATGATGCGAATGGGAAATGTGATAGATAATTTATATGTCATAAATTATTTTTTTATACCAAGGAATTTGATTTCATAAGGTATTTTGTTAGATGTGTTGTTTACTCCTGGCCGTCTCTCTCATGCTCACAAATCACTCGGCACAACAGACAGTGTGGCAAAACCACCCTTTTGCCTGCTCGCATTATTTTCTGATCGCAAAGTGGAATTGTTGTGCAGGTATTTTGTGTTGTTGGTGATGTTCGTGAATTTGATTTGTGAGCAACTCAGAGAAACAAGCTTAAATAACAACACATGTATACCATAATTTGTCTTACTACTCATCGACCTGTGAAATGGCTGTTTCCACAATTGGATTATGCAATATGATTGTTTTTTTTAAATCGTTGATGCAGAAACTCACAGGACTTCAGCTGTGCCGTTAATTCCAATTCACGTAACTTATTTAGACAGTTTGTACCACGACAGTGTGACGTGTGTATTATTTATAGATTTACACGTCTAATGGTGACATTTTCCCCGTGTGCTCTTCAACTGAGCACGAGAGCAGCTTGCTAATGGTACTGCTTGCGTCTCTGATATAATTTCCCAGTATGAACTTAACCTTTGCTGGAAAATGGCCATGATTCCGCATCAGTTCAGCCTGGGCAGTTTTTTTTTATATCCCGATAAAGCTGCAACATCGCTCTTTACTAGGTCGTGCATTTTGCTAATACTTTATGAATGCTGCCTTTATTAAAACAAATGAGAAGAAATGCAGGATAATACAACAGCAAGCAGTGATTGACTTGGAAGCTTACTCTCCTCAACCACAGGAATGTGGAATTCTCACCTTGTTCAGTGTTGTCAAATGAGAGCCCTGCACTGTGCTCATTTGAGTCAGGAACAAAGTTTCAATTTGATATGTATACAGTACACCACTAGTGCAAGCAAATGTAATAGGGATTTATTTTTAATAGGATTTGACGTTAATCTAAGCGGAGCCTTGTTTTGCGGATTTTTATTAAGAACAACCTTATGTTCATGGTGCAATTGCGATACCTTAAGAGATCGCAACTGAATCAGGAGTCCTTCCAGCAGTGGAAGGACTCTGAATGATGACTATGAATGAAATTGCATCATCATCATCATGGATGGATGGATCCGCTGTGATCCATCCATCATAGCTGAAAGACATTGCATAATTTTAATCAGCTACGACCCACCAAATGGATCACGATGGTGGCTGCTGCTGCTGACGTCGAACGATAACATGCCGCCGTCTCTCCCTCTGCGCGCCCAGTCTCGGGGCTGCACTTCTACGACGATTGCTCGGGCACGCTGGGGCTGACGGGCGCCCCAAGCGTTCTCGAGCTGTCCTCCTTGAGCCTGCCGCCTCCGCGCCCGCGCCTGCACTCCATGCACGCGCAGCTGCTGCACAACTTCTCGCGCTCGCAGTTGGACCTGTGCGGCGCCCGGCGCCCGTCGCAGGACAACGCCAGTGTCGACGACTCGTACCGCCAGCTGCCCGCGCGCCTCGGGCACGCCGTGCGCAGCCCGAGGAACTCGGGTGCGTGCGGGCAAGCAGGCGGGCGGGCGAGCGCAGCGGAGCGGAGGCGTGTCGGTTATGGCGCCGTGATTATAGCGGTCTCTCGCTTTACCATATTAATCCGTTAATCCAGAACACGTGTCGTCATGCGAATCCATCGTGACGTGAGAACGATAATACTGTACGTTGTTTGATGGTAATTCGTTCCAAGACCTTGGAAGTTGAGATGTAAAAACTGAACAACGCCGCTATTGGCTGAGAACCTACCCAAAGGGCATGCGTTTTCATCGCCGATTGGCTGCTGCGCCACCCACGCTCACGCGCAGGCCATATTGTAACACGTCTCGTAGTCAAATTTGATCATAAACGCACTTGCCCCAAAAGCACGTGCAGGCTGTATGGTAGGTCTTTGTCATTGTGCATGCACGTGTGTGGGTGTTTACACACGTGTACGTGTCTACACGTGTGTGCGTGTTTACATGGGATTCTCTTGCACCTGCACAGCGCGTGAGTTGTTGAGCCCCAGCGGAAAACCCTTAAGTGGGGCCCACGTCACCGTAGAATTAAAATTTAAAATTGCGACAAAACACAGCACAAAAGGTTTTGTGTCGTTATTATTGTCAGCGTGTCATGACTGTTTGTGCCGTGCATAATGTCGGTGAATAATTCATGATTTCATTTCAGAGTGGAGGCTCAGTACGACATCAGACATGCTCGTCCCTGGCATGGTGGATGGCAATGGTAATACAAAGACTGTCATGTACAGAACACACAACCGAACCGACATATAGAGGTCTACATTTATCCATCCATTCGTTGTCAGAAATCGCTTAATCCTGTACAGGGTCGCGGTGAGCCGGAGCCTATCCCGGCAGACACAGGTTGCAAGGCAGGGCTATGGACCCTATACGACGCCAGTCCATCACAGGGCACCAGGGGCAATTTAGTCCGTAGGCCAATTAACCTATGCAGCACCATGTCTTTGGACTGTGGGAGGAAACCGGAGTGCCCGGCGAAAACCGACGCAGATGAATACCTTTGACATTGAATGAATATGTGCTCGTTATGTCGTTGTGCAAGGTAATGATATAGAGCGATGTGAAATCTCAAATCGCCGCAAAAATATAACAATCCGTCCAGAGTATTATGATGAATTATGGATTGTTATGGCTCCTGTGCACAAGTGGATGACCATGCCAAACTTATGTTTATATAACGGCTGCGGATGCCAACAGCACATGTATTGTTTGCACTCCTTTAGACTTGTGCTTTTGCAAGTTTAACCAGTGTACAGTCATCTGTCTACATGTACTTATGGAGAATTGCCAGAGTTGTTTGTATTTTTATTTATGACTAGAAAGACCCGTTGACAATTGGTAAAATTAACAAGTTAATTAGAAACCACAACAGGTTTTATCCGCTCTGGAGCCGCCACCCGGTTTCGTGGTGAAAGGCATGCGTTGGTGTTGTAAACCGCGCGATGGTGTTGCTAAGCGTGCGATGGTGTTGCTAAGCGTGCGATGGTGTTGCTAAGCGTGCGATGGTCTTGTAAACCGTGCAGATGGAGTGATGCGGTCCAGACCGACGACGCCGCCACCAGAGAGGATCGTGTCGTTCGTCCAGCTAAAGAGGCACCCAGCGCACGGTCTCGGTGAGGCTCCATCGTCACCGAGACCCGCTCGGCCAAGTTGCCCGCTCGGCCAAGTTTCCCCGTTCGGCGGCGGTGCCGGCATCTATGCCCAGATCTCACAAGCTACGCAGGGTTCAACCTCGATAGTGTTGCTTCGGTGACCATCGTACATAATAGGGTGCATTATTAATAATAAATACTATTTAGAACGCCTGATAAAGTATCATCTAAACAGCTCCACAGGCCACATGATGTTGGCAGCTCATCCAGAAATGGATTGACATAAAGCTGTGCATGTATGTATAGCTGCAACATAATTTAAAGTAATATTTTTGTGCCAAAGCCAGATGCTGCTGTGTCTGGTTTAACACTGTGGCACAGTACAGTGATACACGCCACACTAAATTTACCCAGCGTGTGGTATTAATAGATTCTCAGTCTATTGTGATGAGAGTCGTCCCATCCACGTACACAGTGCACTGCCCAGATGGAGTGACAGCCAGCTGAGCACTCAATTAAAACACAAATGCTGCGAATTGGCAGTCTCGCTTGCTTGTCACGTGAAAACGACGTTTTTGTTCCTTCATCCTTAAATGGGCAAATAATTAGTGGAAAGTCGCTGGTCAGCACTGCTTGCTTCTTGTGTGCCAAGTTATTTTGTAAGAAGCTTTTGGAATTGTGCCTGTGACTGTCTGTCTCGTATCTTTAAATATATCTACTTATATACGCAGTTTATATAAGCCTCCTTGTTCCCTGCGTTGGCTCTGTATCGCTGTTCTGTGAGATGCAGTTCCATTCAGACACTATACACCATTCATTCATTATCAGAAACCGCTTCATCCTGTACATGGTCGTGGTGAGCCGGAGCCTTTCCTGGCAGACACAGGGCGAAAGGCAGGGCTATCCCTAGGATCGGACGCCAGTCCATCACAGCACACCGGGGGGAATTTAGTCAGCAGGACAATTCACCTGTGTAGCAGCATGTCTTTGGACTGTTGGAGGAAACCGGAGTGCCCGGCGTACTAAAGTTGTGTTTGTACTGAAGTTGTGTTCTCGCGCAGGGTTTGACATCGTTGGAGCAGACGACATGGGCCGCCTGGACCTGGGAATTTTCATCAGCTCCATCACTCCTGGCGGTCCTGCTGATAAGAACACGCAGCTGAAGCCTGGTCAGTTGGCACATCGGTCAAGGAGCCACCCGTGGACAGGGTTTGGTGGACACACTTCGTTAAACCTGCACATGGATAGGGGATGTCATTGGACTTTTGTCATCGAGATGTGCAATCTCGTGCTTTGTTGTTATAAACATGTCATAGCGCTCGAATTTTTAACTTAAGGTGGAAATCAAGTGGCGCTGTTAAAATACGCGTTGCACTAAGCGTGCAAGCGCAGTTGCCTTTCACCAAATCACCCTGAATGCACCCAACTATTTTTGGAGCTCGGAACCTAAGCAGCGTTGAGCTCAGCTAGCGTTTGAATGGGAGAGTGCCAGGAAATAACACATGTTGTCGTTTTGGACTGCGAGGTGGCCAGAAAATGGCTGCAGCAGTGGATTCTTGAATATATCTCTGCAGAGCATTATCCTCTGGAATGTGCAGCTGGGGATATCTGGTCTCAGCCCACATGCCAGATGCTCATTAATGAAACTGGCCAAACATTTCAGTGCAGGACCCTCTTGAAAATGAGTCTTGACACTCAGGTTTTCCTGGGTAAATAATCGGCAGCCGACAGTAGTCTAGCAATGGATTGTTAAGTTTATCTGTGTGAAGCTTCAAGTTTCATGCCTTTGTATGTGTCATGGGTTTTATCTGGGTATTTTTCCACAAGCCAAAAACACTCATTAATGACATTGACCAAACATCCCACCCTCCTAAATAAAAACTGCTTTGGCATTCAGCGGGCTTTCCTGAGTTAACGGAAATACCACCCATCGATCCATTGTCAGAAACCGCTTAATCCTGTATAGGGTTCCCGTGAGCCGGAGCCTATCCGGCAGACACAGGGCGCAAGGCAGGGCTATACCCAGTATGGGACGCCAGTCCATAACAGGGCACGGGGGCAATTTAGTTTGCAGGTCAATTAGCCTACGCAGCAGCATATCTTTGGACTGTGGGAGGACACCGGAGCGCCCAGCGAAAACCCACGTGGACATGGGGAAAACATGTAAACTCCGCACAGAAAGGCACCCGAGCCGGGATTCGAACCCGGGGGCCTTCTTGCTGTGAGGCGGCATCGCTACTCACCGCTACGCCACCGTTAACGGCAATCCAATCACTATAATCACTAACCGTTTAGTATCTTGCTTTGCACATTTATTTTCCGGCTACTCGGCAGCGAGCTGCGCGAACACTTTTGCGGGGGCATTATTGAGGGGGCCGGCTATTAACGCCACGTTCACGGAGCAAGTCGCCGTTTGTTTTGCCTCGCGTCCAGGGGACCGGCTCATCTCGGTGAACAACACGAGTCTGGAGGGCGTCTCGCTCGACACGGCGCTGCACATCCTGGAGGGCACGGGCGACGACGTCATGCTCATTGTCTCCCAGCCGCGGCTCCCGCAGCAGCTCAACCACGGTGCGCAGTGTTAGACTCCCCCACTCACACTCCCGCGGGAATTGTTACATTGTCGTAACATTATCAGAGCTACGTCACCTGGAGTCTAGCAATCCGGCTATGGTCTCCCTTGGTGAATAGGTTTCGAGAGCACTCCTGCTGTGGTCTCCCTCGGTGGATAGGCTCTGGCTCTATGCAACCCCGTATAGGATTAAGCGGTTTCTGACACCGAAAGAACGAATGGAATTGTCTGACAAGCCTCGTGCTCGTTTAACGAGATCACTTCGCTCGCGTTAATCTCCCCCCCCCAGCCGTGTGGTACTCGGACTCCGTACCCGCGCTCAGGGCGCCGGAGGGAACCCGCGCGGCGACGGCGACGGCGGGCCTTCCCATCGGCAAGCGGCGGCCGAGCCAGGGGGGCCCGGCGCGGCGCTCCACCGCCACGCACGGGAAGAAGGACAGCATGAGCTCCGAGGTGTCCGGCACGGAGAGCGAGCAGCACCAGGCCCCGCCGCCCCCGCCGCCATTCGACGCTAACCCGGCGTCACACGGCGTCGCCGACAGAGGCCTGAGCCCGCAGGACCTGGAGCGGATGTTGCCGGACGGCAGCAGGCCGAGCGGTGGCGCCGTCCATAGGGTCACGGGTGGTGGTGGTGCTGGTGGTGGTGGCGGTGGCAGGGCGGCGAGGGACGACAACAACGATGATGCTGCTGCCTCGTCCCGCAAAGTTTCGTTTCTGCAGGAAGTTCGCAAAGTCGAGGTAAACGGCCGTTAAAACATTTCCGTCAATGATTCACATGGCAACAATTTTAACAATACAATGTCGCACCCCCAGTGTGTGTGCACCCCAGGTTAAGAACCACCCCTTCTCATCCAACACAGACTGTTTCAGGCCAGCGCTGCATGTTCATTCACGAGCCAAAGGTTTACGCAATATTTCGTGTGCAATTATCTCCCTCCGCTTGAAAATCCGGTTTACTACCAGGTTTAACCCCGGGTGGCTGCCAGGATTTGAATGCAGGATTCTCATTGTTACCGACTCAGCTCTGACGTTGGCCTTCAGCCACACGGCCGCCTGACCTCATCAACACCTTCCTCATGTACTAATAATAATTTTAAATGTATAACGCGCAGCAATACGCCGATGGTTTTGTTGCTCAGCTCGGTGACGCTGTGTGGGTGCGTGTGGGTGCGTGCAGGCCGCCAAGGGGAATGGAGGCCTCAAGCCGGGAGACGTTTACACACTGGAGCTCTACAAGCAGGACGGAAGTTTAGGATTCATCGTCACGGTCAGCTCATCGATACATAAACTAACGAAATAATATGTTCACATTTTTTTATCTCTTAATTGCTTCATATCTGAGGTTGTTAAAAACGCACGCGCACACCCGCATGCATCCAATTAGCGATAAAAATTTAGTTACATCTGAATGTTCACTATAATTGGAAAGTGTGTGAACACCACATAGATGTATAGAGGATGCATTGTAACACGTGAATTTGTTTTTTGCCGTGCAAAAAATAATAAACTTGCGAGCGAACTTTTAAACGAGTGAAACACGGCAAGAATAAACATCCCTGTGGGTTGTTTTTCAGAGTCAAACGTGAATAAATATCGGTGAATTATAATGTTTGTTTTGACAGGGTGGGGTAAACACGACGGTGAGGCACGGTGGCATTTATGTGAAGGCCGTTGTGCCAGGCGGAGCCGCCGACCGCGACGGGCAGATCCAGAAAGGTGCGTGAGTAATTACGATGTCATCATCATCAGGGTCATGGTGAGCCGGAGCCTTTCCCAGCATGCACAGGGTGCACGGCAGGGCTCTACCTAGGGTGGGACGCCAGGCCATCGCAGGGAAATTTAGCTGGGCAAATTAACCGAGGCAGCATGTGGGAGGAAACTGGGATGCCCAGCAAAAACACACGCAGACAAGGGGAAAACATGCAAGCTCCACACAGAAATGCACCTGAGCTGGGCGTCGAACCCAGGCCGTTCTTGCTGTGAGGGGGCAGCGCTACTCAACCGCGTCACCATGCCGCCCCAATGTATTATAACATACACTCAATACATGTGACAGGAGCTGCTCTGGCAGCGATTGTGTGATTGCTAAGGGAACGTTTTCCAGGAATTTTCTGAGACGTCTGCAATTGCATAAACTATATGCAGATACACATGGGTGTATGCAAGCACATGTGTCATTCCCATCAGATTTTCCCAATAATGTCTATTATTAATGTTGCCAATGTCTTTAATTAATGTTTCCAATTACGTGTGTTGGAATGTTTGCTCTTTCACGAACGTACGTGTCTTTTCGAAACTTGGCTCTGTGGTTAAAGGGATGGGTTCTGAGTTTTGGTTTTCAAGTGAGGGAGGGAACGCTCGATGACAGCTGGCAGCGGGAGGGGTGATCCAGGAGAGTGCGGGGTTGTCAGAAGTGAGAGATGAGGTCAGGAATATAGACGTTTAAGCTCTGGAAGGATCTTGATGAGCTATTACGGAAATCTTCCGATAGTTCATCTGATCGGTTAGGAGCCAGTCGGAGTACCAAGGATGTATTCCTCCGTCAGCGTCCCATGTATGCACCGTGCCTGAGAGTACATTCGACGCACGGTTGGGAGTGATGAAGTCAGCTCGTGTACAGGTGGCAGCTTGTGGAGGCCTTCATCCAGCGGTGGACTATTTGTAGCAGATTTTGACGAGTATGATTCCGCTAACAAATGAATGATTGGCGCTGTTGTGATTTTTGCCGCCGTCGTGCAGGCGACCGGCTGCTGGAGGTGGACGGGGTGAGCATGCACTCCGTCACGCACAAACAAGCTGTGGAGACTCTACGCAAGACGGAGGAGGTACGGCAAACGCGACCAAACGGCACCCGTCGCTGCGGCTTAAATTGGGCGGGAACGCAGGGGAACACCGTTCACGGAGTCAAAATCCCACAGGCTTTTGTGGTCTTACATTTTGGATGGGTATTTTACATCTCAGATGTCACAGAAATGGCGGAAATGGATTGTTCTTTCATGCGTTCATTATCAGAAACCACTTAATCCTATGCAGGGTCGCGGTGAGCCGGAGCTTATTCCGGCAGACACAGGGTGCAAGGCAGTGCTTTACCCATAATGGGACGCTATTCCATCGCAGGGCACTGGGGGCAATTTAGTCCGCAGGCCAATTAACCTATGCAGCTGCATGTCTCTGGACTGTGGGAGGAAACCGGAGAGCCTGGCGAAAACATGCAAACTCCACACAGAAAGCCAGTCGACCTGCCAGCGATACTCACCAAGTCACCGTGCCGCCCAAAACCTACATCAACACAACTGAAACGCTGCCTACCATGCAATTTGTTGTTTGCTCGAGCCTTTTAATAAACATCCATTTTAATTCGACACTATGTTTTTGTTTACAGCAAATGGTGTGTCTGGTGCTGGAGAAATGTGGCGCTCAGCTCGAAGAATTCGAAGATGCTTCCAACTCTGGATTGGCAACCTCGACAAGCAGGGAATTATCCCTGAAGTCTCAAGTCAAGCGCTGGACAGAGGCGGGAGACTTCAAATACTACAGTTTCGTGACGGAGAGTGAGCAGCGCGCTACAGAAGCATCGCAGCCACTGCGTAGTGTTCGCTAGTCGGATTCATGTGTGGTTAGATAACCCATATACTTTTTAGCTTGGCATGCTAGCAACAACAGAATATTTGTAGAATCATATATACTGATCTCAATAATTGCCTGTATCGTGTCCTGTACTTGTACACATTAGGATCAGTTTTTTCAGTTTAATGCAGAGAGCTAAATGTCTCTAAGGAACGGTTTAACTTGCTACCTTGTCAATTGTATAATTTGTAGGCAAGTAAAAAATCACTCCTCCAGTCACGAGTCAGTCACCACGCAGTCTCATTCTTTCCGTCACATTTGTCCTTTTTTTCACATTTGCACAATTTGGTTTTCTCCATTAGTTTCACTGTAACTTATGCATATTTTTTCATTTAATTATCTAAACCACGGTACCAATATTTTTGCTTGATTATAAAATTTCATAAATGGGTTGAGCCTTTGCCCTCGGTGCCCTGTGATGGAATGGCGTCCCATCATGGGTATAATCCTGCCTTGTGCCCTGTGTCTGCCGGGATAGGCTCCTGGTCACCGTTACCCTGTACAGGATTAAGCGGTTTCTGACAATGGACCAAAGCATGAACAACACATTTCCGGAATTTCTGTGACATCTGAGATGTAAAATAACCATTCAAATTTAAGACCACAAACGCCCGTGAGATTTTGAGCCTTTAATATGGGCGGTTTGGGCCACTTCCAACCTCCCCAACACGACGAATGAGATGGTACCGGGTTGGGGGGGGGGGATGGCGGGCAGAAGGTCCGTCGTCGCTGTTGGTACGAGCGCGTGAACCCCTGCCCCCATATCGTTGTCGGCCCCGTCGTGCACAGACAACGTGTTTGAGGTGACGCTGAAGAAGGGTGCCGGCGGCCTGGGCTTCAGCTTCATGGGCGACAAGGACCCCGGCTCGGCGGAGGCCGTGCGCACCGTCGTGCGCGTCAAGCGGCTCTTCCCGGGCCAGCCGGCCGACACGAGCGCCCGCATCGCGCCGGGAGACGTCATCCTGCGCGTCAATGGCATCCCCCTCAAGGGCCTCTCGCACCAGGTGCGGGGATCACACAGGAGATTTGGAGAGAATGAGACGGGGAGAAGTTTGCAGACGGGGAGACGGGGAGACACGGAGACACGGTGCCGGCAAACCGCCTGGCTGCCTCCTCTGAGTCCTTCTCTCGTAGAATGAATATCTTTCATATTGAATGAATATGTGCGCGTTATAAATGTAAAATTCTTATTATTATTAGATAGGGAAATAATAAAGACAGGGAGACACTTGCAGGGGCAGAGACGCAATAGTGATAATTCTGACGAGCGTGTCCGGTGTTGTGGAACATCAGGCGGTGCTGTCGGTGCTGCGCGGAACCAGCGACGACGTCTCGCTGCTGCTGTGCCGCCCGGAGCCCAGTGCGCTGCCCGACGTCGACCCCTCGCTCATGGTCAGCCGCGCGCGCACGCACGCACAACCACGCGCCGTGTACTTAACCCGCAGAGATACCTGAAGACCTGTGATGGACTGGCGTCCCATCCGGGGTATAGTCCTGCCTTGCGCCCTGTGTCTGCCGGGATTAAGCGGTCACTGGTAATGAACGAATTAATGAATTATTTTTTGTCACACAGAGCCCCATCGGCTCGCCGGTGAAGGACCTGAGCAGGATGACCACGCCGGCGCCACGGGTGGCGGGTAACACGCCCACGCCTCGCGCCGACCTCGCCACGTGCGGGCCCTACGACGCCGACGAGGAGCCGGGACCGCGCGGCCGCTGGGAGGACGGGGGGCGCGATGCGAGCGGTGGCGCCGCGCGCACGCCCACGCGCAGAGACAGCTACAGCGACAGCACCGAGTCGGACGGGGACGGCGCCGCCACAGGGACGGGCGGCAAGCGGCAGCCCGCCGGGCACTCTGGGTAAGAACCCGCGCGGTGCGTAATGGGTGAGGAGCGGGCCGATACGGCGAGCCGGTAGGGCGTCATCGCGATTGTCATCATCATCATCATCATCGCGATTGTCATCGTCATTAATCCACCTCAAGCCAGCAATGTAGCGATTCACCCTCGCGCCTGCACGTGAGCTGATGTCATCGCTCAGTCGCTGCGATTGACGTAGATTTGGCCAGCTTCCCCCTATCGGCCGTCACTGTCGATAGTTGTGATCATCGGCCGTCTTCACGTCTTGAAGCGTTCACGTCGCGATCCCTGTCAGGTAATACTTGGTGTTGCCTGCGAATTCTACCAAACACTTCGAAGCCAAGCTGAAAG
>JAZEWU010000002.1:11514102-11526044 GCA_036362915.1 Geotria australis | reverse complement strand
TTATCGCCGCCGTTCTCAACCGGTTGGTCACGACTCACCAGTGGGCCGCGAGCGCCACCTAGTGGTTCGTGGCGACCAGACCCAAGTGGGCGACGTGCGCCTTGAGGTGTAAAAGGTTGAGAACCCCTGTTTTACTGTGTTGTTGCAGGATATAAGCATTGTTTATAAAAGTGACACGTGTTACATTACACTGGTGGGGGGGAAGTTAAAGAGCAACATCTGGCACAAGCACACTTCAGATTTAAGCATGCAAAAACTCACTTCCAAAGAGTGTGCTTATATCCAGCTTATCCCGTGTGATAACCATTCAGTAGTTGAATGGTGGTGCAGTTGTTGGCGCACGACACTGTGTTTGATTTACAGCCACAGCCGCTGTTCATGAAGATTTCACTCTTAACTGATTGTGGGCAGATAGACCAGGGTGGTGGTGCAATCTGATCACGCAAACCCCGTGAGCAGCACGGGGAGGCCTTCATCCAGCAGTGGATTCACAAAGTGCTGTGGATCATTCTTTTTTTTTCTCCAATCATTCTAAATATACCAACCAGTTGCTTATTTCGTTTAAAGTACGTATTTACGTCACAATTCTGAAGTGTGTTTACAGCCGCTAGTCGAGGTGTCCATTTCCATTACACCCCTGCCAGTCACGATCTCAAGTACGTGCCTAATAATAATAATGTAGATTTGTAAGGCGCGCGTCACCCATCCATCTCCACGCGCCGTGTGTGGAAAGCGGGAGATAAAACAGAACCCAGGCAAACGGCGGCGTGACAACACGGGGCCCTCGGAGTTATAAATAACACGCATTACGAATAACAAGCACTGCTGCCTCGCAGCAGCAAAGGCCCACGTTCAATCCCCAGCTCGGGTGTCTTTTCTGCGTGGGGTTTGTATGTTCTGCCCGTGTCCGCGTGGGTTTTCGCCGGGGCACTCCGGTCACGACGACCGCGGTTTCTGACATTCTGACAACGATGACGTGTCGACGTGTGCGCGCGGCCCCCCTGTCGACCCGCGGTGCAGACGGGCGCCTGCCGGCGCGTGACCCAGCTCCAGTTCACCGAGTGGCCCGACCACGGCGCGCCGGCCTCGGCGGGGCCGCTGGTGCGCTTCCTGCGATTCTCGCGGCGCCTGCAGCTCGCGCTCGCCTCGCAGGCCGGGCCGCGCGGCCGTGACGACGACCGTGACGACGTCCGTGACGACGGCGCCCCATCTGCCGCCGGCGGGCCCGCGGCCGGGCGGGGGCGCCGCCGGGAGGAGGAGGAGGAGGAAGCGGGGCCCCTGGTGACGCACTGCAGCGCCGGAGTGGGCCGCTCGGGCGCGCTCATCTGCCTCGACGCGGTGCTGGCACACGTCGACCGTGGCCTCGAGGTGAGCGGGGGGCGCGGGCGGCCGTGGCGCAGGGTCCGCTCGGCGAGTTACGGCGCGCGGGCTCGCCATGAAGGTCATCGGCGAGCGCTTCCCGTGTAATGTCTTCTCTGTGTGTGTGTGTGCGATGCGTGGGGAATGAAGGTCACCACTGTGCGCAACTTTTAACGGAGTGTCGTCTCTGTGTGTTGCGCGTGCGGTATCGTGATGAAGGTCGGCGGTGTGCGTTTTTGTGGATGTTTTTCATGCACGCGTGTCTGTTTGTGTGCGAGCGTTTAGTTTGTTTGCAGCGGCTGAAATGTTTTTACATCTATTTATGAAATGTGGATGTGTTAACGTGACACATTGGACTGAATTTCAATGGCACGTTTGTTTACACGTTTATCCTTGCATAGTTAGAAAACAATCTTTTGCGTATTCCTTTGTACATTTTTGTCTAATTTTGTACCAATTAAATACTATTGCCTTTTCTTCCAGCGTACGTTTCTTGAGCATACAAGCTTTTTGTTTTTTTGCTACACCCGTTGCAAAATATGGCATCGTTAAAATCGCTGACTTTGTCTCCGGTGCCTCGCAAAGCACTCGAACGTCCTGTTCTTTCTATTTGTCCTCACCTTGTCCGTTCCGTTTCCAGTTTAACATCACTGACATTGTGAGGGAGATGAGGACTCAGCGCTACGGCATGGTGCAGACGCTGGTACGGCCAAGTTCTTTGCTGCTTTATAACACGAAACTGCGTTTCACACCCCACTGACGCCGCGCGTTACGAGCCAAACTTGAGAGGCTGCGAACCGTCACAAATGCGTGCCCGCCCGCGCGCGTGTCGTCCTTGTGTTGTTGTTGCAGGAGCAGTACATCTTCTGCTACAAAGCGGCACTGGAGACGTTACAGTATTTGAAACAAAGAGAGGAAGATTTGAGTTAACGGCATCCTAGCATCCGGTCCGTGTTGTAACAGCAATGCCGTGTAAAGGTTTTACGTCGCACTCCTTTCTCCACCCACTAAGGATTTATGAATGCGTTTTCCTTTTTCTAATCGGAAAGGTCATCATCTGTCTGCCTTCGTCTGTCTGCAAGTCTACTTGACTATAAACAGAAACAGTTCAAAGTATTAATCTTATATTGTTTTCGTGACGTTAAAGCTACTGATTGCGTACAGTGCTCCTGCAGACGTGTATATTGAACATATCAAAATGTTTCGCACTGTAGTTTTATAATAATGATTGAACAACCTGTTACTGTTAGTCTTATGAGACGTAAAATCATACACAAATGTAATTTACTTTGCTCTTATAAAAGTTGTACTAAGTTCTACTTTGAATCGTGCTTTTGTATAATATACAGATTCCAAGGATTTCTAAGAATGTATAAATGGCTTGTACCTGGGTGATATTTAAAAATAATCTTGTTTGACCTGATAGTTGATACTATTAAACACAATGTATTTGTTGTGGTGGCTTATTTTGCATAATGCACACGAGTCGTGACTTTCAAACCCCAGTGAGATGTGTATTTTTTGTAGGGTGATCCATTTATAGATACTTCACAGTTTCCTGATAACCTCCTTCTCAACACTTGATTTCAACATTGTGCAAGCAGTCGTTCTACATTTCACAGACGAGATTATTAAAAGGATTGTAATACGTGCATTGACTCGTGGGAGACAGGTAGGTGCTTTAACATGGAATGTTTTCTTTACGGTGTACCTCGTTACTGGGGTATCTATAAATGGATCACAACGTGCTAACCTAAATCCAGGCAATGTTATGCATTCCACATGTTGTAAACAGAATGTTTGTATTACAGCCTATGGGACCACTTAATCTTAATTGTAACCAAAATGCAAACAACCCTGCATCATTATTGTTTTAAAGGATTTGTTTCATTATCTTAATTCTACCACTCAGGAAGTAAGGTCGCTTTAATGTAATTCTTATATAAACATTTATTTTTGTAATTATCAAAGTGTGCTTGGCGACGAAATCCGATGCCTTCAAGTGAATCCGTCATTCGCTCGGCGTGTCCGCGTCAGGGAGCGATAGTTTAGCGCAATGTGCGATGAAGCCACAGCCCCGAGTTGGATTGCCAGCCACTGCTATCATGAGTGGAGATTATCTGAACCGGTCCTGGGCCTCCCCTAGATCACCTTGGCCTTAACTGATACCTGGTGCGATGTGTAAACGTCATGAATGCAAAGACGGCTGGGCGTGGTGCTGACCACACCACCCCCTCGTGCACTGTGCTGGCCTTCATAGGTGCTAATGGCACTTTCCCCAACAGCCTTTGTAGGTTATACGGTGGAGGGACGTGGGAGTTAGGATCTTTGTGCTCTGTGTTGTGGTAGAGCAACATTCGAGATATATTTCAGCCTTTTCTTCCCGAGCATTGGTTCATTGGACATTTGTGTTAGTCAGGTCTTGATGTGAATACAGCTGCTGACCGTATCCACGTAGACCGATCGTGTATGGACATTGCTCCGTGCTATGGGTTCCAATACACAACGTGTTGTGTTATCCACGAAAAATAGTATGATTAAAACAAATCCGCTTTTCGACTGTCGAATAGATGCTAATATGCTAATTAAAACATGTGCCTACTGTAGTATACTGTGTACTCCAAATGACGGTTCACACATTTAATAATTCTAAAGTCATCTGACGTCATCTTTTTAAAATGATCTTATGATGAATATAGCATTTCAATGGTGTTAAAGTATGGTATGTTGTAATATTAAATGTAAAGGCCTGAATGTTAAGAAAACATGAAATGTGACTGTGTGACGTTTAAACATTTTCCCAATATATTTATAGAGCGCTTTTGTCACTGCATTAAATAGTGTTCGTAATAGCAGCGGTTAACAATTGTAAGGAGAATGTGCTCCAATTCAATACGGTTTTTAAGCTCCAATCTATTTCTGCTCTTCATATAATGGTATTTTAATTATTAGGGTGTATCTTTTGGAATGCATATTCGTACAGCAAGCAAGTGCGAAAGCGTACAATGATGTCAAGGTTATGTGTTGAGCTGTATGCATCATTATCCAAACTCCTACACATTATATTTTTATAACTTGAGCAATTTGGTTGTGTATAAGAGTATGCTTCTGTGTTGTATCCAAATAGCAAATGTGTAAAGAGAAAAGCCTCTTCATCGTAAGCCTGCATTTCTGTCCAATAAATTCAATTCCACTGCAGAAATAAACGGAGCGCAGTACGGTTTCCCAGCTATTTTTGAAATTAATGGTATATATACATATTGATTTGTAAATAATGTTTTATGACAAAGATGTGATCACATGTTAGACTATAGCAGCTAGATCGATAGTACCGAAAGCTTTTTTTGTAAATAGTCTTTTCATGTGGAATAATAAACAAAATATGCGAAATCTCCTCCCTGCTTGCATTAAATCGCTTCTCATCAGCAGTGCTCATTAAAGGCATTTAACCCGAATTTGTTGGCATATTAGGCTAAGCGTGAGGAGTTAAAACGTGTGCTATTAATATTTAATATCCGGGTGCGGTATGGAGTCTACAGTCTTGTTGCTTTTACTTCTTTCCACAGGAGGGCGATGGACTATAGGTAATCTATAGCGCGCATACCTTATCTCGTTATCTTTAAGCTGGCTTGTGTGTGTTTTGTTTTATCCATTTTGGTTTTTTGCTTGTTTTCATTAATGATTGCGCGTGGCCAGCTCGCAGAAACAGAAAATAATTGTCCGTTCCTCCTGTAACCAGGGCAGGTGTGTGCCTCAGCCGTGCTGTGTGGCACAGCAGACAGGTGCCATGTACGCTACTATTCTACTACCTATGCACGAATTGTGCATTTGATGGTTGGGTTTTTGCCGGGCACTCCGGTTTCCTCCCAAGTCCAAAGACATTCTGCTGTATAGGTTAATTGGCCTGCAAACTAAATTACCCCCCCGTGCCCTGTGATGGACTGTCGTCTTATTCTGGGTATAGCCCTGCCTTGCGCCAAGTGTCTGCCGGGATAGGCTCCAGCTCACCACGACCCCGTACAGGATTAAGCGGTTTCTGACAATGGATGGATGGAGCACAGCAATGGTGCTGCGTGCTTTGACGGGTCCTGATGTAGAGAGTGAAATCGGGCCCTTCGGCCTCTCCAGCCCATGGGCCCTTGTTGCAGTTGCACCCCCTGCGCACTCAGCAGCCACGCCGCTGCTTCACAGGCGTCGTTCTCCAATGACGGGTTTAACAAGGGCGATGTGCCTTTTCAAGCATTAAAATACTACGCGACGAAACAATTCCGTTGAATAATTCGGACGTTAGAAAATAACGGGTCAAAATGAGATACGAATGCAAATTGTGCGACTGCTCAGGAGAACTAGATTGTCGGAGGCAATCGGCAATATAGCGATTTACTCGGGAACATGCTCTATTATTTCACTTAACCAGACTCCTCGGAAGCAGCCGCAATTCAACTTGACACGCGTGTAAAGAATGTGCGCGTGTGTCTACGGTGCAATCATTTTGTACCGTCATTTCTTAAACAGGGCGGTAATGGAAAAGCAACTTAAGCGTAAAAACAAACATGTTGCCCTCGCCGGCGAATGTGCCAATGACCTCTAGCGTATGCACAGCCCAGCTTAATATCGCGTTTGCTCTTCCCCGCTAAACCGTATTACGTTTGACAAAGTTTTCATAAGATGGTCTTTCATATGGCTGACCCTGACGACCTCATCACATTTAGCCCGCTAAGGAGAGTGCGAGATAGAGAGCGCGGGCGGTTGAGTATTCCTGCCGACTCCATAACTCTCTAATTTGAATCTCTGCATCTCGTTTCCCGTGAGTGGTTTAATCAAGAGCCGGGCATGCGTGCCGTATAAATTAAACGGCAAATAAATCGGCGGCCCGTCATCCACCGGCTTTATCTGCGAGGATCACTTCATTTTCCGGCTAAATATACGCCGTAAAAGCGACCCGCGACCACCGCAGCCTATATTTTACGGGCCGAGGAGAAACAAAGGTCACGCTTTGGTAAATTATGCAAACTCCATTTCTGATGACGGCAATCCGAGCGAGATTCCCCAAACGGCTGGTCAGCAGCCTGGCTGCCAGGCCAGGTGAAGTGTTCCTTTTATCTCCTTATTTTTTCCACCCCCGCCTCCTCCGCCTCTCACGGATTTCAGCAGCAAGTGGAAGAATGTTCGCCGTGGCAAAATTAGTTTAATTTGCCTAATGTTGTTAATATGCCATCGCTGTGGTGGGTCACCGAAAGTGTTAATTATCGCACCGTAAAAAAGGAGGAATATTCCATCAATTATTACGACGTAACTAGTAGTACGTGTTTTTATTATTATTAGCCTAGTAAGTACTAATCTAGCGTTCTAACAAAATTAACATGCACACGCGTGAGAATGACCACATACCCGCTACGCGCGTCGTGCCCCCGCACTCTGATGGTATTGCCGGAGCCGTGCATTACAATTATTTACATTATGTTCCAGCGGCCATCAAATGCATTGTCATGCATGCGGCAATATACTATGCACTATTGTGTTAATATATCCCGGCGGAAAATGGATTATTAGATGGATCAAGAGCCATAAATGGGTTTCTTGAATTTACAGCACGGTGCTGGGGAAATTTTGTCTCGGGGATAGCGAAATGGCTTTTGATATCAGGGAGTCACACTCGGAATGAGCAGTGGAGAAAAAAAAAGGCATTTCATCTGCACTTGGCCGGCGGCATGTATATATGTATCGGCATATCTGCAGCGTCCGGCGCTAATCAGGCGCGGGGAGGCACGCTCTCTCCTTGCACAAACAGCGCATTAAATCACAAAGCTTTAATGAAGTTTTAGCATTTCATACCAGATTTATTGTGCTGCACTTGGCTGTGATGGGCGCGATTAGAATTTCCAATCAGTTTTATTCGGCGGCCGGACCGAACGCACGCGGAGGAGTCGCCGACTTTAAATTAGACGACGAGTGTTTAGTTCGTCTCTCGTAATTCTGACAGCGCCGCAGATACCCTCCGGTAAATCCCACCCCCGCCAGAAATAAAATAACAAGTAATAATAAGAGCGCTCGCATAACTGTGCACGCTATCACAAAAAACAGCCCCTATTTATATTTTAACTGTGTTTTGACATTGGAAGGATGAAATCTTGGAGTGTGACGGTAAATATTGGGATCGCGTTATTCGTGATTTGAGCACTTGCGCGGCGTGCTCAGCAATCGGGTGCTAAGGGGTTTCGACTGAAACAGTCGCTTGTGTAGCGTTTATGCCGCGGTAATTCTGCCAACCATCCATTGCGCCGAATAAATCTCAGTAGGTGTACGCTCCGTGCGTTTGTCAACCGCGAACAGAATTACACTTCTGTTTCCAACTTTTCCAAAGTCGTGACTTTTCAAAAATGTTATTTCTCAAACGCACAGTGGGGAATGGAAGTACACTGACGTTTAAAACTGTCTCATTGGGCCAACTGTTAAACTGTTAAACCCCCCCCCCAAAAAAAATCGCTTTTGACAGAGTGAGAAATTTCATTAAGCTTGTGTCAGAAAAGCCACATATTAACTCTTGGGATGCATTCAGACGTGTTACAACACTGATGACTCTCGCACCCCAGTGATTCCATCATCGGATATCACCAAACACCGAGACTGTTACAACTCTCTGTAAACCCAGCCTCGCCTGCCACGACGTTGTAAGACTCTCTGTAAACATCAGTATCTCTCAATGAAGGCCAATAGATCAATGTTTTCCTTTTCACTTAGTGACAATTGTTCCTGTTATTAAAACGAGCAAGCAGCGCGTTACGCCACATGACCTAAAGTCGTGTGGGTCGCAGGGTCATCCTGGGAGAGTTTTGTATCATGAGTTATTTTATTTGCGGAGCGAGACCCTGACTCCAGACGTCGTCATTTGAAATTAGATGTAAACTTCCATCCATCCATTTTCAGAAAGCGCTTAATCCTGTACAAGGTCGCGGTAGATGTAAACATATTTTCATTAATTATTCGTTTTTTTTTATAATAATAATAGCATTTATATAGCGCCTTTCACCCGAGGGTCACAAAGCGCTGCACAAAGCTGCAGAGAGAACGACATGTTAACAACGACAGATGCCCTAGTTTCTTTCATCATTTATTAGAAAATATCTCCGAGTGTAATTTGGGAACTTCTTTGCCAGTACACAAAGATAGATAGATGTTTATTAATACAGCAGAAAATATCCGGTAAGCTTGCAAGCGCTGGATGCGGGATTCCTGGTGAAGGTGTCACTGCCTGACTTCCCTTGTAAATGGAGAAAACACGAACCAGCTCAGATGTGTCAGCGACAGTCATTCTCACGTCCAATCGCGTTGAACAATAGGAAACGTTATCATCACTTAGTAAATAAGACTGAAACGTGAGGAACAACAAACCGTGATGGCCGAGTTGGATAAATAGGGAATCAACTAGAAAACACAAGGATGTGATCAAAATGAAGAATTGGGCGGATGAGACTTTTGAACATGAAAAGCAACATACAAATGTGCCGAGAGAAGAACGTTTTTAAACGATGTGTGGCATACTGATGGAAAACCTTAACAACAAAAACGTCTGCAAAGAGGCAGGGGGAGATGCAAGCTTGGAATAAAACCGAGACAGAGAGGACGCCCACTGTAGAGACGGGACGATGAAATACACTCGTTTGCGTGTGCTCGGTGGATTGATGCAGTAAATGTAAGAGATGGTGACGGCTTGGGCAGGCGTCATCCAGCAGTGGATGGATCACGACTGATGAAGAAGATGACGGTTCCGTTTTTGTTAGTTGCCCATGCATCGTGTTTGGTGTGAAAACGGAGGCGTTTTAATTTTGAAGACCACCATCACGTAGCTTTCAGGGAAGGTTTCACACCAGATTGTCAGCTCGCCATATCATCATCATAATAATCATTATCATGTACCTGTCTAGGTGTCTTTCTACCCAGGGGTCGCAAGGCGCTGATGTAAATTTCGAAGGGACAGTACAAATCAACCGGCAAGATATATATATTTAACTTAACGGTGACGGTTGAACACCGTTTAGGCTGCCTGAAAATGAAATGCTCAATTCTTACGCAGATTACATTTGGTTCATTAATCGTGTAAATGAAAGGGTGACTTTAGAAACACAGCACATAGCAAGCCCCTGTCCGGCGCGTCTGGCCCAGTGCCTGTGCACGCGATGTAAACAGAGCAGCAGTGGATCGAGTCTGACCATTGCGGGCGATCGAGCACGATGGGATGTTCACAAGCTGCGTGTCGCATGATCTCACCGGCACGAACCCCCAATTCCCGTGCGTGGTTCTGCCCTGTGATGGACTGGCGTCCTATTCTGTGTATAGCCCTACTTTGCGCCCTGTGTCAGTCTGCTTAGGCTCCGGCTCACCGCGACCCTGTAACGGATTAAGGGGTTTATGAAAATGGATGGATGGGTTCTGTACAAACCGAGCAACCAAACAAAATGCGCCTCTCGCCACACTGAATGCAGGAGCAGCGAGCCCTGTTATTTCGGACTGAATTAATGCGCCCACTCCGTTCTGTGGGAGAGTTGCACCACTGTGTGTGTTTTGTGTCCGATTTAGATACATTTCCGCAGGGCAAGAGTCGATTTAAGGCGGCACGATGACACAGGGAGTACCGCTGCCGCTTCACAGAATGAAGGGCCCCCCTTCCTGCTTTACAAACAAATGCAAATTATGGAGGGTGGAAATGTAACTTAACAAAGTGACCACGATTGACAAGCGGGACCTGTGAGAGCAAGTAGCTGCTGCAGTACCGTTCGTTCTGTCCACGTTCTGTTTACCCAGCAGTATAGTGTCACGGACTTCAGCCTTCTATAGATGCTCAGTTTACTCCTGGCTCTCATTCCTCAAACGCTCGATCTTGAAATCACCGCAATGCACCGCTCGACGAAACGACTCTCTGAGAGGCTCGCGAGTCGATCGATTCCAACGATGCCGCGAGTGGAAAGAACATAGTTTTCCTCAATTGTGTCGGTGATGGGCGACGGTTTTGCTCCACTCGACGCCATGGAGCTGACGCTCGATTTTGCGCACATTTTCCGAACGTCCGATTCAATTTGTAAAGATTGGAGCTGAACGCAGACCGCTCCCTGGCACCATTAGCCACGTCTCAGCAGCAACAATGAAATGATACCCTCTGTAAGTGAGCTAATGTAATGTGCATAATTAAACGAAGCATGCTCTTGCCCCGTGATTAATTGTAAGCCATGTGTTAGACTTCCCTGACGATGTGTTGAAACAATAACACGAGTGTACGATTGCACGGTACAACACGCGCCGGGCAACGTGGCTAAACCGCGAATCCCCACACTTTATTGTCTGCTTTGCGAATCACTCTCAACCGTCAAATATATGATGCAGCAACCTCCTTTCTGTACTGGCTGCTGCAGCATATTCCTGATAACAATAAAACCTCGATTTAACGGACTGATATGGGAGAAAGTGTGTCCGGAAGTCCATTAAATCCGGATATTTATGATGACGATCTAATAAATGCCTTGCGCCCTGTGTCTGCCGGGATAGGCTCCGGCTCACCGCCACCCTGTACAGGATTACGCGGTTTCTGACAATGGATGGGTGGCTTTATTATCATTGTGAATGTTGCTCACTGGGTTGGTGTCGCGGCGTGCTCACCAGCACACCTTCCACGGCGCCCTCTCTCACACGCTCGGCGATCCCCTGGCGACCCACCAGCCCTCGCCTCCGCACTGCGGGGCGCGCGCCCCCGCGGCCAGGCGCCGGGCGACACCGAACCGCACCAGGTTGACGTCTAAACGCCCTCATTCCACCCTTGGAGGTCAGTGGACCGTACCGGGCCCGCCGCCCCCGCCCCTCGGCCGCGATTCAAATGAGCTGTCAGGGCCAATTACCGCCCAAATTGACATTTCCATTCCACTGTCACTCGGCGGGAGGCAATCTTTAGCTGTCATTATCGCGGCGCGGATATTAATGTCCACTGGAAGTTCGCAAACGCACGCCGCTCGGAGCAAGTGAGCGGAATTTATAGCGTTGGTTTTTAGCTGCCTTTTTAGCCCTGATTGCGGGCAGAAACACGGTTCATCACGAGTTATCTCCCGTATTCATTCGTTTCACTTTTTTTTTTATTCCCCCACCCTCCGTTGTTAATGAAACGTACTATGCATAAAACATCTCAGGTGCGTTTATGACATTTCATTTCAAACTGCTATAGCAGCAGCCTTTATTCATGTTAATATAGAAGGCGCAGTAACACCTATGCATGCATTTTTTTACGCGTGTGTATTCTTTTATTATTATTGTTATTATTATTGTTATCTTGGGGGGTGTTTTGGTATTTTTTTTTTTACGAGCGCAAAGTTTCCCCGCTGTGTAATGTGCTAATACGGCAAGGTCACTCACGAAATGTCACATTAATGCAACAGTGTTGGAGGCGGGCAACCGATACAAATGTCACCAAACTCTCGTCATTCCGTCTCTCCGCGCGTCACGCGGCCCCTCGCCCGCGTGTCACTTACACGCGTCTGTCGCACCCGACGCCTCCAATGTTTAGATGCACATTTGGGCGGCAGGGTGGCGCAGTGGTAACA
>JAZEWU010000002.1:11498251-11514016 GCA_036362915.1 Geotria australis | reverse complement strand
TGTCTGGCAAATGTTGGCGCCGGCTAACCACATGGTTGCCTTCCCCCCTTCCCGCCTCTCTGCGGTTTCCTCGCGCCTCTGAGTAAATTCTCTCTTTGAACGAATACCTTCGAAATTAAATTGGAATTAAACGACTGTGGGAACGCACCCCCGGGTCCGCATCCTCTTTCGAGCGGGGGTCTAGGGGTCCTCTTCCAGCGATGTTTGGAGTTTAGGGCGGCGCATTTCCTGAATCTCTCTGAACTCTGAGACGTGAAAATACGCATCCCAATTTAAGCCCGTGAACGCCTAATACGTTCCGTCTGGGATTCTCACTGTGGCAGCGGTGTTCTCGGTGCGCTCGTGCCCAATGCCACCCCTGTCCTTAACGGCCCCGTTACGCTCGCTTAAGAAGCGCACAGCGGGTTGCGTGGCGTCCCTCGTACTGGCTGACGGACACCGCGCGGGTATTCACGCGTGTGCTGCTGGTCCGTCGTCGCTTACTCTCATCTGGAGCTGGTTGGGGCTGAGCTCCAGAAAATATTTCTCTCACGTCTCACCTCGATGCTGTTGGAGTTGGAGGGTTCCAGGAAGGGATTCCATGGAAAATTAAGAAACTATGCCCTGGTGGTGAGGTTTGACGTTAACGCGTACATGACGCCGAGCGTGTTTTCTCTGTTGCACTGTGCGGCTGTCAGGCCGCATTACGCGCCGACATTCCGAACAGTCGGTTCCCGAAGCAGGTCCCGGCACGGGGAGCTAAACGTTGGAGAGTGTGCTTAATGTGCGCAGCGCAAACTGACGGCATATTGCGGCACTATCGAGGGTTCATCACATGGTGACCATCTGGGTCAGACTCACCTTTAGCTGAACACTCAGTGCCTTTGTACTGATGGAGGTCTTTACGGCTCGACGTGTGAGCATTTCTCTCCGTAGCTGATCTTTCGGGACAGCCTTGTCGAGTGCTCCTTCTCTGTCCTCTCTCCTTCGGCTATCCCAAAAGAACAGCTTTGGAAAGCAATTCTCATGCATGGCGCCGTGAACACCTACATCAGTACCTATGTGAATGCGTTGAATCAGCTCAAAGCAAACAGTTGGATCTTGTTGGTTGCTGCTATTTCTTAACGGTATTTCGGTCTCAATGTGCCACTCGGCCCTCTTTACTTTAGACAGCTGGAGCCAGGCCAGACTGTGTGTTTACCAACCCGGCTCAAACCACCGTCTATTTATTAACCCTAACCCCTAACCCTAAACCCTAACTCCTAACCCCTAACCCTAACCTTCAACCCTAACCCATGTTGCGTCGGGTATCAGTGTTATTTGTCCATACTTCACCGCATTGGGTGAGTACGGGTTGGTAACGGCGCAGGGCGGAGGGACAGCGGGCTCCCGATGATAGCCACGGTTGGGACCCGAACTCGGCGTTACCAGGTTCGTAGCGCGATGCTCTCACCACTAAAATATCGACGCGATATTAAATGCGGCGGGCACTCGGATGCGGCGTGTAAGCAGTCGAATGTCGCGGAATGACAGTGATATGCGGTGCACGTAAAATGCGGGCCATATGCCATTCTCCGCTGAGCCTTTAAGCCGCCTCCGCCACCGCCACACTGCCCCTGCCTCCAAAACGTAATCCGCATGGAAATATGTAAATACTAACCTGTAGATCACACCGCGGTGCCACCGGGTGGTAGCATATTAAATGTGAGTGTTTTGTGGGGATTTCTGGGACAAAAGTGCTTGGTTTATGCTCCGGTGCCTTCCCGGACTTATGAATTTAATCGTCGGAGACTGGGATTTTTTTTTCGTTGTTGTTGGAATAAAATGCCACACTTTCATTAAACCCATCTGCTTTTGACATTGGATTTCGATTTAATCTCGGGGGAAATATTGCGATCACCGGCGGCTATATCCGTGGCACCCGCATGGCACCGCGCGCTGACCGATTTAAACCGTTCGCGAATCCCGACGTGGTACGACGTCGCTTATCCGACTGTCACACATCCGCCAACAACAACAACCGCCATTCGCCACTAGGTGGCGGTGACGTCACCACGGCACATGTGCCAGGCCATATGCACCTTGAGGCCACGTGAAGTATCAAAGGCTCGCCGACAGGAGGTCACGGGACAGACCCAGGGGTCATGCGCTGCCCGACCGAGATGACTGGCAGAAGCACCACCTGTGCTCCCTACTGTGCCAACTTGCTGTGTTTTGGCCGCCCGGCACTCGGCTCGCTGTTGTGATCGTCGCTCCTTTGCCCTCCGTTAAACAATGATTACCAAAGCACTGATGTAGGAGAGGGAGAACGGTCAATGACACGGCTATCCCGACAGAACAGCTCTGAAGAGCAACGACCATGAATCGAGCCGTGAAAACCTACATCAGTACATCGTGAGATATTGTCTTGTCTTCCAATACAGTAATGACTGGGTGTGTGGTGCCTCAGACCTTATCTATACACCCACGTGGGAAACGTAACACCTGATGATGCTTCCAACGTGGGAGGCGAAACGCCACGAGCGAGAGAAGGAGATCGCTCCACACGGCTATCCCGATAGAACATCTCTGAAAAGAAACCATCAGTTATCAAAGCATCAGCATTTTGGGAATGTTGCGATGTTGAGAAGAGAGCCGGAGACACGCAGCGTATTCCCCGGCCACCTCGCAATGACCCGGAGGACTTCAACAATGAGCGCGCAGTCTGCTGTGTCCGTGCCCGCACATCGCTCCCGTGTCGAGGATGCAGCCACGTGGCGGCTAAGTTCACCGTAATGTCTTCATTCATTCGTGATCAGTCGCCGAATAATCCTGTAGAGGGTCACGGTGAGCCGGAGCCTATCCCGACAGACACGAAAGGGCTATTCCCAGGATGGGACGCCAGTCCATCACAGGGCACCGGGGACAATTTATCTATTCATTCATCCATCTAGTCAGGCCAAATAACCTAGGCAGCAGAAGCAGCATGTGTTTGAACTGTGGCAGAAAACCAAAAAGTACTCGGCGAAATCCCACGCGGACACAGGGAGAACGTGCAAACTCCAGACGGAAAGGCACCTGGGCTGGGAATCGAACGCAGGTCCTTCTTGCTGTGAGGCAGCAGCGCTACTCACTGCGCCAATGTGCCGCCCCCACAGTAAGGTAACCGAGCGTCAAAGGTGGAGAGCACGGTACCTGCACTCGACAGTCTCATTTCTGGTTGAAACCTCTAGATGGAGTCGATGAGCTTTAGGTCAAAACTAAGTTGTCAGATGTTTGCTGAGACGGCGATACATCGCCTCACCATCAGAGGTGGCCACGACGTGGGGAAGCGTTCATCCAGCAGCGGATTGAACGTGGCTGACGATGAGGTGGCGCCTGTTTACCCATCAAACTTGCACTACAGGCACCGCGTCGTTTCATCGCGTGTTTAACCTTTCTCACAGGGCTCGTGGCCTTTTGCGCTGCTCGCCGCCCTAAATGACATTTTACAATACAGCGTCGACTTTGAAATCACGCCTCAAGACAAATTCGTTTGAAATAATAATAAAAAACCCTCTAATAACATTTAACTTAGCAGCAACGAGCTGTATTTTATTGGTTGATTTTAAAGTCTTACATTCGGTGTTTTACAGTAATTATAAACGGTGATTGTTGAGTTCCTTGTGTGATCAAGATCTTGAGACGCGCTGTGTGTTTTCTGCATGATGTTGACGTTATTGGAGAAATGCTTGCGACCTTTGACTTTGATCATTTCTGGACGGAGATCACGCCCTCAAGTGTCCTTCATCGTCATATATTCTGACAGAACGGTATTTGGGACAGTGGTGTCAAATAACGATCTATTTAAAGAAACAAAAAGGGTCACAGTATTGGTGAAGAGAGCAAACTGACAATATGCACCGTACTTGTAAATTATGTTTTGTTAATCGCTTTGCACATAAGACGTATCGATGCCCAGCGATGAGGTGTAGGTATGGGTCACCCATCCATCCATTGTCAGAAACCGCTTACTCTTGTGCAGGTTCGCGGTGAGCCGGAGCCTATCCCAGGGCCCAAGGCAGGGCTATACCCAGGATGGGACGCGCAGTCAGCGCAGCTGAATCGGTGCGGTTCTCTGAGTGTTTTCCCAAGTATGTGTCGTAATTCCTGCCAAAGTTCACTTTCATGTGGCATGCTATCATACTCAGAGAGGAATTGACCAAACAACATGCGCAGGATGTTCAGGACGAATCCCCAGCAACTATATTGACACAGTGATGCGCCACATCCACATCTCGTCCTCGACCAGGCCTAGAATGTGTGCGCGTTAGAAATTTTATTATCGAGAATTACTCGATAATTATTGTTGTGGGATTGTCGTGTCGAGTGTTCACATCGCCGTGTCGAGGGAACGCTCGACACGACTATCCCAAACAAACAGCGAGGGAGAGCAATTCTCATACATGGAGCCGTGACAAACTTACATCAGCACAGTATTATTAACGTGACGCTTCTCCAGTGACGGCAGAGCAACGTGCTATTTGTTATCCATAGTTATTGGGCGGCAGGGTGTCGCAGTGGTAACATCTGCGTCTCACAGAAAGAAAATCCTGTCCGAGGCGGTTCGACTCCTGCCTGGGGCGCCTTTCTGTGTGGAGTTTATGTGTTCTCCCCCTGTTCTGCGTGGGTTACCTCCGGGTTCTCCAGTTTCCTCCTACAACTAAAAAGCAATTATTAATTAATTGGCCGATAACATCATAATGTATAGGAAAGCGGTGTCTTGCGGGTTGGCGCCAGCTGACTCCTCCCATCTCTGCGGTTTCCTCGCTACGCCCCCGTATCTGTGTCTCGTCCATGACCAGGCGTAGAATTTCCGCGATGGCGCTGTTATAAATTGTACTATTATTGTTACTGAGTGGGTGAGGAGCAGTACGGGGTCACGACAGACAGTGACGATGACAGCGTCATTCCCCGGCCCCCAGGCGCGTCGTAGCTGCGGGTTTTGCAGAAAAAAGTGGGGGGGATGGAATCATGTTTCTGTGAAAGTGCGGGTGTCGCAACATATGATCTGAGACGACCTCAGGAAAAAGTGTGGGGGGGGGGATGGAATCATGTTTCTGTGAAAGTGCGGGTGTTGCAACACCCGCGGCTGCGACGCGCCTGCCGGCCCCGCTGGTCGGCCTCGTTCTGTGTCCCGTGCGACTCTTTGGAAGATGTTGGTCGCTACATTCGAAATATGAACTCTTGCATTATCACCAGAAAGGGTAAAACAGTCTCTCTTTTTACATCATCGTGATTGTGTTTTGATACCTTCTGCAGTTTCTATGTAGCTGCTCCTGTCTTGCATTTTATTTTATTTGTTAATACTTTCTAAAAATATATTTTTTGGACCCCGGTTTGTGACGTGTTGGACTGACATTGCCTTCCGCAGATTGAAAGGCCTTTTCATAATCTACTGTACAAAGGTTAGGCACAAAGGTATTTGATATTCATTGGAGCAAAAGCAACAGACCTACTAACGATGTGTTTATGAAGAAATTACAGACCTCAATCGTGGGATGATGCCTCATCCTTCTGTTCAAAGGGACGAAATAACTGACTTCAAGAATTACAGACTCATTAGCCTTCTATAAAACAGAGTGTTTACAAACATCATTGGGAAAAGCATAACTAGGGCAACATTGTGAGTATGCCAAGTTTATGAAACGCTTCTCTTCCACTGAGCGGATACATATCAGTCAGATCCCAGTGTCATTATAATGTGGGAATGGTGTTTAGACCATTAGCAGTAGTGGGGAGGGGGGCGTGTGTGGAACAGTCAATCATCATCATCATCGTCCGAAACCGCTAAATCCTGGACAGGGTTGCGGTGAGCCGGAGCCTATCCCGGCAAACACAGGGCGCAAGGCAGGGCTATACCCATGACGGGACGCCAGTCCATCACAGCGCACCGGGGGCAATTTTAGTCAGCAGGCCAATTAATCTATGTAACAGCATGTATTTGAACTGTGGCAGGAAACCGGGGTGTCCGTTGAAAATCCACGCGGACACGGGGAGAACCTGCAAACTCCACACAGAAAAGCACCCGAGCCGGCATTCGAACCCGGGCCCTTCTTGCTGTGAGGCGGCAGCGCTACTCACCAGGCCACCGTACCGCCCCACAGTCAATCATGCATTGAACTATTAACTCGAACACCTGAGTTTATTTCCTGGCCACGGTCAATATCAGTAGCCGATGACATGTGAACCTTGTCTTAGCCTTCTGCCCCTACGTAACCAGTGACCGGTGTGCGTGGAGGCCAGACCCACGTGGGCTGCGTACGCCTCGAGGTGCCAAAAGCTAAGAACCCGTGGTCTCGGATACTGTTCCGATATCGAACCTGGACGCCGTTTGAAGCACTGGTGAAAAACCAACCGATAACAACGGTATTGCACAGAACATCTCCGCTGTTGACTTTTAGATAATAAAATATATAATTATTTGAAATGAAACAAGCTTCAGCGCAAGACACAAACGGCAGATCAGCTTTAGAGAGTCGGCTGCCCGGGAAGGGTCTGATTATCATGCCAATCTCTTTATCCCCACCACTTCCACGCACATCTGCTTTGCATGCGCAAACTAACCATAAAAAAGAAATCTGCATTAAAATTAATCGGAGAGAAAAAAAAATCTGACGCATTAATGTTGGGATCACAGAGCTGAGCTGCCCACAGCTCACAGGGTAAGCTTTATTGAGCCTGGAATGCTAATGCAACTTCTTAGAATATGGCATTACCGTAATACATTCTATTTAACATGTCTGCGCATGGACTTTTAGAGGTCAGTGCGAGCGTAAATAAATCAATTGTGAAATTTGAATTGAAAGTAGCAAATTTAAAGTCGTATGGAATTTATCAAATTCTCCGCTTACAGCTCAATGAATTAAAATGTAGAAATATGTCAATTACCGCAATGCTGACATCACCGCGGCTGTAATAACACAACCTCTATTTCGACTTCCATGCCTATACCACCCGCACTATTAAAGTGATGTATCAGGTGACACGGTGACGCAGTGCTTACAAGAAGGAACCTGGGTTCAACTCCCGGCTCAGGTTTCTTTACATTTGGCGTTTGCGTGTTCTCTCCATGCCACAATGGGATTTCCCGGGCACTCTTGTTTCCTCCCAAAGTAAAAAAAACACTGACTATTTGTCCGATAACATCTTAATATGTAGAGTACGTAGTGTCTAGCAAATCTTTACGCCGGCTTACCACGTTGCTGCCTTCCCCCTCCCCCACCTCTCTGCGATTCCTCGCACCTCTAGGTTGTTGGATGCCTCTTTAGGCACTGAGTAGTTTATATATGCAGTGTACGTGCGTGTTTTTGTGATGTTGAAAGAGTCGTATATTTTAGGCAGCTGTCATCTCCATTGCTTGCCTTGCTCCCCTGTGATGTTAAGCGTCACATATTCTGGTGCAAATGGGTGATGTCAACATTCGCATGTTCCATAACGTGAGTGTGGTCCTTTGTTATGTCCAAAGTGTTCTGTGCATGTTCTGCATTCCTGTGTGTGTTCCATATCAATTCCTGCTGTTGTCAACTGGAATTGACAGCAAAGCGAGTTTCCATGTGTTGCTAGGCTTGCCTGAGCCCTCCCTCCAGCTTGCTATCCATGTTTCTCCTGGTCTCGTGATTTTCAGTGGCTTCACGCACTCACCTTGGGCCGGGTTGTCAGCAACATCTGCTCACACACCGTGGACAGACAAAACACCGCCTGATGATGCTTCCAACGTGGGAGGCGAAACGTCGCGAGGTACAGAGGGAGATCGCGCGACACGGCTATCCCGAAAGAACAGCTCTGAACAGCAAGATCAGACAACACACCGTCACCCTCGACAGAGCGTGGAAGAGTAGGCCAACCTCCCTCCACAGAGTGGCTGTGCATAGCTCCCTCTTAGCCACTCCTTTTCCCAGCAGTGGCGTGACAAAGTCATTACAGCCCTGCACCTTTACCGCGTCATTCTACTTACCTGCCTTACCTGTCGAAACGAAAACCCACAGATGGAAATTGGCCAAATATGCCTAATGCAGGGACGCTCCCGATGGAGATTATCGCGACTCAGCGAGGCTTTCCCCGGATAGACAAACACGGGGCGCCGGGTGCGAGCGTGTGTGGCGAGCCGCTATATAATGAAACAATGCGGTAGAGGGCAACGGCAAGTTCACGGCGCCGGAGGAAGGGGAGCCAAGGCGAGCCGTGCACCCCGTGCGCTCCCCGCTTGCCCCGGGACGGGAGGGGGGTTAATGGCGTGGCAGCCTCGTGGCGATCCGGCAAGAGGGTTATTTATCAGCCCCTATTTATTTCCCGTCAGGGGGTGATGGGCTTCACGTAAATACCGTCTGTCTCCCTAATTTCCTAATGATTGCAGTAATGACTTTGCTGGCTGGGGTTCCTGCTCCCAGCCCAGCCTGGCTCCCATGCTCTCGCTGCCCCGACTCCTCTGCTCTTCCTCTGCTTTGCCCTTTGCCGCGCACCAACTCTCATATCCGTGTGGGGGTTTTGCTGCTGCTGCGTCCTTGTCAGCTTCACGTTGACGTCTCTGTTTACGAAAGTTGAATCGCTCTTTGCTGTGTTCACACGAGCGTGCCCTTTGCCTTTGTGGCGGTTTCGCGAGTGCCAGAACATTTGTGATCGGC
This sequence comes from Geotria australis, assembly GCA_036362915.1. NCBI lineage: Eukaryota > Metazoa > Chordata > Hyperoartia > Petromyzontiformes > Geotriidae > Geotria > Geotria australis. Next base: position 11,505,395 of record JAZEWU010000002.1, on the reverse strand, counting down.
ACTTGGAATTTTCACAATTTTGAAAGGAATTGATTGGAGTATTAAACACGTTTCGAGGAACGTTTAGTGTCCGTGCGCTGGTACGATTATTTTGGAGGCACTATTTGCGTCTTACTTCATTTATGTCAAAGTGGCATTGTAAATTACGCTGTGTGTGTGCATCCAATCAGCATATATTTTTCAACATATTTTGACTTTCCCATCATCATATCAGACTTATATTTCACCTAAAAAAACTAAAAGCAAACTCTCTGCCATGTCAATCCCGTATCAGAATTTATTTTTCTCAAAATTGCTCTTAAGAGCTGTTGTTTGGAGATAACCGTGTCGAGCGTTCCTCATCTCTCCTTTGCGACGTTTCACCTCCCACGTTGGAGGCATCATTGCTTGACGACAATGTTTTTAGTTACTTTCATTGACAGCAACGTTATATTTTACGGTTTGATATTTGTTGAAGTTTGGCGGTTCCTTCCAATCAAAATTTTACGATTGGCGACTCGAGCTGACGTCACACGGTGAAAATTGCTCCCACGTTGGAGGCATCGTCAGGCGTCAGATGATGCCTGACGATGCCTCCAACGTGGCAGGCGAAACGTCGCGAAGGACAGAGGGAGAGCGCTCGACACGACTACCTCGAAAGAGCAGCTCTTGAGAGCAATGCTCATGCATCGAGCCCAGGCGCGTCGCAGCCGCGGGTGTTGCCGGTGTTGCGACACTCGCACTTTCACAGAAACATGATTCCATCCCCCCCACTTTTTCCTGAGGTAGTCTCATATCATATGTTGCGACACCCGTACTTTCACAGAAACATGATTCCTTCCCCCCCACTCTTTTCCTGCAACACCCGCGGCTGCGACGCGCCTGATCGAGCCGTGAAAACCTCCATCAATACGAAGTGTTTTGTATTTTCCTCCCCCAAGCCTCCTCCCCCGCGCTCCGTGCCGCTCTGAGCCCATGCCTCCGTGGCGTCCGCCGGCACTTACAGCCGCCGCTCTTGGCCGCCGCGTACAGGCAAGCGCAGCTGTTGGTCTTGCTCCTTCCAAAAAACCGCTCGGTCTTGACGCGCCAATTGTGAGCGAACCGTTCCACGCAGGGCCTCACGCATAGCTCGTGTTTGAGGTCGGTTCCTTTGCTCGGCCCTCTCGTCGTGAGCCAAACTCACGTACCCAGAAATCGACGCTGCCCGGGATCATCCCGCGCGGCAAATCGACGCGACCTCTTTTGGCGTGCGGGCCGGTGCGGCACAGTAACGTCCCCCCTCTGCATCCCGCGATGTTGATTACAAGCTGCAATACCTTCTCCCTTTCGTCTTCCCCCACCCCTCATCTCCGCCCGTCGTCACTCCGGCCCCCTCTCCCCTTCTCATCCCGTCCCGTGCAGATGAGTGCGCGGGGATGCGGAGTGATTGGACACAGCTGTCAGGAGCGGCGCGCCTGATCACACGCGCACTCTAGGGGGGCTCGGGCACGACGGGTTGGGGGGGTTATCGGGCGGGAGGGAGACGGGAGAGGAGGGAGTCACACAGAGTGTGTGTTGATGATGATGATGATGGGGAGCGGGGAGAGGAGGGAGTCACACACAGTGTGTGTTGATGAAGATGGTGCGGTAGGAAGGGAGTCACACACAGAGTGTTGTGATGATGATGATGATGGGGAGAGGAGGGAGTCACACACACAGTGTGTTGATGATGATGGGAGGCGGGTGGGAGCCGTGGCACTGAAGAATGCAGCAGATGTGCGAATAACCTCGTCTTGCTCAGTGCCAGCCCCCTACTTCCTCCTCCCCCCCACCTACGCCCCACCAACAGCCCGCCCGGCTCGGGAGCTGTGCTGTGAGCTCCCAGCGATCTAAGTGGTGCACTGAATAACGCTGCGTCATCACAGCAAGAAAACCTGGGTTCGATTCCCGGCACGGGTAACTTTCCGCGTGGAGTTTTAACGTTCTCCCCGTGTCCCTGCGGGTTTTCGCAGGGTTCTCCGGCTTCCTCCCACGGTCCGAAAACACGCTGCCTAGGTTAATTGGCTTGACTAAATTGCCCCAAGTGCCCTGTGATGGATTGGTGTCCCATCCTGGGTATAGCCCTTCCTTCCGACCTGTGTGTGCCGGGAAAGGCTCCGACTCCACGCAACTCTGTACAGGATTAAGCGGTTTCTGACAATGGATGGATTGATGGTTACACGCTGGTCAGTCATCTCGGAAGAGGTGGGAGTAGCAAATCCTCACCACAACGCGAGCTTCTCATCAGCTAATTGCGGTGTACCCATGAGCATTCAAACATAACAACACTCAGCAAGCCCCACCGCCTGGGCTGGAAACTTGTGGGGATTTAAACCCAGGTGAACTCTTCCTGCGTGAATTGCTGGTTATCGTTATTTTGTACATATTTGTCGATGTCGCCAACGTGTAATTATAGCAAGCCTCTCTGTCAGTTTTGATTTAAGCTAGAAAGAACCGTTGGGCTATGTAGCTCTTTTTAACAGTTGTCCATCGGGGAGGGGTAAGGAAGCTACAACATCTCAGGGCACCGGGGGTGATTTCTTTAGGACAGCATGTCTTTGGACTGTGTGAGGAAACCGGAGTACCTGGCAAAACCCACGTAGACATGGGAGAGAATATGCAAACACCAGCCTGGAGTTCAACAAAGCGCCTTCTTGCTGTCAGACGGCAGCGCTCCTCGCCGCGCCACCGTGCCACGCCATGTCATAATTTTATAAATCAGTGTGAGTGTGTGTCGTGTCTCCCACCAAAAGTGGAGCCTATGTGCTATTTTCCGCAAGCGGTAGCGTGTGCATAGTATATGGGCATGTGCGTGTTTTCGGATACACGTGTCGGTGTTTGCGTACGCGGCATGTTCGTGGTATTCGGTACACGTGTCATTGTGTGGGCACGTGGCTTGGCATGAGCGTGGCATTTGGGGGCACGGGTCGGTGTGTGGGTACGCAGCTTGCTATGCGCGTGGTATTCGGGTACACGTGCGGCTGTGTGGGTACGTGGCTTGGCCGCGAGCGACGTGAGCGTGTGGGCAGGAGCGCGGTGATTAACGCGCGATGAAAAACGGTTTCCGTTTTCCCCTCGCTGCCCACTGCTCACGCCAGAATTATTTACACGCCCTATTAGTTCAATTCAGCGGCGATACCAGCCTAACGCGTCCAGCGGCTGTTTGAGAATGGATGAGGGCGATGGGAGGAGCCACAACCATCTGCCCGCGTTGCAATTCCAAGAGTGAGATGAGATGCATGTTGAGATCGGGTTTTTTTTCTTTCTAGTTTTATAAACAACAAACTTCTAAGAAAACTAAGTTTGCCGCAGCAAGTTTCCAGTGCGGCAGTTGTTTTGTACTTTTTGTTTTGTTGTGATTTTATGATGTAAAATGTATCGTGTTGTTTATAAAATATCAATAAAATTGTTATCATTATTACTTTATGACGGCCTATGGGCTGCCTTAGGGCAGTACATAAAGACGCTTCAAGTGTTCCAGTGATTTAAGGAACCACGTGATAGCGCGGTATCTCTCGACAAGATTGTCCCTTTGGGCTTCATCTGGACTGGATTATGTTTGCTTACGGCTTTTTAAAAATCTAATGTCACCGCAGGGATTGTCCGATTTTGAATTTCGGACAAATCACCAAGCCCAGAAAAAAATGGACGCTCTCCCTGATTTGCGAAGGTAAGTGATGTCTTCCAGACACAGCATTCCGAATTTGTCTTGAAGAAGAATCCGAGACCGCATGACACTGAATGAAACCCATTCTGTGTGGGTTCGACTTACAAATTGTCCTGGTTTCTGTAATAAGTACGTCGGTGGAAGAGGTCTAGCTCAGTCAGCTGTTCATGCGGTGGGTTTAAAAAAAAATAAAAAACTACACGGCAAACATTGTGATAAATGGGAGGTTTTTTTAGATAAATGAAATGCACCTCCTGCCGCTTTAATTCCAAAGGGGTGACCTTTCCTTCTTTCGACGACAGTCGCTGATTTGATTGACCTACGTCTCGTATGTACAAACATCATGCCGTGGCTGCATGTGTTATGCAAGTTTCTTTGTTGACGGCTTTTTTTTTTCAAATCTAATGTCACCGCAGAGGTTGCTCCATTTGAAATTTTGGAGAAATCGCCAACCCTGTAATAAAGTGGAGGCCCTGCCTGATTTGCCGGGGTAAGCGATGTCTTCCCAGACAGCGCGTGCCAATTGTGTAAACACATCACTTACTCCACTGATGTAGGTTTTCACGGCTCGATTCATGATGATTGCTCTTCAGAGATGTTCTTTCGGGATAGCCATGTCGAGCACTGACTGACACAGGTGGCATCTCCCGATGCCACAGGACGAAACCGTTGGTAGCAAAAGCACAGCGCTAATGTAACAGTTCGTATAATTGCCATTGGCATCATCCTTTTAGATCAATCAAAGCACTACTTTTATTTATTTTTGTAATCATCCAAATGTTCATACCTATGCCCAATTTCCAGATTGTGCGCTATGATCCAAATGTCAGTGACATATCGACAGATCACGTGAATACTTCGCAGATGCCCACCGCAATTGGCAGCTCCTCGCACCGTGGGCTTCTGTCGTCATGCTGATACAGGCCACGGGCAGGGCCGCAGGGTGCGTCGCTGTGTTTCCTTCACAGCGTGGGTTAAAGGGGAGCCACTTTGGTTCCGTATTTGCACTTGTCTGCACGTTCAATCTTGGATGAGTCACAGCCCCCTCGCATTCAATGACGTGCTCATTAAAGCGACCACATTTTTCATGCAATATCGCAGAATTTCTCTGTTTAACATAGGGGCTGTAATCGAGGCATCTGGTGGCACTAATATCCATGGCGGTAACACGTGTGTCTGAGGGCCTCATTCAGCCCGAGATAAACCCACTCACGTTTATTTGTCTACGCGGGAATGAACCCACGCTTAATTCCATTGTATATTGTTTCGTTTTAATGGAAGCTTTAATAACACCAACATCCGTGTGCAAAATTAATATTTGCGATAATCACTTTAACCAACACAACGCGCTAATCCATATTATATGGATAAAATGCGCACAACTCCGTGCACATGAAAACGGATTATAATTCACAGCAGCCGATGTAACTCTGAAATCTTGAAATTAACTCAAAACAGAATTACCGCCGCAACCAGACGGCCACAATAAATACATATTTTAACATCGCATTGCAAATTAAAACTTTCGGAGAAATTAAATATTTACGAAAAGCCAACAGTGAGCGAAAATAAAAAAAACACTTTTACGGGGGGGTGTTGGGGGGGAACGAAAACAGCCACTACGTTCCACAAAAAAACCTAAAGCGCAACGCACGCTGCATTTAAACAGCAGCACGCAAGCGCTCGGGCATCGGCGAGGATGGCGCCAGCGCGCGGGAGAATTCGCCAACGCGCGATACACGAGCGTCGTCAAGCGCGCTCCGTGCGTCCTCATCGCACGGCGCTGGCACCGCCGCCTCTCGCACACCGGCGCGTTTGCTCCATCCTCATCTCCTCATCTCCCTCCCGCCCGCCCGCATGCCGCTCTCCCTCCCTCTCATGCTGCTGTGTCCAGCGCATATGCGGGCACATATGGGTGGGATTAGAGAGCGGAGCCCGGCGGAGTTGGCGCTGCCAAGTGGAGGCGGGCGCGCCGCTCTGAGCCCGGCCATATGGATGGGCCGGGCGGGATGAGGCCGAGACGGAGGATGAGAAACGAGCGCAGCTGTCGCTGGGAAGGGGCGTCCCCGGCGCGCCGGGCGCCCCTCTCGCACGGCGTCCGTGAAAACGGCGCCGTTAAAACCACGCCGCCATCGCCACCGCTACAGACGGGGGAAAAAAACACGAGCATTAAAACGTTAACCCGTTCGTTAGGATCACGAGTTTAGCTAGCTACAGAAGTAACGTCCTTGTGATGGACTGGCGTCCCAGCCTGGATACAGCTGTGCCTTGCGCCTTGTGTCTGCTGGGATAGGTTCCGGATCACTGCGACCCTTTACAGGCTTAAGCGGTTTCGGACAATGATGAAGTAACGTCCCTCAAATCTACAACGTTGATCAAACCAGGTCACCTGGCTGTGTGCACTTCTCTGATTCGTGTGTGTGTGTGGACTTGTGTTTGTTTTCATGGAAATGCTGTAATTATTTTTTGATAAAGATTAAATGTTAAATATCCATGGCTTATGAAGAACATTTCGGTGCATGTCTAATTAAAAGCACCATTGTATGTTTATCTTGTTTACGCAAATCCATATCCTAAAAATGCATTTTCGTTTGTTTCACGTCTTGTATAAAATGTACACGGAGACGTATGGTGGCATCGCATCCTGTGACTGTTTGTGAGATCGGGCCGTTGTGTAAAGGCTGGTCATGCGTAGGGAAAAAAACGCCTTTTGCTTCCCTTTAAAAAATGCAGGCACATTTGCCCTGGTTAATGTGAGTATTCAATTATACCACCTGAGTTTGGGGAATAACTTAATTATACTCGGAGCAAACCATTCTTAACAAAGGGAATTTTAGGAGTGGATAACAAATGGCAGTCCATTAAAAAACACAACTTACAGTATATTACATTAGCTAAAGTTTATAAAGATGCCTATATGATACATCTGGCGAATGTTTTATTCAGAAAAGCGTTTATACATTAAGGCTTATTGTGCTGCGCTTTTTAAATGTTTATTGCAATATGTTGGCTTTCAAATGGCAGCAGAATCGTGAGGGAGCGCTGGAGCAGAGGCTAGCATCCTCCACCGTGAATCCAGCTATCGACTCGTGGCCATCGCTGACATAAGCGGTGAGTGACACGTGCACCAGTCCTGCGACCCCACTCTCCCATCCCGTTACCGGCTGGGTCAACCTGCTGAAAATCTTGCCAAACAAGAGTGTGGGGAAGTCTTCATCGAGCAGTGGATTGACAAAAGGCTGGAAATCATGAAAACAAATGCTGAAAAACCGTTACAATTTTTTACTCGGCTAGCGATGAAACACATCGCGGCATTTTGCACAAAACATTTATATTGAAAATGGACACACTGAACAACGTGGCCCGATTGCATTTGTGCATTTGCGTTTCGTGCAGCGTTCCTCCCAATTTGCACTAACATCTAACACAGTTGCACAATTAGTTTTGTGGTGCGACGAACCTCCAGTCGTGTGCTGCCAT